>CM036884.1:30669235-31919235 GCA_020796165.1 Pantala flavescens | reverse complement strand
GAATTTCGAGAATTTTATGGGACTATCAAGTATAACGTGTGGTATTTTAAAATCAACTGATGATATTATCACTATGTGGAACTCGGAAATATTAGCAAGAAAAGAACACTGTATCTTAGTTAGGAAAAGACAAGTATTTTGAATTTTTTTCTCCCAGATTATGACCAGAGTTTATTCAAAACCGAGCACATGATAAAATACCTCATGAATCTGTATCTTAGTTCCAAGCTATTTTCCTTACCAATATAACGTATTTGAGTCTGATAGACCTAATATAGTCGATTAAAATCAGTTTTTAAAATGCTTGATAAGAAGAAATTTTCAATAACTATAGTTTTTTGTTATTTATTTACAAACGAATTATATAAATTTCGATAGTAACGAATTAGTGCAAATTAGAAAGTATAAGCTCAACAGGGATCACAGAATGAATTAACTACTGATCTACTTTAGATTTTTAAACGTCATAAATAGAATATTTTCAGGATACTTGGAACGTTATTTTTAAAATTACACTATTGAAGATAATATAAAATCATTTCCTCCACTAAAACAATAAGCGACGCATAAATATAATGAATTAAATAAATAAATGAAAAATTAAAGTGCAAAAAACTATGTGAAATATATTTATTTTCTTAGACAAACTATGCTATTAATCCATATCTGCTACTCGGTAAAACATTATAATTATATGCCGGATTCTTTATCAATAAGATCCATCATTTGTACTTCATAGTATCGCAAATAATATGATAAATATAATTATCCTTAAATTCTCAAACTCTTTAAATCTTATAAATTATTATCATAAATTTCTTCTTATGTAAAGTCATGTACTTGTAAATGACTATATGTATGTCCAAAAGTAAGTTTTATTTTTAGAAATGATCCGTTTGAGATTCTAGCACGCTTTTATAAATTTTAAATCTAAATATTCTTTCAAATCTCTGCTTGGTATATATTTTCTAAAAGATTAACTTTATGTTACTAAATTATATTTAACAAATTTTATTTCCGCAAATTTCGTATTATGTGTCTTTTTAATGGTCGACTCTTGAAGTCACATGCCAATGTTGGCTTCCTCCAGAAACGATTACAATAATAACTACTTACAGAGAAACCATTAAAATATTTTTATTCACCTCTCGAAGAGGATGAGTCATTGATAAAAATAATCGTGGATTTATACCGCTAAGTTAGAGAGTTACATTACTATAAGCCTCATCTCAATGCTATGTATTCAATTCAAAAAAATTAATCTCGGGAAATCGTATAATGTTTTCTCGTACTCGACTCAGTAAAAATTGACATCAAATACGAGTACCAAATATAGTATATAATGCTATATACTGTATTTGTACTATAATAGTACGAGTATCAAATAACACGTACAATCTGAAAACGTTTGTTTTCTCTTTTGGATAGATTTTTGACATCTCGATAAGCTATCTTAAGATGATCCCATCTTACCCATTAACATAAAAGACTTCAATTTTGCAAACGATGAAAACCTTTGTTGTAATATTCTTTACTGGGAATCGTTCTATATAATAACCCCTGTTATTATTAGAAAATTATAAACAATATCAAAAAATAGGCTTGTAGGATTCAAACTATTTTGTAAAAAATATTTACATGTATACACAAGCCATAGTTCTATGTAGAGAGTTGGCCAAATTAAGATATTCTTAGCTGGTACTATATACTTAGAACAGTTAATATAGGAGTTACATTTATTTATGATGATTACTTCACACTTCAGATAAACCAAGGTGTGATTCAAATTGGTAACACTTATTTGAATTGTATTTTTGTTTCCGTATACACTGCTGAAGGAACAATACGAATACAATCCGGAATTTCGAAAATTTAGGGAGAAAAAAGTATATGACCGATATATGTAATGCATTCATAAATTATATAAAATACTGTGCAATTCAAAAAAGAGAAACTGATGGAGACAGGTTTATATTTTAAAAATTTCGACGATTTCTGGCAGTAAATAATCAATTAAGTTATTACGCAAGATATGAGCTACAATTTAGAAGAGTAGGAATATTCCTGTAAGCTTCTTTTCTTATCCAAATGGTTAACTCTATGCAAGATGCATAAGTAAAATTTTAAAAATTTTCATCTGCTTGACCTCACAAATAAATTTTGGCGTTGAATTCTTGTTAATTTTTATGTATTTTCACTTAATTTTTGGAGTATTATTAATGAGGGTTGAAGTTTTAAAGATTATTTATTAAGGGCAAATAAGACTTTTATGAGAGGAATATATTTACAGAAAGAACTTTTCTGTTATTACTAGTAGTCCTTTTGGATTTAGATTAATCATCATGACTTATCAATACCCAAAAAACACTATTAAGGACCTAAAGTACGGAGAATAGCTATTTTTTATCACCTCGAGTAGCGAAGGATTATTAAAATCTTTGGAGACTTGTTTCAAATAAAACAGTTGAAATAAATATTAAAGATATTCCTCAGTAAATTTGATAAAACACTTTTTACACCTAGTTCAATATGCATACTTAAGAGCATATAAATATTTGTATAGCACGAAATTAAAATATTGGAATGTCACAGTATTTATTCTCCGTGGAATCCAAAAGATTTTTGCGCATACTTTGTTTGACTATGGTAAATTATATAATGACAATATTTAGTTCACTAAAGTTAAAAATTTTAATTTAAGAAACAAAATGTGCGTTTCCCTACGATTTATTGCAATGCGAATATATATATATATATATTTATGAATGTTCTCGTAAGATAGATAGATTGGAAAGAAGTGACCAGTCGATCGGGCATACGAGTTCGAGTTTCCTTATTTCAGTTTCATTCGTATCCTTTTCTCTTTGCAAAATAGTTTTATTGTGAAAGCAAATTGTGTGTATAAATTCGCATACATAAAATTAAATTTAAAACAGTATAATGTTTACTATGAAGAGTGTGGATGATGATGCGAAATGAGGAAAACTTAAAAATCACATATTGGATGAATAGTTTTTGACTGTAAAATTATCGGGTCATTGCCCTATGAGAGAGCAATAAAATACAAGCATTCGCTATATTTTTCTTTCTCCGATAAAAGGATTTAAAAATAGGAAGATGCAACCATGCTATGTGAAAAAGTTATGGAGAAATAGAAATAGAATCGTACTGTGATATCCAAGTGAGTTTTTGTGTCTGTGTAATTTGATTAATTAAAGGAGTTCATCCAAAGCTCTTACTTTTATGTTCCAGAAATTATCGATTGAACAAACTAAAAACTAAGAAGTTTCTTTCAGTTCATTTTGGTTTGTTGACATTGCAATATCTAAAACAGGGCATTTTAAGAAGCATTGGGTACAAATACAAACATGAGTTTTCAACACAAATACAGTATCTGGGATCATTATTTATAATTTACTTAGAATCAACGAAGGTAGAATTGAAATAGATACTCTATATTTTTTCACTTGTTCCGTACATAAATATATATAGAGAAAATCATGAAAGGAGATTGAGAGAAAATAACGGCCGAATTTGAATCAAATGACTACGTAAGATTTGGGAAGACAAATTCGTTCTTTTTTTAACATTTAATAAAATCATATAGACTAAAATGAAAGGAAGTTTAATTATGCGCCTAAAAAGCATAATAAATAATATATGCTAATAAATAGATCGTTATGATTAGGTGATTCAATTTTCTCTTCAGATAGCGCTATTGCTTTTGAATGAAAGTTACATAGATCTAAATTAAATGATGTTTGAGTTAGAAGATGGATAACACAAGAAGTTAATAACAAGATAACATATAATGTTACGGGGAAAAAGTAAAGAAGAGCTTAAAATTATCTCAAAATTAAAGAAATGGCATTGGGTGGAAAATAAACAGAGATCCAGAACTTTCTGATGAAAGTCAAATTATGCTTGTCCAATAAATTTTGAAATAATAGATGGCTATAAGTAGTATTTTTGAAAGATTAGGATTTATGAAAAATTTATGCAGAAAAAAATATGGATAACTCATAATATTCTGGCTTAATATTCATAAACCAGCAGATTTATAGCTAATAGATGTTTATCCCTGCTATCACTTCTTTCCTTGTCAGCAATCTATAACCTTGAATATGAGACTATGTAAACCTATGATGTTGATTTTATGTAACTTTTGGATTTTATAATTTTATTTTAGATAGTGGTATATTAAAATTCGGTTCACTTGGTTAATGCTACAACTTTGTTATGAATGGAAGATTTTGTAAATGGGACCGATAAAAGAAGGTTGACGACATCTACATCTTACTCCATCAGCAATCACTAAAATGTGGGAATATAGATGTTAACTAAAAGAATATCGATTAATTTATATTCAAGTCGTATTGAGCGAAAAGCATCTTCATCATCCTATGCAAATGACTTACACTATGGTTTTCAATATTTTCCGATATCATAGCGCATAAATGAAAATCCCCGAGCTAACGGCATTTTTAACCTTCTGCTAACTGCTTCAATGATGGGATTTGGACAACATGGATTATGCGAGAAGGAAAAAGTATTTGCTATTATCATTAGAAAAATTAAATGATTTATCATTCAATGTTTGAACTTCGCAAGTTCTGAAAAAAAAATCCCTTATAGACGTATTGAGAGCAAATCCACAAACCAACAGAACAGAATAAAATCAAAAGAAAAAGAATGCGTTAAATGCTTATATCTGTAGGGCACTACAAGGAAAAGGAAAAACAAATGTGGAATTTTCAACGTGTTAGAATAATGTTGATCTTACCCTTGAACGAATATTATATTCATTATGTTATTTTTTGAATCGGTCGCTGAATTATACAACTATCAGGAATGCCATTAATTTAAATATTCTTACTTATTCGTTCATTATAAATCTTTTAATATCGTAAACGCAACTGTCACAGTTCTCTGTGAGTTTTTCATTCATCAATAGTTTAAAACTCAAAAATAAATCTGTTACACTACCATTCCTTTCCACGAATGACAATACAAATTGATTTTTTAGAAGATAGTCGGTACTGATAATTCCTATTTGGAATAGCAAATTAAATATTAAGTTACTTTCAGTTTAACATGCATTTTTATACCGATATAATCGCATTTCAAAATCTCATTGGCTACAGTTGTCATAAAAAGATCGAAGATAGAGCAAATAACGTTGGGCGAATAACAGGAACAAAATAAGATCATAAATATTAAACTAAAACTTAAATGAAATTTATAATTGATGAATTCTTAATATTCGTTGAGAAAAACCGAGTCATAGGATTATAAAGTTTTTAAAAATCTATATTACAAACGTACTCGTTGATAATCCATTTTCTTTCTACTAGTTATAATAATTTTATAACAAAAATTATTTACGCAGATTAAACTGACTTTGTAGCCAAATGCGATACTCTAATATTTATTTAGATTGATCGGTGCACTATCAGCTGATGCGGCTATCTTTACCCTCGCTCTATGTGGAAAGAACATTTTGAAGGAATCAGTCATTATTCTTGTACGGATAGCGAAAACTTAAAAGTGATTTTTATGTTTTAAGGGATGAGTATTTCAATATCTTATAATAAATGAGAACTGTATGAAAGGTGGATTTGAATGTGAACGTTTGCACCTACAAAAATTCCCAAGGAAAAACGGTTGATAAAAATCTGACTGGACCGGGACTCGAACCTGTACCTTCCTCATTTGAATGTCAATCTTTAAGGGGGGTATTCCTTTCCGGTGCTGGAGAGGTGAGGACGTTGGAGGGACAATCCCTCTGACCAAGTGTCTGAAAGTCCTAGCAAGTTGGTTGGCTAATTGGTTTAAGGGTACGCCCATAAAGTGGAAGATACGGGTTTGAATGTCTGACATTATCTCCATCCCATGTTCTTTAAAAGTTGTCAACAAGACTTCCATGTCTGCTATTTCTAAATTAGAGGAATAGTTGATCATAAAAAAGAAAGAAGGAATGAAAGGAAAGTGGTATCAATGTAAATTTTAAAAAAATGTAGATTTTATCTTAGCTTGAAAATATTTTTCAAGGTATTTATCAAGCAAAGAAAATTAAAATGCACCATATAGAAAAGCAGGATGCAGGATTATTGCTGGGTTGTTCAGATGCTGAAAAATCTATTTTTAAGAGAAATATAAGGAGCAATATATCTGAAGAGATGTCCATAAATTATATCTTTACAGTCAATGTATGTTATAATCGCGAAAAATTCACTATAAGTCTTCATCTTTACCCGTTTTCTTTCATCTCACCGGATATCTTAGCCGTTAATTTTAATTTTCATCATCACAATATATATGAAAAAAATAATGTTTCTATAATAAAAAACTTTTAATCGCTAAAAATATGTACTATCAGCTATCCAAATCTACATATTTACCCGGCGAGCCGCCTTGCGGCACTTGGCAGGGGGTGCATGCACCAAGACTACATTCCTATTATTTTCGCTTATAGTTCGCGGAGAAAATGAATTTTTGAAGCAACTTGTTCGCGCATCTATTACCCTGATCTTTTGCGCATTATCAGATCGGCCTATGTAAAACGGAGGACGCATAATACTTACTACGTCTTCTAGAAAGGAGCTCTCTCTGATTTTATTTAGTGATGTAATTCTTTGTATCGTCCTTCTTTCTTCTAACGATACCAAACCGGCGTCCTTTAGTATCTGTGTAACGCTCTCTGTTTTATCGTTACAATCTTTTATAAAACCTTACGTCTTTTCTAATTCTTGAATGCAGTTGTTACTGGCAGGGTCCCATATGCTGCACGCATACTCAAGGTGAGGGCTAACTAACGTAAAGTTTGCGAACCTTTTCATCGCTCCTACCGACTATTCTCTTGACGAAACCGAATTTCCTTAGTGCTCGTCCTCATTTGTTACGGATGTGGGCACTCCAATTTAAATTTATTTGTTAGCGTAACTACGAGATTATTGACAGATCCTAATATTTCTATATTTTTCCCTTGAAGGCTATATAAAAAGTTGTCGGTAGTAGATTTTCTTTTAAGAAAGGTAACTACTGAACATTTATCAATAATGAGCTCCAATTGCCAGTCATCGCACTATTTCCTGATTTTATCTAAATCGTTGGACAGGGTTAACCTATCCTTTCTACTATATATTAGTTACATTAGTTATACCAATTACTTTTGAAATTCATATTAGAAGTAAAATTATGAGTTATAGCTATATTACCGAATGATTACCGCAAAAACAATGTATAATACTTAGGAATTAAATGTATAATACTTAGGAAGGAAAAAATACATTAGGAAAATAAGTCCTGTAATGCGAGCCTGTTCTTCTGTTCTGAACGAAGTTCTTGTCGATCATGCAATTTAATTATTTATTTATTATTGGGTCTAATATTTGAGAATTCATGTAAGTTAAACAAGATTTAAATGCCTATTTGAGAAAGAAACGAAAATTTATTTAACTAGATTACCAATTTTGTGTCCAAACGATATCTACTTCCATCTTCCGACGACACATTTACGGATATGAAAGATAGATATCCCTTGTATTGAATAAAAGTACAAATCTTCTAAGCCGCAAACCAAACTGAATTCCAATATCAGTATACATTATTACTTACAAATTAGCACAGATCACGTAGATAAATAGTACTAGAATTAACATTGCTTAGGTGTACACACCAAATGTGTATGTCTATGAGTTTACTCTGCGAGCCACTTTTCGGTGTGTGACAGGGGGTGCAAGTACCATGATTCTATATATATAAACTATTGCTCGTTAATTGTTTGAATGGATGCGAAAACTAACAGATTAGAAATTCGTTTTATAAAAATATAAAACGAATTTCTAATCTGTTAGTTTTCGCATCCATTTCTCTCATTGTATTAGTTGTATCCGATCGGCCTAAAACAAGTGAGTGCGCTCAATGCGTACTTAGTCTTCTTTGAATGTTTCTTCTCTCAATTTATAAAGTAAATCTAATCTTTGCTTTGATCTCCTATGACAGAACGATTCCCATTCTGCAACTTGCGTATTTTAGCCACGCTTACTGGTTTATCGTAGCCATTCTTCATGAAACACTTCGAACGCATGAAATTCTTCGCTTCAAGTTGTACCTTTTCTAATTCATTCATACTATTTCTATCGCCACGGTCCCATACATAACATACTGTACATCCATGTAATCAAGGTGAGGCCTTGCTAGCGCAAAGTAACATCGGTCGCGTACTTAACCTAAGCTCCTTTTGGCTGAGCGTATTGGAGAATTGACAAACTTCGTCTAATTCCACACTATTAATATGTATACAAAATAGTGTGGAAGTAAATGAATTTTTTCATTTCTTCAATACGCTCTTAAATATGCTTCCACGAAGTAACGCCTAAACATACAGATTTTATTATTAACTTCTGTTGCCTATCCACATTTATGAATCTGAGTTTCTTAAAAAATTTCTACCGATGTGGATATTCCATCGTAAGTTATTCGTGAGGATTAATCCATGATATTTAACCGATTCTATTATTGAAACATTTCCTTGTGGAATTTATACAAGAAATATTTATTAATTTTCTTTCGAAGATGTTGACTACTAAACGCTTGTCCATATTTAGGTCTTAGATTGTTGTTGATCCCAGTCATTATCGTAAGAAAATTTGAATGAAAAATAGTAACATTTCAAAATTATATCTAGATCATTACAAATTGTGTCTATCCTCACTGCTCTCTGTAAATAACTATATCGTCCAGAAATATCCTAATCCTACCATGAATTATTTCGCTGAGGTCGTTGATATCTTTTAAAAATAGTAGTGGTCCAATTACGATATCCTGTGGAACGCCCAAGGTTACCTTTACTAGGTTTGAACTAAGCCTGTCAAGCACTACTCGTTGCTCCATGCCGCTCAGAAAGTTATTACCCTTTCTATTACTTCAACATTCATTCCCGCGATTTTTAATGTACACAATAATTAATGTCGAACCTTTTCAAATATATTACGGAAATCTAAACATATTATGTCGACCCGTCTTTCGTTTTCCGCAGATTTCAGAATATCGAGGATTGGTAAGGAGAGCTGATCTCGCAACATCGAAATTTTTTATCTCCATATTTAATTCAAAAAAGAAATTAGAAGCATCAATGTAACCCATTTAAGAGCTGGTTGTAACATGCTTTACCACTCGGTGATTTTAGGGAAATAGGCCTTTTATTCGCATGATCCTTCTTTAACCCACTTTTGAGTGTTAGAATAACATTTACTATTTTCGAAGAGTTATCTAAAAAACTTTCCTATTTACTTTAGGATTGACGTAAGATTTCTTAACAAATTTAAATCTATTCTTTCATAATATTTATTAGGTAAAATTATCTTATGATACTCTTACATTATATGTAACCCTTTTAGATATCTTCGGTTATATTCTACAAGCATATTCGTTTCAACCAGTGAGTTATGAAGCAGCAAATGTTGGAAATATATTTCAAGAATAAAGAAAGCACGGTTAATTTGAATAATAGTAATATAATATAATTATTCTTTTAATATTAACGTCATTTCTGACATATTTATGCAACGTTTTTTAATTTAAAAAACTTTTGATTATGATATAAGGCACGTATATAAGTAGAAAGACACCAAAACATATCTGGCCGCAATTCCATGATCCCCATTCCCAAATCGTAGCATGAACTGTAAGCTTCCAATATGTTTTCTTAGATTGGCCTAGCGAAAAAATGCGTATGCATTGCAATTCTTAGATTGGTTTAGTACCATTTTTAAGGTTTCGTAACAAATTATAGAGAATTTTACGGAAATCTTATAACAAATTTAACATGGAAAAAACCAAGCGGAAAGATTCTCTGAAAAGGATGCAGGGTCTAAATAGACTGGTAAAAGGAATAAAATGGCCATATACTTCATAATAAATTTTAAAATGTTACGCATAGAGGGAATCCGATCTATAATTTGGAGAATAGAAATCACAGACAGAAAATACCCATATATGACATTTGTAAGGTGAACAGAGGGATCATCCCTAAAGAGGCAGGGCATATTCAGGAAAGGAGGAGCTTCTGAGGATGAAAGAGATGGTAACTGTTGGGAGAAATACAATGGAATGATGGAAACTGGATTGGCAACAATCTAAGATGAGCGACCATGCTCTCGAAGGGGTGCAATGTCAAAGGAGGTGCTGCTACTGAAGGGTGCTGGAGAGTACGGTGGAAAGTGAAAACTCTTACACATGGAAAAGAAAACTGGATGGACTCAAACTGGAGGAACTCAGGATGCTAAATAAAAATGGCGCATTACATGACACAAGCAGTTTTATTAGTAGACGAGAGGTTATAAAGTGGAAGGAGAGAATGAATTAAAGTGCGAATAGGGTTTCTTTAAGTTTCGTTTTTAGTCAGGCTAATTCTAAGAAATAGTTTTAATGCACATAACGTATGTTTACATCATAAAGAAGACTTTAAGGAATTCCTATTAAACGTATTAAACTACAGAACTTTATTCTTCAATTTATTACTCGAATTATTATTGGTAGGATTCTGAAACTTTGACGAACATTTATGAGTAAGATTAGAATAGAATCGATTGATATTCTTAGTTAAAAATTGCAAATTTAGATATTTATTCAAAACTTCGATTTATTTATATATTTAAAATAAAATTCTCTACATATTTATACGAAAATAAAAAATACCATGACCATCAGTATGTTAGAATAAATGAGGAATTTCAAGAATTCTTTTTATAATTACTTTAACATTCACTCCACCACATGTAACCAATATAAGAAATATATTTATATATAGTGTAAAAACCATCCAAAAGATCCACAAAATTCCTTCCAATTCCATCTGAGACATTAAAACCGCTGCATATTAGAAAAAATGGAAATTTCTACTTCCTAATAAAATTATTTTCCTAAGGAAAAAAAAATTGAAATTTGACGAGTTACAGAAAAATCATTTGATATTTATATTTTTTGAATCCTTCGATAAATAATTTATAGATTAATATCTTCAAAATCTTGACAATGAAAATAACTGAAAGAGGAAATTTACTGGAATAAAATTTTCTAATAAATGATGTATTAATGCCGTAACAAGTCTACATCATGGCCATTTTATCTTTTTAAATCATTCTTACAGTTATCTGAGTTGAAATCTTCCGTTGGTTTCTATATTCCTCAACTTGGTTTCTTATTATTGAAATAATTGAGTAAAGTATGCCGAAGAAAGAGACTTGCATATCACGCTAAATATATATATTTATTTAGCGTAAAGGCAGTTATTACAAAGAGTTATGTTTCAAACAGCTTCGTTTTAATGATAAATGAAAGAAAGTTTAGTTCAGAATTATATTTATGGCAATAGTTAGCAAAGGTGATTTCCTTCTAATTTCAATTGTAGGTAGCGGTGCAAGCACGGTTGTTAATATGTTATAAATATATCTGAGGCTTTTTCCCAAAGCTAAATCAAATACTTTGCAGGCAAACTTTGGATGCATTCTGTTTTTCGACTGAACGTCAAAAATATTTTAATATGGCATATCTTTCTCGGAAATAATAAGTACCTGAGACAACTTTTAATCATTTTTTTCCCCTCATTTTATACTCTCTGTAATATCGTTTCATATAGCAAGTTACTTCGTAAACAATAAAAATCTAATAACAGATGATTGCAGCGATTGTACGGCGAAAAATATGACGATTCAGCTATAGCTGATATAAGTTGAAAGTTTTATATAAAGTTTATATATACAGTTTATCCCTATATGCTCTAGATTTTATTTTACTTATGTTTTAGAATTATACTCATATCATATCGAATAAGAAAGTAAACATATCTTTTAGCCTTCAAACAAGAAAACCAAAAAGTATTTTCCTAAGAGTACAAGAGTAAATGTCCGATATATTACAAATGTTATTTAATCAACACAGAATTATGTTTTTATAAAAACCACCATATACAGTAGTTGATGTATCACCTATTAATTAAAATCAATGTTATTCTCCAATAGCCATACATCATGACATCTTGAATTTCTTTTCGTATAGTAATATTTTTGTCTTAGAAAACGAATTCAATTTATGCTTTCAAAAGGGAATAGATTGATATAAAACATGCTGAATTATTATCGCACGTATGAAAATTAATATTTTTGTATTTATATCGTAAAAACAAGCATTAGGTTCCATCATCATTAGATTCAATTTGTATCAATACGTTGCTAGTTGTTAATGCCGAAATATGACATTATTTGGTAATAATAATCAGGAGTAGATTTCGAACAAAATGATCGCGATTAGTATTAAACTGGTAAATCTTTTGGACAAGATGAAAATAAAAAATGACGGCTCAAATATTTCACAACACCTTTTTTTGAGCCAAAATTACCGACATAAAATCTCACTTTTGAAATGTAGTTACTAATTAGTCTTAAATTGCAAAAATTAATGCAAATATTCTACGATGATATTATAAATATTCTATCCGACGCATTCTCGGACTTCAATTACAAGTTATTTAAATAATTATACCATTACGGTTACACTTACGAAAATGCTGAAATAGTCTGGTTATAGCTGATAAAAGCTGTTTATAAGGTCATGATTTAACTCTGCAGTTAGTTACCAAATGGGGAATTATTAAGTCACTTTTATACACCGCTATATCACTTGATTAGATGAAATAGAGAATAAACAATCCATAGAGCATTATGTATTATAAATAGCAAGGATTACATTATGACTTTTGTCATGCGCTATCTTATCATTCAATTAGTAAGACGGAATATAATATAAATACTCTTTAGAACTGAGCATTTTATAGAATAGTTTACACGATGTATTTCTTGAAATCACACGTCCACAAAGAACTACAAGATATTTATTTGAATTAAGAATTTCTAGAATTAGTAAATGTAGCTAATTCATCATCGGAAGCTACTTAATGGTATGATGTTTTTCTTGATTTTTTAACACATATGTTTTGTCCCATTATTTTATGATGGATTATTAGAGCAATTAAACTGCTTGGTGTTCCCTTCTCTATTGTTTTTTCCTTTCAATCGCTTAAATGATACTACGGTACTAATATAGGATTAATAAGTTTCCAGAATTTTCCAGTACTAAGTAAAAAAATTTTCATTTTATTATGAATCATCTAAAATAATTTGGCTAAATAATTCTAACTTTTATACTACGCAATAATTTATATTGGCATAACCTAGTTTTTCTTTAAATCATCCTCTCAAAAATTTTCAGTTCCTATGTTAACTTGCATTTTTGAGTAACGTCCATCTTCTCTTTTAATTACGTCATTGCTACAGCTACACATTGCTATTGCTACAGCTGAACTTAGAAGCAATTCGAGCTGCTAAATTTACTCTAAACTATCAGATAGACTTTACCTTGAACGTTTAAATAAAAAAACAGATCTCATTCATGTGAAAATTGAGTGTCTTAATTTATAATTGAAATTAACGAGAAGAGGAAGAAATATTGACACAATATTATGCTAAATAGGCAATCATACGTACTTGATATTAAGCTGATTTATGGTATAGCCCACACAATGACCTAGATGCCCAATATTCCTGCTGAAGTTATTAATCACAGGAAAGAGAAAAATTTGGAATAACTATTACTGATGAACCTGTAATCAGGGGCTTGACAAAAACACCTCAGAAAAATAACATTTAAGCACAATAAAATAATAAGTGCCACAAATCATACGCAGAATATAAATAACCTTAAAAAACGTGCATCAAAACTTATATTAGAACTCTAAAGGATAGCAAAAACAGCACTTGTATCGCCAAATTCACATAAATCATGAAATAATTAGTGGAAAATATACAAATTTTGACTCCAAAAGCAAGTCCTTATTAGTATAACGGATGCAATTATAAGTCTTTTGACGATGTGAAAAAATCTACAAAAAAATATTCAGAAAAAGCATTTGAATAAAATCAAAAAATCAATATTACAATAAGATAAATTTATGATAAGTAGTAATCTCGTATTATATTCTGATTTACTTGTAATAATGAAAACCATACAGTTCCAAAACTTCTCCTGTGTTTCGTCGTCATTAAGACAATACTATATAATATATAAAATTTACTACGAAGATATGTAGAATAACGCATCTGTTCTAAGATTTACAGGTTTATTTAACATAAAGCTATGGCTACAACACGTTAGGTCTTCAATCTAGTACTTAATTATTATGAGATTATAAAATAAGATTTCATAGCAATTTTACTACTGCATCGAAACAATATATCTTTTAATCCTTGCTCAATATATGTTACAGAATACAAAATATTTTATATTTATTATATTATTGTTATGCCTTATTTTTTGATATACAAGCAAAAGATTTTACACTACTTTAGCTAACGGATGTATTTCAAACAATCTTCATGGCGAAAGAATACCACACAGACAAGGCCGAGTTACTGGATTCAAACATTGTGCTTGCTATTTAGATCCCTTATTTCTCTCTTACTCATTATTTATACAGATTTTTCATTCACTTAAATACTCTAAAAGCCGTTTTTTGTGTTTTATTACCGTTATAGCCTTCATTTTTTTCCTTTTTGTCTTCCATATTTACTTTAAGTTCAGAAAAATCCACAACGAAAACTTAGATCGCTCTCAACCCCTATTTTTGTCACTAATGTGTCAGTTACTTTCATAACAATTTGTATGCCTATCTGGATACAAAAACTAATGAGATGAATTTCAAGTACTTCATCGTAACTTTCTATCACACATTCCTATTGCTGATGTCAGATAACGGCTCCAGTATAATGGAGTCAATGCCGCCAAAGAAAAAAAAACACTAGATTCTTATATAAAATAAAAGGTAAAATTCTTGAGTGTGAGCCATATCTCTATAGAAGCATCCATATAAAAGACAAATGGTAGGTTGCTTTGAGTTTTCCTCTAGGCTACGGGTCTAATAACGTTTCGAAAAATTTCCTTTCTCTTAAATTTGAAATAAATATTTTATTAGCATTCATAGTTTTGAAACCAGAACCAAGAGATATTATATAAATATCATGTTGTATATTATGTATGAAGTTATGAGGAAGGATAGAGATGCATAAAATAAAGAAGTAGAAATGACTTGTGATCATCCTTGAGGAATATCAATTGGCAAAGGAATGAAATATAGTTGAATTTTGATTGCGATTAGCTCAGTAGAGTCTAAAATAAAACCAAAAATACAAACGCATGAACTATATTAACATATAAGTGATACAACGAATATCGAAACCTAAAAATGATTTTCCGAATAACTTTTAGCACACAACTGTATACAAGTTAGTTTAAAATAATATAATAATAATAATAATATTTAATAATTACAAACCGTAGTGTTTACTTAGCTACCAAATGTATGAATATGAACAGAATTGGTACTTATTAAAATTATTTCTACAAGCAAAATATAATAAATTGTTACTTTTCTTTTTTAACAGAATAATATTTTTTAGAAGTTTGTCTAACTAATAAATAAGTTTATAAACGAAAATTTAAGCTTATAAAAATTAACAAATGTATGATTCACAGAATGAAAAATTACTCGATTACAGAAAGCAAATATGTTGGTTATCCTTGAAGAATCATTGACTTTCAAACCGTCAGTTGATAGAACTGTCACATGGTAAATACAGAAGGCACATAAATGTGGTAAATAGATTCCTCGGTATCAAATGTATTTTACAGAAGCCTCCGATGCCCAAATCTAATAAATCTTAAAAAGTCTCATCTGCTATGCTGTCCTTCCAAAAGGCAAATTTGTATTTCAAAGCGGGAAACGGGACCACTTTTTATCGTCAAGGGAAACGGAATTTTTAATAGCGAATCAGGCAATTATACACCGAAGCGTCTTTTTTATTGGGTTAATATATATTTAAATTCGTTATCGAAAATGTCGATATAAAAAAGAGAGTTTAACGTTTTCAGCGCTCTCTCTGGACATCCTTGTAAACTAAAAGTCCAATGAAAATTCGGTTCGTTTGTGCGCAGGTCCATTTCTATATGGTTAATTGAGGCTTGAAATGAAATATAATGGCCACTCATTCGCGATAGCCGATTGGACAGAGGACTGGAAAAATGCCGTCGAATGGCAACGCTGCAGGAAAATTGTAATATCGGAAAAAATGCATTACTAATTATTCTCCCTTCAATACTGCGATTTTAATCAGTTAATGCATAATTATTTGCATTCGATTCTAAAATTAAACAAACGCCGGACCAGCATATTATATTCCAGAAAGAACGCTCATTACGGCAGCGGAAGAGATGGTCTTATAATTTCCGATGGAAAGAATTCTATTGAATTTATATTACACCGTTGAAATCAAATAATTTTGCTTCGCGGAATTTCGGACTTTTGTCCGTTGGAAGAGGATTTTCATTGGTGCAAAATCTGTTAAATGTACGTTATTTGGGAAATATGAGAAAGGGAAAAATTATAACTATTGATTAGGGAAAAGAGATGTACCTTTTAGACAGGCTTCAGCTAGCATATTTTAAGAATTATGTAAATTAATTATTTACTTTTTATGCTATGAGAATCATTCTTTGCTTACATGAGAATTTTATTTTTATTCATAACCGATTTACTTATTTAAATATTTGGATTTAATCAAATGAACATTTTTATCTACTCAGCACTTTGGTGTGGCATATTTACCTCAGGGAAATCTATAGCTTATTTTTAATCATTGATTATCACAGATTTACACAGTACATTCTGTAAGTTTTCAGATATCAAATTCTGCAAAATACACAATGCTCTGAAGAATGATTTAAATAAACACAATTGTCCTATATTTATTGAATGCTTTCTTTTTCAAAATTTAAAACTTCCTTTTCTTAAACTTATTGAAGAGTTTTGTCTAAGATTTTATTATTGAAACCTGAAGGAATAAAAAGTATCATTATACTGTAAATTTTTATAACACCAACTGCTGTATCTTTTGATTATGATATTGATTCTAAAGTGTCACTAGTATTTTTATTTTTCTATATTCTATTAAAATAAAAAAAACTTCAACTAATATGCCATAAAATTAAATGATTAAAATGAATAGTTGTTCAGTAATCCATCCTATATTTATTTTATATTTAGTACAATTAAATGAGAAAAAAATAATGATGCATAATCCATCCTTCAATGGATATTTTAAATACATTCTACCGTAAAAGGAATTTTAATCTGTAACCTATCATACCATTTTAAAACGATAATCCTGGTAATCTCTACATGACCTCAATAATTTCATTGAGTAAATATAAAAATCTGAAGTAAAATATCTTGAGTACACCAAAGTAAATCGCGTTCAATATAAGAATAATAAATATGTCAGAGCAAGAATTTTTGTTCGCAAGAAAATCGCAAACGAAATTTCGAATCTGATATAAATGTCTCCCGTGTAACACTTGAGAAAAGAGGGATGTTAAGTGAGGAACAGGAAGAGCAACTTTTAATCGGTGAGAATGGCCAACCATATGTTATTCGCATCTCGTTTGGTGAGTACCGATATCTAGATCAAAGCAATCATTCCTTAGATCGAGTTTGAATCTCTCTATAGACCTTCGAACGCCTTCGTGACGTGAAGTTATGCCAGACGAGATGACGAATCCAATTTCTTGATTAAATGATTGCCGTGCCTTCGAACAAAAAAATCCGCCTCAAATTTTCCTACCTCTGGAGATAGTTGGTACAGGAGAGGCAGAAGTCCGTAGATAAACGGTCAATAGATATTTCATTAGATGGTCAATAGCTAAATTAAAAGAAAATATACATAAATTATATCAAAATTAAGGAAATAGGGAATAGAAAATAGTAAGTTATAAAAAAATAGCATCAAAGAAGGTTTAAAATAATTAGAAGCTTCCTGAAACTTGTAAACCGATCATACACCACTGTACAATTATATTTTTCCTTTCCCGTTGTTATTAAATAGTTCACAAGATCCTGAAAACCTTACATTACATTAGTCTAATAGTTTAACAAGGAATTATGTTAGGATATGTATATATGCTTTTAAATATAACGTTGGTAAAAATTACCAATATTAAAAGGAGGATATATTGAACGTAATATTTAGTCAGAAACAACTATCTAACTAAGGACACATTACATTGGAAACTGACAATACTACGCCATATGTAAATAAATGAGCATCGACAAATGTGCATTGCAAAAATACGTTTACAAGTCAATTCAATAGTAAACTACAGTGACGACATACAACATAAATACGACCATTTTCATCCACATCATAACTGAAACTCAGGGTCAACCCCAAATCCCCAAAGCCCAAGCATCTTGGCATATATGATTCAATCAGGGACTCATAAGATCATCTGTGCGAAAAGCCCTGAGGAACATGTGAAATCGTGCGGCGTGTGTTTGGGGGCTCGCGAGGAAAAGTTTCCCGCGGCAGGAGGCGCGGTGAGTGCGGGCATCCTCGCGACCCGCCGACCAGACACATTCCCCGCATAAAAACCCCTCTCTCGGCGAATTTCACAAACATTAATATCCCACTCAACGCTTTGTTCTCACACTTCTTTTTTTTTCGTTGCAGCGGCGAATCGGCGCACAGGCGGAAAGAGTGGGAGGGGTGGGTGGTCGGGGGTGGGGGGAGGTAACTAAAAAGTGGGGTGGGTAAATAAATGGGGGCGGAAGATAAGGAGGGGGTTTGCGGGGGTGGAAAAGGAATACACCTTGGCCTCACCTGCCGTCGTGGGGGCGATGTCTGGGCGCCGCTCTTCTGCCGAGGTCTCCGTGCAGGAACAATGGCTGACGTAATGATATCGAAGACTGAACATCGCGCCGAACAGATGGCGTGGCGTTCGCGAGGGCGGGTTCAAAGGGGTGGAATAGGTGAGAGTGGGGGAGTTAGAAAAGGAGAGTACTACGAGATCCTCTATACTCTCTGGTGAGCTCTCCTAAGCCTTATTCACGCCTTCGTTCGAACGGAAAAAAATCAAAACGATAAGGAATCAACTCCTTCCATTGACTTTCTTAATCATTTTTTGGAAGCGTGATTTTTTTTCCTTCCCTCCTTTCTGTTTTTTTTCCGTTCGGAATGGGCATCGGATCTTGATAGCGAGGTCTGCACGTACTAATCATTTTTTCTTCCTCTTGCTGTTTTGATTGAGAGATCTGAGAAAATGATTTCTTGAGAGAACAGCTATTCTGATTGGGTACATTTTTTATGTTGCTCTATCACTGAATTATTTCTTACTCTATACAGTAAAAGTATAATTGGTTATAATGCTTGAAAATGGAATTATATATTTTCAATACTTTTTCTTTATTTTTAAATAATTTTGCTGATAAATCAACTACTTTCAAGATAAAATACAAAATGTTTTATTGCTCTTAAAAATAAATTCTAGAAACTTCAAATTACCTGTCTATTCATTTAATTGTTGATGTGCCAATATATTTTATCATACTCATTTTATTTTAACTATAAATGAAATTCTTAATTTGAAATATAAATGCTTTAATTATTGAAAAATATATTCAATTCTATTATATGAATATATGTAATAATATTATGATTTGATTTTGAAATATTTCATTAATTTTTGTGGCTTCATCATAATAAATTAATTTTAACTAGCACTAAAATATCCTTAATAATACTATTTTTTATTTCTGCAGCTATCAATCAAATTAAGAATATATTCAAGAATTTTTAAAAATATGGCTCTAACATTTTTCTTATTTAGCATTTTCTGCATGATGCATTACTACGTTTTTATGTGCAACATTTTTTTCATTTTCAAATGTAACTATTTTAATGTCAGTACAACAGAAAAAATATTTTATTGATGTTATATTAAAATGCAATGGAATATTGTGTTATATAATGCATGGTGTAGATGCAAAAATAACTGAAATATAGTATTGTGCTGTGTACATATGAATTGGATTTTATTCCTACCACATCGTATTTGTATTGCACGACATTGAAATACGCGAAACCTTTTTTTCCTCTCGCCGTGGAGAGTTTGGTAAGCATGACTAATAGAGTGTCCAGCACTAGTTTCGCTGGAGTTTGCGGCCCTCTCACGCGAGGGGTCACTGGTTCGAATCCAGCCGCAAGCACGCACTCCACCTGTGATTAACGGCCCTTAACCGTCTCAGGATGGCACTGACATATTTTTCCCCATCATCTTTGCATTCTTTCGCGACTTACAATACGCAAAATTTGCGCAATTCCGCGAGAGGAGGAGTTTTCGCAGGGTTCGTGGAGGGGAGGACCCTGAAAAGGGGTGGGTTTTAAAGTGCCAGGGTGGGGCAAAAGGGTGGGAAGAATGGGATATGAGTTGTGTTGTTTGGAAATGGGAGGAGTTTGGAAGGGGGAGTGGAGAGGGAACCAGTTCACGATGAGAACTGGAAACGAGCAAGGGTATGCCCATTGCTGGTGTTACTTTCGGAATGAGGAAAAAAATCCGCCGGCGATATCTATGGGGAGTCAAAATGCGGATGTCTGAGGAACAGATGTATCAATTTACGAGAGTGAAAAAAATGAGTCTGTGAGATGATTCGTTTCCTGTTGATGCGATTCAGGGTTACGTCTGTTCTCAGCCTTAGCCCACTTTCTTAGCATCCGTTGCCACCGGTTCTGGAATGCTCGCGATGGTTGCGATGGTTTTTAATTCAAATCGTTCTATAACCCTCTAAACTATCCATTAACTAAAATTGAAATATGCTATAAATAATATAAATATATCTTTATTTAATTAAAATTGAAATTACTCATCCTGATCCTTTTCCATGGCTAAATGTTTTTATAAAATATCATGGAAGAAAATATTTGGAGTTCTGAATAGAAGTATTCATTTCCACAAAAAATCATACATTTTTTTCTCTCAAAAATTAGTATTAAATAACTTAGTTCAACGTTCACAATTTTCTTGGAATTAAAAAACAAGAATATTCACATTTAAGAACAGTTAACATACCTTTTTACTCTAATAGGTATTTTTATTGATATTCAGTTCTTATTGTGCGATTATAAAATATTTGGAGAGTATGATAATATTTATAAAAAATAATCTTAGGGCCATTTATATAGGATATATAAATCTTTATGTATAGCATAACACGACCAGACGACGGAAGTTTAGCTTATTTAGGAGGATTATCTATTAAAATGGAGAATTATAGAATATATCATTTTGAACCACACAAAATTCCTTACTCTGCAACTGCTACGAAATAACTAGTGATGGTAATCAATCATTGAAGATTAAAAATTATGAATACGGTTCAGCTGCAACACTTTCACTTTCCTGTATTTGGTATGATGTATGACAAAATTCTACGATAAAATTACGAAAAACCATGCATCTGTCCTCTTTCATAAAAACTTGCTAAATTTATGTGGTAATATATAGAGATATATACTTCCTTTTTCTGATATATATAGAGTAGCATTTCCAATAACGTTGTTAATCATAAGTTCTTATTCTCTTACTGAGTATAACTGAATATATTCTAGAATATGTATAATAAATGATAGTAAAATGATAATTTTATAAATAAAAACTGCGGAAATTCAACCCTAATACCGACTTATTTTTATTGAATTGTGATTCAGGAAATAGTAATTATTTTCCGCTCTCGTCACAGCTGTATGGGCTGATTATTTGCAATCTAATCTCATTCGATACTCCACTCTGATTTACTTTTCATAAATTGTGAAGCACTTTAATTGATTACGTTTCCTTTTCAAGAATAACGATAGTCTTTTATTGGCTTCTTTGACTTATTGATCATATCTACATTGAAATATCGCTCATCGATAGCGTGTGTTAGGGAAAAATAAACAAAGCGTTTCTATGGGAATGCAACTACGGGTTTCGTGAAGTCTACAGTGGTATTATTTCCTCATAGCCGAATATGTAGGCGTTTTCCCGTTTGTCTAAACTTCCTTTCATTACTTATGAATTAATGCGCATTTGGTTTTCTCGAAAATTTATGGGAGTGGCGACCATTTACGTCATACATTTGTGGCGGAACGAAATGCATTTCACTTCTTATTTAATAAACATTTAAAATCGTTTGAGTTATTCGACGACATTTTTGGGGCAATTAATATTTCCCTGCAAGTATTATGAATGATTCACAGTTCATTTCCATGGACTATTTATAAGATTTTTCTTTCCGAATTTCTCCATTTGAATTAGCAGAGATATGTTTTTACTTTGGTGGAATCTCCATCCTTCATAAAAAACCCAAATCAGAGGTTTTTAATGCCGGGATGAACAGATATATTAATTCCAACGATTTTTTAACAATGATATTATTAATAAGATGATCGAAAATTAAATAGAAAATAATTCACCTAAATAAATACTCAAAAAATTTGTTAAAATATAAACATACATTAATAAAATCCTTCAATAACACTAATGCATTTAGAATTTTATTTTTTTAGTATTATTACGGCCTATTTTATATTCTGGCACAATAGTTACAGGGTCATAAATGGGTTTTTATAAACTCTGCAATGTAATAAGGAATAGTCTCTGATCTGCATTCTAGACCTACGGTTATGTTCTTTTATATTCACGAGAATATCAACTTGGGAGATCAGTTAAGTTCTTACAAATAATTAGGGTTTGACTCGAATTCGATAAATCATAGATATAATTATTTTTTTAAATTTTATTTTTATGTAAACCTAAACTTAATACTATTTTAATAATTTGATGACAAATATTCGATGTTTGATGGAAATTTGCATTTAGACCAACATAAATTGACTTTTATTCGCTTTCTTCTGACAAAATACTTAATTAACACGATTTAAAATAGCTGATCTGAAAATATTGTCGAAATCAAATTGGATAATTTAACGAGATGCATAGAATTAACAACGAATTAGAAAGAAGTTCAACATGTATATTAATTTCTAATTTTTGTGGGCCACAAGAGGCGATATGAAGTATAAGAGTTAAGCTTCACTCAAGATTAATGGTGTTTCTACGTGTAATATGTATGGGAAAATAAAACTCAAACTGAATAAATAAATAATTTTGGACATAAATATAACTCAAATAATTATTTGAAAGAAGTCGAAGATACAATAAAACAACACAATTAAAATAATAATATAATTTTTAATAATATTAAACCTAAAATACTAACTCTTCAAATAAATTTTTCAAGCCTAAGCATATACTGCAATGTATCGAAAACACTGAATGCTATTTTATCCATCATAGGTTAATCAGGAAATATCAGAATTCTCTTTTATATTAATTACTAGGTGTAACAAAAATACTGGAACATAAGTTACCTATCAAATTTAACGCCTCAATTTATTGATATAAGATCGAGAAAGAGAATGTAATGATCTACGCATAATGCTACTCCACCTTAATTGCAACTTAAATTGGGTAAATCATCGAGTATAACATCCAAAAGTGGAGCAATAGGAAATAAGGGAAGGGGTTCAGGAAGATGAGTGTTTCCGTAAGTTATTAGCGAGCGTTGCTAGGATGCCTCAGAATGGGTATCTGTTGTATCATAAGGATATAGATAGAGCATTAAAATCTTCCATTAATTCTACCAAAGGATTTTTGCAAGGAGGAGTAACTATTGTAGTAAAAAGGAGAAAAGTAACGGTCTTTAGCTATTGTACGAGAAAGAAGCTTTCTGGATACATACGAAAATGTGTACATCGAGATCGACTTCAGCTTCAGCTATCTATCAGAAATTAAAGTGGAATTAAATTGAAAATGATGAAAGAGTGAAACATTAAAAAAAAAGATCATGATGCGAAGTAATTGGTAATTGAAATCATGGAGATAGCTAAGACTTTTTCTTAAACGCGAATAGTATTTGAGGAAGTAAGGCGGGCACGAAAATTTAGTAGGTAAGTTATTGAATATTTTGTCTACCGTTATTAAAATATTGCCAAAATAATCACAATATTTTTAATTGAATCATTAAAATATAAAATGATAAAATATTAGAACCGCTAATGATCTATCTATTCTAGTTATCTGTATTTCGCCAAGGTAAATTTTATAGACAAAAGGTATTTATAAAGGTGTATTTCACCTTGCTCCAATAAAATTTTTATAATTCATTAAGAAGTTTTGATTTACTTTTCAAAGGAAAAGAGGTACTTTACTTTTTGGTGTAAGTCCAGTTTTGTGTACGCTTGTAACTCAGGATGGATTTTTTTAATAGTTATGAATAAGCATGATTATATAAAATCTCAGTTCCGTAAGAAAATATCTTCAGAAATATTAAGGAATTATATTTTTTCCTAAGGGTCCAAAAGTGAGAGAAAATAAGGGTCTAAAAACTCATGTCGTACTCAAATTGCAACTGCTGGGAGTTTTAAAAAGGGTAACTGAATGCCATTGCATTGAAGGTGAGGAGGGTCACTTTGAATGCAGAAGTCAGGTGGAGCTTTTTAAGCAACGGATGAGAACTTGTCCGGAAGAGGCGGAGAGAAAGACGAGGGATTGGCAGAAAGAAAAAATGACGGCAGGATGCACCGAAGTGGAGTGGGTTAGTGTGCATAGGAGTGACCTAGGAAGGGAAAGTGAAAGGGGTTGGAGGGGAAGATGCAGTACTGGCAAACTAAGGGTTTGCGACACACGAGACATGCAAAACGATCTCGCCAAGAATATAACCGAAGATTTGCGAATTAATTTCTTCCTGGAACCATCAATTAAGATATAATCCATTGATTCTTAACTAGATTTATAATATTTATGAATTTAAATTATTTAAAAAAATAAATTAATAAATTATTATTAAATAAATCTTCATCTATTAAGAATTTTAATCTGTAAAAGTGATGAAAATATATCTTACGAAGTCAAAAAATACCTTTGGTATTGCTGAATTTCGAAGAAACATTAAATGTATAGAACACTCAATAACAAGAGTACAATGTGGGAAAAATGTTCATAGAAATCCGATTCAAAATAGGCATATTGCCTTCAAATATACATTCGCATAAAAATGGAAATGTTTCGAATCGGTATGCGCTCAAATCCTAATTAATGTTCGTTTATTTTGCGTAATAATTGGTGCAGGATGAGGAAAATTACTGCAAAGAACAGCTTTAATTGAATAGTATCAGTTACGCAATGCAACTGATATAACTGCCCACCCTTCATGCAATATCATGGCGATTTATATGTAACAGTCTGATAAAAATTGAAAATAAATCTCATTAGGTGATGCAGTAATTAATCACAATGAGTAAAAATGAATACGATGAATTCCGCTTCTTCAATCATTTGATTTTATATCTTTGGTCATCGCTGCATTCACTCAATTGCTAGAATTTTAAAAAATATAGCCTTCCCTTGCAATAGTTTCAAGAACGATAATTGCCCCTTTTACTGTGAATATAATCTAGAAGAGACCGCTTCTTATTTCAGTTTTCTCTCCAAAGACAATAACTATGAGTAGTCAATAGATACCTTCAAAACGTATAGGATTCCCTGAATAAAAATTCTCATAAAATTAGATAAAAAGAATCGAATTTTTTTCCTATAGTTTAACCTCGAGAACCTTCTTAAAAATACGAGTAACTAAATATATCATTAATGACAAATATTAAGAGGCATCTATTATTGCACCAACCAACAGAATATGAAACGTTGATATTTTACTCCATTTTGCTTATCTTCATCCGATAAACATAAAGGATGAAAATCATTTTTTTCTGCGCTGACATTATATATAAACTACAAACTTTGATTCCAAAATATATCACCTGATATTTAGTGAAAAATAAAATTGAAAATATATTAGAAAAACATTTTTTTAATTGAAAAAAATATTTTAAAAGTACGGTTGATTTTGAACATACTTGATACATACTCGGATTTGATTAAAATCGTAATTGGGACAACTGGTATTATACTTTACCTTTGAAATTTAGTTTTTCACATAAAAAGTTTTAGTTTTATTTCTCGCCATATAAAATTTTATAACTAAATATAATACTTCGAGGATTACGAAAGATAAAAGGATGTTATGTTTCGGGAATAAAATTTCCCTTTAGATCAGATTCGTCCAAGGTTATCTCCTTTCTTGACTTTCTCTATTCAACAATGCTTGGGTCGCTAACAATCGAAATCTTCTCCTATTAAAGTATTTTTATTTATAAAATAGGCTCAGGGATAGATACCGAACAGTTATATCTCGATGCAGTTCACCTGAAATTACACTTTTCCTTGCCAAGGCTGTTGTGCCTTATGATTGAAAATAAGGTTAAAATTCTGTTCATTTGTCCAAGGCCCTATGAATGCTAACCTGATCTAATGGTGAGGTCGGGCACCTTTGATTATATCGAAGTCGGCGGTAAAGTCATTACATTGGCAACCGTGGAGATGACGAAAGATGGAGGGGTCCCACGGAGGAGTGGGTGGTCAGTGCAGTCTGGAGGCCTCCGGTGCAGCTGCAACGGTTGTCACCGTCGATTGCCTTGGGAGAGGGCTAAGTGTGGCAGAACCACAAGACGCATCTACGGACGGTGTCTACTTTCAACTAAGGAGGGGACCACTATCATTAAAGCCGGAGAGTCGAGTGTCCGCTCTCACCCTCTTCGACGTGATTGAGAAAAATATAGGGAGGATTTCTCCAAAGAGGGTGGAAAATATGATATCGCTTTTAAATCGAGATTAATATTATGTGAAAGCACACTTTACGCTTCACTTTGTACGTCCATCCGCTAACATGTCTCAACTGGTGCTCGACACTCGTGATTGGATGTTTTTATTTCTTTTAAAATCGCGGTCCCGACGGCAGCTGTTTATCTCGCGTAGAAAATCAATCCCCGACTGCATTTTAGACATTGTCTCTTTGCATTGTGTCCCTTTCCGATTACTGCATTCTTTTATCGATGCATCTTTTTTTCTCGCCGAGCGGTGGCTTTTATTTGAAATTCCTTTGGCTCTTGGAAGGCATTTTAACTTGGCGGTAATTCGAAGCTCCGATGTAACCGATCACTAAAACTTTCTAGAGTATTTGATCAAAGTGTTAAAAGTATTTTAGGTTGAGGTAAAGCAAAGTTTAACACGATTGCCAAAGTTGCGGTTGGTTTAGGAAACAGTTTACTTGGGCGATATTTGTTTGTCGTTTTTAGAACATTATTTCAAACGGAATAAAAGGGAAGAAACCTGGTTTTAAGAGAGAAATAATTCGATCTTTAACACGAAGAAAGACCTCATATATTCATAAAGGACGATTTATTGATAATCTCCTTAATATTAGTGCAAGAATTCAGAAGAAGAAATGTTAAGTTTAAATAAAAATGGACGCATCTCTATCATCTGACGGGATTCATATAATTCTTTAAAATTATTTCTGACAATCTTTTCCTGCTTGAGTTAAAAGATAACATATTTTACCTAAGAGATTTCAATGCTCCCTGAACAGCAACAGCAACTAAGTTTTGAGAAATCGAAAGACTCAAGAACTCATTTGGAATTCGCCTTAGAAAGAAAAATACTTGTCTCATGAATAAAATGGCCCTTCTCATGAGTCAGATGGTACTTAGGGCTTGTTTCAAGGTGTTCTTTATCGTACTTGAGGGGGTCTCTTTACACCGTTTCCCCTCACAACAACTTTTGCTTTCGGTACGTTGGCCTTGCAGCGATAACGGTATGGAATCAAAAACTGGCCATGTTCTGGCGAATTGTGTATTCTGTGGTTAACGGATCGGGGTGTCGCGTTTGACTAAAAGTTACTGCGAAATAGATTTCCATTGTCTTTATATACATGTGTATAGGTAATGAAATATGACTAGTAGTTCTTTAGTTACAAACGGATCGGACTACATTGCTACATTCAATGAATAAAACTAAAAGCATTTTAAAATTTTACCAAAACGATTCATTGTGGGTACAATTATTCTTTACTCCGAGAAAAAAAGGAAAGAAATTTCGCAATTCGAGATTGAATAGAGCATTGAAGTGCAATGCGCATGCTTGTTTCAGTTCGTTTCAACTCTTTCACAGGTTCCCCGAATATTTGGTATTTGTCGCAAAGTCAATAGTGATCATCAAATCATTGGGTGTTTTTTAAGTTCGTATTTCCCGATGACATGTTGCTCATCTTCTAAACGAATTACCAATTTGATGATGGCAGCTCAAAGCGTTTGCCTCGGAACCATAAAGAAGGACATTTCGTTCATAGGATTTTATAAACAGTTTATATACGTCAAAGCTTGCGTCATTTGCTACCAATGAACGTTTCTTTTGCTTCTAAATTATTTCCTCCCATATGCTTTATTAAGTATCCTTATAATTTCTGTGATCTTTTTTATACATATCTTTTGAATAATGTGAACATAACAGTGTCTAGTTACACTAGACTAAATCTTCTCTCGTAGTTATCAATGATTAAATAAAGTTTCACATCAACTCATTAGCCTTCTTAGAGTATCTGCCAATTGCATAATTATTATTACCTTACTCTTCATCAATATTTCTCTTATTTTGTGCTTTGATAAATTTTTATTTGCTTCCACTATATTCCAGATCGAACGTCTAATTCTCTGTAGAAAATATTACTACCTTATTCAGAACTAAATCAAGAATTTTTTTATAGTCGTGTCCTGAAAATTATTCGAGGAATACGTTACTTAGTCTGCGCTTCGCAAAATTTCGTTTCACTTGAAACAGTGTATTCACTATAAGAAACAAATTAAAGATGGCGACCAAAGAGTGAGCCAGAGAAAAATTTTAATAAGACTCGGAAGGAGAAAATGGAGGAATACAGAGCTACTCAGCACTGAATTGAGTGGCAAGAGAAACATTC
Organism: Pantala flavescens; assembly: GCA_020796165.1. NCBI lineage: Eukaryota > Metazoa > Arthropoda > Insecta > Odonata > Libellulidae > Pantala > Pantala flavescens. Next base: position 31,890,383 of record CM036884.1, on the reverse strand, counting down.
ATACGCTTTTATGGTTAAAGAACAACGTCAATATTAATAAATAATGACGGTGAAGTAAATGAAGAAAGTAATGAGGCGAGGTTTGAGAATAAGAAGAATTAATTCAATCAGCTAAGGAAAGGGATGCATAGATAATGACCGATCTATGAGAAGATGAACATAAGAAATCAATGCGTGTATTATCAATCAGTTAAATTATCAACATTTTTACAATACTATTAATAACTTATATTCATTTCATAGTGGTTACTCCAGCATTTGAATAGGACCCTCTCAAATGGAAATTATATCTATGTTAACTTCTACAGTGATATTTTCTTCATAATGAGATTATGATTTTGAATTTTTCATAAAGTATTTCTTATTGCAAACATACCGTCCAGCAGAAGTCAAGAGTTTTTAAACTTAAGCCTCCCAGTTTGAATAAAATTCCAAGAAAACTAATACCTATTTTATTCTCGGTTCAATCAATCACGCTGCATTATACAACTTTATAATGGCATGCGATTTTACTTTACCGAAAGTTTTATTTTGCGTAAATAAAGCACAAAATTGATAGCTGAAATATGTTTTGAATCCACTAAGCTTAGGGAATTATGTTTATTAAAAGACATACAATTCATCTCATAGGAATAATACCTTGTTTTCCTACTACGTTTCAGAGTTTTGGATCAACAATCTCCAATGGTTTTTTTACTTGGTTACATTTCTCTGTAAAAAAACTACTGTTAATTAATAATGACAAAGAAAACTTAAAATATCAAGAAAAAAGGCAATTGATCTTACATTATAAACGTTAATTCAAATATATTAGTCTTAACATTTTGATGTTGTTTGCATGAGTGAGGACAGATTCAATGGAGATCAAACGAGCTATCTATGATCACTCTTTTATTGTTAAGAGCATTTCATCCTTAAGTACAAGTGATTTTAAAAAAGTTATGAAAGATGGTACTTTGAAGGGAATTACTATGGATCATTTATTCAAAGGGTGTAAAAATAACATCAGACTTTTTAAAATAATAGTTTTTAATAAAGGTCAAATAGTATAGGAAAATAGAAAAGATATAATAGAGACTAGAATGGTTCAAATATTTACACCTTCCTACAGATCAAATCGTGATTGAAAATCATCAAAGGGAATTACACATATAGCTATAGTTAAATAATTTATCGATGGAAAATCTCCTGATAATTGTATGCTAAGAATTTCTTATATTTCCTAACAGGATATTAAAATCTTGAACAAGATTTTTTTATCATACGCTACAAATATCAATGAAATATTGGAATGTGAAAAAAACAATCATGAATTGTAGGCTAAATAGTAGGCTTGTACTTCTCATAACGCCCAGAACCATAAAATTGTGCACATTTAGGTCTTAATAAAGTTCCTTGTAATAATCATATTTACGCCATTAGCTTATTGGAATGAATTCATACTAACTTAAAAAACAGCGGTTATTAAAATTAGCACGCTCTTGCATAATAAATAACGAAATAAATTTGATAATATATTTGGATTGTATTTTTATATTTTCAATTCTTGTACTGTCCATGTGAAATAGATACCACTGCCGACCGATGATAGAATGTGATCATCTATTACAAAATAAATATGGTTTCATCATAAGTAATAGTCGCTAGAATGGAAAAATAGGATAACGTCAATTACTGTGACTGATCTTATTATCAACCACTTAAATGACTTTTGTTATGAAATGCGACGTCCAGAAACTTAAAATACTCGAATTTATTTAGCGGATCTATGGTGTAAAAAAATCCCAACCAAATTAGTTTCTTAAGTGAAAAAAATCGTCAAATAGAGCAATTTAAATGCTCTTATATAAATCAAACAAGGTAAATTTATAGTTCAGGCCTGAAAATTTGAGAACTTTGAAGACATAAAGCAGAAAGAAAGAATCGCCTTTTAAGTCGAATTTCTTTTTATAGATAGAAGTTATAGGGAACGATGGCTCAGGAGAAAACTTTACACTTCCTCTATAAAATAATGACTTAAATATTAATGGTATAAAAAGATGGAACTAAAGCAGTCTTTACTCAAATACTACCTGATTCTACGTACAATTAGTTATAAAATGGATCCAAAGACGTGCCCGACATTTAAAAGGTCCTCAATCTTTCTTATTAATCCCTATCGAAGTATAATATTAAAATAACCTTAATGCTGAGGCCAAATAGTGATTATATTTACATGTAATTATTTTTATAAAACCCAACTTATGACTGTGGATTGTCTTGGTACTAAACAAAGTAAATAAGAAGAAAATATAAGAAATCAAAGCTGTGAACTGTGTTTGTTGTAATCTGGAGGCTACTTTTTACTACAATATATCCTACTAGTTATGATTTTTATGGAGAATTTTTTTACAAGTTTGAAATTTTATAACAGCTCTTGATTGAATAAAATAATGAATATATGTTACTTAACAATGCGTACCTTTAGATACAACAATTAAATCAAATATAGTATTGGCAAGTATTATATATTGCTTCAAAACTATATATAGAGGGACTAAGACATCATTAATAGAATACATTTAGTGTAAAAAGTGATCTGAAGAAGTTCAAAAAGTTATGACATAAAAAGTTATTCTGGAAATATATCAATTACTAATATTTTTGTATTATTTTGATTCGTTAAATGAGGAAACGCACTAGTGACAAAAAACTGTAAAAATACAACATGAAGAAGGAATTCGCAACAAAAATAAAAGAATGACATACAATATTTAAAATATAAATATATACTTCTGTAATAATATTACTGATGAATGACGTTTTTGTTTCAATTATTTAGATTATTTAGATTAATTATGGTGTTTCATAAAATCGTTTCCCAATATATTTATCGAGGCATATGTTATATATTCATTCGTAATTAAAACGATAATATTGACTATATTTAAATTGCGGGAGAACGATTATCTATTTCTCTTCAGCAAACTAGGATAAAATATATACTTACACACTACTGAAACTTATGCTATTCACACAAAGTCCTTATGATAATTTTTCTTATATTTAACTTTTCTACTGCACTTATTAGAATGAAAGCACTCCCTTATTTTTATTTATACATTCTATTCATGACCCGAAACCTTTTTAAGTGAAATTGCATATATTGTTTGTCATTATCACAATTATCTAATATTAGAAGCAATGATTTTAACGGAAATGAATTGAAAAGTAAGAAATGCCCGAACAGATGGAGTTTTTTCACACGGATTGTTAAAGAATGAAAAGTGCACGAGTGACTCTAAACACGGCGTAATTTTCAATGACAAACTTTTCTATAGCAGTTTAGATCAGATAAACGAGGAAGGATCATTTAAACTCGGCTTTATCGGCTAAATAGGCAGATAACGGGAAACTGCTTCGAGCATCTATGAAATATTGCCGAGAAAAAAATTCAGCCCTCGTATTTATGCGGTGCAAAATACCGATGACTCATAAAATACTGGATTCGTAATTGTGTAAATGAAATTGCTCGACAATTCACACATGCAAAGCGTATTCTACCGGATTTCCATTGCGTTCATAAAAGTTCGCATAATGCTTTTTATTTCTATACATTCATTATATTCACCATTTGCCCGATAAAATAACAGCAATGCTCAGCGGAAACTGAATTTTAAACTAAAGCAGTATATTTATGTTTTCCATTTTACAGAAGAATACTAAATATTCTAATCTTCACAAATAATGTAATTTATCAGGAATAATTTAGGGGAAAATGTTTTTGAATGTATTTTCTCGAGGAAATTTAATAAAATGGCTTGAAAAATAATGATGTCCTAAATAATCTCATTCAAGGACAAAATAAAAAAACAATTGTTAAACTTTAAGACTTAAATATCTTTTTTGATTAACATCGAATCCTAAGCGATTACTATAAAATACAAAATAAAATTCGTATGCAAATGCTTTTATTTCCACGTAAGCAATGAGTAACATTTGTTATAATCAAATAACAGTTGGAGCAGAGATACTGTATGGAAGAGAGAGTCTATAATCTAAACAGCCGGTGTCCATTATGCAAAAACCCAAAATAAATTATCATATTTTAACAAATTGCCCGAACGCCTTTATTTTTGTAACCCCAAATGGCATCCGAATGCGCTCTGAAAGCGCTCGCTTATTTTTAACTATAACTTTTTGCATAAGTAAACAAGCGACGCGCACTTAAATTCCTAATACTTTTAACCTACGCTCGAATAAATACACATGTATTTCGCCTCTCTAACGCAGTTGTTATTACGGCGAATCATCGATAATTTAATTTGCATCTTACGCGTTATCGGACGTAATCAAAACGTGCTTTTTCTGCGGCACATATTAATTACTCATCCTTAAGCAGATTATAATGGCGCTGCAGTCGTTTTAATTCGATTAACCTTTTCGTTACCAAATTTCTATGGAGACGAATGCCACCGAACGGCGCGGTTTGGATTGTCGGCAACAGAGCGCCTCCCCGATGAGCTAGGGCACGCACCCGACGCCCGGGACTCGAACCCCGGTCCCCGGCTTGCTTAGCCGCGGCGGGGTTACTTGTTCATAGCATAGCGGAAAAGAATCTGTGCAAATTTATTTACGTATCTGAGACAGCTACTAGCATTAATTATTAACTTATATTATAATTTTAAATGATAGAACTGTCATTATTCAACGTACTCTGGTGTTAGGAATAGTAAAGAAATGCCTTTATAATATTAGTTGAAAACATAATAAAGTGTAATGTAATAATGGAAACGTAAGAAGGTGACAAACGAAATAAACACAAAAATATGTCAAATTACATATAAATATTATCTTCTAAACAACGATTTATCCTTTTAATTTATGTTTGACCACTTTTATCAATGAAGGCTCGTATCTACCATAAATATACTTTTACTCACTCCAGCCCGTTATTGAAAATTTTTCAATTCCAAACAGTAAAGACTGTAATAATTTCAACTTTGGAAGTGTGTTTAGTTTCTTTCATACTTACATAAATTGAATTGAAGCATTATAGAGTAACAAATTCATCTGCCTCCTAACGTTCTCATTCAAGATCGATAACTTCTATCCTCGGATACAAAATTAACACCAAAACAAATGGTAATCTATTCAATACTTGTATATTCTACAAATATTGATGTACTATTCCGAGTATTTCATTTATCAGAGAATCATAAATAATCTTGTGATTAGCTGAGCAGAGGTGAATATTAATAAAAGAGAAATGATGTGTTATGAGTTATATCAAAAGGAACTAATTACTGCACTTCATTAGAAAATGATCGAATTCTATGAATCAATGTTGCGGAAAATTCTCTTGAAAAATTTCTATCGAACCGTCAAATAAGTGATACATATATCTCCTGTCAATATCACATCGCATAAAGGTATTGGCGTAATTTAAATGGATTTTGGCAGCCTTGATGCGATGTTTTTCTCTATTTTTATTAGATTTTTTCTGTAAGGATGAATGCAAATATAAAGTCCATTCAATTATCTTCTAATCATAAATAAACTATTATAGAATGATTCTCAGTAATTGGCGGACACTTTCAACAGTCTTTGGCAGACATTTTACGGAATATTTTTCTTTTACAGCTTTGTAGGTAGTAAAACGCCTTGGATCCATAGGGTCATAAATGACATCAATATAATTGTGGAAGTATGCCACAATGGTAACCAAGGCTGGAAAATTATTAAAAAAAAAAACTTTTGTTATATGGCAGCCAAACGATTATGGACAGAACACTGGTTTGGTGTTCTGCAGAAAAAGAAGATATATATTTTGCAATACCTAGTTTAACCAACCTCATCGCAAATACAAGTCGTGCCTATATTTTAAGTTTGTGGTTCATTATTTTCAATTAACTACTTTATCATTTATATTTTCACCCCATTTTCTATAAAATTGATGGAAAAGGATCTATAAGCAAAGATGGCGAACGTACAATCAACATATACGAGGTATATACAAGGCGGCAAAAGAGGTTTTTAAAAATTATTATTATTAATTTTTAGCATTGACACCCCCTTTGTTTTATGTATTCATCATAGAACTAAAGTTCTTTACTTTTTTTACGTTTCGTTACTTTTAGGCCGAACAATTATGGCAATTCAATTAAATATGGCGGATTGCCTGTATGAAGGCATAAGTATCAAGCTAATCCCAATCTAGCAAAATTCTTTTGCAGAGATAAAAAAATGCAAACGTTAACCCCTGAGGAAATTAGTTTTAACATTTACTACCATCAAAGTAATATGAAATAGAGACGAGATAATGAATTGAAGTTAAAATTAGCAGTTTACAGTCTCAGTACAGTATGAATTCGCATACCCATCCTTGTCATTTTATACCCATACATCACCTGGATTGATACTCTGAGCAAAATGAAGTATTATTTTGTAAATTTTATCATCTTAAGTATAATTTTTGTGCTAATACTCATATTTATTATGAATTTTCGTATTTCCAGATAGCTTCACATTAGGTTAAAACATTATTTCATCTCAGCTGTACGTTTAGAATTATTCCTTACGAACGTTGCATCTGTACTCCATTGCTTATAGGAATTATAAATAATAATTTCTAACAATTATATTGAGTTGTTCAACTGAACTGAATGTTAACTGTTTAATTTCTACAGTCCATTACGCTAAACAAACATACAAATTATGGCTGACTCCTATTCCTAGTCTGTTGTATTTATTATGGAGAACTGTTTTTACGATCACAACTTACGGAGATCATGAAGACAAGAAGTAGTATCAAAGCATGGCGGCAAAGTAATTTGTTTCTTTGATTTTCTCGTTTGCTATATGTTATAAGCTTAACTATCTTGCAAATATCGTATTTTGTAGTTCCATAGAATCTAATCCTGATTAATCATACAGAATAATATTAATCATACTGTATATCAACGAAGAATTTAGCTAAAAAATTTATTAAAAGCAAATCTTTGAAAAAGACCCTCAAATAAAAGTAATTTTATTACAAAGCTTATTTATGGAGTATTACGAAAGTAATTGTGGAGCTTTTTTAAGGATATAGGCATTTCATTTATCTGCAACTGATGGAAGCTTAATTTACAGAGAATATTTAGCATAGAATTTTTAAGATAAACAACTTATTTATGCTGCTTACATACCTTATAATGCAACTTGAAACAATTCCAATTAATTTAAATCTAAAATACTTTCAATAACAGTGAATACTAAGAGTAAATAAGTTCAAAATATAGCTCTCATTTAGACATACTCGGATCACTTGTATGCTTACATAGGTTCATACATGTATACCTTTACAGGACTGTTATTAGTAAAGTATGTATGCATAATAGGTTGAGGGTGTTAACTATACGTGAAAGTATTAATTTTTCAATATCTATAAACATTTTCTTCGGAATATTACTATTTATATAGATTGATAATCGAATAATATCTAAAATAAGATCAGTGACAAATAAAATATGCAATTTATGGATAAATGTAAATCAGACAGAACATTTTTGGGAAGTATTTTAAGAGTACATGGTCTGTCTAGAAAGTATCGGGAAAATTTTTATAAAAAAACATTTATTTGAGACATTTATACATTCCTTTAATTCATTATTGCAATATTTTTTTGATGAGAATGGAAAATTGTTTCCTTGAATGAATGAAGCTCTGACTGGTTTCAAAGATTCAAAATTGGTCTTCATAAACATTTTGTTAAAATTCAAAAGATTCAAGTAAAGAAATGGAGTTTACAAATTTCAAAAGAGAGGAAATCTTAGTGCAACTGAGAGATAGCAAAAAATATTATTTCTTGAAGCATTTTTCAAAATTTTGTGACAGAATTACACAGTGCTTTATTCTTTCTTCGCCAAAAACAAGACCTTTATGAATGAGGCAATCATTTTGTGGATCATATAAAGAAAGTTAGTTTTACATTAATTAAGATACAGTGTATCTTGAGCGTAGTATCTATCGCTTAGATATTTATCAAGTATGAATTGATATTTAAGACCAATGAGATTTCCTTACGATCAAACTGTAAAATTCAAAGAATTATAAAAGACGTATGCTATGTTTATTACTTTCAATAACATACAAATTTTTATTGATAAATAACTTATTTTACGCCTTTTAAACTTTCTGTTTTATGTACTTCATTTATTCTAAGTGTTACGCTGTTTGTTTGTCTGAAATAAATAATAGTATCACTCTAAATATTTTCTAAAACAATAGCTATTAAGAAGAACTCAAAAGAAATAACCTCAATATATTGTTTACCTTACAGAAAAATGTACTGAAGCGCAATACAGATGTTAGCTCTTCAATTGTAGAGCAATTAAAATAGAAAATTTACAGTAAATGTTACTTTATATGTATTCAGCATTATATATATCCTGATGCATGGACAGTTAAGATATGATAAAAATTAGTTCATAAAGTGAAATGAATTTTTATAGCCATCATTAAGAATGGAAGAGTTCAGTTAAAATGTATCGCCTTACTATGTATATAAATTTTAACCGGTATTAAAAGTTCGTATTCTATTCTTTTGAATCATTTTTATTGGACAATAAAGCGCTATTTGTCCAATTTGTGCTCTTAAGGATCACATTATCTGCGAACTTTGGAAAGTTTGTTATGATTGATATCATTAATATAATAAAATCAGACTTTTATGCAAACCTTATGAGTTGTATGTTGTAATATTATAAATATGTGGGTTAATCTTTATGGAAATGTTTTTAAGGATTTAATACAATGTATCTCTATTTCTTCTCAACTAAAATGTCCGTTCTTATAGCAACTGTAAAAATGTGACAAAATACTGTTACAATAAGGTAAAAATACTGTTAAAAAATGAAAATACAAGCAATGTAATCTTTTGACGCTATATTTTTTTTTATTTCATAAAGCCACACTATAAAGGAAAGATAATACTCTCATTTGGTTTGTTAATGGAAAAAATACTGCCAATGAAAAAGAGACCCAAAAAAGTTTGATATAAAGAGAGATACTTTTACGAAATGCCTAGAACTATATTACAAGAGCTAGGCAATCGATATATATGTAGATATGAATTATTCTCTATCCACTTTTGTTAATGTTAATTTTTAAGATATTTATGAATTTAGAATCCTTTGAAATGAACTCTGGAGAATTAATTAAATTTGGAATTTCCGATTAAAAATGCATCAAATTGTCCAAGGGCTTAATTCAAAGGCAAAATTAATTGCTGCTTTACAATGCATCTCGTAAATTGGCTTTGTCTGCCATAGACGCCTCCGGAACTTACTTCTGCAATCGATCCTTTTTTAAATGCTGCGAAATCAAAGTGACGATATTTATAGATGACAAATGATTCCCATTGTGACTCTCATTCATTTGTGCATTGTCTTCTGAACTATAAAGATGTCGATAGTTATCACACATTTCACAAAGTTACAACCTTGTTTTTCTGCGAACAGTTATTCCTAATAATTCTTTGAAGGAACTATGAAAGAATTTGAATATCATCTGTTGTTCAATGACAGCTCAGTGAATTTAAAAGATATTTCAGGGTCTTTGATTAGCAAAATGGTTGCATATCATAAGAGAGAAGAGAATTTTGCCCTTTCGTAAAAGTTTTGACAGTTTTTTATGTTTTCAAAGCAATTATTCGTTCCATTGCTAAGATATAAATAAAGAAATGCATCCTTTCATAAGATAAGCAATAATCTTTGAAGTTGTTTTAACGATAAAATAAGATTCCTAAATACATCACAAACATAAATATTATAGATTATCTAATATCTTTCATTTACTTATTCTAAAGTACATTTTCCTAAATTGGTATTTTACTGTTATTATCGTAGTTAAAATTTTTCTAAAATAGTTTCTTTTGAGGGATAATCCAATCAGGATATTTTTAAAATTGGTTTTATGAGTCGTCAAAATGGCTAAATGTCAGAAATACTAATTTTTCTAGAAGATCCGTATCACAAATTAATTTTTGAGTACAAGGATTTATACTTTGTTTTAAATGTTGACGAAGTCATACTTGAGTTTAAAAAATTTGCTGATACCTCTTAGCTTTTGCGGTAAAATGTAGAATAATAATAAATTTATTTTGGTACTGTACTGGACAATCATCTTATTAGAGAGTACGTTTGCATATCGTGGTTAACATGGAATTCTAAGGCTAGCACAAGGCTGCACTGATCGTGATTTACGAACTTAAGAATATGATGTACATCTAAAGTTGTATAAATTAATAAAATATAAAGACTAAAACGAATATATTTAAATGTACATTATATCCTTTCAGTAAGAATGTAGAGAGGGGAATCTGTGATTGGGTAACTTGACTGAAGCAATAAAAACATACCGATGAACTTTATTATGAAGTAGAAAAATTGTTAAACCCTTAAAAAAATTTCCTTGTGCTTTTTTTGTAATGAAAATTTGTCCTGAATGAAAACTGCTATAAATCATTCCTTTGAATTCTACAACTATTTAGCGAATACATATTACATGACTTATGACTGAAAATTTACATCCATAATGAAAAACTACTCTGTAATTATCTGATATAGTGAATCATTTCTTTTAAGAAAACTATCTTCTTATTTCGAGAAGGTTAATGGGTTACAGAAACCAAATGTGAATTATGTTTCAATGATAGATAGTATTTTATTTCTCAATCCACATAGGATTAACTGATTCCTGCAATATTTTTGAAGAAATTAAGAGAATATGGAAAGTAATTTGAAGCACAGACACATTTTATGATAAATTCGAATTTGATGATTTGTGGTATTGCTACTTAATATTGAGGAACTTAGTTCTTTATAAACTTTTTAGATAACCGATACGTAATTCACCGAAGAAACCAAATCAATAATTGGAAAATTCTCCCGTTTGAGAGAAATCTACAAGCAGCGCTGTTTGAAATTCCTGTTTAAGAATCATTTGCAATTCGAAGTACTTCCCAAACAAGTGCGTAGGTACAGAAAATGATGATGCTTACGGAATGTACACTTAATTAATAAGCGGTCTTAATTAACACAACTAGAATCAACATTTCTGGATTATATTAGGCCGTTCGTGAACTCCCTCTGAAAATTCGGCAATAACAACTGCTGTCTAAACTTTTTAAGTTTTTCTTATTCACTTTAGAACAAATTTCTGAGGAAAGTTCTTCGTAGCCATTAGCGTAATTGAAATATACTTATTAAAATCAGAGATGAGCATATCATGATTAATTTTAAATTTTTGCTGTGGATTGCTTATGATGCGTATAATAATAAGCAGTGATTATTTTTCTAAATAAACATTATACAATTATTCAGTCTTAAGGTTCAGGGTCCCATAATAATACTAAAGAAATTGTTTTAAAACTGCTGATAAACTATTTCATACGAGCTTTTTGCTATAAAGAAGGAGGAAAAACGGCATAGTCATTGCTAATTACAAAATTTCTTATTCATAGGAGGCATTTAAGCAGTAGACGTTTTTGTATAAAAATTTCTAAAACATTTCAAACTTCAAACGTTCTTTATTTTAGAAATATGAAATAGCAGGTTGCCAAAGACGTTTGATACGCTAAATCTGCTATGATGGACATCTAGTCTGTTCATGTTCATTTATCATGATTTTTTATATTTAGGATGATAATGCTATTCCAATATTTAATGCCCTTCCTCTATGTGCAAATATGCATAGCATAGCATGTCTTTGATAATAAATTACCATTTATATATCATAGACTATATTAAATGTAAATGAAGGTAGATTAAAATCCTAATGTTTCTTAAATGATAATACCCTACATGCATAAATAGGAAAACTTGTGAATTATATCAGTAATATAATGTAACTGAACATTATGATATTATTAAATATAATTTTTGATAGTAATTATTATGATCAGATTCTAATATTTCCAACAGAATAACTTTCATCGCTCGTGCTCATGTTAATTGCTTTATTTGAAAATCTTCTACAAAATTATTCCATAGAAAAAAATGAACTATACTACTATTTCTTATCATGAAATATTCCAAATTAGAGGAATTAATTGTTCTAAAATATGAGTTTCAATATGATTCTTTTAAGTTCTAATATTGAACCATTAAAAGAATGAAAATATTGAACGAAAATTTTCTGTAGAAAAACAATTAGGATTCCTAACAGCCTTATAAGCAAATAAAACTCCCATTTATCCTAAATCCTTACTATTTTCATGCAAATAATAAACTTACTTAATAATTTTCGGTATAAAACTGATCCTAGAATCGTTCACCGCGATATAAACTTTGCTACTCTTATATTAAAATAATTTATGTACCAAGGAGATTCATTAGAATTAAATTATTTAAAAAAGTATTTTAAAAAGTTAAAATTATTTTTAGCGTACACGTATGATAAATAATGTTTCATAGAAATAATTTTATGACTAAAATTATTTTTTTGTTAACGAATGGCAGACGGTCGCATTCTAACATTCTATTACGTTATATGATCTGCTTGTATGGAAACCATTCCCTACGAATGTTATTCTCAAACTAAATATGAATGAAACTTTCTGAAATACCAGTACTCCTCATGCCACATGGCTAAAGGCTGCTTTAGAATATCCATGTAGATGCAGTATTTTTCAAACCACGATTCTTACAAAATTATTCGTAGATCAAGAGTTTTTACGTCCCATTAAAAGATTTATTGCTACTGTTGAAATAAAAGTCTGTCGAAAGAGCAACCTTATATATTATTCTATATTGAAAAGTAAAATTCACTTGGGTAATCTTCAATAAATTTAGAATATTGGTAATATTTAACTCGTTAAAATATAAATTGTGATTTAAAGTTTGTTGATGAATATAGAATCTCTTTTGAAGTATGATATTTTATACACTCACACACACAATTAAATCATAAACTTTCACTGTTTATCTATACTTCTCGTTCAAATTTTTATTCAGAGAATCGCTTTTGCTATTCCATCATTAAATCTTACTTTTATTTATTTATTTATTGTATATCAGAACTACAAATTTGAAAATTATTTTCTACGAATAATTTTCTTATAACCTTTAAAACGCAAGACTTCCTTAATGAATAAAAATATTGGGCTTCCATTGCTGTTTACCCAAGAAAGATATCTTATATCACAAATTGGTGGATATTCCAATTTATAAGCAAAATGTTGACCTATTCGATCGAGTTTTATATACTAGATTGTTAAATATATCAATGAAATCGTTATAAAATGAGTGAGAACCTTAATAATATCGTTCATTTAATAATGTAATAATTTATTAGGCAATGCAGTAATGGTATGAGCTTATGATATATTTTTGAGGAGATATGAAAAGTTTTAGACTCTGCGAGAATAAAGTGTAGATATGACACCGTGATTTTGATACTACAAAGCATTGCATAAAATATTTACAGTCATGCATCATTAGTGTTCCGAAAAGTTGCTTATAGTTGACTTAATGTGAGGGCATTCGTTTACATAAAGAGACATTGTGGCTTTGACTGCTTTCTGAGGAGTTACGGAGAAGTAAGAATGTATTGAAACGTTTCTTAGCTCCTTTGCAATACACAGTTTCGAGTGAACGGAGCTCAATTGATGGAATGTTCGCGCGGCTGACTTAGGGACACGGGCGGCGGTGGGGTCGTGCGATCCTTCGTCGACCGCCCTGTCACTCTCCCCAGCGGTGCACCTCCTTTTAAACGCCTATGTTTATAGATTCCCTTAAGAGACCTCAAGTCTTAGACGTAAACGCGACGGTATGACTACTTCGCACAACTTATCTTGTCTTCTATTCTAAAGAATATTATACTGCACGCATTTTTTAGTTAAAAAGGTTTTTTGCTGAAGTGAATAACAGTATGCTTTCACTTATTTATCACTGAATGTTGACTTATTTAGTTATGACAGCAGCATTAATCATGTTTATAAGATGCGAAAATGATGGTTCAACCTACCGAAATGCAAAAATATCCCTTCCTCAGATTTTACGAAAGAAGAATTATCTAATACCTTCAATAATGTGAACAACTATTCCATAACATCTTAATTTTATAAAATTTATTCTTCTTTTATTATGCAATGGATTATACATGTAAGAAATCTTATTCTATATACTTTGCAATTAATACAGCCAGTTATAAGTTCCTAGAAGTTCACTAAACTTCCTTGGTTTTAGATTGCTAAAAGCAGTGTGATCCAGAGAGTATACCGTAATTGATTGTCAACCGAATTTTGGCATTAAATATATATATTTTATATAACATCTACCTTTCTTCGAAAATTCTCATTAAATTTGTGTCATAGATAATCAAAATGTGTAGTTTAAATGAATTTCTAAACCTGAGCTGTTCTTAGCAAGATACATTTCCCTTTTTCTTTATTTTTCTAATTTTATGTAATATTTCGCCACTAAGATGTCGGATTTGGAGTAACAATAGCTCCCGAACGATGCGATAGCTACTGAATACTGTAATGATTTACATATAAGTAAACCATTTTAATCAAGGCACTATTACCATACGATTTGAGTAATAGTAATAAGTTTATTAATGTATAGATGCAGCAGAAATATATTTTAGGCTGCTGTATTTATTAATAAATGTCAGTATATTCATTGTATATCATTAGAAGTTTCTTAGAGGAAAATCACCCCGTAATATAGATGATTATAATGATAATAATTAATGTTATTTTCGGGTACTTTCGCTGTGCAATGGACGGCTTCGTATAATATTAATTTCGTTGCTCATTTTCAAAAAGGCAGTTCCATACAAAGCACATTAGTTATTTATGAGGTGTAATAAACGACAGCTTCAACTTCGATCATTGATCAACGGAGCGACCTTATCAAAGTTGAGGGAATTGATGTATTCAATGGTGCGGAGTGTGAATGTGACAGGAGGTGTTAATTTTCGTGGTGCTGCGATAACTTGAGGAAGATATTTCATTCATTTTATAGTAAGCGAAATGACATAACAAACTAATTCACAGCCGAAGTCTAATTCTATTGCACCTTTTAAATCAACGGAGACCCATTACATAGTAGTGCAACTTATTACTAAATAAGAAATCTTCCTTCCCAAGACATGTTCGTATATAGAATAGATGGAAGTAGTTGAGAGATTATGAAGAAACAAAAATTATTATCGGAAAATGTCTATTCTCATTGCGGTATATAATTTATTTTTTAAATTTTTCATATATTATTTTGAAAAAAATGGCAAAAAATAACGTTAATATGTAAAATTTCCATAAATTTAGTTTTATATTTCAAATTATTTACAGATTCCTCCAATACATAAAACGGAATCAAAACTTTGTGCGGACTTAAGCTTTTTATCTTGCCACATAAAGGTGTTGTAAGAAACAAAAAAGTACAGTAAATAAAAATTCTTAATCTGCAAATTAATTATAGGAAAAAACTAAACCAAAAAATAATTTAAGCATTATTTTTTATATAAGAATAAATAGTTATATAAAATATCCAAAGGATTCTAAAATTAAGTAATTTAATGGGTTATGTTGTTGGTAAATTTTTGTTAATTATTTATATAAATTTTAGCAAAATGTCGTCCAAATTAAGGGAAAATATTTTGGTATTGCTATTAATATTATATGGACGTTAAGAATATAAATAAAAATTAAATATAAAATGTCTCCAAACTCCTCCCACCGTGGACATCATACTGTACCACATGAGATTTAAAATGCAAAGAACCTGTTTGGGGGTCCATTAAAAAACCAGAAGGCGTGTTCATGTGATGGGATTTGAACTGGTGTCTCCTGGAATAAAGGGAGAACGCATGCGCATTGGAAGACGGCGGCCATTTTGGAATTTTGCGTCATCAAATTATAGCCCGGTAAATACGAGGAATCTAACAGGAAAGAACGAGTTTTCAGCTGCACTAATAAACTAATATCATTAGCTTTTGTCGTTTGCGTACTGAGTACACATGGTTTGGAAAAAGGAGACCCAAATTCTAGCCGAATCCCTAAAATAGGATTTAATGGAAACCATTTAAACGGAAAAGTTCTCGTAAACAACCGATTTTTGGGGCTTGCTTCGAATTATACGATGACGCATTGCATTGATCATAACACCGACATTTTATATCTAGTATTTACAAATATCTTCCTTATTCAGAATCATTTTCCGAAACGATTTATTTACTCATTCTAGTATTATCCGTAATAAAATACTGAGATCTTATTCTGTTCTTTTAAAATAGAAAGGTCAAGATTGCTCATTGCCCGCTTATTAGCTAATAGTTGTTGTTTAAATTGGTAATATGCCAATGATTACGGTGTAGTACAATTGGTAAAATACAGTTTTATATACATATCTATGATGCACAATATTTCTCAATGGTATCTGGACGTTATAAAATGATTCTCAGAATAATGTTGAATAATAAAGAAATGACGTAGCGTCTATTTGATTCATATTTATTACGTCCTAATGCAAGTTAATAGTTAATTGTTCGCTGTTTTATACAATGAGATTAAAATAAGTTTTCAATGCAATTTTACTGCGTTTTAAAGAATATTAGACATCCAAAACTCATTCTCTTTTTCTGTGAACTTGCTTTCAATTGGAGGAGTAGAAAAATATCCTATAATATTCTATGAAGAGTTATGTTGCATAATAATGAAATTCTGGTATAGAGTTCTTGAAATTGAGATGTTCTTTGGAATTTCTTTAATCTATTTTTCGATATTCTTTTTTATCTTTATGATAAACGATTAAAAGATTAAATAAAAATATAATATATATTTTCCAAAAAAATTAAATATAAATTTCAATTACAAGAATTATAGTATCATGCTGCATTCACCTCTACCTTAAATTCACGCAAACTTTTGTTTGAAATACAATGTACATGAGACATTTCGCTTCTTTGTGATATCCGCAATTAGTCCCAAAGAAATCGTCAAGTTGGATGAAAAAGTGATTGATTAAAAATTAAAATATTTTGTTAATCTAACCAGATTTTTACAACTATTTTAAAATTATTTCAACTCAAGAAGCCTTCTAATAGAACCTGTCGTCCCATTTAATTTGGCAATGCATTTAATGCAAAGCTATCCTTTTCATTAATTGTGATGTGTTTTGCGTCAAAGTAATACATTTAAATATTTCCCATTTAATTGAATACCCTAGAAATGTCTGCAAAATATAAATAGCGTGTAAAATTGCGGAAAACAAAGAGAGAGAATATTTTAAGGAATGAATGACGAAGTACTGTTACAAGTATTAATGAAATTATAATATATCTAGTGAATCGTGGCGATGCATTTTTCCTCATTTTAGTGATTTTTAAACTAATGCAATTGAAATAAATTTAGCATACCCTAAAAATTGTAAAAATTCATTCCAATAATTCAAACAGGATTTAGACTAAAAAGAAATCGACATATTTGTACACATAACATTGCTGCTGTACCTAAAAAAATTCAAGGTTCAGGCCTTATTTGTCCTGTCCAATTAATCAGTAATGAGGAACTCTTTCGTCAATATAGTCTATATTCTAAAGTGAATATAAATCTAATTGATCTTATTTGCTACACTTAACTCCTCATTAATTTTAGATATTTTAGGAGATTTTTTTATATTAACAGAAACTGTTTTTAAGCTGTAATAAATATTTTACGTTTTTTCCAATTATGATTGAGGTAACTAGGTGTACTGTTGCCAATTTCTATAAAGATATTTTTGTTGAATAATTCACCCCGTAATGTAAAAAAATGTTCACTGAAGTCGCTTCAATAAATCATCTGCTTAAATTTATATTCTGTTCATATATAAAATAAGCGAGCAAGTAAATTCCTTATTTAAAATAAAAGAAGTTTTCCATAGGATGTTTGATCCATTCCACACTGTATAGTTCTTAAAATATATCGTACTAGAAAAGGGTCAGTTAAAATATTTAAAATTTCATAATGTACCTTAAAAGTAATGGCTTTTTTCTTATGAATATTCTTAAAGAAAATCCATTTGAATTAGCAAATACAGAAAAAGTTTTACGCACGTATGTGTGTATATGATCCGTCAATTTTGTATGAAATATTCTAAACAAACAAACAATGACTTCCATTATCATTCCAACATCCATAATCGAGCAATATAATTTTTGTTCCAATCGATTCAGAATACTGAGTAGCGAATTGAAATTTCCCATCGAATTCGGTATGAGATTATTTTTCCCTGCTGCTTAAGGCTGTACGACTATTATAAAAACATTTTCGAAAATTTCGTAAAAATATTTATAATTCATATACTTATATAACTAGTGTATGTAAAGCAGTTAATAACTGATAAAAGTAATTGAAATGGAATTTTAAAAATTTTTATGAAACCTTTTAATTGGTTAAAAAGCTATTAAAATCTTTCCCCATATTTATGGATATTTAGAAACAGTATAAAAAACTTTGGATTATTATAGTGCATTTCATAAAGCTTGATTCTAATTTTAAGATATAATGTAAGGTAAAAAATCCTCAATAGATGTTACAATCGAACAATCTAAAATGTTTTTATATGAGAAAATATTTGATGTTAGAGATTCCAAAGTTCTTTTTCCGGTATGTCATTATTGAATAAGTCCTCTACTTCATTCTAATAATTTATGGCTAAAATAAATACTTAAAACGTGGTAATAGGGAGAAAAATTCCCTATTTTTTACGTTGCACTAAGAATCCTTAGAATGTAATAGATTCAGAGATGTCTTAATTAACAGATAGATTGCTTTATAATGTACGACGGTATCAGTTTCAAAGACATGAAAGGTTAGCAAAACTGGAAGGACTTTGTAGTTGAGTAACTCACTGATATGGCAATAAATTCATTCACAGTAAGAACATAAAATCACTCACTTTGCTGTGCTATTAGCTGCTAGACTATAAATATAGATAGTAACTGATTCATACATTCGAACGTTCGGTAATTCCTTGTAAATATTGAGGAGACGAGCTTTTACTATTCTTTCATTTACGAGATGA
The DNA here is from genome assembly GCA_020796165.1 of Pantala flavescens. NCBI lineage: Eukaryota > Metazoa > Arthropoda > Insecta > Odonata > Libellulidae > Pantala > Pantala flavescens. The sequence goes on along the minus strand of CM036884.1, from coordinate 31,871,349 downwards.
AAGTTATTCTATTGTAAGCATTTCTGGTTTTCAATATTTTCTTCATACATTTTGAACCCTTTCAAAATCAAATGGAAAATAGGTTTATATGAGTTCGACCTAGTGAAGAGATGGAATCTAATGATTTATTCCTTAACGTTAACCGATTTAAGTGATACATGGGGGGCATATATGCTGTCAATACAAATAATCTATTTCATGAACTTATAGTGATTGCTCATTTACTTTAGCACTAAAATTGGGTGGCAATCGTATTAGCGTAAAACAAACGGTTAGAGGAATACCTGAAAACAGTTTGAAAACTAGTGCATATCAGAAGAGCTTCCTAATTAAGGATATGAACTCATGAAATAAAATCGTATCATATTTTAGGAGATAATGTCACTACTGAAAATATTTGACTATAAAGAGAAGTAACTTACATTTGTCTGCTCTCTGTATCCAAGTTATGCACCATCCACACAGAAGACAAAGGAGCTCCTGTAATCAAATGATAAAATGAAAATTAAAATCGAGCGACTTAAATTTGCTTTGAGTTAATATTACAGATATACTCCTGAATATCAATTTTTTTATTTTATTACTTGCGATTTTAAATATATTTTTACGTAAACTCATTAATGAGAAAATTATAACTTTAAGATGAGATGATCTATGCCTGTTAAACCACAGGTATATCTTAAACTTGCACGACGATTATTTTATCGCAATAAATAAATAAATTTAAGAAATTTTCCGTCTATAACAAACAATAAATGATGAAAATTCCTTCCATTACAAAAGATAAAATTTTTCAATCATATTATTTACTAAACTATTATTGTAAAGATTGTGATATTATTGAAATTAATGAATTACTGTTTATACATACATAGTCGCTTGTGTCATTTCCTTTTTTGTATCAATAAGAGCTTCAATCATTTCTACATATGATTCATGCCCAATTGATATCAACGACAACTTTTCTGAATGAGGATGAAAGCATAATCTTCGATTGAATCATAACCATCGTTTTCTTAATACATTGTCAGATAATTAGAGTAGTATGTGTACGTGCTTTTTTCATAGCTATTTATTAACCTATTTTCTTTTGAATTTACTCATTTAAATATCTATATAGGATGCTTTATGGGTAAATGAAAGAAGCATAGTCATTCAGATGAAGTAACCTATTTACTATTATCCTTTCTACTGTTAAAAACTGCTGAAAAAGAAAAAGAACATGTTTCCTATTTGTTTCGTTGAAGTAACTATATGTTAACGTACATATGAACACAGCGACTTCAGCTGGGAATATCAAACATACTATATGAGTAGAGATATACTTCCAACTAGTATAGTGATTCAAAATATATTTTTGAAATTGAAATAGTTTCGGAAACATTTTCTGCATCTTTCGAAGGAAATTGAATTCATAAACAATTGAAGAAATTATGGTAGTAGTTAGGTGAAAGGAATAATGCATTTATATTACTTTAAGTCGGCTTGAGGGATTGCGGAAATATTATAGTATCATATGTAAGTTCCTTAGCGTTTATTTTACAAAGGGAGGATACAAATCTGTGATTAAAGTAAAAATGCGCGAAGAATCCCCTCAGTATTGGAAAAAGTCATTGATTATAGGACTCATGAATAAGAAGATGTACTTAAAGAAGAAACAGGACTATATTTTAACAACGATAGTCAACTAGAACATATTTTACTCCCCAATATTACAGAAAACCATAGAGGTATCAAAAAATTGCAGATTTAGTAATGCAATTACAATTCAGAAGTGAATCGGATTGTATGCTTAGTGAAAGTGCTAAGAATTGCTCATTAAAATGAGTCTTAAATTTGTAAAAGTTATCGTTCACCTTTGTCATCCAATTATCCCCATTCGTGATACCCTCAAATAAGTAAGCGATCGCGTCTATGAATGGACGCATCGGAAGCACGCGTTGGCCGGCAGTGGAGTCCCCGGCGTCCGCTCCCGGAAAAAGGCCGTCTAACATCGTCCGTTAATACAGGAAACGAATGACGGCGTTAAAAACGATCAAAAATGATGGATATGCGCTAGTCTGCTGGTTCGCATCGTGGCCATCTTTGAACGGCGATGTTAATGGAATTGGAATGCTAATTTTAATCGCTTATCAACCATTCGCGACAATGGACGTTTTCTCCGACTCTAAATCTATTAAACTCGCGGAACATTCTGCCATCCTTCGCTTACTTCGTTCTTGAATGCTAAATCAGCACTGCGACTGTTCGTAGGGTAGACGATAAGATTTGAATGATTCAAATCTTCCGAAACAAAAAAACGAACCGTTAATCGTTTGATAATGTGACTTAACCCATATCTATTCTGCAACAAATTCACTTCTAACTATTTGAATAACACCTTAACATCTATTCCTCTTACAATTATTAAAACGCAGTAAATTTATCTCAAAAGCCCAAGCAGCAGTCGTTGCTTCTCTTTTTTGCTATATGAGTTTGAATTATCATATTTTGTTACGAAATTAAAGTTAAGAATCCAGGATATGAAGAATTAAGAGAAATGTATGCATAGTAACACATCGTGAGCCTTGGATATCATCTTTTTATTCTTAGAAACTGAGTCCACTGTAATGGAGAATATATGTAGAGAAATTGGTATATTTATTCTATATCAGATAAAAAACCATAATAAAACGTATAATGAATGTTCCCTATTGAACACGAAGTTAAACCTATGTATCTGAAAATCATATTTTGGGAAAAAGTACTTCATTAAATTTTATTATAAGACATGGCAGTGAAAGAATGTGTATTTCTTTATATACAATAATAGATAAATAATAATTGTGTATAGTAAAAATAATTTATCGATAATATGCATATATAATGGCTTAATTTAATGACATCATTTTCTTTATATAGGCTTATAAAAATTTCGCTTAAGAATATTAGAAATTTTCTACTGATTCCAAATTACAACAAAACTTTGAATAGCTTATTTTAGGTAAAAAGCGATTGTAGATATCAGATATACTGTTTAGGGTTTTAATATAATTTAGATTATTTAATTTATTAGAAAAACGTGTTTGTAGCATTTAATAAAAGGTATACAAAAACGTCATACTCGCTGATATACATGGTCTGTCCTGAAAGTAGTAGGACTGATTTTTTCCTGGACGCATGGACGGTTGGACGGGAATTTTTTGGATTGCAAATAGAGGGGGGGACTTTAACGAAGCGCTGACAACAATTGGAAGTCGATTCCCAGCTTTTGCGATCTGTGTATCTTCGTTTTCTCGGACCTCCGCAAGTGACCTCGTCACGGTACGCAATGGACAGTTTGCTGGAGCAGCGCTATGCAGTGAAATTCTGCGTTAAAAACTCGTAAAAAATGGCAAGGAGAGACACAAACTCATCAAGGCAGCTTAAGGTTTGATTTTTCAACCGTATTTGAGCGGCACAAGCTTTTTCGAGAGGGGAGAGAAGACGTCGAAGACGCCGAGCGCTCCGGACGCCCTTCGACCTCGAAAACGGACGAAAATGTGGCGCGAGTGAAAAAATTATTGAACACTGTGAGTGTGAGAATGTTATCGGACGAACTTTTTACGTTAAAGTACTCGAAAGACAGCGAAAACGCATCTTCCGTGTCCGACCCGCTATGGCCGCCTCGTGGGTCCTGCATCGCGACAATGCGCGGGCCCACACGCGCTCATTGTTTCCAACTTCCTTGAGAAAAACGGTGTTGCATCCCTGCCTCACCCACCCTACAGCCTAGATATTGCTCCCTCGTACTTCTTTCTCTTTCCAAAATTTAAAAATCCGCCGAAAAGACGTCACCACGGGTCGGTGAGACCGTGGTGACGTTCCGTTACGAGGTCAATTGACAGAGGTCCGAGAAAACTAACATACACAGAACGCAAAAGCTGGGAATCGACTTCCAATTGTTGTCAGCGCTTCGTTACAGTCCCCCCCTCTATTTGCAATCCAAAAAATTCCCGTCCGACCGTCCGTGCGAACAGGAAAAAATCAGTCCTACTACTTTCAGGACAGACCATGTATATATTCTATGATGAAAATGAGTTAAATGGAGTTAATTTTAAGTTAAGTATTACCTAATTTAATTTTTGGTATCTTAGAGATAAAAGTCTATAAATATATTCCGTTCCATTTTTATTAAGGTATGACAATGTTATTTATTTTATCATTTGAGTCAAACAGGGTTCTATTTGCATGTGCCAAACGCCATTCAGATTTGAAACGCTTAAAATGATCATTTAATTAGAAATTCTGGATAATTTAAATAAAATGTTCAATTGATGTTTCAATAAGATCATATTAATTTGAAGTACAACAATATATGTTATGATTGATAGTCGAATATGTACTTGTCACATTCTGAATACCTTCTAAGTTGTTCACATTATTACAATAGTAATTAGAGAAAATGTATGGATTATATTAGAGTATCATTTCGTAAACGTGCTTCATACTTTTTTGGTCTTTATTGAGCATTTTTTAAATTAAATAACATGTGATTGCCCATAGTCTTATATAATATAGTCCATAGTTATTATAATTACTTTCTATAAGCTTTAATTGTACCAAATATTAGTGAATCCAATTGAGTATGTATCTATAAATGTTCTACTGAGGTTGTTGAATATATCAGCCTGAAGTATGGATATCCCATTTCTATATTACTAGTATTAAACCTCTATTTGGTCAAAAGTATCTTAAATTTAACATCAGTTTAAATATAATATGCGTATAATATACAATATTATATATAAAGAGGAATAATATTTCTGGTAGTAATGGCGCTACAAAACTATTACAAAGCGGGAATAAAAATGTTTTCGTGTCCTCAATTTCTTTTCATTAGCATCTAAAATATTGCAATTTATCATAAATGTGCAGTTTCAGAACATAAAATAAACTATCATGTTATTACACAAAAATTATCAAAATAATAATAAATCATCTATAATTTTAAAAAATACCCCAAAAGTTAAGAAATAAAGAAACAAGCGAAAGCATTAGAGAGAAAGGGAAGGCCGATAACAATATGGAATCATCTTATCGATTTATCTATAATAATTGCACATACGAATTTGATTATTAAATTATTTTGATTCAGATCGACTAATTAGGTTTAACGAAACAGATAAAAACAATAAATACTCCCTTCAAAGAGTTTTTAGAGATCCTTTACAAATAGCTGTCATTTTCTTGTTTAAAATGAGCACGGAATTCCTTCATTAGAAATAAATTTATGTCATGAAGTTTGATTTTCTCAAGGATTCTAAAAGAACAACAAAAGGCTATAAATTTGTAGTGATCGCATTATCTTTTATGTTGAAACACAGACAAATGGTACATGGTGTATGTCAATGGTGCGTGGTATATATTATTGCCGACTTTGAAGAAAGAAATTGTATCTAAAGAAAACCTGACTGAGATATAGCGAGAGAAAGCTATAACCAACTTATTGAGAAGCCTAAATATCTAAAAGATATCTTTGAATGTCATGTTAAGGAACTACTGAGTCGAACTTCAACTTCAAACCCCATATATATATATAATCGCAATTCAGTTGCAAACTATTAGTTACGAGAATTATTCAAACATTACAAATTATCATTAATCGGCAAGAAATATAGTGATCATATATGAGCATTCTGAGAAATATTAAGAAAGGAATATAATTATTTCACTGAAATTATCTTCTAAATCATCTTATGTGATTTTCATTTGGTATGCAGTAAAGACGTACCTGTTTATGCAATGATACCCGTATATGTAATAACATGCTGTTATGCATACTTTATGTCCGGGCATCTTAGATTAGTTATTGAAAATCATTATCTATAGATTATGAACGAGTTAATTGCTCCTAAATAGAATCAACATAAAATAAAAATCTTTTAGCTCATCTATACGATTTTTGATTACTAAAATTAATGAAAACAATATATATCACATGCCAAATAGCCATCATCACCAAATACGTTGTGAGAGAAATATAATCAGGATGGTTAATTAATGGGTATTAAACGATTCGTATTTAGAGCTCAAGGTTTCACCTCTAGTTACGAAATACAAAGACCCGTGGATCTTATTTATAAATAACTTGTTTTAAGAGGGCCTACAATATTAATGGGATCAGAAAAAATTAATTTTTCGAAGCGTACTTTAGTGAAAGGTAAATGCACACACAGGGAATGTGACGTCAAACACAGCCGAATATCTTCCAAAAGCTGTGTTGTGAATTAACATTACTTATAATTTTCCTGAGCCCCAATAAGAATAAATTCTGCACTTTTTGATGAGAAAATTTCAATGTAGCGGGTTTAATTATCAAAAAATTTAGCGGGTTTATTAATCTCTACGGAAATATAATGGATAAAGTCATATTGTCAATTGCCTAAGTACTGTATAAGAGAATATTACGAATATATGCTATAAAATTTTTAAAATTTACTCGTGATGCATCTCTAAATTTTAGAAGTCTATGATTCATATATATGATGCCCAGTTATAATGTGTTTAATATATGATGTAAATGGATAGAAAAATTGATCCTAAAATTCTCTTTGCCCAATAGGAAATTCTACTCGTATTTGCAAGCTGATATTCTATTTATATTATGGAACAAAATTACTTTGTAATTTAATATTCACAAAATTAATTTATTTTAAGAATGAGAAAAAATTTTAAATGCCTTTTCATTCCTTATTATGGTGTATTGCAAATTTAAGATTGTCATTATGGATTGTTAATTCAGAATTTCTTATTTATGTACAATAACGAATCGTTTATTATGGAACAATATATTTGAGTAGAGGCAATAACAATAAACTTTCATTCCATTCATCACTTTGACAATGCTCTAAGAATACAACTTTTGCTTTTAAATGAATTATGAATGAGTGAATGAAAATAAATGTCTCTTGAATAGAACTTGTTTAGAATGATGGATTGAGGATAAGATGCTATGAGCGATTTGTATGATTGTTCAATTTATAGTATGGACTAACATTATTTCATTCCGAAGAAATTCAAAACATTTATGTGTCTTATTTGAGACGGAATCAGGTATATAGAATAAAATTTTACCATTGAATTTCAGTTATAAATATTATGCAGCGATCTATGACTAATGTTTTAAAATGAATCCCGGACTGGAACTTACCATCATATTTTTTCCTAGGAATACATTATTAAATTAGATATTCACTTCCGTACATACACTATATTTGAGAATATTTATATGTGGAAATACTATGATAAGGTGTCCTGTATTTAATGTTTAGATTCAACTAATTTTTATGTATTATTAATGAAATATCTATGTCAATCAATTTCGTTGCTTTAGAAAATCATTAATGAAAAAATTAGATTATCATAAGAAAAATTAGATGAAGGAATCTCTACGAAAATGATTATTTCTGAGAAGGAAATTGTTTTTCTTTTTAAATTAATTTTAATGACATTAAATTCCTAATAAAAAAACGTGACAATGTAATCCATCACTTCTGAATTCACAATAAAAGTAACAAAACCACAACTCAAATTTATCAGTACGTTTCTTCAATAATATTGTTCTACCACAGACATATTGGATAATTGAAGGCTACTTCTAAGAGAAAAAGAATGCATTCATCTCGTGTTTAAGCCCAGTATCTTCACAAGCCTTCCTTTTTCATCCATACATTTCCATGAAGTAATATTTCACGCATAATTATATTGTAGATGTTATTTGGTTTAAGTTTCTCAAAACCTCATCGCTTAATATTTATCAGAACTACTCCGCTTAATAGATTCATCCCCAATCAGATCATTGGCAATTAAGACCTTTCGCATAAACCAATACAAAAAAATTTAAAAATATAATCGGCACGTGGAAAGTTTGCGACCTTGAATGCGACCGCGAATTTTCCCTAGAATCTGCGAGAAAACGATGGTTATTGTAGCCGACATCTCCCCTATCCTTTCCCACCGTCTAACACATGCACCTGCCGATAAAAGCTCCATCAAGTCCCAAGTATGCGCAAAAAAGGGAAGAATTTGCACCTCCCCCTGGTCGCTCGCAATAGTCTATCCCCGCACACTATGTAGGTCGATATGATCGTGGTGAGAATAGAACCGGGCAAAATTAAGTGTAGAACGATCGTTTCAAGGCAGCCCTTTTCCCTCAAAACAATGCACGTTCACAATGGGAAGTTAACGGGTTATGTCTGCGATCATCACTACATTCTCTCGCACGTACATACACACTGATTCACCCGCGCCTATACTGGTGACTTGTAAGGGTGTCGTGTTTTAGGTGGGAAGGGTTGTCTCGCCCTATCTCAAATAAAGAAGTCGAAGCTCACGCTTGTCACCTTGGCTGCTTTTTCCGACTGAATTTTCAGCTGTTTTTTTTTGCTGGATACGTGTAGCTGTGTTAATTTGCAGGTAGGTGTAGCCTAGGTACATGGGATGCAGTTTTTTTGTTCTTCTAAGTTGAGGTTGGATAAGAACACCTTTGGGGGTTCATAAAGCCCCCTATTTGTACATATAAGGCTTTCTCTTATGCAAATATTCCCATAGAATATACCATCATCTAGCGTTTAAAAGCGCTAAAGATAAATTTAATAATATTATGATCAATCGACAGATTTAAGTAGCTATAAAGCTACGTACGTTATTTTCAGAGCTATTGAGGTACATTTAGGATATTAAAAATTTAGAAATCATGTCAGAAACCCTTAAAAATCAATCTTTTAATCATTAATCTTTAATTATACATTATACACGACGATGATAAGTTTGATGTTGAGGTTTGGTTGAAGTTCATTTACTGTGCGAGATATTGAACTGATAAACATTTTCCTTATCTGTTTAACTATGTCAACTTACGGCTTATGGTGCTAAGATACTATCTATTCTTCCCTTTGAACTGGAAAATCAGAAAATAATTACTAGAAAAACAAGGGAATACGAAATATTTTTGAAGTTATAAAAACAGGATAAATTCACGGAATTTCTTCAAATTAGATATTATTTTTATGGAAGATACTGAAACAATGATTCTGAAATATCAATTAAAATTCGAACTCTTTATAAGAGTATCGGAGTTAAAATTATAATAGTTTCTTTTACCAAAAGATATGGAGTGTTTTAACTACTAACTGTTTAACTTTATTAATGTACCCAGACACGAAATTTTGAAAATTTAGTTTCTCTTCTATTCATGAATTGAGGATAGAGAAAAATTATTATTTCATAAACGTAAATTACGAGCAGCTTATGGTCGTGGTATTTGAGAATATGATTTAGGAAAATAAATATAATACTGATAAGCAATTTTAATTTTAATATTATAAAATGTAAATAGATAGTGAATTTGGGAATCTATTATGTTGCCATTTGAATTTTTAAAAATTCAAAGTACAATTCATTGGCAAAAATCACCTATAGAATACAAATAGAATGGGGAAGGTTGTTTCCAATCATTGAAGTATATTATTGTTCAATAAATATAAGATAAAAATTAAGTATTTTGCATGTAAAAAGGTATGTTTCAACACTTTGAGTTAAAATGCTTAGTATAAGTTTATGTACTTCGATTAAAGTGATGGGATGGGAATAAAAATGGATAAAGGAAATTGACGCCTTCTAACAAAGCGAATATTAAATATATATTTTGTTTAAATATACATCAGAATATTTTAGGTTTTATGTACGTTTTTAGAGAGGTTTTCTTAAGTGTAAGGAGATAATCTTCGATACTAAATACTGTTATTTAATCTACTATTTTGTGATATCATTGACCGCATAATTGTTTACCACAGAGCATATCTTTTTACCATAATCAGAAACTTACTTCTAAATATCCTACAATAAAATGGATTCATGAAAAATTCCGTTCAAATGATGGAATCGGTTTTTATACTATAAACAGTATGAAATAATTATTATAATTATATATAAGTTAATAATATTTATCTTCATTCAATTAAGTAATTAATTCAGATATTTTATTTTATACTTTTAAAATTCTTTCCCAATTTACAAAATTTCGCCCTGAAAAACTGTGAGATAGAATAATCAATCAGATAATATTGCTTTAGCTATTCGAAATTTCCAATTTATTATATGAATTTTCCTTGCATTGATATATCTTAGAGATTGATTAATTCATGCCATTTTCTAGGAAAGGGTTTTCATTATTTGAAGAAAAGGATATTTATTTTTATCTCCTAAATATATTTCTAAAAGTCGGTCATGGAAATAGCTCAGCATGTAGGAGTTTGTTATTCTATCTCTATATAGCTCGAAGGAAGAAATTTCGTTTTCATTTGTTTTTAAATTAATTAATTCAAAACAAGTGAAAATAAATTACCCCACCTTACTATATACACGTACATGTAAATATGTTTAATGAGTTGAAGAATCGAAAAATCATTGTCACAACGGTCATTATCGAGTGATATTTTAATACTAAAATAAAGCCAAACAATTGTGATAAAACCTATATATCTAGAGAAGGATCCCTTTGATAAAATTTTTAATAGATTTTTGAAGCATGAAAGGTTCAATATTTTGTTGTTTTTGATTTCAATAGGTACGGATTTGTTAATGACAGTTAAATTAATATCACAAAAAATAAGGGACGAATATATTGAAAGATATTGAATTGTTTTCGATAAAAATAATTGTTAATTATTCTGAAAAAGTTATATAAAGCTTTATTCACCTTTTCAGTTAAATAGAAGCAGAATATTTATTGTAGGTTTTGTTTCATCCTTAGCCAGAAATAATCTATTTAGTTTATGGATATCAATATGCATATATAGGCTAAGTTTTGGTCAAAGAATTAAATAAGGGATGTAAAAATTCAATTTAATTGGACATGCTAATAAATTATTTAAGTTTTTGAGAAATTGAGGTTCATATTGATGACTTATATACAGCATTATTTACACTTATATTTTTTGAAGAATGATCTACTAAGAAACTAATATTTAGTTATGGACAGGTTGTAATTCTTACAGGTTCATTAGATGCATTAACATTAGATTCTCTGTTTCCTATAACAGGTAGAAAATTTTAAAATGGTAAATATCAGTTGAACTCTTCTTTTCGTAAAGAATACTATGAGTAAACTAAGGTTATTCATGTAAAATATGGATAGATATGAAACGAATTGCATGAATGCAAATGGAAAAATTGTTTGCAACTTTCATCCTGACCATTGAATGAGTGATCTTTCTTGTTTTTAGAATACTATTTATAAGGGGCTAAGACAGAATAATAGAAGCAGGTGTTAATTATACGTTGAAAAAGAAAAATCCCGCGTCCAATGACAAAAGGGCAGAAACCGGACGGTCGGATGGGGCACAGTTGCCATTGGCCGCGGCTCGCGGTCATGTGACAATGCCGCCATTTTTTAATAAATAAGCTTCGGGCAATAAAGAGAAATTAATGCCGAGTGATTAATTATTGGTAAAATAATAGATGAATATCCCTTGTTGTGTACAGAGATAGGATGATCTTCTACAATTGGAAATGGAAAGAATGATGTATTTATCACAAAATATAATTAAACTTTCCCACTATTTTAAACCTTTTTTTAACTGTAAGGAGATATTTATTGATTTAAAATTTATTTTCTTAAAATATAGATTTTATGATAGTGAGTAAATAAAGTTCATTACGAACAACATCTATAATAAATACAGTAAAAACATGGCAAATAGTAATACTGGATTACAAAAAGTTTTTTATAGGTAATTTTAGTTGATAATGTTGGCAAATTTAGATTATAGAATGTTACACTAAAAATTATAGCTGGAAAGAAAGAGTTTAGTTCAAATTAAAATATTTTGTCATAATAATACAGCTTTATTTGAGGAAATGATATTATTAGGTTCCATATAATGCAAATATTTCCATATTTTAATCCAAGACATTCATGCATTCATTCTTAGGAAAAATATATAGCTTCACAAAAATCAATTCCATACTGCTTTAGCAATTCAATTGTAGTGTTTTAATTTCTGTTACAATCACTAATATGTTTCAAATTGAAAGTCAACACCTGCATGCAAATGAAATAATTTATATTCAACACGCGAGGTTTTATTAATACCATACTGATTAAGCGAACTCTACATACATGCCACGAAAATATTCCATGCAAATATTTTAAATCTGTAGGAGATGAGGGAGAATTTTTTGAAAAGGAAGCAGATCTTTAATCAGTGCCTTTAGAAATGGCGGATACATAGCTCGCGTAAAAAAATCGTATTTTTTTCGTAATATTTTAGAAACTTCTGTAATGAGTGAAACATTCGTAAGAGGGAATCCAAAGGGTGTCTTTCCTACCTTAAAACGGTGAAAATCGCACCCTTCCGAAGAATTCCGCCGCCAAAAGAAGAATAAGCCAATCTTTTGGTGCTGGAGGTTCTTTGGATGTTTAGAAGGAACTGAAAATTGCTCGCGTGGGGAGTGGCCTAATGTGGAAATATTCCGGGTGCACAAGGTGCAAGGTGTGAGTGGATCCTTAGAAAGGGTAAGGAAAGACGGGAGGGGGGGGGGGGGAAGTCAGGGCGGGGGAAGGCGGCCAAGCACAACGAACGTCAAGGAGACAATGCAAAGAGGCAGTGCTTGTTGAGTGACAGAATGTAAGAACCAACGTGTTGCATTTAAGTGCAACTGGGTGGCAAGCACCAATGGAAATGCCTTGTCACAAGGTGCATTCAAAAGCATGTGCGATTCGTAGCCAACCAACACCAGGTAGGGTCCCGTTTCGGGGTATTTTATAAATAATCCGGTGCGAATCATACACCCTGCGGAACCTGAAGATGTGCGGTTTTGTTTGGACAATTCTTTTTCCTCCATCTTGGAAGCCATTTTGGATCGCCGGTGCACAAGTATGTCTAGCCAACTTCTCAACCTGTACTCTGATTTTTTTTTCCTTCTGTTTCCATCAATGCTAATCTTTAAGACTCTATTACAGTGGATTTCTTAGCTTATCTTCTCAGCTAAATCTATTCCTAAAGAGCTAAGAACGTGGGTTCCGTAAGCCGCTGTTTCTTAGAATCGATCTATGGTTACCTGTGGACCAAATCTAATCTGAATTTATTGGAGGCTGTTTTTATTTAAGATCAATTTTAAGATAATATACCATAAATATGGAAGAGTTTTTATTAGATATAATATAGAATATTATTTTGTTTATTCTCTCCATACTCTGGAAACAATATGACTACATCGATAATTTATATGACAACCCAAAATTTTGATAGACTATTGGAATGTCTATGCATATGTGGAGACCCTGCTAGCCGCCTTTCGGTGTGTGTGTACGGGCACCGAATAGAACCATTATTAGATTTAATTATTATTCATTTACGTTTCATTCATATCATTCAATTATCACAATGCGATTATTTCTTAATTAGCAAGCAAAAATAATATATTTGGGGTTTTATAGTAATCTACGTATATCTACGTACAGTACATATAATTTAGGTACATGAAGTACGCGTATAAAAAGTCTTGTTACGAACTTTTATATTAGCATATCATCGATGTCGAGAGGGAAATCAGTGCAGGCATCGACATAAAGTTTGGATTCACAAAACCCTCAGTTGTATCTTTGAAATGAGAGCAGAAAGAAGCAGCCTTGATGATGTGCACCGGCACAGAGTCATTATTTATAACAGGAATCGACTCTTCATTAGCCGAGCCATTATTTTTTACTGACAGTTGTAACGATCAGTTTTCAAACGAAGTTTAATCCCAGCGAACGTTTTCTGCAGCCGCGTTCATTATAAGTTTATCGAACGGCGAATTTCATCATTTGTCGAGAAACATAGATGAATGGGATTCTTTTGCATTCGAGACATAATTGTGTTTAGCGTCACCAAATGTTAGGCGCAATGCAATCCCTTCGACAATATGACAATTACCGCTCGAAAATGGGAGCATATCGAGAAACTTTCTTGATGAATGAATTTAAATGGAATGGAAAAATGGCGTTTGCTAAAGGAGGGACGGAAAGCGACAATGACGGTTTGCTAATGAGATTCGACTTTCGTTCCTCATTTGTTAGCAACAGAGGAGAGTAAACAACGCTCACTTGATTTTAAGAAGAGATTATATGTACATCTCCACCTAATCCTTAGAAATTTAATTAAAATTGTTTTGAGCATTAAAAATATCAAAGTAAAGAAACATTGGCTCCGACGTTATACAAATATTTCTTCACAATGGAATCAGAAAATGATACTTATTGACATTTAATTCATGTTTTTTTTTCTAATCTGATGTGAAATAAATAGGCATTATAAAAATTTATAATAGCACAGAAAGAGTTAGAAATGGTCAGATCGTAAGTTATACAAACACTGCTTCATAATTGCTATAATCAATCAACAATTTCATGAAAGATATCTAAAATAAATATTTACTATACCAAAAAATGAAATGAATGATTTCTGGCAATACATGGTTGTACTTTTCCAGGAATGCGGGAATAAAAGCCAAACAACATATAAGGACGAGGAACGATATTCATTAAGAAATATGTCTTATATTCAGATATTCTGTTCTGAGTGCAAGTAGATACACATGCTCATCATGTAGACCTCAAATATTATTTTCCTTCGATATTCACGGAATGGGTTAAAAATTTTCTGTCTACGCTTATGTTGAATATACTTATAACTTTAGATATATTTTCAGGAATTTTGTTATCAAATCAGAAGTATTCTTGTATAGTCTCATATATCATAAATCGTATTTTATAATGAAATCTATGTGAGAAGGCGTGACTTCGTGGAATGCCATAGTAATAAAAACAACTTTTAAAATTTCCACAGAAAATTTACAAAGTTGTTTTTATTCGTATTTTATACTTTAATTATCTGAGAATGGATTAATTTTAATAAATTTCACAGAGGAAGGGGTCGTTTTGTGGAATTCCATCTTATGAATACACAAGAATAATTAGTGATCTTACGTTTTCCACAATTTAATTACAATACTGTATTGTAATAAAATTGTAGAAAAGTACGATCTTATTCTTGTGTATTCTTGGATTAATTTTAAACTGAAGAGGAATATTTTATATTTTCAAGAAGGATAATTGATTATTATTAAAAATAGGATACATGAGACACCCCAAAATAAGGTCTGAATAATTAAAAATAATTGCCTCATTGAAATAAATGGTTTTTCAATGAATATGCAGCTAACTGAAGCATTGTTTTTCAACATTTCAATCATCTGTATTACTACATCCTCCATTGATACTTATTCAATCTAAATTTAAGGCTATTCTTAGTTAAAAATAGGAACTTCATCTCAGAAATACGACGTCGGGATTTTGCAAAACGTGCGTTATCATTGATAAGACCTAATCTGATATTAGAGGTAATTAGACGTCATCATTACAAAAGGAAGAGGATATTGGAGGAAAAATCCGTCATTCTTCTTCGTAGATTACATCAGTTTTCCGATCATATTTCGGATATAATGTAAGGATATCGTCATCAGGATATACCGCGATATGTCGATAAAACTATCATTAATTTATGTTCGATGTGTCGGTAAAACTATTAATATTGTATGCTTGAATCATAATTTTGATTGAAATTGTTCTTTTCGTATTCCGTAAATATAAATGGAAAACGGTACTTAACTCAGCGGCTATTAGAGCCATTTCGCATTAAATTCACTCACTGCATTTATCTATGGCATAATAGCTCTAATGAACACTGATTTAAATCAGTTCCCGTTATCCCGCTTCTACATGGTTAAGAATTCTTCACTCGATACTATTCATGTCCAATAAATGTGCATGAGGTGTTAAATTATGCATACATTTCGTTAATGGAATAAATATACTAAAATATTTCCAATATCAGTTCTTAATTAATAAGCTAATATGTATGAGCTACATACGTCAAATTAATTCGAAGACATAACTAATTAAATTCAATGCTGATTAAATTAGTATCTATTGCTATAAGAAACGACACTCAATATAAAACGATAACTCTTGCAACATGTATCATAAACTTTGCTATTGTTCATTTATAATCTATAGATACATGAGATGAAAAGTATTATTATCCAAGTGCCTAAAATATTTATAATGATAAAGAAGCCTTTTTAGAGGTGGATTTTTTGGGTTTACGTTGAAAAATGGAACGTGAATAGGAATCAAATTCAAAAGTCTACGTTGTTTGGGTATCGATGGATCTTGGAAGGAATTTTACATATTCCCCAGAAATATTTAATATTTAAGTGTAGGGAGAGTAATATTTTTATGCATTTTTTCAAATATATTCACTTCGAAAAAATCCTTCAGATTAATTTACCATATATATTTCTCATCAAACATCAGTTCTAGTTCCGCTCGTCCAATTGGCTTAGCTTTTTATTAAACTTTTGGAGAGTCATGTTAAAAAAGAGAATAGCTGAAAATCAAGGAATTTTTTAAAGAATGAATTCGAACTGATCCAGCAGCCGTTTAAGAATAAACATAGGATATTTACAAGTCATCCTATGACGTACATCAAGTTGTTGAGTAATATTAATAAATATTGGATTTCTATATTATATATAAATTTTGAGTTGTTTAAAGTCACAATTTAGAAAAAAACAGTGAATAATACAGGAAATTTTGAGGAATGTCTCAGCAAACGAATGGAGCACAGAATTGAAATACTTTTCTTAGAAATCTCAAAGAAAATAAATTTCATGGAAAAAAATTCCTTTAGTATTCTCGTGGTTTTTCTGGCAACGTTTCCGACGTATAACACAAGGTCCGTTGTTTATAAATACATAATATAAATATAATTTGGCTCGAAAGCATATAATACCATATGATTTTCTATCATCTAATTCCCAATACCAAAAAAAAAAAAAATTCAGCCTTTTATCCTTTATTGCCGTGTTTACATTGTTCGTATTTTTATGATTTCTATTTTCAAGATTTGAGAATTTTTCCATTCATTTCATCCATTCTTTCTTATTTAGTTTTAGCTGAAATAAGTTGATTGTTGGCTTAATGGAAGTGGATACTTCACATGACTCGGGCGATGCTAATGATAATAAATAAAAATAGATATTTTAAGCAGCTAAATGCAATTTTAAGGGTTTATATTTCGTAATATAGGATAATAAACATGGAAAACAATTACTTTTACCATTATAGTCCAGACAATGAAAATGGAGGTCAAAAAAGCGGTTATTTTAGGAACGCTACCAAACGAATATCGTCGAAAAGGTTTCCCATAGAGGTTTTATGTAATATAAGCTAGCTATTTTATTTCGACATTAAAAAATAATGAGCCTGGTTATGAATTTCGGAAGGTCTATCAACAGAAAATATAGACTTAAAGTAGACTTAGACGTAGACTTAAATGATTTGATTAAGGGTGATAAAGATAGGATATGAAATACTGATCAAAACGAAGCTTCTTCATTGAAACATGTATAAAAAATGTACTAAAGAGATGATTAAATATTAGGTTTATAGTTTATCTGATGTACCATCAACCTCACATCTCAAGATACTCATAATTTTCTCAGGTTTAGCTTAAATAAAATTTTAGTCCTACCCAGTTCCTTTTAATCTAATCAAATAAGGTGGCAATAAGCGAATGCTCTCTGCCTTTTTCATCTTAGCATGTGAATTCGAACGATCGCTGCATTATATCTTTGATTTATAATGTAAATATGACTTTTAAATACAACAAAGCTCAGTGCTATAATTTTTGATAGGTATCCAATGAATATGAAAGACTAAAATACGTATCTTTCGTTTATAAATGTAGTTTTAGATCCTTGTATTCCTAATAATTTTGCTCTTTATGTTTCTATCCAATCAATTTCTTGTAAATTATAAATAAGTCTGAGTTCAGGAATTTTGAGGGAGTTTGTCAATAGGATGACAAGTTTAAGTTGTTTATTAAAATGGAAAAAGATATTGTTTCCCACCGAATTCCTGATCTTCCACCATTTTATTTTGAAATCGAAACCTTGAATCGAAGCCGCGATTGTTTTGATTTTTAGTAAATTTTATTTGAGTAAGCTAGATGTAAAATGTTTTAGCATTTAAACAACTCTTTTAATAACATGCTCAGCGAATGGCTAATTTTATTTTTCTACATTCTTTATATTCTCGACTGAATATGCATTTTGATATACAGACATGATATACAGACATTCGTATCATAAACATCAACTCCTACTTAGATAAGATTCAATTGAAACAACCTGAATCAGCTTCCTTAATCTTCTTCCTTCTATTCTTCGGAACTAATGGCTAACATATATGTCTATTTTATCAAATCAATAAAATTACTTTATATACTGTTTGATAAATTTCACTGAATCAGGCGAGGTGTTCTGGTAATCCGTAATGAAAATATTCATAATAAGAAAAACTTCGAACATTCGTTAAAACTGGTCATATTTTTATTTATGTAAATTTTTAAATTAAAGAAATGTTTGTGGTTAAAGTATCACGTTTTTCTTTTTATGAAAATTTCCATACTGTTTGATATTTGAATACTTGTCCGGAATAATATATTCCATTCAAACAGATGGCAAAATTCTGAGGTATATCTCAATACCTACTTAGTTATTAGATTAAAAATCCTCAAACTGAATTTAAAACGAGATAATTATCCTTTCAATGACATATTTTATTTCAATTGTCATTATTTATTTTACTCACAATTTTAAAAGAAGTATATTGAATACATAGTGAACGATTATAATTTGATGGAGAGGGTTCATAGAACATTGGACAAAACAAATAGTGATTTTTTGACTTACAAATGCATAACTTTTAGACTTCCTAACCTATTTTCTAAAATAAGGATTTCTCTTATTGTAAAATTCACTAATTAAGTTAGCTTTTGAGTGGAAGTCCTAAAAATTTTGTCAAAAATTCATTCTTAATTCGAATGTATCCGCTATAAAGCTTTTACATACAAGACAAATTTTTTTAAGCACGTACTGTACAGGTATTGCATTAATGTTAGCAAATA
This sequence comes from Pantala flavescens, assembly GCA_020796165.1. NCBI lineage: Eukaryota > Metazoa > Arthropoda > Insecta > Odonata > Libellulidae > Pantala > Pantala flavescens. The sequence continues at coordinate 31,852,312 of CM036884.1, read as the reverse complement.
TTAATTTTTATTCTTTCAATGCCTTTGGTAAGTCATCAAAATATGCAACATTTTCCGTCTTAAGTCCGTCGAAATATAATGATAGTTTCGAAAACAAACTTAGGATGTTACCAATTACACCAATAAGAAATTTTTATCACCCTATCCTTATTAAATTATTAAAACTTTCTATTTAAAATTAAACTGATATTCGATTTCTCCGCTAATTAAGCATTCATTTTTCGAGGGTTTAAAATTATCTCAAGATTTCTGAAGTTTATCTCTTCGTATGCTGCATTTTAATCTCCCTAAAGTGCCACTTTCTTTGGCCTAAACTATAATAAATCGTTATTTTTATTCTAAGGGAATTGCACAATGAACTTCTACAATAATTACTAATTGTAGAAGTCTAATTTACTGATATTTAAAAAATACTCATAATTTTCTAATCGAGTCTCCATATGCAAGTGATTTTCTTTCCTACCTTGAAAGCTTATTTACCAATGCAATTTTAGCTAACATTGAGACTATAATTACAATAGTAACTTTAAAATCTAATGGATTACAATGGAAAGGTTTTGTTACGTCGTACTTCGATCACTTAGGTGATCGCACATGTATCGTACGGAGCTGTGGACTGCAAAAATGTAATGACCTAAGTTTGCAGCCAAAATGGAATAATTAATAATGAAATTTTGCGGAGACAAAAGAGACCATAATGATTCAAAGTCTGAAAGTGACGGGAGAAAGACATTCAAAATCCATTTCTACCCCCTGGGGCTTGAACGGATAACTGGAAGAATGACCTATCAATTTGAACTTAATTAGTTCATTCCTAAGTCTTCTTTCGCCTCTCCATCCGATACATGCAACGACAATACTTTTGTTACGAATGACGTCCTTCTTTTTCTTCGATACGTGACGGGAATATTTTATCAATTAGAAGTGACAGATGGCGAATTCCTATAGCCCGCGGACGCCGTATCCATGACAACGTTTCTGCAAACTTTTCCAATTGTCGACGCAAGTCATCTCTTTGTTGGGTCCTTTCGAAATCAGGATTGACAGACGTTATTTTGTTCGTCTGCTGCGTCCGAACCATAATATTGCTGCGAATTGATGATAGCGGAGTAGACAAATTTGAGCGCCAAAAAACCTTCGATTGCCTTCAAAGGCTAACGCGGCTTCGATGTGCAGGAATAGATATTAATTAACGGTAATTGCATTCTATTCGTTGACCAACGCACAAATCAGAAAAAGCACTCTCCAAATACTGTTTGGGTTTTCGCGAGCGTAGAATTAATTTCGATCATTTTGGTTAGTGACAGAAATATCTATATCGACTAAGAATGAATTCCAAAATTCCTAAATATTAATTACATACAAAAAATCGTAAAGTTGATTTGATTACCATTGAAAATTTTCAATTTATGTACTTGATATTTTATAGGTTTTCTTATCCGTCTCATAAATTCGAGCAAGAAAAGTATTTTAGTTTCCTCTTTTCACAACGCTAATTTTCACAATTTTTTGCCCTTTTTAACATAAATTGACCGACGAAAATATGTTCTCATACGCTAATACGAGGTTCAGCTCACTTGTTTTGGTACGTCAACCACTTTGAATAGTAAAATATTTTAAATGCTGAATATTTTTGAGCAAATAATACAGGCATGTAATATAAAATATAATACATAACAATACTAAAATACATTTCGGATCATCCAAACTGCATCCATTTGGCATGCAATATTTTAAATTCTACGATACTTTTACGTAACTTAGCCCTTTGCTTGTTTATATGCAATGTACGGAATACAATGTGACTGATCAATTTCGTAAACGTTTCAAACTTGAAATTCATTCTAGTTTCACTAAAATTGGTTTCAAACTTGAAATTCATTCTAGATTCACTAAAATTGTCAATTACTTAAGAGCTACTTCGGATTAAAATTTGTTCATCCTTGTTGAAATTACATGATTTATAAAAGTAAATATCTATTTCTTATATAGTTCTGTACTTCACAAAATATGATATATTCATAACTAAGGTATTATTGACTTAACAGACATAATGAGAAGACATAACAGTGCATTTATATGAAGGAAAAGAAGTATCAGAAAACGTCCATCTTGAAAAACATGAATGAACTCTGAAAGAAAACAGGGAATTATTTCGATAGCAACATAGGTGATTTCATAAAAGTCTACGGTAAAAGTGTAAAGTGTAACTTTTAAAATCTATGTAAATGCTCGTCGAAAGACGTTATATTTTTAAAGAATTAATTAACGTTATTTCATTATATGTAATTTACAAGGTATCCTCATACTATGCTCGAAAGGTACTTCTCCATTTCTTTCACGATATGAAGAAGCGAAACTAACAACAAGTGTAACGGACATATTAGCAAACTGTGCATATATTTTTTCAATGTTACTCTCTTAACTATAGCCAACGATAAAGCTAATATTTATGCTGAGGATTCGCGAGTTTTCTGAAATACATCTTGTGCTCTGGATTCACACATTTCGTACATATTCTTTATTCAATCATTATGAATCATCTTTGGGAAAAATGCAATGCATAGGCCTTGCATTAATGAACGAATGTAATAATCCACGAAGGAGGTCTAATGAAAGACTGATAAGGAAGTGTCCCCAATGACAAGAGCAATGTATTAGAACGACCTCCAACATCTTCAAGAAAACCGCACTTGGCGCTCTCCTTTGAAATACAATCGTTGCATCACACCTATCTAAATCGATGACATGTGATGGAGCGCAAAATAACCACGTGCTGACCAACATTTTCTATTCCTAACCACCTTAAGAGGGCTTCCGATTTCATAACCGTCGATAAGGAGCAGTAGACGAATCGAACGGGAGGTTATACATTTCACGATCCTAAGACTATACATTCATATACAGATGCCTTTCAAGCTGCTAATCATAGTATAAAATAGGAAGAAAATACTCCTATATCGCTAATATATTTTGCTACTTTCCCGTAACGTTCGAAGTAAATTAAACCTCGAAATTCTTCCTTCTTGTTTTTTTCAGTCAGGATCAAGACCATACTAAAGAGGGGTTGCAAAAGTCGGCAAAATTTTACAAGCGGTTACTTCATATTCATTATTTAATGCTTTCATTGTTCAAGCTTTATTTTTTATAAAAATAACCATCCTTCACGTGATGAATTAACATTCCGTTCTTATAACCATTTTGAGGAAACGTTGGTTACACCTTTTCTTTTATTCTTGTTAATGTATGAAACTCTTTTCTTCAGGAAACCATATTCTACCATAATGATCAAGATGGAGTAAAATAGCATCGCTCGTGGACTTCGCCAATCTTCTCTTCGCGGAAGGATCTCAAGATGAGGCCGAATTTCTTATGTGCAGGATATGGATTCCACAAGCTAAGTAATTAATAATGGTCTCTGCAATATACATGCCTGTTTTTTATATTTAGTTAGTCGTTATCTTAGAGACTGTACGAATATACATATATAGATTGAGATTATCTTTCAAATTGGCATGCTTTTCGAGCTGGTATCTGAGGTTTTTACTTTATTAAGGTATTTTAATTTAGTTAAGCCACTCGGGTAGATAAACCACCTTGTTTACATCCTACTTGTTTCTTAAACTACTCTTTTCAATGTATAGTGGAATGTAAAAGTCCTAAGACTTTTACACTCCATTTTAACGTATACTCTTAGTAATATCGCACGAATATCCATTTTTGATTATATATTTGGAACTATATTAGAAGAAGGTGTTTTTAGAATTAAAGCTTTAATTAATTAAATTTTAGAAACTAGAATACAGAAGCTGGATCTATAAATATCGACAAGTCTAATTAAATGTTAATATGTCACAACTACCACAGAACCTTAATTATGTCTTGACGATATGATTATATTTCATTGAAATAATTTTTCAGCTGTAAACCTATTTAAATTCTGGATCTGTAATAAGTATCCATGATAAAATGGAGAGTAAAAGAAATCTTCAAATACATGATATTGAATGAATATTTATAATTAAGAGGGACAAATCAAAACGTCTGTTTCTATAAAAGAAAATTACATTGATAAATAATAAACTCTAATGGTTACGTATGGACTGTTTATCTATATATCAGACCAAGTCTGTTCTATTTCTACCTCTTCCGATTTATTTTATATTCATAATAGTGTTAAAGAAATTATAAGAAAATTACACGAGGGAAATAAATATTCATTTGTAATACGATACATAGATTGGAAGTTCTATCGTGAGAAAGTTCAATTTAGTTTTAAAAATTTTCCAATAATCCATCTACGTATAAAACCCAAAAAGATGAAGACTGTAGGAAATATTTTTTCGACAGATTCAATTCAAAGCTTTGATCCTTAATTAAAATATTTATTTTCATTTTTATTTTACTTACTTAATACTTCTTTTATTTCCTCATCTTCCTGTGCAAAAATTCCTAACTCGTAAATATCTAAGATACTATAAGTTCGACTTGTCAGGCCGCACTTGGTGGAAGGATATATTAAATGAAGAAAAGCACTTGGTGACTTCCACAATTTAATACAAATTGTGGAAGTCACCAAGTGCTTTTCTTCATTTATCTAAGATACTGTTTTTCCGTTTTTTCATTTACGTTTTCAAAGTAAAATGGTATATAATTAAGTTGAATAGACATTTATGATTCCTTAAATTTCAACTATATCCTTTTTAGCTCAGAAATAAGGATAGATGTTTTCATCAGTCACCATCAATTCTTTGGATTAATATTTACATTTGATATTATACAGGTGATAATTCACAGATTAATTCCTTATCCAATTGTACATTTTGCATTTTTGAGGTCACTGAACATAATTATCTCTTTACTAGCAAAATGGATATAAGTCCGATAGAATTCGATGATTTTCATTCATCTGTAGATCCAACTATACCACTATTCACTCATGTATATAAAGACTGTTGTGTGTATAATAATACATGCCGCTAAATTTGGAAGATCCCAAATGATTTACATTATACAACTGAGCCAAAGTAAGCTAATAATTTTCACGATTTTATTGACTCAATTTTAGGACAAATTCTTTATTACGATAAAATATATTATACACAAATTAAAATTAATGTAAACAAAAAATGTGTTCAAATAATATTTTAAAAGCTAAAAAGGTCAGAATTAAAAATACCGAACACATGAAAAAGTGACGTAAATTGATATTGTAATATAGATGTATCTTGAATCATTAGCGGGATTTAGTGTGAGATACGAGAATGCACATTTACTGGTTTACACATTTACAATAGTTTTTAAGCTATTATTAACCCCTCAAATGTTTTGTTAGCACATTTGTGGTTTAATTTTTCCAATCATTTAATCCGCAAGGAGTGCTTTTCTAAAATGTATTTGATAACCATATGGAATATCTTCTACCAACTCAATAATATGATTTACCATATTATAATAACAAAATGGCCATGACTTAGGTCGCTATCAGCAAGTTTTTACACTCAAGATTATATATAATGTCTCTAATGGCATCATCATATATCATGCGTGTATTTCACCCGAGAAATTGTTTTTAATTCGGTAAGACAAAAACTGATTTTCATGAGTATTCTCTCTTCTTCATATTAAAAGGAACATATAAATATATTTTAAATTCCTATTTGAACTTCAATTTCAACTATTCCGGCATTCTAGTGGATTACTTTGAACGGAATTACTCAATAATTGAAAAAGAAAAGAATTTATCGTGATCTTTAAGGGTTTTTTTTTAAACAGTTTTCCCATTGCATTCGTTTGATATATAGATGAATAATATAGATGAACGGATATTATGGAATTGTATTTTACAGATTCAGATCAATGATATTTTACTTTCATCCTATAATTTAATTCGTTTGCATTATTTTTCATTTATTTATTCGTGAGTTGAATTCGTTAAAGTTAGACTTAACCCAGGTGGCAGCGTTTAGACATAAATTAACCACAATATTTCAACAACATTGAAAATTCCAGGATGGGACAGAAAACATTTTAACATGATTCTATTATATTATTCATTAAATAATTGTGAAGAATTTTCAGGGTTCCTGGCAGGCCTTCGCGGCTTATATACTATCTTATACAATACTACAAGATCACTGGTTTATTATAAAGGACAGTCATGAAGTCTCGACTTGAGATTCCTTCCTTCATCGTAATCTATTTTGGTGAGCCGATAATATTTACTGATGGTTTACTACTATTAATCTTTGAAGATTTTAAAATTAAGTAAAATAGAAATAATTATTATTAATAGTTAGTAGAATAATAAAACTCCAGTGAATCACAAAAAAAATCTGTAAATGAATACTCCCTGATATTTTTTAAATACGGCTGCGCAAATAGTAACTTGGAGGTTTAAGAAAGGAAAGCTCATATAAAAAATAAAAGTAAATAAGCCTTTATCAGCTTGCTTTGAACAAGATTAACATTATAATGAGTGCAAATATTTTTAAAAATTATATGATATATTCATTTAAATATTGAGTTCGGTGGAAAACGAAACCATAAAGCAGGAATTGCTCATGGAGTTAAGAATATGTATCTTAATGATTCGTAAGTGAATGACACTACTTTCATTGTAGCATCTGCATAGATTTGAATCATTATAATGATGAAAACTAATTTTACAAGAATTAGGCTAATCGGCCATTAAATCTGAAACAGTTTCATTCAAAATAGAGTGCGTCTATCGGGGAATACGGATACCGCCACATCCCGGCAAATAGATACTGTTCTCCCGGGGCCTTAGCCGTGGCGAGCGCAGCTACCAGCGTGCATAGCCCTTTATATGTACGGGGAATAGCTATGGTAGATTGGGTTTCGTAAATATATTAGAAATCTAAAAATGGCGCACCTATTGACGGTACACCTTAGTCATATGATTACTTTCATTAAATTGTAAATAAGTAGTTTTAGACAAACGTGATTAGCTAAATTTATAAACATCGCAGTAAGAATTAATTCCTCTAATCTCATTCTGTTAATGTAAAATCTCAATTCTCTCTCATCAAAATAGTAAATATCTTCTTCAAATTCAAATACTTTGAGGATATAACAATGTAAAAATACTAATAAACCAATTATGTAAATTTACTGAAACAAATAACCTTAGAAATTTAGGTAATAGTTCTGCTGAAAACAATTTCAACGAACATTGATTTGTAGCCAAAAAATTTGCCGGATGTTATTGTTAACAATTTATAAATTCAAATAAAAAATTATAAGCTTGACAATACAAGAAACCTTTCGCTATTTGAGATAAGTGAACTTTATCACCTTATATCCAAATGTACTCTACCATTATATAGTTTAGCGTGTCGTTCCATTTTATTTTACACACTGTTAGCGAAATAATTTCATAACACGATTAGGTTCAATACGAATACATATTTAATAATACTTTAGAAGTGAAGTAAGGTTTTTCTGGTAATAATTCAAACCTCGTTATATATTTTTCATAGTCATTATAAATTGACCAGTCGATATAAAAAGTATTTATCAGATATTGTATCAAATTATCTGTCTAAAAATTAAATAACTTCGCTTAACAATTTCCGATAAACAACTTCACTTTTAATCGTATTTCAACTAAGATATCGAAGAAAATGCGATTATGCTACTCTGTTATTAACTTTTCTTCATCAATATATTTGACTGATGAGTTGCTCTTTGCTACAATCATTCACATCTAAAGATGATCCTTGAATCTCTCTAAACATACACATTAACACAGGTGTACCGAAGAATATTTCACTTTCTAATCACGTTTTCTTTGGAATAACGATTGAGTTTTACTCATCTCTGGTTGATTGATCTTTTATTTTTAATTATACATAAGGAATGGAAGTAACGTAAATTATAGCCCATTTACTGTAAAATACACAGTAATGTCATAGTTTCTTATGAAATGATACGATTGAATTCGCCTTATAACAAACATGGTTGGCGTTAGTTATTTATTATTTCACAAAAGGTATAATTACATTTGATACGTAATAGTAATTACTTCTAGTTGAAAATTCGATGATGATCATAAAGATCAGATGCGTTAAGGCACTCTAAAATATTAGCTTCACTCATTTGAGCTCAAGAAGTCTTTACCGTAACAACTCATATAATTTGATGTTAATTAGAAACTTCTTGCCTATCCACTATTACTGCAGTTTGAATGTATTTAATCGTCATTGGATTTAAAAGTAATATAGATTTCCAAAATAATTGGATATAATGTCTCAAATATTGTGAAAAACGCCAACGCCAACAATATTAACAGTTATAAAACACTTGTCATTCTCTAAAAGGGAATTATGATGTTTTGTATCAGTCGGTACCGATTGTGTTGTTGATTTATGGATTGTTTTAAAACTCCTTTGCGTTTTTCATTCTTGAGTAACGTTTTCTTTTAATTTTTTCATCCTTTTTATTGGTATTTACTTAAGTACTTAATTATAGCGATACTGTTACGTTCCTGAAAGAGGAATATTAAAACGTATATATTCCTTTTATAGAATATCTGAACTCCAAATCAGTGCTGAATTCCGAGAGATGTCATTGACCTCATTCCAAATGGGGATTCCTTAAAATAAAAATAATCTTGAAAGTGCCAAAATACATGGTTTTTATTGACGAATATTACTTTTTAAGTAAAACACAATTCTATGATTTATTTATAATTATAATAAATGAACTGATTCATTACATATAGTAATTCAGACAGCCTAAGTAATTAATATTAGCTTTCGAAATAATATAAGTTGATCATAGCTATGTACAGGAAAGAGAATTAATCGTTCATAACCTTTGATAATTTTTAAGAAATCTATAAGTACACCTCACATCTATTGTGGAAAGGAAATTATTTATGCCATAAAAGAATTTCAAAGTTAGCATTATAAGTTGGGAAATGGACGAAATATTTGATACATGTATATTCAAGTAATGGTGTATTAGAATTGCGATATCTAAATATGTTGAATGAACTTTTACTATTGTGATATTATCCTTGAAATCGCATCCAATAAATTAATTTCTATTTCTGCTGAGATTAAAGTAAACAGTAGTAGCACCATCATACATTGTAATATTATAGTATCCAATAAATGTATTTATGTTAGTAATAAAGTTTACTTTGGTAGGGGAGGGTTAGATGCCGTCAATGCAAGGACCATCAGCCATTTTATTCCCTTAAAAATAATTCCACTATCAATTACGCTGGATATATCATACGGCTATGATACATTTTAAGTAAAAATAATCTAAGTATTGGATATAATAAATAGTTTCATTCATCACTAGATTTCATATTTGAGCACTTTCAATAAGAAGATTTTTAAGTCAGCATCCATCCTTAATGTCCTTATAATGAGTTCTTATTAAAATGAATGATAATGCGAAGGTACTTGTACATTTATTTTCGTCTCCTTATTATACTTTTAGAAATTCTTTTGGTCTCTCCTTAAATTAGAGCAGTTAAAAACAAGGGTATAAATTTCCTCAATCATCATACATCATCTCAATGAAGAGTTTTCGAGGGTTTTAAGACGTAATATTTTAATAAAATGATAATGCCTGATCTAACGGTAGTGAGGAAGTACACCTTCATCAAATACACTTCTATTTAATGCTACTTCTTCCTTATATATGTATGGCATATTCTCACTGTATTTTATGTATGATATGTACATTTTACTTAGGATAAATAAATAGGGTACAGGTACTAATGCAAACTCTAACATAAAAGTCTATTCATAAATGTTAATGGAATATCAATCGAATGTTACTTACCAGATGTATTAATTTCCACAGGAGCAGTCACCGGAAATTGAAGGATACGTCATACTGTTCGTAAACAGCACAAAATCCTTCCAGATACAGATATAGTTTCGTCTTGCAAAGGAATTTCCAATTCTTGGATTCTGTAAGTGAGGTAAGAAACTAAGGTATTGAAAAATGTACTCAATACTTCATTAGATATTTTTATTTTTCTAGGGTTTCATTAGGTTTCATATACATCTTTTGCCTACCAAGAATTATTATATTTTCATTTTATATAGTTTCATATTATCTTTTGCCTATTAAGAACTATTATATATGACTACTAAATATTTCAGAGGGCTAATATTTTATGTTTGCAAACTTTGAAATTGTATTCAGTATGAAAACTACTCAAAAGAAATCAAAAACTAACCCTATACTTAATATCAGCTACTCATAAAATTAAAAATCATAAGCAAAATACTACAGAAAATAGATTGCTTTTAATGTATCATTGAATTTGTATGGCTTGATTCACATGATGATCGACAATGACTTTATAAAATTTTTGGGAGTGAAGGCTGATAAAGAAAAATTCACTCTACACCAAGAATTTGAACTCCATTCGTGAACTGGTCTTAGAAAAACTAAAATTCATTTGAATTATACTCTTTTATCACGATAACTACTAAATTGATCACATATATTGAATTGTGCTTAGATATGTAAAGATTTTACGAGAGTACAAACAAGAGAAAAAAATGGAAGCTTTAATTCTGGACCTTTAATATTTTTCCTCCATACCTTTGCTACAGTGACGATGTAATTTTAATGGCGCAAATGAGACGCAAAAAAATTTTATTTCAAAATCAATATCAGTCATAAGTCATTCTCGCAAAATGTGGTTTTCTTAGTTCTTGATTCCTTATAACATTATGTATACAATGATAAATAATATGTTATCTTGATAATATTTATGTCAAATATCTCTGCAAGCATGTAATTTGAATTTGCAGAAATAAAGCCTTAAAAATCATTAAGGATTCATACTTAAAATTGAATGACAATATATTTTCCCGTAACTCTGTATATTCTTCTTGTGTATATATTATTTCTCTACATTCTCATCTGCATTCACATATTTATAATCGTATGGGAGACTATGTATTTTTTTAATATTCTGTGATAGTTTTCGTAAAATTTCTTTTGCCATCCAAAAAATGTAAAAAATTGAATTTCAAAACGCCTTTTAAAAACTTAATAAAAGATTAATTGTTGCGAAAATAAAGAAGATTGAAACAATTTTTACTCCTAGCATAATAAAAACAAGATTTGTAGCATATAATGAGGAAGAAAAAATAGATAACTATTTTTAATTATATTATTATATACATTCTTAATTACCATAAAAATATAATCATAATTTTGACCATTTGATATTTGTAAATAAATTTAAATTATCGACCAATAACTTTTTCAAATAACCGTTATGCCTTTAAAAAATAATTCGTGACACTGATTTTAATAAAAAAAATTTCAAATTATGAGAGGGCCCAATGGAATGCAATGGAATTTCTTTAAGTATACTTCCACAGAAACAGCTGTGAGTTTTGTTCTCATGAAATTCATGTGGAAGTGTTATAAAAGATATTTAATTTTAATAAAATTAAAATTGAGTTGGATACGTGATAGTATTAAATTTTTTACATAATTTATGTTGAAGCTTTTCAAATATTTTATTATAAACTAAAAATAACAAAAAAATTATAAATAATGTAGAATATCAATTAGTAGGTTCAATCCTTAAACATATATTTAGGTTTTACTAATTAAAGGCAATGGCATCTATTTCTGTAAATCTTAAAATTCAGCTAGTTCTAATTTTCAGAGTATAAGTTTATAATTATGTGATCATCATTTAGCTTTGGTTGTAATGTTTATTTTGTGACTGATAAGATATAAGCATTGATGTGTATCGTTTGATAGTATGTTACTAGTTGATTGAATGAAAATATAATATTTTATGAGCTTTATCATAATATGAAAAAATATCACATAATATATTAATGTCTTATATAGGACACTCAGTCAAATGAGATGACATCTAAAATGTGTATTTATCCATAAAATTATTAAATACCTTTCAATACGGGGTGTTAAAACGTATATGTGTGTACATAATTGCACTAAAACAAATTTAATTATGCATGAATCAATAATATAACATGCATGGCCAATACTTACAATTGTTAAAAATAAAATAATTAATTAGCATTAAACTCCTATGAAATTTAATAAGATAATAGTTATTATTGTATAATATTCTTAATGCTTGAATTAATACTGAAATGAAATATTATTTCATGGTATAATTCCTTAATATGAAAGTAATTTATAAAATATTGAATTATTTTTATTAAAAATTATTTAAAAAAATAAATGTAACGTCCAAAAAATTCTAATTCATTTCTTATACTATGTTGTGGTAGAATTGTAACGAAGTTTTTGTATGTACATATTCTAATTTTTTTGTCCAATTCTCTTTCACTCCCAGATCCTGGGCCTGAGCCAGATGTATACTTTTCCAATCGCCGTTCCATCGACTTCCAAATTCCATCTAGGAGCGAGAGATATGATTGGCCAATTAATTCGCCTAAATAGCAAACGGCGGAATATTTGCATCGTTTCGCCGTTACACGCCCCTTCATCGCTTTCGCGTGAAATATGGCGAATTCCGAATTCTTGCCTTTTCTAAAACGTGCTGCGTCTCCTAACATGCCTCCCCCACCCCCCGCTATCGGTAATCAAAGTTTAACATCGCGATAGAGCAAAAGAGAGAGGGAGTAAGATAACCCTTTTACACTCTCACATTATCCATTAAATCGGAACTTATTATTTCTCTCGCATTTCGTCGGAGAGGCCTCCGCGGCCGTGTCCCCGCGGCCGCACCACTCCGAAGCCGGTGCCTAAAAGGGTCCCCGGTGCCAGGGTCCAGAGGGGCGGGCCTCGGGTGCCGTGGTGGGGACGGAAGGCGGAGTGACGTTCACTGGGTGCCGCGCATGCATGCCGCGCCTCCGGATGCAGCCGCCATGGCACTGGGCGGTGCCGGGCCCGATGCCCGCCGCCGTCAGTTGGCGGATTCGTGAAGGGCGTGGTCGGAGAGTACCCCAAGGCTCCCCTCTCTGCCCCCCGACCGAGGGGACCGCAGCCTCCCTGCTTCCCCTCCTTTGTCACCCTCGGACCCCCTCCGCCCCACGTTCCCTGCCCCGACAATGGTCCCGCTACCGTCCCCCACCCTGGTCCGTCTCCCGTCCCATTTAAAACTCGTCTCCCTCCAATGCAAAGCGTTGCAACAACACCCATTCTCCCGCTTTTTAACCACTCTCCATGGGACAGCCGCGCATTTGCGCCGCCCGCTAACCTTCCCCCGAATTTTCCCTCATTTATTTTTTCGATTCCCATCTTCCCTGATTTTTTTCCCCACATTTTTCCCCTCCCACGGAATGCCGTTCGTTTCGTTCGGCACACACGAGCGGCGGAATTCCATGAAAATTTATGGTCAAAATGTTTCCCCATTTAATATGAATTGGGTAATTAAAGTAATTTTTCCGCCGCCCGATCCAATTGCCTGCGGCCGTTTGATGCGCTCTTGTTTTTGCGATGCAATTGGAATGGCGTCGGCGGTGGGGGAAAAATAAATAAGGGCGCTAGCAAAAATCCCGCCAAATAAAATTACCTCTCATTTGGAAGAATGGCTGTTTCGCAAATTTGCGCATAATTTACAAGGAGCACTCGACGCTATGCAATAACCCGTAATTTTCTCATGGATTCCAATTATCTAAAATAATATATGACCGGAGGAACGGGAATTCATATTTTAAAATATGCATGATTATTTGGAATGGCTTCGTTGCTATTGATATTGCTGCAGAAATATTTCCCTCAATAATACTGCGGCTTTTATGCGGAAATAGGCAACATTCATCATAGCTTAATATGGAAGTGTTTTATATCTAATAACTATTTCCCTTAGGCAGGGATAATTAATGTGTGTCCTTTTTTGCCTAATGTTCGCGTTTGATAATTGGAAATTTCCATTCAATGCTGTATTAATTTGTTTCTTGTACCATACTGTAAATTTTAAAAACAAATCACTCAAATACTAAGCATAATTCTGAATGCACTAGTAGCTAATTAATGTCAGTTGATTATGTAACTACTTATACATATAATAAAATCAATTTAAATATAAAGGTTATATTTTTTTGATTCCTTAATTCCTGAGAGCTCCTACTTTCATTATTATTTTTAAAAAGTACTATCCTTTTGATAAGATTTATTTCCTAATACTTTTAATTTTTTTTAATTTAAAAAAATGAAATGAATAAATATACTCACTACTACATACAAATATTTTGAAAACTTATTTCAATATAAAAGAATCACTCTATCAAAACAGATTAGTAGTTTGTTTCGCAAAAAAATAAAGTTAAAGAATATTTTAGGAGGAATTATTAGAACATGTTAGTATGAAAGTATATAAGACAAGCTATTACTTATATATATAAGGATAATGTATAAATGAAATGTATAATATAATAGTTTATGAATAAATTATTATGAAATATAAAAAAATATTTATTCTATACATAATATTTATATCTGAGAATATATATTTTATATAGCTGGAGCTGTAATGATGATTATGTTTTATAAGTGTACATGTATACACATATACAAATTACACCTTGATAGATAAAAAGCTTAAGAATGATTTTTTATAAAAAAAATAAAATAATAAAATCCTTCAAAAGCAGTCCCAATACTACTTTTAATACATTTAAAAAATAATAATGGCCAAAAATACAATGGTATAATAAAATGTATTTAATGGTATTGCGTGATTTTTAATTTGGGTAACGAGTTTAAATAAGGAAGTCTAAAAAAAGGAAATTTGTCCAAATAAGTAATTTAAAATTTTATTGCATTAATTTTAAAATAAATTTTTTATGGTTTCATTAAATAAATTTTAAAATTTATATTATGATTAAGTTTGATTTTGTTACCTACATTTTGGAAAACTGTCTAATTCAATTACAGAATTCCAAAAAATTCAATCGATGCAATTATAAATCATAACCAATTAAAGACAATATTTTTCTTACTTTAATAATTTTTTAATGGGAAAGATAAATTAGGTTAAAAACGAATCTCCGAAAGACAGATGTTCCTAATTAAAAAAGCTGTATGATACAAATGGAGGAAGATGCAATCAGTATCACTAAGCATAATATTTTTTAAATCTTTATATATTACACAGAATTTCTTAACTAAGATGTTCCATTTGGATAAATAAATTTATTCAAAGTAGAAATGTGCGTATTTTATTTATTGTTAAATATTATAAAAAATAATAAAATTATGATCATCTGATATCTCATAAAGAAAACTGAAAAATTTTCATCAAAAATTAAGTAAAAAAATTATTCCTAAAGCTTAGCAAATTTTTGAATATATCATCATATTATTTGGTTAAAGTTTATTAAGTCTAAATATTGAAATACATATATGATTTTTACATAAAGCACTGATTTACTATGAGCTAGTAATATTAAAAATATAAAACAAAATGCTTGTTATTTATAATTAAATCTCAAAAACTTTTAACTTGAATTAGAATAAATATATACGAATGAGGATATTCAGAATAGTTAGTTTTGTAATGGAATTTATAATAAATATATACATTATTCTATATAACGGTACGTAAAATTTCTAGTAAATTATATTAATTAATAAATATCTGGTAAACTATTTATTAAAGAGAGGATTTAGTCATTCCAATACGAATTAAGTTGTTTTACGGACTTGTGAGGACAATACTTACAAAAAGACATTTTTGAAGGGTTGACGTACATATGTTTGTGATACACTCATAAAAATTATGGCACTTAATTTTATCTAGACTCATAGTAGAAGTTGAAGAGTAAAGTTCTGGATTATGATATTTGCATTATCTCAAATTTTATTCTTAATTTTCGTATCAGCATTCCCTCCTCTATGTCTTAAGTTTTTTTTACAATGTAATGGTCAATCTTGTTGTTGTGTTTTTAAGACCTTTTTCATTACTAATAAATTTGGCTTTACTTAGTATTTTCTTCGTCGAACAGTAGAAGAGAGTACAAGCCATCAACCCATCGAGTATAGAAGCCTTTTAACCTGTAACAGCTGATAGCTTCCCCTCAGGTATATACAAGTCGTGCAAAGTGGTAGTTCAAGTCCGCTGCAACTAGTGAAGTGGATAATGGCTCTCCAGATACTTACTGAGTTCCGAAGGATAGGTATCCTTCGAAGAATATTATCGGAGTATAAAGCTTATTGTCAGAAAATCCGATGGTCAACAATAAAAGAAGATTTAATATTGGCAAATATAGCAAAAACTAACAGTAAAAATTTATTTGCAAGAAAGGTTATTCATTTACTGGTATGAAAACGGAAAAGCAGAGAAATTTGAAAAATAATGATGTTATCTTATTAATTTCGAACTGAGCAACACAGTTGTCATTTTTATGGGACATGAATAATGATATATTCTATGAAAAAATTAAATCTCTTCGACAGAGAATAAGTTGGTAATATTTATGCTGTAGTATACTGAAACTTTTTCTTCCAGATCCAGAAAGAAGAATGTTCCCAGCAGCTAAACATTAAAAATGAGCCATCTTAATTATATATGGTTGGTTTGAGAAACTGAAAGATCTATGATAATGAACTCCAATGAAACAAAAACTGATTAAAGAAGAAAACTCTTGCTCATAATTTTCGAAGTTTTTTTCTATTACCCTATCTTGTGAAATTGTTCATCTCGATTATTTGTATTCATTCACAACTACTAAATAATACAATAAATCAAAGTTCTTAGAAATGATTTATTCTGCTCATTTTCGACGGGCAAATAAGAATGGAAGTACCCTACACATATTTAGGCTTTGCCAATTTATGCAAAAAAAGAATATATCCTTCGTCTTCTACAATCTATTATTGTTTTATTTCCCATTCAACGTAAGCTTTGGTGAAGGTTAAACGAACGAAAGAAATACATGTTCCAAAATATCTTAAAGTCCTACCAAAGGTAAAGATTCAGATATGAATTTTGTTATGCTAGGAAAATAAATCCCTTTGTAAAGATACTGGTTTAAGATCTTAGAGAGGTTAGAGATGGAATTTGTTGTCGAAGCGGACCTACCAACGAAAATATTTAATTTTGCTACCTTTGCTCCGAAAATAAATATTGAACTGACATACTTCACAACCCAAATTGCTTAATATGCATAAATATTTTTGTGCCCTATTAATTCAATCTATTTAAAATTTCAATGAAACCTAATCTTATCTCTTGAGGCGATTCTCAGAGTAACTTATTATTAATTACTGTAATGTATTTAACCTATTGATGTGAATATAAGCTACTTCATGTGTTAATTTTCTAAAAATATTATCTTTAAATAGATTAAAATTTAACTGTCTACAAAACTCTATTTTTTTCCTTGATAAACCAAAAAGTTTAGAGTACATAAGAGTCCACAACCAACTTATATCCGAGGCGGAAGATTAAAAATACTAATTTGGATGTATTAAGCTTCAAGAGAATTTAAAAGATATTTGAGTATTTATTTAACTGTATTTTCCAAATTTCAATATGATATGGTATACTCTAAGAACATGATTTTTATCACAAAATATATCACCCAAAGCTGTCTCTCAAAATAATGTATGGAAGTACTTCAAGGTATCATTATTATAAGCGTGTAGTTTTTCGCTCAATTAAAACAATTATAAAAAATTTAACTCAATTCACTGAAATTGTATTGCTTATAATATGAAAATTATTAACGCTGGCCAAAACAGCATTATTCTGAAAATAGAAAAGAATAAGTTGATTCTTCTTTCACTGATGTCCGTTTTGTAGCTCGTTTTATAGGGATTATTTGAAGTGTAAAATAAAGTATTGCCATCAGATACCTGTTTAGGAATCGGTTTTATACATTCTTTACATACATGATATTTACATAATATATAATATTTCGCTTCATTGAAAGTTCGTATTTTGGTTCGAAAATTAAGTTATTATATTTATAGCCAACGAACTTTGATGTTTTCTTGACCGCAACAAGATATTTGAGGCTTGTTTGTAATCTCAGCAAATGCGCCGCCACAGAATCTGTTAACTTGTCGACCTTATATAAATACCCTTTGGAAGGGAAAATCTGCCTCCTCAGTAAGCCATGTCGGAGCAAAACAAAACAATAGCTGTGAGGATATTTTCGATTTGAGGATGCTTATTTCGAGTGTGGCCTCGGTTATATTAATCCTGTGACATGAATTTCCTTTGCTTAATGGCTCGCAATGATTAACGGTTGAGTTCACTTCTCTCTGGCTCCCGAACTTTGTCTCTCTCTAATATAATTATAAACTTCTATTCTAAAATTTCCCTTTACTTCTAAGTTTGCTCTTAAAGCCAATTACATTTACTAACACATCACCTAACTGGAGTTATGGCCTTTCATGACTTATAATCTTAATTATCTGCTAATAACTCTCTGATAATTTCTATTCTGTGAATTTTGTCACCCATGTTATCGGATGCACATATATTTATTACGAATTTGTGTTCCAAAGTTCTAGGTTTGAATAGATTTTGCTATTGTTTGCCTTTCCTTTGCTTTATAAAGGTGATTGATATTCTATGAAAACTGCTGAATGGTATTAAATGTACGTTTCTTTGATGAAAAGTATGGATAGATTTTACAACATCTTTCCTAAATGAATATAATTCTTTGGAAGAATGTTACATCGCCAATAAATGGATATAACGTATCTCTCTTATTTTTTAGGATAAAGATTTTGGGTAGAAACCTATGCTAAACATATTTTGGACAATTCATCGGTGTGGATCAGGTTAAATCTTTACCTTTATTTTTATTAGAGGGGTTTAATTAGAGGTTTTTTATTTGTGAGGGTTACGTAAGGTTGTCCATTGATAGCACTGTTTCAGCATTAACTAAGGAAAAAAATCTAACTTCTAGATTAAGTTTTACTTTTATAGAGATGCACTTTTCCGTCGAGATTTGATAAATTATATTTTGAAAATTTAATTTATGAATAATCTTGTGAATTATATTTGGCAATTTTTTATGATGATAACGCCCTAAATTTCCAGAACTTCCTATTAACTTTTTTACCTGTTGAGATCAAAAAATACTTTTTTTCAACCAATCTCGCAAGAATTAAATGTTAGTAATTTCCAGTTGCAGTCGGCTGAACATTCTCCTTATGTTACTGAAAATCAAGAGAACCTTATTGAAGAGACTAAAATCAGTGTCATCAGAAGTTGAAGAGATGGTCAAACAATTTTTTGCAAAAATCTCAAGACTCAAATGCAATGTATACGGTTAATTAAATCTTCCCTTAAATGTAAAATAATTCTCATACCTTTCACATAACATTCTCTCGATAGGATTATGTAGAAGATATTTACTGAAGAACATGAATTTTTTCGCATATTTATATATGATAAATCATAGCCCGAATTTCTCTTCGAATTAAGAAAATGCTTCCGTGATAAAATATAATATTTTACGCCCATCAGCTCTTTTTTACCCTTTAACATGTGAAATTAACATCGTCAAATGTATAAAATTGACTTCCATTGCCTGAATGAAAAGCATAACTTATAACGTATGTCTGTAAGAAAGTAAATCATGTTCACTAAGCCTCAAATAGTACAAAATATTATGATGTATCGCTTTTCAGATAAATTATAAAGAAAAGCACAAAAATTATTAGATTCTGGAAACGGAATACTCGTGAATGCCATAGCTAAAGATGTTCTTCGTGGCGCGTGTTGTCTCGCCCGTTGAAGTCTCCGCCATTCAAACGATGCTTGGGATCGCTTCAATGGTAATTGTGGGAAGACAGTCATCTCACAGTGAAGGGACGATAGGAGGAGCCAATTGTTGGGATCTATTTCAAACAATTTTTATGTAGAACGATGATATCATACAAGCAAGTTTTTTTATCTCTTATCCCATTAAAATTAGAAAATAAATCGATTTTATGTTTCTAAACATAAAAAAGGTTTTTCAATTCAACACTCTCAGTATAGAAGCATTAACTTTTAGTTAATACTTCTATACTGAGAGTGTTGAAATAAGAGATTAAAAGTATAGATTTATTCCATCTTTTCAGATATATTTGCGGTAATACTACGATCGTAAAATCCCTAAAAATTACTTCTTTACCGTAATGTATGAGAATTCATTATTTTTTATATTCAAAAAGGATCAGTTGAGATTTTCATCTTGATCATCTTGAGAGAAATTTAAAATCTTCTAATACAGTAGGTGGACAACCACCGTTTTGTTTTTATGAGCATTAAGTATTTAAATTTTAATCTGCGATGATTTGAGCTGCAAATAGATCGTGTTTTCTTATACTTAGAAAATTCTTAAAATCGAGATCTTCATATTTCTTGCGGGAAATTCTCGGAAGAACGAGGTTGACCAAGACCGCATTTTAGCAATTGTTTACGTTGTAAATCATAAGCGGCAAAAGATATGTTGCATTAATAGAATATTAATAAAAAATATACTTGCACAATACTTCGGTTCTTTGTTATTATAGAAAATGTATACATAATATGGATATACTTATTCCTTCACGCTATTGTAAGTAATTGATATCATGAGAAAAGGAAAAATTTCATCGGGTTATAAATTGAAGGCAATAGCCTTAAACATACCAAGAATGTTTCGAAGTCATTATTATTTCTTATCATTTTATTATATACCACAAAATGAAGCCTAAAGTGATTATTAAGAAATAATACCCAAGGTTTTAAGGTGAATTAAGAATTTTCTTGTGCCTTATCAATTGCTTTTATGCTATTTTTTAGTATTACTAACACGTAAAGGTCTTCAAAGTTCATTCAGAGTTATTCTTCAGTCAAGGAACCGTAGGAAAATTTCAACATTGTAAAAACGACTTTGAAAAAAGATTTTTTTCCACACTAACCCTCAAAAGATCCAAAGACGCATCTTGGATTAGACTTACAACCAATTTCAAAAATTTTAGAACACCTGATTTAAATTTTATAAACAATATTGAAAGCACTGGACATCCAGCTTTTTTAAAATATACGGGATGTTACTTCCCTTTGCTTCAAGAACTTATGTCGTCATTCAAGGGATATGGTTAAAATATATGATTTCCTTCAACCCCTAACTAATCTCAACCTAACCTTTTCATGAGGTACGGGTATTTTAGAATCCTGAGCGACGGCGACGACACAAGTACTTTAAGTTTAGCTAAAGTTTTTCTGATTTTTTTAAAAAAAGAACGAAGCCATTTATGCGGATGAGATCCAGTCATGGACCAGAAGCCGCACAATAATAGAATCCTTCTGGGAAAGGATGTGTCCCGATCGTTGGAATTTGTCTTCTTCATGTTTTATGATGACCGTACTTATATTTTCCAAAAGCTAACTCAATTAATCCCTAAACATTTTGATAATTATATACAGTTATTCATAAATCTCAAAACATTCAAATAATGAAATTGCATAGGATCATCAAAATTTAGGCCCACGAAATTCATAATTATCTAATAAACCTCTTTGATAAAGTATTATAGATACCTTTATAATGATAGAGTCGCGCAATGAATGTCCTTCAAACCTATTACCAGCTGTTTAATCTGGAATGTATCCTTGTTTAACACTCAGAGCTATTTGAATTTCCAATCTGATATATATTCTCTGAGATGGGCGTAATATAAGTCATAAAGTGAGCTTAAGAAGATAATAGTGAAGTGGATACTCTCTTACCTACTGTAGGATAATCATACCTTTAAAAATATTTTTCTAAATCCTGTTGAAATTCAGCGCACTATACTTTCATGCACAACTAAGAAACGAATAGAATTGATGAATACAAAATGACTGGCACAGCCTTAAAAATTTTTAATATCTCAATTGCAATAAAAAAATTGAAATCACACCTATCGTGAGGCCCATTTCATAATTTCCTCACCGATAAAAAATGAGTATATGTATTTGAATCGAGCAGTGATAGTAACAGGATATACGTTCGCATTTCAAAGCCTTATTTGATTCCTAGCTCTGCGATTGTATGTATCGGAATGATGCCAATTTCCTCACATCCATACTTCTCAGAGTAGACATCTTAAAATGAGCCATCGAGAATGGATCTCAATTGCGAAGAATGCCGTTAATCGCACATATATCGCCTCCTCATAAACGCCATCGCTGAATCATCGGCAAATTCCTTCATCTCCAACGTCCATAAATAATCATTCGTTAAACTCATCGTTTCCCGGAAACGAAAATACCTTTCCGCAGCACACCTAAGTTGACAGTCCTGCAATTTTCTGATAACAAGGGCCGCGATAATTAGCGGTGAATGACAGGTGTATGATTTATGGCAAAGGGAGGAAAACGCGTCCGATAAAACGCTCTCATTCGGACACGTGCGTCTGCGGGAGGAGGCGTGGCTTGTGCCGTGGGAAAAGAGGAGAACATGGCGACATAATGGACCTCCGCTTGAGGTGATTAGAGTCGCATCCGGTTTTTACTCTTAAGGGATTGCGGATGAAGACGATTGACCGCTCTCGGGATTTAGGCTAATCTAGAAATCGCCAATCTGTGCAAGAATTTTCGCAACACGGATGAACGGCTTATGTACTCAATATGTTTCCGTTGAATTTTCCTTATTATTAAGAAATTCTTTTCCAACCGTTTCAGCGTGTAATATCACACTCTCATAGGAAACAGTAAGTGCAGTAAGTTAAGGGATGTCGTGCCAAGAACATCTAGAGGTTAAACCTTGAGTAGATAAAAATCTTAAAATTTGCCATTTTTTTCCCTTTTGAACCAAAATTAAAATTCTTCCCTTTTAACTTTTTATATTCTCGTAAAAAAATTGAAAAGTGAATTCGATTCATGCGTATTAATCTACAGCAGTTGTTTTTCAGAGGATTAATGAATGAATTTATTCCAAGAATAATAACGGCGAGAATGGGTATAAAAAGTTAAAGATTAATGTGTGTAGTCAAGAAAATGAAGTAATTATGAGCTGAAGTGAGTTGCATTGATATATATTTTTCGGATTTGTTATTCATGGCGAATTAATAAAAGAATTTTCAATGAATTGAGGACTAATTTTAACGGTTATGGGATTTGATTGAAAGTAGAAAGAGTGCTTCGACTGCTAGGAAAATAATGTAGCAATAACATTTCAAATTTCCGTAACTTTACTATTATTATTAATAATAATTAATACAATTCGTGCTCTAAAATGAAAACACCGTGAAGGAATATATTTTTTTTGGAAATAAACTTGGAGCAGATTTAATGCAAATCCTATCGAGTGAAGGTTGATTAAACCTTCACTCTACTCTACTGTTATTTGTCTGGATTCATAATGATTTTTAAGGAGTTTATTAAACATAAAAGACTTTGACTTTCTCAATCTGCCATTCATTGGCTTAATTCTGCTCTATTCGAACCGTATCTTTCCGATAAGGACGTTAAGATTTTAGAAAGTCTTTCGGAAGCAATTATTTTAGGAGCAAAATTATGATTGGAAGAGTGGGATGTATTATTCATTCTTTTTAAATGATATTACGTAGGTAAGATTTCTTTAGCAGAAAAAATGAATGGTGGACTTAAATGCACGATGTTTAAACTATAAAAGTTCTATTTTATTCGATACATTCTTAGAAAGATACGACCTTGCATAATAGGGAGATTTTCCATGAAAAAATCATTGGAAGCTATTACAAAAAAAATAATCATTTATTGAATGAATTGCTTTGAGCGGGAAAATGTACCGCATATTTGTATTATTTTAATATTGTATTTGCCATTATCAATTCCATATTGCATTCATTGATGCTGTAGTAACGTTTCCTTTGTTTACATATAGAACAGAAAAAATTTAATGTAAATGCTCAATTTTATGCTTCGTTGGTTACTTGTAAATGTCTTTCATAGATTTCCTCATGGATTGTTCAAACATTCGAATCCATCGATTTTCCCATAAACATCTAATTCACCCATTATCATAGTAGTATATAGAGGTTAGGTGCAGCTTTGGATAATGCTATAAGAGTAAAGAAATTAATTCGTTATAAGAAAGATGACCAGTTGATTATTTTAATGATATGCAAAAAGGTATAAGTATAAGTGTTTTTTTCATAATCTTTGGAATATAAACGAGAAGAACTTATGCAAAACCCATAATAAAAAGGAAGTTTTAGGATATGCCATCGTCATGAATTACGTTAAATACAGATTTATTCATTTGATTCATTAAGTATTCTATTTTATTTACCTCTACTGTAAGAATCCTTTTTCGACCATCATTCCAAGAGAATGACAAATTAAAAAAATATCTTCAAAATGACCTCCTTTCAGCTAAGGATGATACTCTGAAGATGAGATTCTTCTGTGTATCAACTGATAGATTCAGACAATGTGAATTCAAGATATAGCTAAAAATGTAATAAATCTATGTTCATCTTTTACTTTTAAAAATTCGGATGGCTTTTAACGACCAATTTTTCTACTGTTACCGCACCTTATTATTGCACTAAAACGAAAAATCTTACTCTTATAATTATGATCTAAACATCAAAGTACTCAATCTAAATTTTCTAAATAACAAAATATGCATCTATTTCTCGTTTGAAAACTTCGGCATAGAATCATAAATTTTTGAGGGTCAATTTTAGTTTTAATGACGGAAATACGCTTCACGCAAAGTCTTACACCAATGTATAATTTTCACTTCACATCACTTCTTATTCCTCATATCTGTTTTAGAACCTATGGAAAACAAACAATCCAAAATATATGAGAGTTTCTCTTTCATAGCTATGAAGTTGATATTTATTTCCTGATATACTTGTACATATGCTGACTTAGAATTATTAGCCTCAAAAAGTTGATAAAACCAAATTTTTATATAAATAAAATCAATTATTCAATCAATTCTCATAATTTTCATCTTTATCTCATCTTCATAAGTAGAAATTATGAATAATCATATAATCGTTATAAATATTTTATGAAAATTTCTGAGATATGATCCTCATCAAACGATCAAGTCAGTCGTTATATCAAATCTAATGTTGGAAATAATGGAAAGATTATGCCTATGATAATTTTTTTTAAATTTAAAAATCCAAAGCACTTTTTAATAGTTGTAATTGCATTTTTCAGGGATTGTATTTATTTTTAATTTTCAGTTCCATATTATGAACACGAAAGAACTAATTACTGAAGTTTTTAAGCCAAAGATTTCGCAACATCTTTTATTAATTATTAAACAGAAATTCTTTTTTTACCTTCGGTACGACAAGTAAAGTTTATACTATATGCATGTAAATTTTATATGCTCCACACTTACTTAACACCCCATTATTAAATATAGATTTTTATTTCCTATTCCATTTGCTTTATACTTCAATATAGTTGATATTACTATTCGAATAGCTGAAACCTTTTCAGTTTCTTGTAATCTAAATTTAAGTAGACTTTCTGTTTTAACGTTTTCATATTTGAATTTTATTTTGAAATTCTACCCTCCTTTAGTTTCTATATCTTCCTAAATATTGGTAATTACCGAAATGCATAACCTGAGGCGGAGAAAGCATTCACATGGATCCTAATGTCCCAATCGGCAAGGCTTTATACCATCAAATAAAAAGACGGATTTTGGATCGTAATTTTGGTGTAAGTATTTTAGACGAGTTTTTGGATTATGGATCGAATACCCTTCCTGAAGTATACAGTTAAATGAAAGGAAAGGGTACACGACCATTATTAAATACTAAAATAAAAATACTCCTGAAGCTGTAATCAATTTTAATTACGGCTTAGTATATGAAGTGTACAAAAAACATTTGATCTAACATGTAATTTTTTTCTAGTGTAGAATCAAGGACCTCATTTACTAGTCTTAAATGATTTTGATTCATTTTCATCAAAATTTCTTCAAAATACTAGAATAACACAACCTACGAATTGTTTGAGACTTGTTAATATCTTCATTAACGGTTAATAAAGTAGTTTGATCAATTATTTTTCATCGGCTTAACCCCAGAGCGAGAGAAGTTTTTATGTAAATAATATAAGTAAAGCATGCCTTTTCAGTTACCAGATTTAAGTTCAAATTCTGCATCAGAGAGGTAAGTTGAAGATTATCAAATTATATCTATATGGTGCAAAAAGTTATTATACATGTATGTGATTTCAGAATTCAATTTCATCGAAAAATAATAATGATACGTAAAAGTAGAAATTTACGTGAGTATTCAAAACAAAAAATAATGATAAAAGGAAAGCGACAAAGAGTAAAGCTATTATCATCTTCATTCGATTTTTGAGGGCAATCTAGATGCATTCATTTCATCTAAACATAATTCATGTATTTATTAATTAAGTTTCAAAATGCCAAAGTTACTCACCCAACATTTTAGCACACAAGCTTCCATTTAGTTTTTAAAAATATTATGATCAATGATTTAGTTTATCGGATCTGTGCATGAATTTCAGCTTTATGCTGTTTCTGTTTGCATGCATATTTATTTCATGTCTTAGAATCACTTCCCCTTGCTTATATATAAAAATAAAGAAAACAAGAACTCTAATATGGCAGAGATATTCTCCATTACGATATGAAACGGCGACCATACAGAAAATAACGTTGAGGTTCCTCAAAATTAAATATCCTTTCATGAGAAATCGACAACTGTTGAACAGATTACAGTGATGAAAAAATTAAATTTTCTTAATTATTCTAATACATTAAGATGTCTATATAAGATTTAGGAAATTTACATGAGATCATGAAACAAATTCCCAACTACGGCCAAATCAGCATCGTAAAGGAAAAAATGGAACTTCAGAGTACCTATGACTATGACATCCTTTGATACCTTTGAGAAGATCGAAGAAGCTTTCAATTTATTTACTACTGTATCTTAGAGTTATTTTATTTTGGTATGAGATAATTGATGGATGGTGATACGAAGGAAGATATCAATATTCAGGTAACACAAAATAAATAAATATTTTACTTAAGTGTACTTTATAATACGCGATTTAAACGTTATGGATGAATAAGTATTGCTATATCAGGTGAACACCCTATTTCTTCATTTGACTCAACACCCAACACTCTTACTTCTGCTAGACACAGGGAATCAAACCTGTACCGCTTACCCCTCAAGTAAGACCGCTGCCAACTTTATAATTATACAGCTACATACATCTATTAGATGGGTCTATAAAATTAATATAAGAATACAAGTGGTATTCGCATAAAAACAATAAGTTTAAAATGAGTAAGAAACTTTATTGGATTGCAATGAAATATAAATATGGAAAAGATAAAGACATTTTAAATTTTAAAATTTCCAAATTATGATAAACCTAAATCAATCAAAAAGGAGATAAGTTGGATTCTACATGATTAAAAAATACGCGATAATTAACGAAAATACGCAGCTAATCGTATTTATAAAACAAAGTGTCTAATGTGGCTTATAAAAATTATGCAGAAAAGCAACGTACTTCCCAACGAAATGGAAATGCACCTCCGGTTCATTGGTCAACCGAGTCTCAAACGTGCATGACCGCACATACCGAAACATAAAAATCGCCCTCATACTGGAATAGGGTGCCCTAGTAGAACCACCTTGCTAACTCACCACCAGCAAAACTCGACCAATGGATTTTTTTCGTTCCACACACCCTCGGAAGGAGGGTTGGAAATAAGGCGCTACAGTACAAAGGGATCGGAAGAAAAAAAATGGTGGAGACTTGATCCGGTGGGGGGACTGAGATGGAGTCTCGTATGGAATGTGTGCTGAACCAAGTCTCCTATTTTTGCTTTTCGAGCAGCGGATGTCCGCTTTTTATCGATCCAATCCGTTGCCTAGTTACACATTCTACTATCTCGTGTTAAAAGGGTTGGATATCTGCATACGACGGAGAGAGGAATAAAATTCACGATTTGGAAGAAGGAAATTCGCTTTGCGCATTCAACCTTCTGGTGTCCATTTGTCGTGCTGAGGAAGTATACATTTCGATTATAAAAAGATGATAAAATGCTTTTATTTTATCATATTATATTGGATAATTTCTTATAAGCTTTCATTGATTAATATATATACAAAAGATACATTTTATTTCTCATATATTACGTTACGAATTCATTCTCTATGTTTCTTAATATTGTATTGAGAAATCTAATTATAATTGTGAACTTATTTTCATTCGTAATTAATATATACCTAGTTTTCTCGTTAGATTTTACATTGAATTTCAAATAAATACCCTACTATAGGTCAATTTATATTAACTCGCTAAATTGAGATTAGGATCATGTATTTAAAAAATTCAATAGCAATGCTTATCAATCATACTCTATTTAAAACAGAGAATTAGTTCGTAATGTATAAATATTTTCAGGATGGCAGTGATATGCAATTTTTATCAGCATATGTTTTACAGAGAACATTACTTTCTTAAATACGAAAAACCTATTTAAAATATTTCAGTTATTACTGTTAAAATTGATGATTGAAAATACCAAAGTAGTGTGTAAATATTATGTAATAGGAAATCGAAATTTCGTGATAGAGATGAACTGAAAGGCAAAGTTTTTGGAAAGAAAAAATAATTTTAAGCTATTAACGTCATGAACCTTTTGAAGGCGGAGATATTTAACTAATAAATTCATTTAAGGATGAATGAAATGAAATGGTGAAATTTCAAGGTAATCAGAATTGTTTATAAAGAATTTAAACTGATTATATATGTGTGTGGATTTGCACCAATTTCTTTTGGAAAATAAACCGCTGCTGAATATATTTTTTCACGGGAAAAATGGAATTCGTGTTTTCTACAAAATATTGATTACATTTATTCTTGAAATCTTTAATGAATTACTAGATATGGCGATTTGACGATTAATTTATCCATAATAATTCATAGGTAAATAGATTTCTAATTTTCAATAAAATAATTCCTCAGTCACTGTCAAAATATAAAAATATGCGTTAGTTGAAGCATTTAACAGGAATTTCATTTATCTATCATAAAGACAGCCAAACTTTTCCTAAATGATAAGAATTATTATACAAATAGGAATTGAAGAAGTTTTATTTGCTAATGATATCAAAAGTACTTCAATGATGACCACCATTTTGTTTATTATGTCTCCGATTTCACATTTGCTACCTCCATATTCTAATTATTTTTAAGTTATCGGGTTCTTAATCTCCCATCATTTTATATGAGAATGATCGATAGTAATATAGTTATAAAACTAAGAAGAGAATTATTAAAATTTTGAGATGATATATTCGCAGAAAAAGTAAATGATAAAAATTTAAGGCAGATTGAAAATCTTGTTTCTTTGATCGAAAGATGATAAAAATATGAT
Source organism: Pantala flavescens (assembly GCA_020796165.1). NCBI lineage: Eukaryota > Metazoa > Arthropoda > Insecta > Odonata > Libellulidae > Pantala > Pantala flavescens. The sequence goes on along the minus strand of CM036884.1, from coordinate 31,822,985 downwards.
TCACATGATCTTTACACGTGTATGAACTTACGTGATCTTCTTATCTCAAAAAGGATTAAATCATTAATATCTGGAAAACTACGCTGATAATGTATATTTTCTCAACTTTTAGTTGAAAGTTTATCACAAATCGTAGAGCATAGAGAGTATATTTATATATAATGTGACATAAAAATAAAATCTCATTTAAACTGAATCGTCGTTCTGTTCAATTACCACAAAGAAAATTTTATGCCTTGTGTAGCAGTACTGTCAAAGATAGAGAGTTTTGGTTCTAAAAATTTCCGGATCGCTATTGAAAATATGATTTGATTTATTATTGAATTATTGAAATACCATCAATATCTTATGCGTCGAATATTTTATGACAAAAAAATAAGATTTTATAATTTTGGAAGTAGCAAATTTTGTCTCCTTCGCTCAATCTCATGAGTCCTACTATATAAATAATATATTGCAGCAAAATGTGGTTATAGAAAGATAAATTACAATGTTAAGTCTTATAATTACTTGAGAGAACTTAGGATAAAGATATACTGTTAACTTTTATGTATAAATGGTTATATTATTATAGTATTATATTCTTCCTTCACACTTTTAATCTGAGTAAATTTTCATCCTAAAATATCACGCAACGATAAGAAACTCAGACTCTGTATCTTAAACTTGGAATTCAGACGCAGTATAAGGAGGATGTGTGCGTAACATAACAACTGACTTGGGCATCACATTGAAAGATATCCTCCATATTTTCGTTTGTTTTCATTAGCCCTCTGAAACGTCACATCAGCAGCGCGTTGTGCTAATTATCTCTTCATCTTCCTTATGCCGCCATCAATTACTCTTTCTGATTGATTGCGAATTGCATCACGCCAAGGCATTCTAGATTATTACAGACGCCAATATCCGACGGAATTTATCCCGAAATAACATTTTTATTAATTAATTTATGGTGATTGTAGTGTGTGCTTTAATTAACAGCGTTCTCTTAAAAGAGAGATCGCATTTTCTTCTTTCTTGAAAGGGAACGGAATCCGGTTACAATAACATACTCCCTCTCTCTCCTCATCTGATGAACGATAGTCTTGGTAAAACGTCCGAAAATTTATCGAAAAATAATTAAGTATCTTTGCGATTGTGCATATCTATCGTATTAGTAAATTATTCACTAAAATCCGTTGCGTGATTATTAATGAACTTCAAACGTATTTAAGAGATGGATTTATAAGTATATTTATACATCAAATTTACTATATTTTAATGTTCTTTCTTCTTAAGAGTGATCGTTCTAGAAATAATTTTTTGAACATGATGAGTAAACTCTTTATGATAAAATCTTTTGTAAAATATTTTTCTATATATGTCATGAAATTATTACACAGGAAATCTGAATATTTATCTATCGAGAAAATAAATATGTAGAAGAATTAAGTCACTAGATTAAACTCCTTTGTATAGCCTTATAAATTGAAACGAGTGATGAGTTGAAAGATGATGCTTCACATAGAAACTCAACTGGGAAATTAAATAGGGAAATAAAGTATTTCTTCATCCTAACGAAATATCATTACTTACGGAATAAGCATTTAAAATCAGGAATGAGATATAATGAATATAAATACTTTAATCTCTTTATATTGTCTATAATGTTAAATAGGATACTGATGAATTATAAAATATATTTTTTTCACATATTAGTCTCAGCTGATAAAGGCTGAAATCACTTGTGCTATACCTAACTTCTTACTTCTTGTTTATTTTCCAGTCTCACTATTTCTATATTACATTATCTGTTATAATACTGTCCAAATAATTACCTGAGAAACTATTGCATCTAAGAATTTCCTTAATACATTGAAATTAACTTTGGATCATCAATTTAATACTAAGTATGTTTTTCGCAAATAATACAATACTCTACTATAGTATGTACTCCTTGATAAAAAATAAGTAAATGATTTTCACCGCGCATATTTCATCCAGAAATTAAAAGAGATAACATAGAGCAATGGCATTCACGAGTATTTTCAAGATATCTAAAATAAATGATTGAAAAAAAGATGGTTCTCTTTTCATGGTTTACCGTACCGGTACATACTTTCCTGTACCGGTGCCTGTCATGCTCAAGGCTATTATAATATGAAATTTTCTATGGGATGATTCGCGTTTTTAACTCTGATAATTCAACGTATATTTTCAGTAAGATTGTTATTTACTTGGCCACATATGTGTTTTTATGTTGCTCGTAGCTAAAATTGGAATATAAGGGAATTTTAACCTTCTAAACAAATACTATTTCAAAACGATTTGTACCAGAAGAAAATGGTGGAATAAAATTAAAAACAGTTTTCGAATTGATAATTAATTAATCTTAATAGCTCTTAAAATACAAACTTCAAGCATATCTTTTAATCGGTCACAGATTAATTCGACTTAAATGAGTTCAAAATGAATCAAGGCTTTTAATTTCCAGTTTTAATAACTTTAAAAATACTATCCCTACTAATGAATCAAATTTCCTAAATTCACCGTTACGTATATCGATTTCTGTTTTTTAACATTTATTTGACGATTTTTCGTACATAAATACAGCTAGTTACATGCAAATTTGAAACTTTTCCTATGCAGTATCAATGCTGTTACTGCCTGTAAGTTACTAGTCAATGAATAATTAGTTATACATCATATTGACGGACCATTGCATCACCAATACTCCTGACTCATTCTGTGCAGGCAATTGGTTTATTTAATTTAGTGAAAAATTTTCACAATGATTTCATCATGACCATTCCATCCTACATGAATACCACAGTAAATTTTGATCGCAAATTGTAAAGAGTTCTAATTTAACATGTCTCATCATCTATGTAACATATCTATTTGAAGTTTGTTCTGTAAAACGCATAAATATCAGAGTCAAAGTGAGTGACGATTATATTTTTGGGCCATTCTTACATTTCTATCTTATGACATAAAATCTCATTGGGCATTGAACGATGAGGTAAAAATACAAGCAAAATAATTCGGAAAAACTAAATCAAAGTAGCTTTTGTAAAGTCTATAAACCATTGTGCTATCTAAAATAAATGTTATTAAAATAGTATAATTCAGTGAATTCTAAAATTTACTGTCATTAAAAATTAAATCTAAAACTATGTGCGTTTTTTTAATCGAATATACAATATAGATCTACGAGAATATTATTGAAGAATGATAAAATTAGTCATATGTTTTTATATTTCCAGCAGTTGTAATACAATTGCTAAATATGCAAGAATATTCATCTGTGGGTGGCGCCAGTACTTATGCAATCTTATTATCATAGTTTGCACATGTTGCAAATAATTGCTGGTCCTAAATTAACACCTTCAAGGTAATTATCATTAATAAAGTAATAAATACATAGAATTATGCAATACATTATATTCTATGAAGGATTTATCCAAGTCTCATTCATTGATATTTTCTTCTCACTTTCTAAGAAGTACACTATGCCTTCGATACGCATGCACTTATCACGATTGATGAAACAGTAGAACTGATCCTAATTCATGTAATTCTGTGCCTATACTAGATATTAAATTAGTGGGTAGAATGCATGTGAAATGGAAGGCAGTACTTACGACCCCGACACGCTATATTTACGAAGAAGAGATAAAGTGAATTTTTGGTAAGGATGAAATACGATTACTGCACGAGGAAAATTATGGTTTGTGAAATTAAGAGGTAATAATTTCTGAAACGTAGAGGAAGATTAATAACATCGAGTAACCACCTGGAATAAAAAACTCTGAATTCAGCACAACTTATAAAGCCATTCATCAGCTTCTCTGCAGTGAAAGCGTAAGAAAAATTGTACTCGCAGAGGAATAAAAAGAGATTACGCAGCTCTTATGGTTTCAAAATTAGGGCAAAATGATTGGTATTCTCGTATGCTTGCGAGGTTTTTTACTCCCCTATCAAGAGTGCATCGCATCTCAAATCTGGTTTCCTAAGGAATGAACGCCTTTGAAGGAAATACAAATGATTTTGTGAGGATGAGTGCATTGTGAATTCATCTTTTGCGGTGGGAATGCCTTGGATTGTGTGAATTTATGATATTCATATAGTAATTTATCTCAATTAATATCTCCTTATGAATTATCAATTATGCTTAATTTACCATGTATAATTTTTATATACCTATAGGAATCTTTAAGTAAATTTTGATACAATTTATATTTTGCGATTTATATAAAGTAATAAATAGTCGCACTCATAAATACATACACTCAAAGATAATCTTCAATGAATATGATGTGGCAGTCATCAGCAAAGTGTATAAAAGATCAGTTCAGATACATTTAATTTAAAATATACAAATACTTTATAAATTCAATTCGGAATATCTGTTTATTATTTCTATATTTTTAGATGTGATTTATTTAATTAAAAATAAACAGAAGTAAGAGTGAAAGAATAAATACATTGTGATTCGCACGAAATTTATTTTCTTCACGACCGGTCAAAATGTCTTTCCACTTCGTAGGGCCAGATAAAGTCGATTTTGATTAAAAACATACGATCTAATCATGATCAATTCATCCTAAATGGAATTAAAATAATCTTCCTCGCAAAACGCTTCTTTTTGCAAGATACAGAGTCAGGTGTTACTCTGTGGTACTTAAAATATCTTACAATATTTGCAACTGTTTAAGATGAATATCCTTATCAAAATTTTAAAATATCAATTCAAACAAAAGAAGGATCTCCATGATGTCCAAATTTTCCTGAACCACATCAAATTATAACTATGCGACCACGATTTCAGTTTCCTCGGCTTTGAATTCTACTTTTTCTTTCCTTTCCCGCATAACAATCTTAAGCCAACCGCATAAGATATATCTTATATTTGCATTTATTTTAGGTGATTATCCTTATCATAGTTCTAAATTAGTTTATCAGTCTTCTCCGTGATGTGAATACTCATGGGATATATTTTTAGTAATGGTACTTGGTACTGATATACATTCATATAACGAATTATGGTACAGAGAATACATTACTTCGGATTCAGAAATATCTCAATGATCAATGCCCGCACAAATTCATACGCTTGAGATGTAAACGAATTTTACCCTGGTAATGATTCCAGAAAATATCTCTTAAGGAGCTACTTTATATTTGATAAAACCGACTTTCTTCTACTGAGAATATTAAAATACGACATTCCATGAGTATATCATCCTCGTCGGCTAAGAATTATAAGGACAATGTGAAGTGGAAGACAAGGGAAATCCGGTGTTATAGAATTACAATGTTCTTAAGAAAAGGCTCACAGCTTTTATATTTTTTTTCTCTTTTAGTGATATACTATATGGAAATTTCATAAGATAGATGTTTTAGTTTGAGAGTTTAACTTTCGAGAAAAATGATGTAGGATCGAGTTCTCAACATAATACTCTCAAAAGTAGGTTTTGCTCTACATCTGTGATGTGAAATCAGGAAATTATCATGCTGGAGCATGGACGGAAGTTTCCAGAGGTTTTTGTTCTGTGAATCGTTCATAGGGAAGACAAATCTCCTTCAGATGAATGAGGTGTCGTCAAGAATATAAAATTCCCTACGCACATGACATTTCACTTATGGATGAACCTCACCGTGTTATCAAAAATAGCAACAATATAACGAATCCTACGTCTTCGAAAAATATAACACCTATTAGTACGTGTCAAGGTACTAAACTTTTTATATTCCCATCTGTACTGCTTTCACGATTCCAGAAGTCAAACACTATTTAAATATTTTATTGGATGGATTTCGTAATTTCAAAAAGCTATTTTACATTCTGTCAACGAAAGATTTGTTACTGCTCCATAATTTATAGAGGGAATATTTGCAAAATCTATGTAAAGATAATACATTATGAAACATAGGTACTGTAATCCGAAGTATTATATGTGCATATCACTGACGAAAACTGAAAAACTTTACAAGAAAAGAGTTGAAGGGTTCTTTCGGAAAGCTCTCAAGTTTCAGCTTCAAAGAGGATAACAGAAAGGAGAAAATAATTTCGTTGAAAGAAATGGACACATATATGATTGGAGCATTGTAGAGTTGAAAAAAGATCTTATGATTTCCCAAAGTAAAATTTCTTAGGATACAATTCCAGGATAAATTAGTCTTTATCGGGGCGAATATATCAATCAACGTTAATGAATGACGCACAGAAAAAAAATCAAAGGAAAAAGCGGTGAATACATTAGGGAAACCTAAAAGATCAATAGGTTATCCGGCACTTTTAAGGTATCCTCAGGGAAAATCTTGGCATTAAAAGGAAAAAAGTCAACGAACTCATGATAACATTACAGCAGTAGAATTAGGATCATTAATGTGGTAAAAGAATTTAGAGCTAAGACCGATTCATTTAATTTTTTCGTACCTTCAGGTATTAAGGACAGCTCGGGGCACCTTAATTCTCTATTTTTACGCATAAATAATTCTCCTCTTCACAATCCTCTTTCAGAACCCCCGAATTATAAGGCAAACTTCGGTTAATTGAATGAAGAAACTGGGGTCATAAACCTGGAGATACCCTATTTAAGAAACCTTATCTGTTTCTCTTGTATGTTTTGTTTTCGTACCAAGTCTTTGCATATTACGCACTCCAATATTTTCGTGAATTGGAAAACATATGTAGGAATAGATTTCCTAAGCCTAAGGGTTCAGACGATTAAGGAATAAATAATGTAGGAATAAAAAGATTCCTCATTAAAAATGCTTGCATATTTTGGAATGGAAAGAAGTGATAAAAATAAGATATCAACAACAACAATTAATAAACATCCACTGTTTCTTAACTTAATATTTGCATGTATAACTTATAAATTAAAAGGGATCTAGTAATTTAAATCTGGTATATTGAAGATTATAATTAAATTGTACCCATTGCACATTATTATGAACTCATTTAATAAGATTAAGTTCAATTTACAAACATGCAACAGCAACATTTTTGTTTCCATATTACGTATTCCAATAATTTTTCGAATGTTCGCGATCTTGAAATTCTCCTCAAGTATTTACACCCTATAGAATTCCTCTATTAAAAGAAGTGACAAGATTTTATACAGCATTCAAGAAAGAACTAAGCTTATAGTTAAGTCTTTGAATTTAGTTTTCTTTATTAAAAATTGTATAATTTGAAAATATGTTGTCCAAGGAGAAAAAACAAGAAAACCTAAAATAAAGGAGGAATAATAGTCACATAACATCCTTACGTTAAATCGCTAATGGCAAAAGAAGGTTGTGTATAAATTTTTCATACATTTGTAAAGGATGCATTAAACGATATTTTAATACAAGTTTACCTATTTGCGAACCGAACATACGCTCGAGAATGAGTTTCTATCGCTGATACGGCAAACGAGTTTGCCCCCGGAATAGACCCGTTAGATAGGCTGCAAATTTCGCCGTTGGGACCGCCATCTGCTCAAGATCTAAATCTTATGGACGATATATTTATGTAAGTAAAGTGAAACTAAAGTCACAATTTTCAACATACAAAACTCTATTTATTCATTTAGAACTTAAACTGTTTAACAACGTTTGAGATTCGTGAATCGACTATCTATCTTCCATGGTCGCACTGATTTCGATTTTTAAGCATTTACTTGCGTATTAATTCCGAAAAGTGATCTTAGCATTTACAAATCTGAGTTTGGAATATCATACATACTACTACAATAATAATGCTATATTACATACTACCTATTCATAATAGGATATCTGATATTAAAAAAAAATATGCGTAGCATCTTAGAATGTTAATTCATACAACTAAGTTTGATAAATACATTATTAAGTCACCGCCTTTAACTTATATGAAATAAAATGATAATAATAGCACAAAATGATGTATACATGATTTCGAGCATCGATAATCAACTTTTTAAATCAAATATTTGAATATGGATAGGAGCATTAAAACTAAAAGAACGATCTAAAAATAGATTCATTGAAAGGTAGTTGCAATTTTATAAGCGAACGCCACTGTTGAAATTTCTTATTAGGTGTTTTTGGAAATATTTTTTTGATATTTTTGAAGATAAATAAATAATAACCATAGTTATCCAAATGGAGATGAATATTTAAGTAGGATTGAACTTATTGAACTCTCAATCAATCCATAAAACCAAAATCTGCCCTTCTTTTATCACCGAACCAGCGTTGTGCAACAAGGAAGCCCAGGAGCCCATACAAACGCAACTTCTAGTCAAAAATGTGGGGATTTTGGGAAAGCCTGAATTAAATTTAATGCATGAGTAGTACATACTCGCAGATGAATTAGGATAACGATAAACGCCGATAAGTTATGAGGGCTGTCCATTTCCTATAAGAAAATATACTTCTATGCAGCAAAACAAGTCTTATTAAGCTTAAGGATCTAACTGCATACATATATTTTTTTCTCCTTATACAAAAGCAAATATATATTCGGATTAAATTTAAATTCTATTTTTAATTTAAGGTATCTCTTTATAATTCATTTTATTAATCATGAAATTAAATCAGAGCTGTAATGTAATGTAAAGAATAGAAGATACAAAACAAAACTTGGAATCAAATTGACTGATTCTTAATTCTGAATCGTTTATTATTTTACGTTTTTAACTTAATAAGTTATAAAGCGATCTAGAGAAATGGCTCTTTGATTGAGTTAATACCCCAATTGTGTCCTTTTTGCTCATATGTAGCATGAGATTTTATATTAAATTTAGGAAGAATTTTAATTCTCCTTAAACATAATTTGCTATTTGCATCAAAGATAACTTCGGAAGCACTGACAAATGACGATGGCAGCATCAAATTATTTTCAATTAATCTCTTGATTATTTGACAATACTTTACGAATTTCCGCATCAAATTTCGGTCACAACTTGTGCAATATGGAAATACACAGCACTTAATTAACGTCTTTGAAGATAAGGGCTCCGTGCGAGTTAGGTAATTCCAGATATGCATTCGGACCAATTATTACACACAATAGAGAGACGCTGCCTTCCCATAGCGAGAGAGAATTCTTTGAATGTTTCCACGTCCTGTTTTCGTGTCGGCCTCACATTTATTACCGAAGCGAGTTACGAAATTGAGTTCGAATCACTTGGCTTTGTAATGGGTTTGACAAAACGAGGCTGCTACTCAATGGGCACCTCTTTTTGATTCCTTCCTAGAAAGTTACTAACTGCTTTACGAGCTGTGCTCACAATGGAGCCATAAAATGGAATCGGGAATTCCAAGTTTGGATAGTGTTACGTCAACAAATGGTGACAAGCACATTTCCTCGAAAACTACGTAGGAAAGCAAGGAACTGGCGTTTCTAACCACTCTAGAAGCACTCCGTTCACGAAAGAATTGATTCGAGTGGATGTCTAAGGAATGAAAATCGAAATATCTGCCAGCGTGCACGCGTGATAATTTGTTGATATTTTTAGTGCATTACATAGATGCGGCCTACGGCGACATTGGCCGAACAATGCTCGGATGCATCTGAAATAGGCAGTTCACCACACCTTATACGGAGAAACTATAATTCACCCGATGAATGGGCTACGAGATATCTCGCGCTCGCCTAAGACGCGGAGGATAGTAAAAAGTATGGCGTCCTATTGAACAGTCGGAGTCTAAAGAAAATTATGGAATGCAATTCTTGGATTGAAAGATTTGTCGAGCGCATTGTGTTCGCGGGATGGAGTAATGGGTGTGTGGGAATGAATACGTCAGTGACTGAGGAAATGATGTGAAGAAAACTAGCGCGACAATGAAATGGATAATATCCTCGCACTGAGGCTATTCTGAAATTTAGCAGTGGAATGATGTTGTTCTGTATTTATGATACCTGAAACTAGCGATTGTGATGAGAGTGAATTATTGTCAGAGAGCGAAGAAAGCTAAAAATGGGGTGTGCATCAATTGACTGAAACAGCTGAAATACACTTGTTTTCAATGGACCGAAAATGAGGTATTATCAACAGATCATAGTATATCACATAATTTAGATTATAAAATACGGCGATTTAGTTATCAATATATGAACAAGTATGGACTACAAAAGCTGTTCAGCTGTTTCTTGATAAAGATTTGAGCCAAAATTCAATTATCTCATAACAAATATTGAAATTTATGGCAAATAATGCACACATTAATATTCTCGTACTTAGAGTCTTGTCTTATCTGATACATTTACATTTCTTACCAAAGAAGTTACAAATATTGTTCCAAAATACATGTAATATAGGGTCCTGTTATTCTTCGCTAACATTTAAATTAAACGTTAAAAATTTACCTGAATAAATAATTTTGGAGAATGATTACAAGATGCATATTTTCCTTTCGTATGAATGCATGTGTAAACTGCCAAAAGTCAAAAAAATTGTATCGGAACTTTTTCAAGACTTCGTATTTTAAGATTTAATGAAAATCATTTTGAGTGTTAATGAATGATTACATATTCAATAATATTCAACAGATATAATAGAAAAATTAAGGAACAATCGCTTCTTATATTCGCCCCCTATTTTTACCTCATAAACACATTTAGTATCATTTGAGAGCTTGCGAATGAAAAGAAATTCCAGTTTTGCATTCAATTTTAGACTTATCTCAAATATCTTATCCCTTGCGCATTCATAATATAATCAGTTCCTCTCATTTAAATATAAATTTACTCATATTTTTTCCCCATTTTTAATTTGAAAGAAACATTTGCAGAGCACATGGTCAAAGAATATGTTTACTACTATCTTTGTATATTCTTCTTATTCATTTTAGTACAAAAAATTGAGATATTAATTATTTTAAGCTAGGAATGAAATTTTGGGATGTACTGTATACCCTCGAAGAATTTCATTTTTTTTAATGATACACCTTAAAAAGCATTTTATATAAATCAAAGAAGTATCCTCATTGATCGGCAGTGTATAAAATTAAGTACGCCTAAGATTACACAGGCTAATGTGGATTGCGAAAGAAAAATCTCTATTCTTACATCCTTATTTCAAAAAATATAATTCACTCTAAGCTGCAAACGATAACTTACTTAAAACATTATTTGATAAGGTACATATTTTCTTCTTAATTATCTGGAACTCATTTACATCTAATAAATTTACATTCAATAACTTCTGCATGCCACAGAACTTTCTACATCCTGATTGGACTACCAATCTCAGTAAAAAAAACTTAAAATTTAACAAAGTTAGATTGATATTATTCTCATATTTTTAAAACCGACTTTTGTTTGGAACAAACAAATCCCCAGAATTTATATATTTGTTTAATCTTTTTCAGTTTTATCTTCAAACATACGTATTGGAGATTTTCTCTACATTGCTCCCACTCTTTGTTATTAAGCACGGAGAGTTTTTTGGAAATGATCTTGCTTGCGTCATCCCTCATATCATCGAGTTCAAGAACTTCCCTCACCGCGATTTTGTAAGCGACCGATTGAATCAGTTAGGTATCACCAGTGGCTTCCCATAGCAATATACAGTGTTCTCGTAGATTCGCGGTCCGTCGAAAATGCTCTCGCGGGGTATCGTCGTTATTCCGGACTTTCACTTTTCAAGGCGACACTGCATTCGCACCCCATGGCACTACTCAGTCGTAACTCAAGAACAATACAATCCACGAACTTCTGTTCGACTTATCCTCCTTCGTCAGAGGACAATTTTCTGATATACGTTCGATACGGATGGGCTTATATTCATGCCCATACTACTCTTAGGAGATTTATCGACGACTGCTAATCCGTTTACATTCACTCATCGACGATATATTATGCCTTTATAACTGTGAAGCCCTACGAAGTAATGTAGATGCTCTCTATCTTCTGGAATCGTTAAGTCACACATTTAGTTTTGATGTGCATCGCTAAATGGCCTAAAAGCCACGTCGATAGCATTGTATCCGACTCATCGACGACGAAGCTATAGTAGGATAATTGTGAAACTTCAATAGAGATAAAACATTTCATAGCGATTTTAATACTAATACCTGTTATGTTTCTAAATACGTAAATTATCAGAAATTGACCTTTCCAAAATTTGGATTTTTGGAAACACTCCCGTGCGGTTCGTATATCCTGTGTGTCATCTTTTCCTTATACTGCGCATTATTTCTTATTTACCTCGAGAATTAAAGAGAATTAATGAACTAAAGAGTATAGGAAAATTCTAAATAAGAAACATGTGGGATGAAATTTAACCGATTGGAAATTTTTTCACATTTTAACGCTACGAGTTAAAATTCCCGTAAATAAAAAGCTGATATTAGGTATTTATGGTAATCACTCAATTTACCAATAGTAGTAATAGAAATGCCTTGTGATCATTCTCTAATGATGTACTTAATCTCGTATATTTAATTGATCATATGTAATAACACCCATTCAGTATTCTGGGAAGAGGAAGGCAATGTCTAAAATATAAATATTTTACGTAAGAAAAAGTATTCGATGTACAGAATGAAATTGTACAAGAATAAATCATGCAAAAGGAAAATGCTTTTTCTACTAATTTATAATATAAAGAATTTAAAGAATGGCGAAGTGAAATTAATTAACACGATTTTCTATTTCCAAATTCGATACTGTAGCTTAGATATATGAAGATGATAAAAAAATGGATTATAAAACCTTAATATAAATCTTAATTTATATAGGGTACTGAAAGTATAAGGCAGAGAAATATTTAGGTAAATTAAATAAACATCGAGAAATTTATAAAAATATTTTTTGTAGATAAAGGAAGTATTTTTTGTGATAAACTAAAGTGGAAATATTTAGAAAATTAATGTTCAATTAAATATACCTGTGATATTTGTATGGAAAAGTATGGAAAAGAATATAACGACTCTTGTCAAACATTTGCATATTCATGGAAAAGAAGTAATCCTGAGAACATCGCATGTTTTATCAGCTGCTTATTTTATGAGAAAAGGAGGTTCACAAACTCATAATTTCGTAGAGAGGTGGTTTATAAAAAAGAGGCTCTTGAGCAGCAAAAAATTGTTTTGTTCTGTCACTTACGTATTCTGAAAAATACTTGACTTATTTTATCCTATTCCTGAAGGTGATTAAACTTTGAAGCTTGTCTCATTTAGACATATACGCGTACATTTCTTTATTAATTACAAACTGCTCAATCTTTGAGATGATTCTTTCTTTTTGAATGATTGAATTTAAGTAATGATAAAATAAGGATCTAAAAATCATAGGAGTATAAAATGGCATCTTGGAAAGAAGATGAGGCCAAAAAATATATGACATGCAATATATTATGAATACCACTTTGATTGTTGGTAATGCGTTAGCTTCAAAGTGATATAATAGAATCACATCCCTTATTGCATGCTTTCGTTGAATAATCATTTGTTCAATCAAGATTTTAGAATCTAAATGAAAATAATGTTTATTTTCACACCATTTTAAGTCAAAAGAAGCACCTCAATTACATTTTCTGAGAAGCCAAAATTATCAATCTATTTACAAGAAAAGTTTAGGAAAACTACTTCTGGAAAAGCGAATTCCAATTGATTAAGTTTTTATTTAACTCTTATTTATTTTTTAACTGTTTTTTTCACGTCGGTTTCTCTGAGCTTCGTATATTTTCACGCACATTCATCAACTATCATATTAAATACGTAGAATCATTCAAGTTTAATAATCGAAGGATATCTTCGATTTGAGAAATGCGCTAGCTCAAAGCATTTTATTTTAACAGTCGTGATTAATTGATAAAAACTTATTGAAACTGTATGAAAGCGATTTATTTTCCGAAAGTTTTCTTTGGTTATTTCACGTATCTGAACTCGATTAAGTAATACATTAATAGAACGCTGCCTATTAACAGCTCAGGAGAGTTAATAATATTTCATTGGTAATATTAAAATAGTATCAACTAAGAAGTGTATAGAAATGACATGTATTTCTTTTGCCTTATTTATGAAAATTATATTATAATTATCATAGGTAAATGAGACATCTAAACTTATCTCAGCCGGTATTAAAAATAATTCTCCGAAGCTACATCTGTTGGAAATCGTAGAGAAAAAATGATGAAACAGATACTTATTAATTTCCGAAGCTTGGAGTTTTAAACTTCATATGATATTGTATATATCTATAAGCTATAATGAAGAAATTAATTCCAAGCAAGCAAAGGACATCCATTTAAATTCATAGAAATAAATTTTTCGCGCAAATGATGCCAACATAGATGATAATGTCGATTTATCGAAGAAACTAGTCGACTTCGAAAAATAATATATTTTCACAATAATATCCAAAACAATGCGTTCTCCAAATTTATTTAGTTTATTTATCGGGACTGGGGAATGAATCGATGCACAATATTCTTAAAGGTTAATAGAAGAATCTTGGCACAATAGCATCTGGAAATTGTAACGATTTCACAGAATATCCTAGAGTCGTTATTATCGTGACAATTCATAGAAATATTTCGCTGCAGTTAAAATACTTCACTCTAACATTAAAGTTTATCATTTGCGAAGGCAAAAGTTGAAGCTACTTCTATACGTATAATAAAATTTCATTAGCGGGATTAATCCGGGTGAATATTATTTGAACTCCTGAGGATGTAAGCCGTCTTGAAGATAAGGCTGACAAAGAAAGGAATCTCAAAAAACTACTGCTACACTCTGAGAACTGCACGATCTTGAATCTAATTTTTATGCTGAATTCCAAAGAATACGTTTCCTGCAGCTCTTTTCTTCTGAGAATTCTCCAAAAGAAAAACTTCAACCGGTACTTTCCATAAATTCTTCCACTTTTTAGGAAAGCTTCTTAACGAGGAAGAAGTGGCTCGGCTTATTGGATGGGATTCTCATTTTGTAAAATGGCCAGAAGGCATAAGGACTTATAAGGATGCAATGCGCACAGTATAATGCAAGCCAGACCTGCAATCACCGACTATAAGGCAATATTTCCGCATTAGGGCTTAGATTTCCCTTCTGCACCGCTAAAGGAACGTACAATTGATTGCCGGTCGTGTTTTTCACCTACGAATAGTTTAAGAGACCGTAGACCCGAATTACCGCACTGTTTCGAAAGAACCGAGTTCTCTTAATGGTAAATTACGGGGTATGCAGCCATTATGGCGAATAATTATGGATCTGGGCTCAAACCATTCGGAAATTATGGGCTGCATTTTTGAAGCTTCAAAAGTTATGGCTTTTTTCGAAGTTACTTCTCACTTTACTCGCACATCTCATACGCTTTGCCAATTGCGGATTGAAACGGTTTCCGTTCGAGACACGAGAAGTATACGAGAATACGAGAGAACTTTTTCTACTTTTCTTTAATCCTATCCAAACTGAGTTCTTTGGCGATTGAATTAATTTTAGTGACTGTGTTCAGCGATTATTATAGATAAATATAGCTCTCAATTCATTTTCTTAGCGTCTTTATTCTACAGAACAATTGCGTTCTGCCGTTTACGATTTGAAAATCACCTCCAACACATCGAAGAACTTATGTTCTCTTAAACGTTCATCTTCTGAAAACGTTCACAGAAATTATTTTTTCGAAAGAATACATTTCATAATATTCAGTTCAATACTTTATGGATAAAACAAGACAAGGACGTGCTGATATATCTATATTACTTATTTTGGTTTAGGGCAGAGGTCTAAATTACTGAAGTGAATGCAAAGGATAAACTTAGCTTTCTCTTACATGATAAGCTCCGTCCTTTTACAAATACAGAATATTGAAGAATTAAGATTTTTCCATGAATTTCAAATTCGAATTCATTAAACATTCTTTTTTGAAATTTGAGTTCTTCGATATAATTTAAAAGATAAACGGACTAATACGAAAACGAAAATCACCAATGATTAACGGAATGTATTTGAATAATCATGGGGAGTATCATAACCGTATAAACTATATAAGGGAGTATATAAACCGTATATATAAAATCTAATAATTACGGAAAATCCCTATAATTTATCTTCGCACACCTACTAACATTAACGTCAGCGATTGAGTTTTACACAGCTACACCCTCTTTCGGTTCTTTTTATGGAATTCCTGGAAATGAGAGTGATAGAAGACAAAAATATTAATAGCACTCCTTACTCTAAATTGACTGTATAAGAATATTCTGAGGATAAATATCATCAATATGTAAGAAATTAACTGATGAAGTGCTGAAGACTGAAATTTATCAGCAACAGCAGTTATAAATCTCCAAATGATATAGGTAACACTATAAACTTACTCAGATACTCAATAAAATCCGCCTGACAGTAAAAGAACTCCAAACATTTGAAAAGAGGAAAATACTATATCGTAGGAATAAAGTAATCCGAGGGAAAAATTTCAATGTAAATTAAAAAGTTTAAGACTCAGTATCATTATTTAGAATGAAATTGTTTGTATCAGGAGGCGTATCTTCCCTTCGTAGTACTAATGCGAATTTCCAGAATTATTTTCCCAAAATATTTGTAAATCTGATAAAAATTGCAAGAATGCTTTCTTATGATTTTCATAATTTTTTACAGTATATTCAATATTAAAACATGTTACTGCGTATTTGTCCGAACCATTCGTAAAACGTGTGGCATTTTCTCTGCGGACTTGATGAAGAACACTAATATAACATAGGACCCTAAGACGTTGAACATTAATTATTTGAAACCTCACACGTCCTTTGTGAAAAAAAGCCAAAGATATTGACTATATTTATTCGCAATAGAAATTGAAAAATATTTGTAAACGACAACATCATTGGTAATCGTGCAAGCGTATCTTAAGTGTACGGAGTCTAGAAAACTGAATTTATTTCCCTTCTAAGAATAAATAGATAAGGAAGCAATATTTACCTAAACGTCATATTATATAAAAATTTGCTGAGGTCGCATGGAAAAAATTGAAAGGAAAAGTAAACATCAAAATATTATAAATCTACACCTGATGTTCTCTCGGAGTAAATGCATGTCGCCGTTAGCAAACCTCCAGGAAATCATCTGTATTAAAAGGTAATAATCGCATTTTTCGAGTTCATTTTTATCTAAAAAGATAACTAATGTTTGCTAAGAAATCTGTGAGAATCGAAGATGAAGCGAAGATATAATAAAAGCAATTAATGAGCGCTTTATAGAAGTTCGAAATATTTGAGAATTTGAGGGTAAATTTGTACATTGGAGAACACGAATAATATGTATT
The DNA here is from genome assembly GCA_020796165.1 of Pantala flavescens. Classification (NCBI taxonomy): domain Eukaryota; kingdom Metazoa; phylum Arthropoda; class Insecta; order Odonata; family Libellulidae; genus Pantala; species Pantala flavescens. The sequence goes on along the minus strand of CM036884.1, from coordinate 31,805,758 downwards.
CATTGGTACATGAAAATTGTCTTTAATAAATAAAGGAGAGGCATTATTTAGCTTTTCTATCTAGCTTTTCAATCCAGTTATTTATAGAATGAAAAACATTCCCTCAATTTCGATACAGTTCCCTCAATTTCATGTTGTCTTCTTATCTTCTATCAGTAAATGCTATTCAACTATGTTCAATATACATAGCAAAAATGAAGGTAACAGTATAATCTTAGTTATATCTACTATATTATAGGGGATAGTTAAAAAAAGCAATTTTTGCATTAATGCTTCCATATTTTTCAATCGAGAAATTTATGATGCAGAACGGTTGAATGATACAGAGAATTTAGCACTAAAACAATTATTTTATCCTCATCCACATGATTCATATAGTTTCTCCAAATGTTCATCATTAGCAAATATAGAGTACAAATCAGTATATAGTTATCGTTCAATGGTGTGTTCTGGATCCCTATTCCCGTTATCCTACGACCGACATCTTTGCGTCGCAATGGCGGAATTCTTGCTTTGCTCTCTTCACTCTTCGGAGGAATGGAAATTTGAAATGCGATCATCATTTTCTTTTTTTGTTCGGTACAATCGCTTTTTAAAGGAATGTCCTCTATATTGAAATTTCATTCATTTGTAACGATTTTTCAAATTAATGTTGCATTTCTTCGATTATGGCTGGCGGTTATAATAAACTAAGTTTTACATCATAAAGATAACTGAAATCGTATTTCAGACTTTTATCGTCAGAGAAACAATGATTTTTTCTTGAGGCTTGATCATTCTTCAAATTCTATTGATCTACTTCAATTCTATGGCATTCATTATTATTCCGCTAAAAAAATTTCCAGTATACAATACGCTTATATTTAAATTACTTATTATCTAATGAAGGACTAATAGTGAAATTTTTCTATTGATATTGCAGGAAAATTGGATCAAGAAGTGTTAGAAATGTTGATTATCGTTATGGTATAGAAATCGTCTTGAAGATATAAAATTGAAGGAAACAGAATGCTTTTTTTATACGGAATTTAAGCTATAACCCAGTGGAAAAGTCGGTTCATTCTGTTACCTTCATTTTATGTTATGGATTTAAGCAATATCTCGCCTGTTTCTGTGAATTGCTGCTAAGAGGATTAATAATTAGAAATTAGCATTCTACGTCCTCTTCCATTATTATACTAAATATACTAAGAGAATTTGATCGAGAGCTAATTTTGATTAGAGATATTATCCATGACAAAAATGCAAATAATACAAACTCAATGTATTTCATTGGTATTGAGTCAAAATCGCTACTATAGTAAGAAAAATCTTGATGTAAAAATGAATGAACTTCCTTTCTTCAACGATTCTTTACTATTTACCGAACTTTCTTTTAAAATGTATTTTCATGTTCTCAGATGGTAGTTAAATCTCATTTTAACCAATTGTTTCCTTCATTATAACTGAAAAAGCCACACCAGTTTGTTTATCAACCTTTATTTCCAAAAGTATACAAGGCAGAACGAGACTTACAAGATACTTGTAATCGAAGTTTTATTCCTGATTTACTTAATTTTATAATCGATATCACGAAAAGGAATTTATAAATAAAAATAAGCAGAACTGTTTATCTAGCAAATCAATGCATAGGAGATTATTTTTGCAAATAATGTCCAATGATAGTAATCATACCCCTTATACTTCATCTTGATGCTTTTTGAAAATCTCAATCCACTAAAATAGTATGTGAGCTGTTATCAAATAATTTTACTGACTCATGCATCGAAACAGAAGCAAATAGAAGAAGGAAGAAAATGAAGAATAGCGATTGTAATTCTTAGGATGGCATTTTTATTGACCAAACGCAATATTGATAACCTTGAATGGAGGGAGATAGGATTATTTGATAAAGATATGGATAATGTTTCAATTCTATTGTCGTTAATAATATTGCATTCTGATGATTTATTTGCAACAAATAGGTTTATTGCACTAAAGGAATGGAGTATTCTATATATCAAGGCAAAATTTAATACAGCTTCTTATATAAAAGGATGCGAAATAATTACATTTGCAAATCATCACCGGAAAATCGTAAGATTCTAAAAATATCAGCAAATATTATCAAATTTTCTCAGTTATCGATTCTGAATCTATTCAGGTCTTCTAAATCTATTTAAATTCTCCAAAACACATTATTTTAGCTCTTTTATCATAAATAGATCACTCCAATGTGTTCCACTAAATTTCGAACATTAAAAGCATACAAGTAAAGTAAAAAAGATATATTAACTGATATTGATACTCGATCACTTTCCAAAAAACGATGTCCGAGGCACTATTCGCTAAATGGAACAGCAAGGCATTCAAAATGGCTCTGCATATTTATCTTAAGCCAACAGAAAATCTTTACGAAAGCTTCAGTTCTAAAATTATCCTGCAATCTTAACAGCCCATTAATCCACATATTAATCATACGTATCTGACGTCGGAAATGGATATTTCAGGCCTTTCTCATGGAAAATACTTCTCACATTGATTGGAAACTGCATTTTTGCAGTGAACTGAAGAAATGTGTGAATAATGGAAGGGCTATCAAAGCAGGCACAATTAATCGTGCGCTGATGAAGTATTAGCGAAGTGCAGTCATTTTACCTTATGGAGCGATCCAAAGCCATGGATATTTCAGATCGACCACGCTTAGGGAAAAGTAAAGGCCGTTGAGGCGAATGCATGAGAGAAAAAGACTATTGGCCACAGCAAACAATCTGCAGGGAATTACGCGTATGCATTACTAAGGCCCACTGGAGGAAACCAGGCCGCTCTCAGAGCGATGCATTATAATATACGCCCCTCATAGATTTTATTAGATTCATGATCGAAATTTCACAAAGGAACTAACGATTATAATGTATGTTCATATAAATACTATAGAATTAATAATGCCTCCTTAGGTGGGAGGATCGTTGGTCCATTGAAGTTTAATAGTTTCGCAAATAAGATTCATTTGTGGCCGATACACGAATATATCGAGTACGAAAATAAAAGAAGAACATTTACATGGAAACTAAATGAAGGAAGAAACAATCCAACCTCCTACGATACTTCGAATGAGCATATTATTTTAGAAGTCAAACATATTACTTCTAAAAAGCAGAAACCGCCATTTTAGTACATAAACCGACATATATTCTTAAAATTTTATTCCGATGATTTAAAACATTATATTCGGAAAGTTTTGATAGTGTATATGTTAGACGAAAGATAATTATACGGACACCCTAAACATAAGAACGTTCGGTAGTGTCGAATAAAACTGATTATTATCAATGTAGTTTTTGAGAGGAATTTTCCCACCTTCATTTCAAATGGAAATTAAAAAGCAAAATATACTCTAGTACCTTCGTTGAAAGCCTGAAATATCTGAAATGGTTGCTATAAATTTAATTACAACATACTCCAATGATCGAATTCCTTTGCTCCATATTTGCTGGTATAGAATAAGGAGAATCATATAATTGATATTCAATCAATTTCTTTTGCAACAGACAATGTATTCTCTTATTTCTTATATTTGCGTCGGAAATATTATTTTCCTTTCCTACTGAATATGTCTCTTCCTTTTTTTGTTTTGAATTAACGGACTTAAAATTCTTTATCCTTGGCATTGAATCATACCTTTCTTTAGGAAAAATGATGCGGAATGAATTGGTAAAATTTATAGAGAATTACCGACATTTCATATCAGTGTACAGATGGACTCATTATCATCATGACGGCATATTTATTTTTATCTGCGAGCATTCCTAATCTTCTAAATTATCTGTATCTAGCATAGGTGCCATATAATCTATGATCCATTATAAGATATGGGATGTAAGTCGCATTCCGAACTCTAAGATACAGTCAGCGTTATGTAATTGCATTTAAAAGAAACAAGATAGAATTCAATACATTTTAGATTGGTAGTTAACCTCTGACTCAATCGCAAATTTAATAAACAATTCAAAGCTTTGTATTTAATAAACATAAATAAATAAATAAGAAGCGTTGCACAGACTTTCACAGCTAGTTTTTGAGATCCTAATTCGATGTATTTCAAATAAATTAATGTGTAATTCCACTCCTACTTTCAAAACATTAGGACCATGAAGTGAGCTAAAATCAGAGAATTTCGGAAAATGAATAAAAATAAGTTTTAGGTACTTCTTTACTTAAATCTCATCCCAAACCTTCAAAGGAAGGTTTAAAAATAGGAATAAAGGACTTGGAAATAAGAAAATAAGATTGGACTGACTAAAATTACGGATAACTAAGTTAAGTGATGTTGAGTGATAAGTGATGTTTAAGTAAACATTCTATTTCCTAAGGTAAGAAACGTTTTTATTTTATGGGGATGATTACGTCTAATACGTAGTATATGTTCTTGATTAAGGCAAAGTTCAGATCATACGTTTGTAAACGTTTCAAAGTAAGATAAGAATTATATCTAAGATTGTACTATACATCTAATAGAAGGAAAAAAAATATCCATCGATATCCAATTATTGCAGAATGATATCGTGAGATGAGAGCGTAAATGGGTTATACAATTGCTATATGACTTTTAGCCTTTATAGGCTTACATAAAAATAAAAATAATATGTTGTATCTAAGAAAATTACAACGAATTTCAAGCCATCATTTTATAAATTAACACAAAGAACAACCATTCATGTAAAAAAGGACTTGAAATAGATAAATTACTTAAACTTAGCGCTTTTTGATGATCAGATACTTTGGGTTCTAAAATATGAAATGGTACTGATCTATTTCTTTTTGTCTGCCTTAAGTGAAGTCGGGATTGCATAAATGATGTACTGATAGTAACTTCCCTGTATCAATAAAGTAATTTCAAGAGAGAAATATAAAATGCAATTAATTCGGCAGTAAATTACATGCATTCTACTTAAAAATCTTAACTTACTTACGAGCTACTTTTCCTTTTTCATGGTAAAAAAATAGATGATGATTCTAATGAAATGGAAAGATGGTAAATCACAGCTTACCTGAAAAGAAAAAAAAAATATATTAAGCAAATTGTATTTACTTTTATGTAATTTTATTTAATTTTAATAAACGATCCCCTTCGAAATACAATTATTCTGAGAGATATACTGATCAAAATAAGGGAAAAAATCGAACACGTTTTTCATCTGCAATCATAGTCTTCTTAAGTTTAATCTGATGTTTTCCTGTGGGTAAATACTTCATAGTATTCTGATGATAATTACAAGCATGTGCTAACTAAGATCCCATTCCTTCTTGAAGTTCATTAAGACTCAATTCGAATGCAATACATGGAATCACCTTCGACACCCAAAGAAAGCCACGTCATACACTCGAAATTGAAAGACAACAGAGACTTGAGAAGTGATGCTTATTTTCTATCATTCAGCGATAGAATGTAAGCCTCATCCCGCTCCAAAGCAAACTCTAAATGGAAGGTTTGCTTTTGCTGTGTTTTCTAAAAAGTTATTGAAGATGATCGATATTTAATGAAGTGATTTTTAGCCCAAGTAGTCGAGACTCGGATCTTTTGAAGTAAATATTATGATTTTTCTATTCCAAAAGTCTACTTCAAATCACCTAACAGAATATGTTGATTCCGTAAGAATTGTAGAGAGTGCGATATTTTTGGGAGATGTTTTTAAAATAATTTGGATTATTTACACCCAAAGCCATCTAATGATATTGCTACTCTGAAAGACGTAAGTAAATGTATTATGGGGTAATTTAACTTATTATACGATACTTTACATAAAGATGAAGATTTCGATCTAATTTATAGGCTAATATACTATTATCGAATGGCATTCTGGGAAAAGCGATTTGAACCTCATTCTATCGAAATAATTTTATGTTTCTTTACGCTTTGTGCGGATATTCTGTCATATGTTTAACTATTCTTTTTGGAAGGAAATATAGGAAATGATAAAAGAGAGAAAAAATGTTCTTATTGACTCAGCACAAATTTCACCAGTTTGAACTCAAAAAGGCAAATGGAGCAAAACTGAGGCACGATCAATTCCAAGCATTATCACAACTTACGTTGCAACAAAATATAAAAGCAACAGCATTTAAAAAGTATATAAAATAAATAAGTACATATGTAAATAAGTTATATCAAAGTAAATTTCAGCTCTCCTTCATTCAATCTCACGAAAATCTTTACTTCCCAGTGTTTGTTATATTCACATGATATTAGTTTGATTAGTTGGAGTATTCGCAGAAACAATTCAAATATTATAAGGTAAGGTGATTCTTTCATTAAAATTATGCTGAATGTAAATGCATGAAAATTACCATAATTGGTAATTATTTGGATAAATGCTCTTTGAATTAATCAGGTATAATCGACAGATGTCTCCTCACGATTTGGAGAAGAGTTCTATATGAAAACGATGTGAATTTTAAAAAATAATGCAATTTGAGGGTAATAGATACATTGTGAATAAAAATTATACCTGGACATTTTCTTTGATATTTATAGTAAGCCCATTAACAAAGCAAACTCTTTTTAAGTTTGATTCAACTTAGGCAAAAGAAAGTTAGGTGAATAAGGGATCGTATCTGTAAAACTGAACTTAAAATTTGTGAAAATATATATGCATATAAACATTTGAGGAGTTCTAGCAACCGATGTGTATTTCAAAAGGAAAACCCAGAATATGAAATTCTAAATTTCCGACGCTGTTCATCAAAATGACGTGAAGCAAGCACACTTCGGAGTGTGAGGTGAAGTTATTTGAATGTATGGAACACTGTAAATAGAAGCAGTCTGCAGAGGCGACTTTTATTGGTGACAGCAGACGGATGTGCAGACAGATCTGTTTTTTGCCTTCTGACTGGAATAGGGAACGAACGCAGACGGAAAGAAAGATAAGGCAATTGTCTCTGTTTTTTGCTTCGCAGTGGAGACAGTATGATTAAGATGGCGTTGCTATGGAGTTGATTGATCCATTGGAGAGGAATCCCAATGAACCTTACTCAATCACTCAGTCATAGATAAACGCAGAATACGTCTTACATATCACACACTATTTCATGGGAAGCTTAAATCAATACTTCGAAAGGGATAGCCGTAGTTAAAATACATAAAGTGTAAGTACTTTGTGATTTAAACCTTCTGTAGTTAATTTATAGTATTATCCAGAAAGAATTACAAATAGGCACTGAGGTATTTGGATATATTTAATGAATATTTTAAAATTTTGCAGTACATTCAACATGCAAGTATTGATTATAATTGGGAGAATTGAGTGAGATTAGATATATCGCTGCACAACATCATAGATATATTTCCATTGACAACTGCAAGGAGTAAAGCTAAATAAACAGGGATTCTTCCATTTACTTTCCCCAATATTGAAAAAGACTTGTCTCTTCTGTCTTCATTATGTATGATATTTAAATTGATATCTAATTTTTCCTATATTTCTTTTATTCTAATTGGAAGGATTAGCACAAAATATCTCTTCATAATGGATAAACATATGCAATTATAATACATGATCAATGCAACTGGCTCTCAAGTTTCTTAAGCAACAAGAATGTTAGTATATATTATATAAATAAGGATATGGTCTCTGGTTAATACTTCTATATATCCTAAACAGATCTGGTATTAATTTGTTCAACGACATATTCTTAAAAGGTATTATCATTGAGAAGAAGGGAAACTTGAAGACATCTCTTACATGTGAAAAACTATATAAAAATTCTCACTGTAAAAATATGTCGTTAAACATTTTCAATTGTATTTTGAAAACATTTCCGGAAAGCCTCTCTTAAGTTTTCTATATTATTTAGCTTCCACTATTTGGACAAGAACTGTTTGCTATGGAATGAGCATATTCCTAGTTCTCGCTTCAATTATTCTTATTTTCCAACTTCTAAATTATAACTCCAATAGTTGGAGTTGAATATAAACTATAACGATTAAAATATAAACAACCCTTGAAATTTTTAGGAAATTATGAATTGATGCTTCTATCATTGACGATTACATTTTACAGCTATTTCTTCAGGCTCATTTTCTTCATTACTCGTAGCGGAATGCTTCATACAACAAATACGGTCAGTTTTGAATAAAAAAATCAATAATAAAATTCTTTTCTTTTACACTAATGTTTTCCAATTTTTAATTTTTCGGGAATAGATGTGAAAAAATAAAGATCTCTTTCTTATGCAAACCAGTGTTTTCAGCCGGATTGTGTCAAAACATATAAGTATGATTCTCGTGTTTTGAAAAAAATAAAGATGGACTAATTCAAAATAATAGTATGGAATTACCAATTAGTAAATAAAACATTCATTGATTAGAGAAATTGTACCTTATGGAATAATATAAAAATTGAACTAAACAATATACCCTTCCAAACGATCCGCTAAAATATAAGTAAGAATCTATTCTTTAATTTTCAAGCTTTTCAAGTAATAATTCTCGTATTGAAAGATTCTAAATGCTTACCTCTTTATTTATAATTTTTAGCTTCTGTGATAGTGTATCCATATTGCCACATTTGCTCGATACCTCGAGAGTTCTTGGAGGGAATTCCACGATCGACGAGGGATCGCGGGAAACGAGAATTCCCAAATTTAGAATCGGACGCTGAATTCATTTGTATTTGGAAAATGTCGAGGCGCTGTCGAGAGCCGTTTGAATTGGAAATTAACAAATGAAGCCCCCATCGCCAAGAAGAAAAATTTGATTGGCAAGTGACCGGAGGCCTCGCTTGATTGGCCAACGGATCGAAAGAAATAAATTAGATTGTGCTATCATAGGTCAGATAAATTAGTCAATGGAACCATTACATACTGCTAGCTTATACTATCCCAGAGTACGCCTTCTATATCTGAGGCATACTCATATAAGGAGTATACCTTGAGTTTACATACTGTAAATTGTCTAGAGATCAAACGAAGATACAAATGAAGAATATATTTATTTAAAGTTTGGAAAGCCAAATACAATTAGGAACGATATAATACATAAATACAAGGTTGAATTTCATGAAAATTAAAACAACTGTGCAATGTCTGCACATGAATTGCTAACAGTGAGCTGATATAACTGAAATTCTTACTCTAAGCTATAAAAATGCGCACAAAAATTAAGGATAGGTTAATAGACTCGGTATGTCAGGTCGAGCTACTGAATTATAAGATTAAATAGCGAAAAACAGTGGGACTATTTATCACAAAAAAATTTTTGAGAGTATTGCACTAGTATAGGTTTATTTTTCTTCGCCATCTAAGTCCATTGCTAACAAGTTTTATCCAAAGTATCTTGCGATGGAAGTAGAATAAAATATGTACTTCGTCTCCGTTGAAAAGTTAATGAGTAATATAAGAGGATATTTCTTCATTCTGGCCGTAATAATTTGAAAGAAGTTCTAATGGAATAATAATGTATGATTCTTCTAAGACACTGCAAATAGATTCACCAACGATGATAATTAATAATAGATAGATTTAAAAACTATGATATTATAGATAATGTGTAGGGAGAACCTTTTGATATGAGTAAGCAACGTAAAAGAGCTGCTATGTGAGGTTTCTAATTGTGAGTTCAAGATAGAAAGAAAAAAAATTATAAAATTAAAACCTATACAGGATTGATTAAAGTATTAGATAAATATATCATTGTCAATAGCATTTCTGAGTTGAGAAAGATATTAAATTCAATCCAAAGCAATGTAACACAGAAATCACAAAGAAATTTCCATTCCCTGATTGAGCAGTTCGAAGCTTAATTTGAGTAGATATTTAATAATGATTTCCTATACATTGATCCCAACGAATCGGAAACATTAAGTTATTTTCATTTCTGTATTGGGATTGTCTGGAAAAACTTATGTGTTCGTATGTGAATCTTCTCTTCCCTTCTATTATAGATAGTTGCACGGTGAGTTCTAAGGGAGCGACGGGCTTAGAATTGCCTGCACAGACTTCGCCAATATCGGGTTTAGGTCGCCTATGCACGGCCCTAGACTTGCCGTTCAGGATAGACGGGATATTTGAAGTGCAAAGTTCTATCTTATTTTAATTCCTACATAAAACGCGTGAAATTTAAAATAACCTTTTTCGGAAAAACTTTAGGTTTTATCTAAAGAGCCATTTTTAAGTGTAACCATTTAGAGGCAAATAAGATCATATAAATTCAATTATTTTCAAGGTGAAAAGATACGAATATTTTAGGAATCAAAATTTCCATAGATAATATTAATTTTTCGATAAGAATATTAGGGTAAATCCAAAAACGATATGTTTGCATATTGAGTAACTAAAAAATTTCAATTTTGATGGTTAAAATGTGTTCGCTAAGCCTAATTTTCATTTTATTTTTTAATATCTCAGATTTTTAAGTGACTCCACCATCATCTTCCAAGAAAAGTAATTAATTCACACGATCCTTTTTTAGATATCAAAAATCTTATTAAACCCATGTTTATCACAAAAAAACGTTGAAGTTGATTCCACAAAACATATATATCCCTATACATGTGCCCACTCCCTTTTTTTATATGGTATTTTTCCCGATATATCCATTTTATATTTTATACTTTTAATTTGATAATACATTAGTAAATATTTTCCAAATAAAAGCAACGAGATATCCAAAAACTAATATGAAATGTTTAACAAGAATAATGCTCTACATAGATATTGGGAACTTACGTAACTTGTCTCAAACATCAAGTGATGAGAGTAGTATAATTAACCTCTTGGATGTAAGTCTTAAATGATAAATTAATTATAAAACAAAAAGACATCATCCACCGGAATTGTTTTGGAGTAAATGCTCCATTTCAATGATAAGAACACATAAAATCGCTCTAAATAGAATGCAATGACGTCGGTCGATGTGTATATCCTTATATTTACTATAATTTAATCAATTTAATTGTTTTTTTATTCCTCTTCTTTGTTAGTATAAATAGTAGTTATAACTCAAATCATTGTTACTACATTACCTACAGAAAAAGCGAATGATGATTATAGTGCTCGGAACATTGCACTCTTGTAAAATCTGTGTTGAAATATATTCTACATAGTTATTTTCCCTTCAAGAATTTTTTGGATTAGAAGTAGGTAGCCCAAAATAAGATATATTAATTCTAATATTCCAATTTTTCTCCATTCAGAATATTCTATTTCGGCTGATTATTTCAGAAAAAATATATCATTGATTCGATTTGTTATTAAAAATAACGATGGGGAAATTACGGTTATATGATACCTTAAGGTATAAGGATTTCATGAGGTCTATTTACCATGAAATAACTTCAAAGCTTCTAATTCACTTTTACAGTTACACTATTTATACTATTACAGTTTGGCATATGTAGTGAAGCACATAATTTATACGCAAATAAGAAGGAATGGAAGATATAATGAAATACTTCAGCAGAATATTGATAAGAAATAGCATTTCCAATTATCATCCTTACAAATTTCATTAGTAGCATTCCAAAAAAATAATGGAAATTCTTATATCCAAGGAATTTTATCTTCGGATATAGAAAGGAAAATTTCTTCACAGCTTCAAGATTTTACTGCGTAAATATCAAAAGTTACAAACACAAATTATTAGAAAACTCAACGTTTCATAAACTTCACGAGATAACGCACATAACTTGCCTATGACGGAATATATAGTTTATGCTTATTATGCCATTTGTATTTTTAACATACAACTATTGAATACATTCATAAAATTTTTTTATTCAGTTGATTTTTGTTTACAATGACATCTGCAAATGAATTCTTATTGGTAGAATTGAATAACAGTGTTTGAACATTTAGGCAATACATATAATCACAGTTTTTTCTGTGAAGAAACAGATTTAAGAAATGTTTATTTACTCATTAAAGGAAATCAGACCTTAATAAAAACCTATGCATTGGCATTCAAAACTTAAAATTTTAATTTTCGTACGAGTGCGGCCAGTTATAACCAATATTTAAATTATATTTCTCCATTTATATATTAAGACGTTTGACTTCTAAACGTAGGAAAAGACGATTCAAAATAAAATTTCGGTTTTTATTTCCATTTACTAAATTATCATCAGAGTTTGATTAAAGGAAAATTCCCTGTTGGTCACTTCAAGGACATGTTTTGGAGGAAAAATATCAAAGGCTTTCATGTACTCGATTACAATTAATTGCCGATAAGGCAACTCCTCAATCGGACCGTGAAATTTTGAAATAAGTTGCGCATTAACAGTGCACGGGTCTCGTCCACAAAGGTAAATCAGTTAGTTAACGATTTGCTCTTCTCCTTGGGCCATAAGTTGATTAGCGAAACCTGATGCGTATTTCAACTGCAAAGCAGCCAACTTTCGTGCTTTTGCCGGAGAGTGGCTCTCAGAATTAATTGAGCCTTTGGTCATAGAGTAGAAGACATAAAACGCCATTCCGGAATTTATTTAATATGTGAAATAAGTCGTATAGTGAAACTCTTTGATGTTTGGATTGAGAAATGATTCCCATTGTCTTGAATAATTGGAAACACATTTAGTCTGACATTTCTCATAATATACAATCTCTTTTACTGATATAATTAAACAGAAAGTCATGAATAAATATATTTAAACGTTGGATTAAAACGTAAACAATTGATATGAATAAAGGTGTTCAACAATGCATCGATTGAACATAATTGTGATGAAGACAAGACCACAGGTCCTCTATATCGGAAAACGTAAGTGCATAAAAGCTTTGTGATGAAGATATTATCATTAAGATAGCTTCTTTTAAATCTAAAAATACTTTCTAGGGTATTGAATCACATGCGGAATTTTCAGCTGATTGTATAATAACATTCATATCAGAAAAAAATAAGACAGTAATTAATTTTTATCGTCTCATAAGCTATGAATGATTGAAAGAAGACATATTTTATCATGTAATTTAACATTTTATTTGAAGAATCTGTAACACCTTTATTAAATTCCAGTGATTATTCTCAAAAGATTGAAATTTCGGATCGGGAAAATTATCGCCCGCAAAGAAAGACTGTAAAGATGCATATAATCATTAACTTAACACAAATTCTCAATTTTATATTTAAGCCATTCATAAATGGGAAAATATTAATTGTCAGATTAAATTTAAGAGTTAATACTGCCATAAACTTCAAATTTTCGTTTTTTTTACAATAAGGCGCACCAGACTGTTAGACGCAGTATTAGTCAACGAATCTATTTCCATAGCGCAGGATTATAAGGCGTATCAAGCGAAACAAAATCGGATTACGTATTGTAGCTCATAAAAAACATAAGAAGACCATTAATCATGCTTCGGCAATCAAGGGAAGTTGCTTCGTCGCTTACCAAAATCCTAATATATAATTTTTTTATTTGACTGACTTTTCAGCGCAATGTGAAATTGGTTCGAGTTCACTAGAACTGAGCAAAAGATATACACATATGGTGCATTGCCGACTATCTAGCAATATATGGATTTTATATGCGACTTAGATATGTATGCATTATATGTCTTATAGTCTGATAAATATGTTATTTCCATGATATTTCAAAATATTTCGTGATCTTCTAGGCTATGTATTATGACTTATGAAAAATTACAACAAAAGTAAAACTAAAAAAGACATATCAAACGGTAGGTAGGAAATTAAATGAAAGTTCTCGTTTACTTATGCTTTTAACAGTTTGACTTATTTTTTATGAAAATGATGTTAACCACACTCCTTGGAAATTAATATATTTTATGTCAAATTTAGGAACGTGGAATATATTCTATAAATCTTTCGGAATGTTTCCAAAATGACTTATTATGGAGTAGGGTGTAAGAGATAAATGAAGAGATATAGAGATACCACATGGATCCAACTGATTTATCTATTCTAAGACCGAATCATTTGAAAAGGGGGAAAAATCAGTAACTTATTACTAAACCAAAATTTACACAAAATACAAACCAATTGTGGTAAAGACATAAGTTTCTGATTGTAAATCCCCTTTCATTATGGAGAACTAACACGAAGTCAAAGCCGAGTTAGCAGGGAGTATTGTGAAACTACTCATGATTGCCATTTGAATGAATAATTTCAATTTTAGGAAAATTTTTTGGTTCCCATTTATTGCTTTTACATATATATTATATGCATATATAGCGCTTTTACATGTTTAAAAACTCTCAATTCCTATTTCTTTAATCAATTATTCATTTCTACGTTATTTTCTGCTTCCAGTGATTCAAGAAGGAGGTGACAACTTTTTAAATATTCTCTTCTACAATCGAAACATTTCGATTACAAGCTTCAATCTCCAGGTTGTAAGAAATTCAAATTAATCTTACTTTCCCTTGTATTATTCGTTGAGTAAAAAATAAGTAAATAGAGTATTTTTCGACGATATCTTACTATCCAAAGAATTTATTCAAACGCTTTAAATACATTATTTGCAATTTAGCAATAGATTCTTAAAAATTCTAAATATTATCTTGAATGGGCTAAGCATTTGGAATCAGAATAAATAAGCGAAATATGGTATTGCAAGTTGCCGATATTTTATCTTAATGACTTAATTATGCAGTGGATACAGGTTAAAAGCATGGCCAAAGTATAAAAGTTTACCTAAGGTTCATGTGTACTGTGAACTTTTACTGATTAACTGTAAGAGTGGTCTAATTGTAAAAAAAGGATTGGATAGTTGGAAAAATACGCCAGAATAAGGAGATGATAGCCATCTTACAATTATGCAACTACGTTATCTACAATTTCATCTGCCTATGGATGACAGAGAATTCTTATTTTGCGAGAGAAAAGAAACTAAAATAAATATAATGCTTGATAAATGAAGAAAATATATGATGTTTTCGGGATATTGTAAACTTTAAATAAAAATTTTTCCAATACGGAATAGTAATTTTTAGCTGTGAAAATTGCTGTGCCAAATTGCTCCGTACATTCTTACGAAATTGAAAATAGCATTTTAACTGGTAGCTATACTTTCAAAAACCAATACAGATATTTCATTAATAGACTTATATAATAATTTAAAATATTGAAATTAATATATCAAACTGAGATTGAAAGAAAAAATTCATATTTTCTGGATTCAGCTATTATAAATGCTATTTTCTGATGTGCGCATTCGTTACAATGGTTTAGAGAAAAGTAAAATAATCGAGGTAAATAATGACTCAGTAAGTAATTATTTTAACAGTACTTTATAACAAAAAGTAAAAGATTTCTAGGAAGATTTTCTGTGTTCTTATATAGATTGGAGATCCGTAAATAAGAAAATGGCCGTTCATAACCCCAAGTGTCACAGAAAGTCATTGTAAACCAGGACATTTCTCAATCATGATTTATTTTTTGCCCTCATGATTTATGCAAGAGTCTTAATTTATAACTAATGTCTCTATCAGAGGCGAAAGAGGTTCGTGTTTGTGTAATGCTAATATTTTTTATCAATGAACACAGAATTGCAAAATTAACCAACATTACTTGAAACCATCATTATGGTAAAGTATTATGTAAATAGAATTGCAAAAATTGAGAATATTAAGGATTATAATTTAATTTTGTAATTTTATTTTGTAATAATTAAATATATAATTATATTTTGTATTTCAAAAATTAAAACGGAATTATTTTTCTTCCAAAATACAGCTGAAGGCTAATATTTTGTGAAATCATGCTTTATGAAAAACTGAGATAGTTCTATTTATTATAATTTCTATTTTTCTTGTAAAATATGTTTAAGGTATTTTGAACAGAAGGTTATGTGAGTAATTTTCAGTTCTATAATCAGTCAAATCAATTCTTTTCCCTCAAATAACCGACTTAAAAATAAGGCCCTAGAATTAGATCATTGAGTGAACTATAAATTATTACCAACAAAAGTAACGCTGCAGCAACTCTTCAATAAATTTTCGAAAAATTCCGATATAATATTTTCGTTCCGTCAAATAAAAATCATATGCATTTATATCGATTAAAATAGTGAATCTTCTGCTTAATATTTCTACGGCATAATTACTCTTTAATCACTGGGTTTTCTCTCAACTGAGGTAGTAATTAGGTAAACATACCATCTTACGAATATATTGAAAACGTTTCAACTGTTTCTCCAGAATATTTAATTATTCGGGAGCTGCAACCGAAGAGATATAATGATGGAAATGAATAATATATTGGAGTTTGAGTGATATCCTTCGAAATGGATATCATAAATTTGCTAACATCGATTTGCCCTTACACTGAATCTTCTATATTCATAATTAATGTGAGCTAAATAACTCTGTGCATATGCGAAGATAGTTACATCTACTTCTACCTATATCTTTCCGCTACTTAGTTAAAGATGCAACTAAGGATATTAAATTTGCGTTTCAAAGGACCAACTCCTTCCAGTCACGATTAATTTATCTTTCGATACCAAAAATAATTTAATGATTCAAAGATAAACGATAAGAAATGAATCGGTCTTAGATAAATATTTCAACGGTAAGTATTAAATATTTTTAGACACACTGTTAAATTTATATTCCTGAATCTCAGATTAAAGCTTTGGGAACTATTTTTGCTGTCATCCGAATACATATTTGATATTAAAAGAAAATAGTGTTTTCAAACCTGCATGGATCAATACTCTAAAATCAATCTATGGCTATCAAAAAGTGATTACTACGTATCATTTTGTCATAAATGAATACCTAATCTCCAATTTCTGAAGGAATTTGTTCTGATATACAAGATTACCTCTTTTAAGACATTATTTTGGTCAACAAGGATCATTCAAAAGCCGAAGTACTGTCTTAGACTAAAGAGCTACTCATTTCCGAACGCACAGCCAATTAATATATCATATTGAAAAAATATATATATTTATAAAATAATATATTTTCATGGTCAGAAACCTTATTGGGAAATAACTGCGTAAGATTGAGTTTTTAATAGTAAATAAAGCCTAGTAATGGTTCTTGTAAATGCGAGAAATTGAATTTAATTAAGAACAATGAAATTAAAAGCCTCAATGAATAAGAACGATATATTTTTAATATTAGCTTTCTGTCCATTATTTGGACATTTACCCCCGCTAAGCTGATGAAATATAAATTGCTTAAAGTACTCAAATCATTCATCATGCATGACGGGTATTTTTTAAGAACCAAATCAAAATCTTACCAATCCTTATGACTAAAAAATAGCATAGCTGTATCATGTTGTCTGTCATATCATAAGCATATGATAGATCATGACATAATTCTACCATATATACAAATATATTAAGAAAGTAAGTAAATAACCACATTTAAGACTACAAAAACCGCATTTTTAAAATTTTGATTAATGATGTATTTAACCTGTGGTAAAGTCGCAAAACTTGAAATATAAACCTAGATTATAAATGATAATTATGGTTAAAAAATTATAGATCTGTGAAGGAGGATGTTTGATTTTATTTTCTAATATCAGTTTATGAGTATCACTTTGATAAAATGTACCGAAAATATGCCATTCTATATTCGCAAACAACATGAAACTATGCTCAAATAACACTGATTAAGACGATTCATATTTATATATAAAATCAATTTTAGAGACAAAATTGCCATAAAAAATCAAATGTTCAACTCCCATCCTTTCTTTACATCTTTACTTCCTTGAGCGTATTCAAACGATCATTTTCAAATGTAAATTATAGATAGTGCTGTTCGAAACATATTTCAATTAAATATTCTCAAGGAATTTACTTTCTCCGTCAAACTTTTGTTGACTTATTTCTTCTTACTTTCTTAATAATCACTTATTGTCCTTGCAAACGCCCTAAAATATTGAGTGTAACATCATTAAATTATGATCATTTTAATCTGAATTCAATTGAGATGAGTTTTGTTACCTTGATAATTACTGAATGCCAATTTGGATGGAAAACTCTAAGTAAACAAGTTGCATCATCTTAAAGCAACATTCCTTAGATTAATATTACCTAAAAATCATTATATGGTACTTATAAAAACACTATATTTTACTATTCACAAACACAGAAGAAGATAGTGAAATGTTGCTCATGATTCTTATATGATCAATTGATATTTCATGGTATAAAATGAATCATAAATGAATAATATTCACATCTATATATATTCCTTGTATCTCTGTACTTTTCCTATGTATTCCTATGTTCAATTGTACTTCTTACCCTAGAAATATCAATTCTCTGACTCCAAATAAAAACGGAGTAGTAATAAGTGCTTGGAGAATGCAATGGAAGTAGCGTTGTTCTGCCGATAAGAGAAACCTATTACCGCCTCACCAACAGTCGCTTCTTCCCATAGATGTGACGTCAGTAGTAGGAAATTGCATTGAGCGAGACTCGAACGGGAATATTCACCGGTGCCAAGGGATCGACTGACGCGCGTTTCCTGTTCCGTGCACACGGCACACGTTCGATTCCCGAATCATTTCCTATTCTTGAAGACTTAGAAAAGTCCATCCAATTGACTATTATCAGCAGCAATGATTCATTTGAAATGCGCATTAATTACTCACTGCGAATTTAACTTTATACAATGACTTTTGCACTCATATAAATGGTATCTTGAGTATTATAAAACATCATCTATAAAATGTAGAGAATTTATGTAGAATTTTATGTAGAATTTATGTATTTATTTAGAATGTAAAGAAACCATAGCACCTACTTTAACACTGTTATTATTAAAAATAAGGGGTAAAGGTTTAAATCCAGCTGATGATATCGTTCCCAAGCCTAGAATACAAAACTCTACTTCTTCAAAAAGCGGAACTATATGAATTCAATTGGTATGATATTAAAAGAACTAGGTTATTGAGTAGATACTTCAAAACATATATAAAATTGTATGAGTTTTTCAAATATCGCGATAAATTATATAGTGTGGTAGGTTTCGGGATGTTTATATATTATGATGCAAAATTGAAGGAATATGACATATGATACTAAACTACTAAACATGTTACACAGTAGAACAATTTTCCTCAAATGAATTTAGGTGAAAATGGGAAATTTTAAGCAGCAAAAACCTCAAAGAATGGCGAAGCAGAAATTCAAAACAGGACATTTATTAGAGCAAAAATGGTAAAAATGGTGTTAAGGACGTTAGAAACGGAAAACATTAAAAGGTAGCTTGGTTAATAATCGCGATTGGGTTGAAAATGGGAAACTATTAATAGCCAAATTGTAAAAATTGCTAAACGGTATTCGAAGAGAGAAATTTTTTTAAAGAAAAGAAATTTTAAAAACTACGATCTGTAGGTCGAAAATGTGAAATTTAAAAGAGCTCATTTGATAAATACTGATATAACAGAGGTCGAGAATGATAAATTTATACCAATGTAAATGGTAATGTTTTGTGTTCAGGACATAAGGACATATCACATATTACCCTCATAAACGGGAAATTTTAAGGAACAAAATTGCAATATTTTATACACATATATGTTAGTAATATTTCCATTTTCGACTTCGATAATTTAATATTTATCATGCTAAAAATTGTCCGTTTTCGACCGTCTTAACGCTCTGTTTACCATCTCTTATAAATATAGCTCTTATAATTTTCCCTTGTTTGACTTCTAACTTATTTTTTACCGTTTCCCCTTCATTATATCCTAATATATTAGACCTCCTTTATAGAACTGTACCGATTTTTTCCAAAGATTCTATAAAATCAAGCTCTGTACGCAATTTCTACCCATTTTCCTCCTCAAAATATTTTAATATTGAGCATTATGCAATATTTTGCGTTCCTTCACTTACGGTTAAGAAATTTAACCTTAATTCACTCCCATACTATTGTTAGCTTGTGCATTCATGCTTGATCAAAAGAGAATTTAATTTAATTCGCATGTGACATATGTTTCAATAAAGTTCAGCTCTCTAAGAATTAAACACTAGTACTTCTTAGTAAAGTTAGAAGGAAAGAAAAACAAAAAAGGAATAAAATGTTAGAATGCAATGATCAGCAAGAACACATGTAAGCATATTCGAAAAAGAAACGCTCATAAAACATATAGTTAAAAATCGTGCTAAATTCGAATATCACTATAATACCATACTATAACATAACCGTTGTATTCAATATCAATCACTCGGTATTGCAAAAATTGAACTTTTTAGAAACTTATAGTTTGATAAAAAGTAAGACTTTCTGGGTAATCAATCTATTGGAAGCTATGTAAAGTTCAAGAGACAATAATAAGCTAAAGATAGAATTCTTAAAGAGGCTTTAAGCCTACAAAAAATAGGAAGAATCAATGCAGACAAAATTCACACGCGAAATATTATATCTTGAGCTAGTAAAATAACCTTAATAGGCAGCAGAGAATAAACAGAAACTGATATATAAGATGGTAAAAGGCTTACCACTAAGGGGAAAATAAAACATAACTGAGCCAATAAACTGCTTCATTACTCACATATATGAAGATACCTGATGTATCAACAGTGGAAGAATTTTGAAATCTACGAGAAATATCTACAAATATCATACATACTGTCACATAATATTATTGATGAATACTTTATAATAAATTAAGATGGTGAAAAATGTAGATATATTATAAAAAAATTACATGATTTGCGGTCTTATTCGTATTTATAACACAATTTTTTTTATTTAATTCCTTTTTTTAATTTTTCCCGGCCAATTCCGGTAAATATCCTTAGAACACTACGCTTTTAAAATCAATTATAGTCCATTCTATACTATGGTGGTTGAAATTAAATTCTCCATACACATAGTGTTTAACAATGTAAAAATAGATTGGATGCAAAAATTAGCGGGTACCATCATTTATGTCAAAAATGGTTCAGTCATCTTATGCTGAGAAAATTATTATATTAATTAGCTTGACTTAACCTTTTACCCGAACATCCTATAGTCTCAAATGCCGTATTTTCTTAACTAAAGATAGGTTTTGAGAGTAATCGTAAGTCATTATTCCTATTCCAATATCGACCGAAAGAATTGTTTTTACCATTTAACAGTATTTAATTTTCCATTTCTATATCCTCTAGAAGTTGCAACGACAACGAGGACAAAATAATTGCCATGGAAACAAGGGCTGGATCGTTTTTAGAATGTGATATGTAGCATAAACAGAAATTTGTTTCATAATATACTGTATTTCTTCACAAGTTCTGAAGGAAAAATGACAAATCATTGCAATAGAAAAGAATATACGGATACTGAAGTATTAGAATCTTATTCGGATAGAAATTGAGCAAAAAACTTCTTCATTGCAGTAAAATTAGCTAAGAAAATAGAATATTATATCAATGTTCTCTTACTATAAAACTTAAACCACAAGAGATGTAAATTTTAAAAGCTTAGAAATAGTGATGGAATAACATAAGTTCGTGAGTGAGGACATAAGGAAGATTTTTATTTAGCAAAGCTTCTGCTTAAAATCGGTATGGAAAGGCAATTTTAAATTCTAGCTGCACCTTATATGTTGAATAAATTCACTTTAATTTGTTGAATATATGAGAATATAATACAAACAGCAATATCAAATAATAAAATATTACTTTTCTAAAGAGATAGCGTTCTTCTACGCATAGAATAGGAAAAATATGTCTGTATCTTTTTAGTTGATGGGCTTCTATACATAATTTGAAATGCAATGTCTGCATAATTTGCGTAATTTATGATTAAATTATGCATTTTGAGAATAAACCGAATACGCAACGTTTCCTTGAGCTATGCAACTTGAAGGAAATAAACGTTTGAAATTTTCCTTCGAGCGAAACGTTTTGATACTGCGATTCTGTTTTATATATAGCAATGCACTGCTTTAAATATACTTTTATGAGAAATGGCATTCTGAGAATGATCTGGATCAGCTCCTTCCCATCGTTATATATTAGACGCGAGAAAACATACTTGAGATATACTTTGAGCTCTCCCTCAGTTTACTACTGAAGCTGCGTGAGTAGCGTGACCGAACGTGAGCAATAAATAACACGTTTCTATGCATGGATAGGTCTTGGATTCGCTGGAGGTATAGCCACGAAACTCGGATGGCTTCACCTGGAAGTTGAAAATAGAATCTTATAATTCTACGGCAAAAGTGACTTTCCCACGCTCCCGAATTAAACTTCTATTCGCTGTCCTACTTCAAATGCAAAGAAAACTCAACACTTGCAGGTACGTGACTTAATTTTATTCACTTTTCGTGTTTTAGAAACCTTGACATTTGCGAGCGAATGCCTGGTGATCGAACATATGTGCGGTATTTTGAATATCGAATGGTTTTCCATCTCTAATTTGAGAAGTACTTGCTGAGATGAAGTGTCAGAAATATCTATCCACTCGTCTCACAGAAGGAATGAAGGAAGGAATCCCGTCACCTTCCAGAATACACATTTCAAGGGACAGTATATACAAGTAATATAGTTACATGAATTTACGTATCATATAAAAAAAAGCTTGAGTCTTTATATTATTTATAGGCTACATTTTTCTTCAAATTTTCATATAAACGCCCTTCTAAATACTCAATATTGCCTTATTCTAACATATAATACATGTAATGAAAAAAATATAAGACTTTAAAAATTTATCTGCTAACGCAGTTTTATTATTTCATTATTGTTGAGAACTAAATGAAAATTTAAAAGCAACAGAAATTTATCACCTTAAGGTTACATTCTCTCTGAAAAAAGGCATCTTTCACCATTATATTCATATTATTTACGCATTAAAATAAGTTTCAAGATTCAGGATTGGTCGTTTGGACTTCTAGTAATTTTCTTTCAACTTCATCAAGTTCCAACTCTGTAGGATGCCTTCTCTTCATGTCTTTTAACCTAGTGCGTGTTTCGAATTTTATCAAAATATAATCCTAGTCTACATCAGCTTCAGATAGCATTTTCACGTCCATAGAACTAATCTTAAACATTTTGTTTACTAGTATGATATCTATTTGGTAACGCTTGGTATCAGTAGATAATATCCATTTGTATATACCTTTTATGATTCTAAAACCAATTTTTAGCTATCCTAAGCTACTGTTATACAAAGAATTCTACTAATTTCTGGCCTCTTTCATAAATTTCTCTCACACTTTTTCCATTTCATCTTCTACTACGCTATCCCAATCTCCTAAAATCACTATTGTTACTTGTCCTTTGCAATTTTCTTCTTACAATTGCATGAGTTGTTCATTGTCTTTAGCTGCTGGCGTTGGCATGTAAACTTGAACTACCAAAGTATTTACTGGTTCAAGTTGTATTTCAAAGGCTATTACTCTTTTAGAATAAGCTTCTTACCTCATCCATCCTATCTCATCCTTTATTTTTAATATTTTATTTCATAAAACCAATTCCTTAATTATTATCCTTCGTCATCGCTCAAGGTTCTGCATTGCAGGCGAAGAAAATTAGGAGTATCTCAAAATATTACACCGCCTAAATATAGGAGTAGTAGCAGTAGTAAGAACAGCAGCTGTTGTAACTTAATATAAGAAGGAATAGAATATATGGCAGAATGATATACAGAAAAGAATAGGAAGAAAGAACAGTTGCTAATGGTTGATATCGTTCATCATTAGGATAAGCATTATCTATTGGCATACATAATTTTAGAATAGGATTAACTGTCTTAAATAAATCAAACTATCTCTTTATCCTCAGAAATATCTTGAAATTAAGATTTCTCACGAATTTCTCAATATTCACAATGATTCAAAGATATAAAGATAATTAAGACAGTTTATTAAGCAAGATCCCTTTTGGGTTAATATATACAGAAGAATAACGTTACTTGAATGAGTCAGGAAAATTATAGGGGAAAAACTACAATCTAGATACAAAAATAAAAACGTTACGATAAAAATAAAAATACAATGGGAGAGCCTTCACTGAAAGAATTAAATAATAAATATGAAATAGGGAAAAAGGTTCATGTAAATTAAGTAGTTGTTTTAATGAGAGACCGGATGTCTAAAGATATTCCTTCCTAATTATAGGAATTAAAAATATACTGCTTTACCCTTTAAGTTTTGGAAGACAATATGAGACTGAAGAAACGAAATTTTGTTAGCTTCAACTCAATTTTTTATTTCGGTCGATTTGATTAGGTCTAGAAATCATCTGCTGATTGCTACCATGAAGATAATATTGAGCCAGATATTCAATTCAATTACAATATACAGGTTTTACACATTTGGTTTTAAGTGTACAAAATTACAAGGTAAATATTTCCCTGTTTATTTCATTTCTATTCTTTGATTCAACTGTATAAAGTAACATATGATAACAAATTTAATATGTACTATACTCGGGATATTTTTGATAGTCATACAAAGTATTTTATTTTATACGCATAAATGATTATCAGCTGGCTTAATGCCCATTAGTAGTTAGAGTGAATGCATGTACAAAAATTCATATTCTATTTTACTTTAAAAACATCCTCATGGTTAAGGCTAGGAATATAGGTTTTTCAGACTGTTATTAGGATTTCATTATAATCGAGAAGTGAACGACTCAATATATTCAAGCAATATATTTCTATAGAAGAACCGGTCCAAGACTAATGACTTGGAATCATATACCGTATCATTAAGGTATGGAAACAGGATAAGAAATTGAACCACTATAAACTAACTTAAGCAGCTACTAGTGAGCTCTAAATTATTAATTTTTACTGTATGTTGAATCAAATCAATGAGACTCCGAGAAGTTTAGTGAATAAGTATAATTCATTTACTGATAAAATTGCAAAATAATGTGGCACCGAAATATTTATCGTCAGTGAAGCTTAGTTGTGTAACTCATACAATCATTCTTCTCACCGTGTTAAGAAAGAAGATATTTATACTTTTACGTATGCGGCCTGCTCGATCAAATTGCCTTCATCTGTGCATGAAAATAATCTCATTTTTCTTCGGAAATAACGTATTCACAATTTTTTATCACCTTTTTCGGATATGATGCTGATGATGATTTTCTAATTTAACATGATGTTAGGATAATCCAAGTAAAATTACAGCAACTACAGAATTATGCGACTGTGAACATCTTATCTCTAACTTTCCCTGTAAAATTCTTTCCTAAAAATAATAACATTATCAATAGCGTTCCCAATATTCTACCGACCGTAAGATTATTTTGAGCTTTTATGCTCTTTAGAGGTTATAGAAAACTTTTTGTTATTTATAACTCTAAATTCTAATTCAAACCAAGGGAATAAATACTACATAAAAATACAAGTGTGAAGAGTCCTAAAAATCTTTTCTATGATGTAGCATATGTGGGTACTATTTATTCAAAAAATATATTGCCTTCGCGTATTTTTCAGAAATGAATTATCTATTAATAGCATAGAAGACTACTGACGACTGTGACACAAATCATGTTATAAGGGGGAAAGTTTTTTATAAATCTGCAATGATAATTTCAGCTATTATTCTTATTTAGGATAAGTTAATAGGAACAGGGTTATCATCGAAGTTGGTGAGCTTAAATGATGCATAAGTTTTAAAAATGGCGGAACCAACGTGCACGACGAAGTGCGAACGGGACGACCAAGCATTGTGGCAGTTGAAATTTTTATAAAAGTTGGTTGATTGCAAGAAAAAATCGTATATTCGCTATAAAAGAACTTACACTCATTTTTCCTAAAATTTCATGTAGTTTGGTGCATCAAACTGTTTCTCAGAACCTTGCATACCACAAAGTCCAAGGCAGCAGAATTTCACGAGAACAGACTGTCAAACCGTGAGATATGATGTGTGTCAAAATTAGAATGTTGAATGAATTTTATTTATTTATTATCAAAAACGGCGCAAATATCCACTTTTTAGACATGTACAGAGCGGTTCTAAAATTAACAACGGACGTCACAAACATCCACACCCCGAGAAGAAAATTTCCTCTTCGCCGGTATTTGA
Organism: Pantala flavescens; assembly: GCA_020796165.1. Classification (NCBI taxonomy): domain Eukaryota; kingdom Metazoa; phylum Arthropoda; class Insecta; order Odonata; family Libellulidae; genus Pantala; species Pantala flavescens. The sequence continues at coordinate 31,779,813 of CM036884.1, read as the reverse complement.
ACTCGGGACCTCAGCGTTAGAAGATTAGTATTCAAACAACGAGGCCGGCAAATTCGATATCTTCACGTATTTTCTGACCATTTCTTCTGAAGTTTTATAACCATTATTCTTTAATTTCGATTCACCGGCTTTAAGATAAGCTATTTACGTGCCTGATAAAAATACGAAGAATACGAATTGAAAAGTAGTATATTAATGACGCTTTTAAGTACATAAAATGAATTTTTCTTTTAATATTTTATGCTAGCATAAAAGCTTATGAACTATCTGGATAGCCTAGTATAACTCGAGAAAACAATTTACCTCTACTGAAATAGCTGAGTAGTTCAGGGCTTACTTGAGTAAATGCGTCATTAATTTTTATATCTACATTGAAGTTTATCGATTTTAATTATTGACGGACGGACTTTAGCTATGGTGGAGTGCTTGTGCATGGATATATTCAAAACTGCAGCTCAGTAATATTTACTTAGCTTTGTCCACTATTAAAAATTCTGTGCACTGACTAGAATCTTTTGAGAAAAAAATGCGTTCTACTGTTCTAAGATATAGCATTACAATTCAGGTCTCAAATATTTTAACAACGGATATGATGATAGTAAAATAATTTCCAATGAAAAGGAAAAATTGAGTAAACAGGCATATTCAGCTGATAATGGTTACATTTTTCTACTGAAGATATAATATTGTTTTTATTAAACTTTAATTCATTCACTCAATCTTGACAAATAAAATTTGGCTTGCCTATTTAGAAGCACAATATTTTTCATTTATTAGAAAATGGAAAAGTATTCTTTGTGCGTGTCATTCTAATAAGAATTTATTTTCAAAAGCATATGTAATTTTAGTGTCTATGGTATATATATATCAAAACAAAGAAGTTATAAATATTTTTGATTAAAAGTATACATTTGCAGTTCCATAAGTTGTATTCAAAATTTGAAAATCTTTCTAATTTTTCAAATAGCTTTCCAAAATAAATAATAGTAATTTTTATTACTGTATGAGGACGTTATTCAGCCACCTCAGAATAATTGACAAAGTTACAAATAAAGAATAGAAAATTATGAATACTTCAAAATATATATGAAAATTAATAAAAAAAATGAATATGATAGGAATCATTTTTGAAATATATATTGTGATCTCGATCATAAAATAAGATACGTTGACAAAATTTACAAATCTCTTTATATCGCAAGGGATGAACCCTTTTGTGTTGTGGCCTATATATCGTTCCGAACGCAGTATATTCCTTAATTTTCTATAACTTTCTGCACATATATTTTATGTTGTCATTTGCCCAGTCCAAGAAGTGAAGTCTCTCCTTCTATAAGTTTATTTTTATCATCAGTTTAAGGGCGTTTAATGTGCATAAGTATAAGCATAAGCATACTATAATATCAGTTTATTTTGTTTCAGTGCAGGGAATTAGTCTAATCCAAGTATTGAGTTTTTTATATGTATCAACAGACTCCTGAAGACTTATACTCTCAGAGTTCTAATATTTAACATTTGCATTTTTTTTGAAGCAGTTTTTATTCAGAACTGACTACTGTTTTGCTGGATTACGTTTCACATTAAAGAATACCTATGTTATCAATTTTATTAGTATTATAATTCTAACAAGGTATCATTTAGACTCTGTAGAATGGGATTACAGAGTCAGTAGTTCTTATCATATTACACGAATGAAGTTTGATAAAGGTTTGCATAGTATTTGATGGCTCAACATTGATGCCAGATGGAAAAACCTACGGCAAGTGAAGATGCTCTGAGTCCATGCGGCAACGCACTTCAAGGGTCCTACGCAGTTTGATAAAATATATGCGATTATCTAATTTTTTTAAGTTAAGAATAATTTCTTCCAGAATCTTTTAAAATTGTATTGTTATTACATAAATTAGAGTTTTAGTGGAACAACTGAAATATATGCTACTTAGTGCATGCAATTTACAATATTATTGTCAAAGAAATTTGGCTTTATTAACTTTGTATTTTATATTATTATAACAAGTAAACTGCTAGTAGGCTGTAAGCCCGGTGGTAGTTAATAGTACTGAATTGAAAAAATTTCGATGGTAAATGTAAAAAAGTCTTACTATAATTCCTTTTGATTTAATCAATTTAAAAACTGTATAAAGGCAAGTAAAAATTGGCTTTATAATGTTATTTTACCAGGTAAGTACATTTCTTAGAATTGTCCCCACATTTCTCGTTAGTACATTACGGGAAGAGGCTCAGCAATACAAGGGTTATTTACTTATTTGTAAGTTTCACCGCGATTAGGCTTAAGCATATAGGCATCGTTTACACATGCATAACATCTACAAAAGTTTAACAACACTCAAGTTATAAGAAGGAATATAAAATGTTTCAAAATTATTCTATGCTATATCATTAAATAATCATGAAGATTTTTCATGGTTTTTTGGGAGGCCTTCACGGCTACCGTGACGGTACCAGGGCACACGTGGTCCCCGCCGTACATCACCACACCCTAATTACTCTATGAATAGCTAAAAAATGTTGTTTATCCCTAATAAATCAGGTGATTTTAGCTCTTAGATTAAAAGATGCAATTTTAAAAGTTAAATTTCAGATTTATTTCAAATGGTTATTCTTAGTTGTATTATTTACTTCACAGTCAACTTATATCCATATCATTAATCTGAATAAATTTATTGTCTATTTGTTTCATGGACAAGGCAAAGTAACATACTTAAAAATGTCTTGTATTCGAAAGATAAAATCGTTAGAAGATTAAAAGATTAGGTCAAACTGTTTTAATACTTTCTTTCTTTAGCTCTAAAATTTTTAATATTTCTTAGAATATTGATCTTTATCTATATCCAGTTATGTAAGTGAAAATATTAAAATAAGCAGTTCCTATATCATTAATTTGATCATTAATAATGCGAAGTTTTACGAAAATAAAATATATTAATTTTTAATAGCTTTTATCTTAAACAAGGAAAAATTCTATGCAGCATCTGAGATTGATACTGTGCCGCGCTATCCCAATAGAATGAAAAACTTTAATTGAGGACGTCTAGGAAACTCTTAGAGTATCACAAGAAACCCGAAACCAATGAGAAAGAGCGAAACTTTCCCTTCCGGCACCGGATCCAATTCGGTACAATAGCTCTTAAGATGCGCCTTCGACAAAAAGCCGGAGAAAGCGACGGACGCATCAAAGGGATTGCTCGACGCACAACACAATGAGTGCATTTCAAAAACCACCTCTGCTGCTGTTACGGACATTCTTGATTGCGGAATTATGTTATTATTTACAGCGGTAGAAGGAATAAAAGTGGTTCAGCTAATGAATATAAATTCATATTATTAGGATACATATTTAATGCAAGTAAAATTATTCTATTTCTTAAATATTATTTTAAGCAGTTATTGTATTAAATTTTTAAAATTTCTCTTTATGAAAATAAATTAATTTATGCTCAGAATGGACTCATAAAATGAGTTGATAATTAAATAGGATTGAAATTAAATATTCAAATATTAATCATGATATTATATGTTAATGAAATGAAAAATTCCAAAACTAAGTGCTATATAAAAAAATTAGAAATTCATATCTTTTATTTACAAATTGTTTTTCGTAGTTTAAGGCTTAATAAATCAATTAAGTTATAAATTACAGATTATAGTTAAACGATGAGAACTCAATCATACCAAAAAACATTAAGAATCCCACTGAAAAATAATACTGAATATTTATTTATTTATACTAAATACTGAATATTTATGATGAAAAAAGGTAATTGCTGAGTCAAATGCATTTCAAAACAGTTGCTGGTTACTTGTCCCAATGTTATTTATTGTACGCGAGAAGAAAATTATTGCGAATTTTACTAAAAAATATAAGTATACTAATATATGAAAATGACAAAATAAATTATATACGATTATTTAATTACAGAAAATAATATTTAAAAAGCGTGAGGAAATTGTAAGTAAAGATCCCAACTATTAAATATTTATGGTATATAAAATTTAAAAAAAACTCTTTAAAAGTCACTCAAAAAATTTCTTAAATCCTAATTTTATTAAAATTAAATTTTTATTGGACAAAAAATAAATCTGGGCTCAGCAAAATTCCTTTTCAGTTGTTTAAAAAATCGCCTCATCAACATCCTCTTAACGAAGGCCTGCGCGCGACTCTCTGCAAATAGCGCAGCGAAAACAATATCAGTGGAGTTATCGATGCAACGTAATGTACATTTTTCCCGCGGATGAATGCGTGACACGCCACCAGAGGACGTCACAAACGCTCAGTTTTCAATATAGCGCTCATTTTTTCGTTTTGGAAAGGAAATAATTTCGTTTTCCATTACTGCCTCGAAAATTCCCTTTTCGGGTTCAAATGGGAGATTTTTGGAGGGAGAGTTTTGCTGGGGAATTTATCGACGAAAGTTTGGGATATTGAAAAAAACGAAGGGCGCATGCGCCAATGAAAAGAAGGCGGTGCATACGTAGGTGGTGGAGGATATGTTGGAGGAAAGAGGGGAAGAGCGCGCTTTTCGCGAATTCTTTGCGAAAAAAAGGGGGTGGGGAGACAGATAAAGGAAGGGGAGATGGCAAACGATAACATGGGATCAAATGGGAAATATAACGCGATTATTCGATAGGTTGAGAAGCCCGAATTTTCGCAATTCCCAATTACCAAGGCGACTTTTATGTGGAATGGTTACTTTTTGGTCGCGAACAAAGAAAAAATCATTTCTGCAGTTCATGGGTATCCGATGTATTTGGTGGAAATGAACATGAAAAGCCTTGATTTAAAATTGAAAAATAGTCACAATACACCATATTGATTTTAATCGAAAAAGAAATTTTTGCATTGAAATTAGGATCATACCCAAAATTAAATAAAAACAAGAATTCGTATAAATATAATTATAGATTTAAAAAATCTATTGAAATATGATAAAAGTAACATACACTCAAATATTTAATGTAATAGATAACTGAAAAGTCTGTTAGTTCTGAAAAAGGGAAAAAACATTGTGGAAAAACAGAGGGTATTTTAATTATCTGTGAAATTTGACATTAGATAAGTAACATCATAAGTTTTAATATATTAGTTTATAATTATAAGTCATGAATTTTTTTCAATCCAAGATTTCCGGAATTTATGTTCTGCATTTAAGAGTATCTTTGAAATTTTCCAGGACAGAAATTTAGTATTATATTACAGTCAGATAATGGATAAATATAGCAATTGAATTAAAAAATGAAATTTACATTACAGGAAATCAAGGTTCGTAATATTAAAATTAGCCTATCTAATCAATCTAGAATGTAATTCTATTCAACGAAATTTTACGAAAATACGAATAGGCGAAAGCATATTACTTCGATAGATAGAAATTAATGGAAGACCATACTTGTGGGTTGATTTGATTAACTTAATGAATATAGCAGTAAGAGGTTAATTCGCCTGGAATTTCAGAATGAAAACATTTGATTTTCCTTAGGCAAACAGACTGTATTTACTACAAAGTCTGTATTTTATGCATTGCGAAGTCGCGTTAGTGATAAGTAAATATTGCTCTCGCCGTTGACATTTCGACTCAACCGTTGGTGACCGGAAATACGAATTGATGAGGACAAGGAAAATTGGGTATTTAATTATTCCTTTGAATGACGTAACTTCTATGGCCGAATAACATCATTGGGTTGACGAAATATCGACATGGATACGAATTGTATCTGTACTTTTTTTAAGATCCGAATAGGAAAAATAACGTTCCTCAATAGTCAAGACTTTTAGACCTCGTCTCGGATCCTCTACAAACCGGTATAGGCACCTTCTCACCTCAAGCACTGTCGGCCTTCCTACATTTTTTCGCCGCACGTCCTGTTGCCGGGAGTCATTCGGACGATATCCAATTGCAGACGAATAAAAGGTCTTTCAAACCGAAGCGCATCGCAGCCAAACTATTGTTATTCGGGCAAACACCGCATCGCGTGAATTCATGGAATTTAAAATTCCCGAAAAAGGCACTTATAGATCAATCGAGGCTATACGGAGCGGTGCATATTTCGTGAGAAATAGCTAACGAGTGGTGTATTATGGGGGAGGGAATTAACAATAGAACAAAATCTGGCAGGCGACGTCAGGCCGGTCGAAATTATGTCGGAGACGTGTACTTCACTCATTCTGTCCTCATAGTGTTGGTCAAGTAGCAGCCAATCAGGTTCAGTGCAGTGGTGGACGGAAGGCAATGCATTTCTCTCTTTTCTGAAGCGGAGGATATTCAGTGTCCGACTCATACTCCGTTCTCGAAGCGTTAAAAAGTTGTTTACGACTTCGCTGTCTCTGTTTCCATGTAACAGAAAATGACGCAGTCGGTGGCCAATTCCGAACGAATGGAGCCCCGTATTCCGTTGAATATAAAGCGGGAAAGTAATAAATGAAAAAATGTATCGATACGCAACATTAAGTGTAGAGTAAAAAATCTAACTAAAATTTTCGGCATCCTTACAACAACTTATTAAAAGAGTATTTATGATTAATGCTAAACAGAAATTTTACTTCCAAGGATTGTATTGGCTAGGGAATAAAAAAACATTTCCTTCCTTAAATTAAGACAACAAGACAGTAATGCTTGAAATATTTATGCTCGACTTTTACTTTACTTTATTTATTATATATCATTTACAGAGAATAGATCTGCGGTTCTAGTACAAAAATATATTTATATACGTATCATAAAATAAAAAATACATAAATTATACGACTATGAGCCAGTAACTCATGCATCAGCAAATTTTGGCATCGAAAAATATTTCAGGACCGATCACGTCAAGAAGTCTAAGATGAAAGAAGAATTAAAAAAATATTTTGAAAGTATACGCACGACTTATCGAACATTTTGAATCCTTTCTCCTCTATGATATTCATTATCATGTCTGTTTTCAGCCGCAGCTTTCCTCTTTCTTATCACTTGTATTAATATCCTTTCATCCCAAATTTTCCATTTCCCTTTCGTCTGTTATCCAATTAACTTTCCGCTCTCTTTCACAACTTCTCATTTGGGTGCTCTGTAATTATCTGCTTTTATCATAGCACTCGCATCTCATCTCTGTGCAAGGCAATACCAGACACGTTTATAAGTTTCAATTGAAATATATATCTCTCTGAGACAGTGAAAAGATTACGTCATTTTAAAAAGAAATTCCTGTATTTTAATTTGATATTTAACTCTGTATCAATGGCAAAGTTACTGACGAATGAAAACTTACAAAGAGTTCGTACTCAGCTAGATCGCTTCCTTGAGAAAGTACCACCAACCGCCTGCGCATTGATTGCCTTACATGGAAAGCGCGCGGATTAAAGGAAAAAAAACTTCTCAATTATTTCCTGGAAAGGGGACGATTAAAAAAAAGGATCGCCGGTGATTGGTCGATGGTTTTTAAGCTCGGATCGATCGTTAATTTAATGCGGCTTAAGCATGCACTCTTGCGCCATGCATCGTTAATAATCGGTAATATTGTCTGCGGATGTTTACGACAAATGAAACGCGTAAGTAAAAGAAAAAGAACACCCGCAGCGCACACATAGAAACGAATGGCGATCGCGCATGCGCAATTCGTTCGTACGATTTTCCCCCGAAGAGACGAATACTTTCGCGATGGCAATTAACCAAATGAGGAGCTAGTTTTAAATCGATCGCCCTCCACGCGAATCTATTTCGGAGTGTCATAGACGGAAAATGGCTCTTCTGACACCAACGCTTTGTTTCCCGAATTAAAAGTATGGCCGACAAGGGAAGTTCTTGCTCAACGTCCCAAAACGTGACAATGGTGACATTAATATTCGCTCTAAAATTCATGAAGGAAAAGGACCTGAATAATTGACGTATTAATAGCTCAAAAACACGCCGAATTTTTAGAGGACTATAATTAATGGCGTTTAGTTGTTTGATAAGGTGCTCACGAAGTAATAGATGAGTAAAAGAATCAACTTAAAGGTCAAAATGGGTTTTCATATACAATTCCATATCGAAGAAAGTACACGGAATACTATCTTAATTCTAATAATAAAGCAGAAAATTAAAATAAATTTATTTAGTTAAAGAATGGAATAGAAAAAAGTAAGGATATTACAGTTAGATATGCATTATACATCTTGAGTATATGAGAAGGATTTACTAAAATTATTACAGCAGGATAAGAGCTATGCTATTACTGAAAGTAAAGTCTGAAGTATAGAAAAGAATAAGAATGGAAGATGGAAAAAGATCCTTCCTATAAATTTGAAAGTGAAATCATGGTCATATACTACTTTCTAATAAAAATACAAACAAGTAGCAGGTTCACTGTATGTTACATTATATTCAGGTTATGTATGTTCCATCTTATCTAACATTTAAGGATAAAAAATTTCATATCATAAATAAAAATTTTTGTGAATATTGTCTGGATGCAATTGTTAGGTATGAAAATAAAATTAAGCACCTCTCAAAATACATCGTAGTCAGCAGAATGGTAAAATATATTTAATATATTATCAATTCCATATCATATTTACTGATCATATCTCATTTACTACTTCAGAGGAATTACTCGGATTGTGATCATTGAGAAATTTTCTACACCCTACAGAAACGATAAGATATCCGCGTATTAAGATTTATGTGATCATGTCGTCATAGTCGAATTTACTAATCAGAAAGTTGAGGTTTGATCCGATATTAGGTTTAATAAATATTTAAGTTGGATTTAAATATTTTAGACGATTAAGTTCTAAAGAATAAATGATTTTCCAAGATAGTAAATCATAAAAAAGATAATCTGACCCTATCAGGGGATAAGAAGTTGGAAGAATCCTGGGTTGAAAATTATATACTAGAACTAAACTTTTAATAATATTAGAACGGATTAAGAACTAGGTAAATGTACTATTTATTTCTATTCTTAATTTCTTAATTATCTGAAGAGTTATTATAAGAGAAATACTTTCTCTAAAGGGTAACGCAAAGATTTATAAAAAATCCTTTTACTTGGAGGACAGGATGAGGTAAAGATGTATTCACCACTGCCGTCTAAAGCTACTTCATGCCCTTTGATCAGAAAGTCTTGAGTCTTTCCGTTGATCTAGTTGAGAGCGTAAGTGGCCTGCGTATGAAAACCATTTGCCTGCAGGGTATAGAAACACTCCCTAAACTCTAAAGAGTCTAGAACCAGGATGCAACCGTTGAGTGGTCCCCGAAAAAAATAGTTGCGCTACAGCCCCTGCCGGTACGGGTTCGATACCCAGTGAAGACGGCTTTTTTTCGCATCTAATGCAGAAGGGGGCTTCTGCTCGGAAATCAGCTGAAGGCGGTGGATGTGATGTATTAGACGTATGAAAAGGATCTACTACTTAGAGGGATTGTAGCCTAAGCTAAAATGTTAATAGTGACGATAACCTTAGAGGTTATAGAAATACGAGAGATTTTCTTCAAGCGAATAAAAACTGTACGTATTACAATTTAAACTGCACTTTTTTCAATAGATTTGTTGCTCTTCGATAGGAAATTCATTGTATTAGTTCGCTTACTTTATAACCTATAAACATTTTATCTTCATCGAATTTGTGGCATGTTATTATGACTTTATTACGAAAAATCATATTTTATAATGTAAGATCTACCAGAGTATTCTGTACAAAATATTTTCTTAGAAAAGTTTTTAAAATAATTTATCTCAAGTATGAAAATAATACTCTATCTGATGCTTCGTCGAATAAATATTTGCAGAACTAGTATGCTTTTAAAAGAGAAACAAAATGAAATGAGAAAATGTACTGCATGTTTTTAAGTCTGGAATGATTTTTACTCGTTGGTTAAAAGAGTTTCATACTCGTAGAATCAAAACATGTATCACATAAACCCTAAGAACACAGTAACTTAATATTTTACTGAATTGATTTATCTTTTGTTTATTAACGCACTAAGTTTATTCCGTAATTTAAAAATGCAAACTTGAACAGGAGAAATAAGAGTTAAGATCTTTAATTCTTTCACAGTCATGTGGTCTCTTGTATTTTGTTCCTTACATTTGCAACGGGAAGATTATCCAGTTTTGCTGATTTAAATATCAAATTTCATAGAAAGAAATTGAGTTTTACTGTTTTATAAATGAAGTAGTGTAAGATCCCATGTTGCTAAGGTTTATAATTCCATCTAGTAAAGCCCAAAATGTTAGCTATAGTTACTTCAATTTTTTAAAAATAAATACGTTAATTATTTTAGTTTATATATGATAATGTAATGAAAATAATAACCAGAACTCTAAAATTTTAATTATGAGGAACGTAGAGTATATGTTGGAAAATAAGAAAGGTTACACTAATTATGTAACTCTAAGCCTCCCAGATTGAAATGAGAAGATATAGAAGAGCATATTTTAACTGTAAAAATACTCCAGGTCTTTTTATTAACTATTAATCAATTGATGTAATTATAATTCATAACTGAGCATATGTAGAATTTCAGACCAATTGGCTATCATATTTATATGAAATATTCAGTAATTATACTGTTAAATTTGTATTGCATTAACATGTTTCCTTATTGGAATTTACATAAGAATGAAGCAATTAATAAATATATATAGACATCTTATATTTTTAATCTTAAAATATATGTATCGCATTTAAGTGAACTCTGATGGAGTTTCAAACATCTATATTTCGGTATTAAAATAAAAGCTCTACTTTTTCTACTACTTTACATTAGCCATTCTGCTTCATAATAATCACATTTTACTGCCTGTTAGCTGAAAATGTATTCCCAATGAATTTCCAATCACATCATTACTATAAGTAGATACGTTATGAATGTGTACTTATGGTAACGTTTAACCTTAATAGATAAATGTCACACTACATCCCTATACTTCAGTTATTAAGATAGTAAATCTATTCGCAAAATAAGTATGAGATAAAAGAATCCCTTTTTTTAAATTGAAGTGTACGTAACGGAAAGAAGAAATGAGCTCGGTATTAGTTATGTTCATTATACGGAAGAGTATTTACAACATTCGTGTTTAGGTGACAAAATATATCTTATAAATATTGCGTAGAAAATCTTTGACCGTTCAGGCTTTTTATATTTTTTCCAGTTAAGTTTACTCGTCAAAGCCTGAAATAAACACATCGTCCTCAATCTATCTTCTTAGGAGATTTCAGAGTAACCTGATCCCTATCTGCATGCATCTTAGTTATGCTGTCATAGAAACAAAAATGACCTATTTTTTGTATTTTGCTAATAACGCAGTATTTATTTAATTCATTATATTGAACGTATTCTTAAAACATTTATTTCAATTTTGGATCGACTCCTTTTTTATATTTACCTTTATCTGCCTCTAATTATTTTTGAAATTTCTCTTGAGAAAATATTAAATTCTAAAATCTTTCTTGCTGATATTATATATTTTAAACTCATATTTTAAGCTCATCAAAATTTAGGAATCCTAATAATTCAAATGGTCAGCCAGAATCGGAGAATCAATACCTCCATACATCTTTATCTTTATATTTGTTAAACGCCTCGAGAAAATGTTCGTTTTAGTGCAACTAAACCTTTACAATTGCTACTAATGCAAAATTTTCCTATTTTAAAATTATTTTAAAGGTAGTAGGAGGAGGATGAATGCCCTAATGAGATGAGGATGCCCTCTTTTCACACACAAAGTATCTTAAATACACCATTGAAGGATTTTAATTACCTGAATTTAACATGATCTGACTCATTGATTATCTTGTAAAATTGAAATTTTAGTATTCTGTTGTTAGTTAATTTTATCAGTAGGTTTGTGCAGGTTTTTCACAACCCCCTTCATTGTGAGTGTTTTCCTGCAGTGGATTTTTTTCCTAAGAATTTTCTTAGGTTTTTATATCCATTTAAATCTCTCTTATAATCATTATTTTTCTCTTTCTCATTCTTTTTGTACTCTAAACTTCTTTTTAAAGAGGTTAGATGGAAGAAGAGACTTTTCAGTCACAATCTCGCCTCCAAAATAAAGGCCTAAAGACAGTATAGATGATGAATACTAATTTGGCCAACAAATACAATCTTATAGCATGTATAATTATAGCATAAAAATATTGCTCAGCAGTCAAATAAAAATATCGTCCTCGGATGCTACGGTATTCGCGTGTGAGCAAGAAGCACTGATAGAAATCTCTAATCATCGATAAATTTATATAAAACTCATCCTATTTGAGATTTTTGTTTTCTTTTAACAGTGCAGTCGAGTTTAAATTGAAATTAAGTTCACTATTCATTCACCGCAATTATTTCTTCATCAGTTAACTTAAACTTACATCTCATTCATTGGATGAATATAAAAATAATCTTTTTGCATGAAAAATAAATTTATTCCCGTAACATGATACAGAATGTATAACTTATTTTAGGCTTTTATTGTTTATGTTTTGTTTCAGTTTGACTTCCTATACTTTTTTCTGCTTTTTTCATCGTATCTTTATACATGCGCTCAATAACCATACGTAAGAATTTAAAAATTCTATAATGTCCTTAATTTTTATATATTTTTTCCATCACAGCACTATACGGAATTAAAACTAGAACTTTGGATTTAATAGAGAGCTTAATATATAAAAATTATCGTTTCTACGGCAAGCATCATTTCTGAAAAGAAATCAAACAAATTATTAATATAATTTCTTCATATCTATAATCCCTGCCTTTGCTTAGCAGATGGTCTTCATCACATAAAATAAGCACCTCAAGATGATTTTTAAAATCAAAACTATAGCAACAATATCATAAATATGGGAGCTATAAAAGTATTCGTTGGTTAGCAAACATGTTTTTTTTATTATTTAAAATTATTATTCGCTAAGAACCGTTATTGAAAGTTAGGAGAGAAAGCTGACGAGAGAAAAAAATTTAAATGAGGATTAATACCTGAGCATTTAAATATCACGAGGATGGAAGGGATGATGAATTGAGAAGATAGTTTATCCTGTTTGATACAAAAATAGTTTGCAATTATTATTTTATGATGTTTGATGATGAAATTAAACTGTGAGTCGGTATATGGGAAAATTGTCTGTTTTAAAAGTCATGGAATCATTCCAAAAGTCAAAATGTAAGGACGAATATATTACTCATTTAAGGACCTTTTTTATATCAGCTATAGCATTATTAATACATCAAGTGTACCCACAATTCAAGAAAACTTGAAGTTTACAAAATTATGATACACTCAAAGTAATTCAGCTATAAAAATTGTTGGGGTTTTTTGCAGTCTTTTTATATTTCTGGAGATTCAGTTTCATTAACTGTGTGAAAATAAGGTCTATGAAAATATTTTATTCTCTCTCATTTAACCTGATTATAAGAAAATGCTCACTTTCAGGCTAAAAGTTTGACGCCGCTAACAAATCTATATGAAATAATGCTAAATACTCTTATTATCCTGCAATGAGAGTAATAAAAAGACGAAGTAGAGAAAGTCAGAATTTCGTTTATAAGTTAAATAAGTCTGATGCCTTCAATATAATAAGAAAGTATGATTTGCGCAAAATAGTAATAAATACGACTCAGGAAATATCATTTGCTAATTAGCCGTTATATAAAAACTAGAAAGATAGTCATTCCTAAACTGGAAATTACACCCACTGCTCGGTAGTATTAGTCTATAGTAGTTTGTCAATAACAACCAATACTTAAAACTGAATAGCGAATGCAGTATGACGAGAAGTTTTACCAATACAACCAAATATGCACTTTGACTTCATAATTTGAAATTCTATGAAAACCATTTTCGTACAGCAAAATTCACCATCAAGATTATGAACCTTAATATGAATCTTCAGTACCCTATATTATCATAATTCACTATAAATACTTTACGCTGAAGCAATCCAATGGATGATTACTAAAAAATATAAGTTAAATTATCCGTGAAATGTTATCTGACATATACATAGTGCCAGAAGCATCTTTTACGTCAAAGAGACGTATTTAACGCGTTTTATTTTTCATAGCGGAAAACTAGGAATTTCATTATAGATTAGACACCTTGCCTCAAGGACTTTGAGATTCGCATAGGAAAAATATTGCTTTTGCCGAAATACAGTTAGCAAAGCTCAATATAAGAGAATAATTAAAATATTTCAATAGAAAGGGTCAATGGATGACTATGATTCAGAAACAAACAATACATCTCACAACTCATGAACAACTTATAGTGTTGTTAAGGTTTAAAAATAATGTATATTCCTATTAGTGAAAAGGACATTAGGAAAATCCGTTTAAAAGTGCAATTCTTTATGGGGTAGGATTCAATCATGTGTGTAAATGAAATTATGAAAACCATTATATGAGATTGATTAGTGATATTAGGACATATTACATTCTAGAGCACACTCACACAATAAATTAGACGGACACACCGCAAAGTAGTTGCCTCTCAATTCCTCAAATGCTTTAAAATATAAACATTACATTAAATACATTTAGTAGAAAATTCACAACTAGTCTTCTGATCTTTATTTTTGAAATTCAGAAAATAGAGCAGCAACATTAAACCCGAGTAATATGAATAATCGTGGGTATAATTGCAAATGAAGATAATTCAAAGAAATACTTGTCATCAAATTCAGTAATTATGCGTATCACTGTCATTTAAAAATAAATACTTTAATTTTGATGATAAAAATAGTAAAAGAAAATTAATAAAATTCTACAATAGTTTCTTATACAAATGAACATTTCTGATTGGACTCATTAATAGGCAATTCTTTATGGAAAATTATATGCCTACTATGCAATCCCATAAGTCAGACCTATATTTACGTGGGTTTTGATGAACATCGCAACACTCATAAATTTTGAAAAAGGTGAATGTGTGAATGAGAAAAAAATTCTATGGCAAGATTTTATTCTTTCCGTCCTATTAACGGTGAAGTAGATAATAAGGAACGTGGAAACATCTCAAATCATCGGGTGTTTTTAAGTGTTATGTAATAATGATAGCCTTACAATTTTAAGACTATCATATCAGACACATCAGACATTCAAATACTGCGCACAGACGTACTTTCCTTTTATTACAATATCCAAGCGCTATTTTTAATATTCGGTTATATAATCGCTAGTTCAAATAATTTTTGTATCAATTCACTCAAATTTTATTTAAGATACCCTCTAACATACCGTAGCATAAAATAGATTATAACTTAGTTTCGTTTAAATATAACTAAAGGTAGAATGAACCATCGTACTATTTCATACTAAATATTTATAAATTTTTTTGTGAAGTATTGGACTGACTTCATAATTATCTCATATCCTCGTAGTTTTAATTTTAAATAGATTGCTTGAATAAGCGATATTCTCTCCTAATGTAGTGTATACAAATTTTATCAGTTAATTAAGTTAAGAACCACCTTATTCCATTCGAATCCTTATCCATAACGTACCAAAAAAATAAGTTTGTCACTCATACACGAGAAATAAATTAAAGATTTTAGACAATCAGAAATATTATATTTATTCTGCCTCTTAAGTAAAAGATATAGTATGTGAAGTTGTACGGAAATATTTATTATATTCTTGAATTTTACAAAATACTATAATATGTCTTATCCAAAAGAATTTATAATACAAACCATCTTCTTGCTGGAGATATGTAAATATCTAAGAAATTCATTGTTCTCATTTGCTTAGCGTTTTTTTAATATTAACATCTTTCACCATTTTTGCTGCGTTCATGATTCCTATGATGAGCGTATAAAAAACCATATCATGAGAAAAGTATCTAGTGTTTTTAAAATTCTATCACTATACATAAGATACTTTTTTATATATAAGTAAATGAGTTAGTTCTATTTAGAGCGAATTTATTTCTGATTCTATAGATGCATATGTGGTTGATCATTCACTTTTCAAGGTAACTGAACGTTTTATTTTAATGTTAATGACATTTAAATTACGCACTGAATGTTGAAGTATGTAAAATTGATTTAATTAAAGTAAATAAAAAGGTCCTATTCTCTGAATAAAATTTCTGAAAATGAAAACGCTTTGAAAAATCTACTGCTAGGTAACATTCTAAATTATTATAAGTAATCTAGTTCGCATATCATTTCCGCGAATTGGAATGTTTGATAAATGATTGTGTATAAAGCTCAATAGTATTCTATAGGATATTTTAATATCGTCCATTAAACCGTACAAAGATTAGGAGAACAGTTAATTATTAAAAGAAGGCAGTAAAGTTCCCAGTTATGAGACGCTTCAGGTGGATGAGTACTTAAATATCCGTTAAGAAATATATTCCGTACAAAAAAATTCAATCTTAAAGTAGAATAAGCAGGAAAATCAACACCAAAGAAGTCTTTGGAATTTATTGCTTAACTATTTCTAAACGTAGTAATTTCTTTAAGATATAGTAGTGGGAAAATTCGGTATAGAAGCCATCGTGAACTTTGACCATTGCGATCAAAATTTTTTGATATACTTTCCTGATCATTCCATCTCATGTAGTTATACAAGTGCAACATGAACTACCACTATGTGAGAAAATGCAGTAAACAAGTGGAGTTGAAACAATCCCTGCTTTAGCACTGTTCATTCATAAGTAATAAAAATATTACGAATCGTTATTTATCCTTCCAAAATATATCTGTATATGTTCAAATGAATATATATTACTCAAATTTTAATAAAATACTGATGATTTCATGGGAATCAATGAACGAAGAAGTAGTTTTCAGTTTTACCTAAAAATCTAAATTGTATATACATCCTAAAATGCTGAAATATATTATTAAAGTTCGTAGATTTAAATACTAATATACTTATTTTTTAATGAATTAACCTTAATTTACCGTTATCCATTCCTTAATTGTTCTTTGTGCGTGATGTGCATTTAATGACGCGGGTTTATCATTCTGATGTATGCATCACAAAATAGGTAGCTACTTGTCTGCTTACCTGTAAATAAGGAAAAATAAATCATTAGCTTAGTTTATATTGCAATATATATTTGATTGAATGAAGTATAGATATTGAATTACTTTTTCCATTTATTACCTCGACAGAAAATTATTCTAAAATATTTACTCTTGCATTGTATATTGCATGAAATCGTCATCAATTAATGGAATAGATATTTTAATTCTATAAGTACATGCATTCTTATTTTGAACTTATGAGAATTTATGAAGTATATTTCAATAAGAAACATTCAATCTATAAATTTTGAATTCTCTAAGTGTTAAATGATAACGATCATCTAAAAATTATCAGTTACGGAAATATGTTAAACCTACTATCGCCATTATTTTGGCATATATAGCCTAAAAGCCGTCTATCAGCGTATGGCAGGGTGTTCTTTGGATTTATTTTTGTTCATCAGAGAGCGTATATAGATATTTTATGATAATATTCAGAACTAATCCGAAAATATTTAAGAGTCAAGACAGTAGGGGTATTCTAAAATTTTAGAATATTTCCCAAGAGAAAATCAAATTTTAAGACTTAATTTTATTATTTATATATATGTCAAGCTCTCAAATATGACGAGAACCATTTTTTAGAGAAAAGACCGACTTTCAAAGGGGTGAACAATATATTATATCCACTATTTCTAAAAGTCATATTCTCTTATTGGAAAAATATTCTTCTACGTGCGATCACTACATTTATTGGAGCAACTCTAAGATTTACTCACGTTTAAATGAAAATTCTACATTAATCCGCCTTTACAATAAAATTATCATACCTTCTAGGATAGTGGAAGTTGTGATTCATCAATTTTACCTATTAACCTCTTTCTTATACGTCCTTTATTTAGTTTTAGTATCAATAGTACCCTGGTCATTATTAGCCAATGGCCAACAGAAAATAATTAATTTGTTGGAAAATTAATAAAATTCAGGATTGTAGCCTTCTCTAAACAGAAAAAAAAGGTTTGTTAAAGTTAAAATATCTGTATATTTGATTTATGAGCTATCAAGGTATCAAGGACTATGGGATACAATTCCCTCTAATTTCGTCAAACCATCATCGAATTTTTAAAAAGGTAACAATATATGTATTCCAAAAATCCTCTTGTTAAGGGATAGAAAAATTTTTATCATATATGAAAGGGCTACTCCGAAACTTGAGCCAAAAAGGATTTACAAATATCATAGTGAGTGATTATAATATCATATTCCAAAATATCTAGCTTAGTGCCTTCATTTTATCGGAATACTGTATTTCATTTACAGCTTTCCCCAACTTATACCTCCATTTTTATAAAGCGAGTATCCAAGTTATATCAGCAAAAATTTTAAAAATATTACGAAAATTCAATATATGGGAGACAGTAATTTCAACACTGAAAGTGATCAGTAAATTTGTAAGAAATCGGATATATTGAGAAAAATATGGATTCAATAACTCCCAAGAAGAACTGAAAATATGCAAGAGATCGATTTGCGTCGTTAAATAATAGAAAATTAAAATGGATAAATATAAAAGGTATTAGATATATAAAATAATAACTCTTGATAAAGTAACCATGTCGATCACTTTTTATTTAAATCATTGCAACTTATTTTTCAACTAGCCAAATTACATATTGAACATAATTCAATTTGATGTGGTGAATTTTGAATTAATAATTGTTATTTATGAAACATTAGTATACTCCAAATTAATTATACGAAGCCCACGCTGCTGAGAAAATTAATCTTGTTCGCGATTCTTAATTGCATGCTTTTCGCCATCCATATTGGATTTTCTTAAATGCACTCGCGTTAATCAAATTCCATGGAAACAGAGATGCTGCGTCACAAAGTAAACAATTGGGACGGCGATGCTTTTGTATTAATCTCAATGAAAGAGCGAGCGAACGACCAAGACATGATTGAGTAGCTATTTATTAAGTTCATCGAGTTTTGTAAATGAAATATGTGATATTTTAGCAAAAATCATCTATAACATTTTCTTTGAAAAAGGTAGCATAAGATGAGTAAAATGTAAGACGAATAATAAATAAGTCTCCTTGAATTTCTATATTTTAATTATTTTTAATAAATTCAAATAAGCGAAATTCTTCACTAGAAATTCTAAAGAAAACTTTAATCAAGTAAAAGTATTTAAAGTTACATAATCTTTTTTAGGTTATGGCTTCATACGTTACTCTCAAAAAATTCTTTGCTATGTTAATGAACTCTCGTCATATTTTATCTCACTTAAAAAGAGGTACATTTTCCTTTTGTCTATTATTTTAGGCTATTAATATCCGATAAGTTCTGACAAGTATTGCAATTCATAAAATACTAAAATTATAATACGTTAACTTAAAATAGTATTCCCTTAGGATTAATTTTGTTAAAAATTCCAGGACCCTAAAAATACCCCAGTTTATAGCTGTGGAGCTCATTGATTCGTAATATTAGATTTTGAGAAAACGAAATATCGTATGCCAAAGTAAATTATTGAATTAGAAAGAACGAGTGTATGAAAATGGTATGAAATCTTAGAGATGGAAAAATATCAGACAGACTGAAATCACATTGTTTATTTGGAAACAATTCAACATATTTTACTCGCCAAATGTTTGTTAGGGAGACGCAACCTATAGAACTACTTAATTCGTTTACTCCATGTGGTTGGGATGTGAGAAAAATATTTGAGATTAACCCAGCACGTGTCAAATCATTACATATTTAATTATTTTATTTCAGGATTTTTTCTCAAATGTGAAAGAAAAATTCGCTTCAAAATACATTCTAGTATTCCATTTACTTCAATCCTAAATCATTAGAGATGGCTGTGGCGGTGAAGGTCATCTATCATTCATAACTATTATGTTATTGATCTTTATTGATTTATATATCTGTTATTGATCTATAAAAGTATAATCACTTATGAGGACGATATGAATACAAAAATAAACAAGCCAAAAGATAATCGTGCATAGTAATTTCAAGCGACCTTAATCTCCGGTCTTTCAAAACACGAAAGTTAATTTTTTATTTCATCCTCTGATTCATATTTTGAATTCCTACAAAAATTGTTCATCCTTGATACTTATACATACCTATACACCACCTATTTTGGTATAACCACCCTGAAATTAATAACTTCATAAGAAGTTAGCGAAGCGGTCGTACCGATAAATTCTTATGAATACAGTTTGATATAAGAAGATGATTAAGTAAATTCTTAGTTTAACATTGATTTTTTTTGCTATTTTTGACTCCTGCGTTACTTATTTCAAGACAGTTTAAAACTGTGTATTCCAGAGCAATAATATGTTATATAATCCCATAAAGAACTAGTTATTTGGGTGGAAATGATGAAAGAAGTTACCGCAGACTAAAAGCTGATGATAGTGAATTTATGGATGGATTCATCATAATATTCATGGATAATGCAGGAACCATATAAGATAGTTGTAAGAGACTCTTAGTATATTTAATTGACTGAATCACTATGGCTGCTTAGATTTTGGTAATGAACATTCTAGAAATTTCAAGAGACGTAATATATAGAGTGCGACAGTTCAAAGTGTTAGAGGGCAATGCTCTTAAGAATATATTTGGAACCTAACTTAGCGCGACGTCTGAAAAAGAGTATGTTTGGGTGCCAAATTGCTGGAAAAACGTTCCAAAAGTTGCTCAAGTGTACTACGGAGCCACGCGCAATTTACTAAAACTTAGTGCGGCATTCGAGAAATTTCTCCCATAAATTTAAATGACTGTATGCAGAATACTTAATATAAGTCGCCAGTCTTTACACCCAAATGATGTTCCTAAGTCACTGAAAAGCACTGACATTAAAGTTTAAACTTGCATAAATATATAAATTGGTTTGGGAAAGAATAGGTTTAAATTTAGTACATGATGTACTTTAATTTATTATTATAAACTTATGGAGCACTTCTAACTTACTTATGTTATTCATCCTAAACTGATAATACTTCAGGTGAAAATTATAAATTGAGGTCATGAAGAAATGGTTTTTAAGCACAAAAAATGGTTTCCTTTTCTTTGAACTTTTCTTTAAATAAATGATAGTATACAGAAATTAATGCAATGGATCTATATGCGAAAGTATTGGTTGTTAACGAATGGAAAGTGTTTTACATATCACCAGTAATTAACTATACTTTAGATAATGTTTCCTAATGAATTGTGAGTGTGTTGACCTTAGATTGGCTCTGACAACACACTCCATTAACTTCCTCACAAGCTGAAGACGATTGAGGAGTTTGATAACGTATGAACTCAAGATAAATGGTTGAGATACGAAGCCTAGAGTACCTTATCCATAGATGGAAGATGATTCGCTCGCAAGTTACTCTTCAGCTCTACACTATCCTTATAAGTTAACGAAAAAAGTAAACGTCTATGCTGAGAGAATTCTATTACATAAATGAGCGTACGTAACACATGTTGAAATATGCACCAATTAATAGAATGAACTTAAAGAAATGTTCATTATACTGAGAATAATACAATAATTTTGTCGTTATTATACAAAGGAATATTAAGATTTATTTATATCATTATTTACAGTTAAGAAACATTCGTGTCGGGTGAATTGTGAAAGATATTTGGTGCTTCATAAAATAAGTATGAGGTTTTTTAATGTGAATTGATTTTCAAACGTGAGTAGTTTTTTTGAAGGAAAAAAGGTCAGAATAAAATTCAATGCTTGATTGTACTAACTAATTCAATAATGATGATGAAATATCTATCGGTCTATCTATATAGGTCGGTTTTGTGTGCATTCTCTAGATGACTCATATACTTAGATTAGAAACTTCCAGCGAGATTAGAGTAAAATACAAGCTAATTACCTTGTATAACACAAATGAAAACATCGATATAAAGTAATTTTTCCTCGATTATTCTTAAAATTTCGAAATACTTCGCGAGTACACGTTCACCAGGGTAACCGTATTAGTTCACTGAAAACTCAAACAAATAGGAAAATTACATTTAAGAGTAGATTCGCAATGATCCAAAGAATGAAAGACGTGCCTCTTCTATGGTGTTAAGTGACGGCAGAGGCAACTATGAGGCTCTAGCGCTATGCACGCTTGTCGGTGATCGAAGCCGGTGGCGGGCGAGTGGACGGCGGTGCGTTCAACCCCTTTCAATGAGGGGTATCCTAAAACATGGCGGTTGATACAGATATAAATAGCAATTTCCAAGCTGATATACATTGTTACGTTCGATGATTTTATGAAGAATTTTCAGTTTGCATAAAAGAATAATTATTATGTACTGTTTTATACTTGTTTCTGAGATCCTAATTTTACCTGCGAATTTGATGACCGAATCCATGATCTTATGGATATGATAATAAAGATAAAGAGAAAATATATACTTTAAGGATAAATTATATT
Source organism: Pantala flavescens (assembly GCA_020796165.1). Classification (NCBI taxonomy): domain Eukaryota; kingdom Metazoa; phylum Arthropoda; class Insecta; order Odonata; family Libellulidae; genus Pantala; species Pantala flavescens. The sequence continues at coordinate 31,757,412 of CM036884.1, read as the reverse complement.
TTACTAAAATAATGATTAATTATTATATATTGAGAGTATGATAAATGCAAATATTCTCCCTTTTGTGACCACGTATTTCCATAAAGCATTGCCGGCAAGTTTGATTCTTTCGAGGACCTTGTTTGAAGTATAAAAATCTTCCATACTCAATTAATTGACAAGCTTTACTCAAATATCAACAGAACTCTATTTATAAATGAAGTACTTATAATTTCTGAACACTTAATTCCTTAAAATGAAGACTTTAGCTTGTCCCAAGAATACGATTCATAATTTTTGACTCAATTTTGATCATTTATAACAAAGAATAATGAAATAATGGAGCATTAAGTTGTAGTATTAGGTAGCGAAATGACATCCACAGGTTTATTTGGGCTCTACCTATAACCTAAAAGGAGAGAGTTTTCGTATTGTCTAAGAGCCAACCGTGAAATTGATTGAGATCTATTATACTGCTCGTTTTCTTATGTGACACTTGTACACCCTACACCTTACTAGATTTTTGGACGATAAGTAACTTAATGCCGGAGCCAAAGACTTCGTGAGTTGCTTATTGAGTATGGTAATACGTGTATTGAAGATAATTTTATTTTGTTGTTGATAATCATAAACAGGAATCACTAATATTCCCATTCAATATCTGAGATTAAAGACAAAAGAAGCTCATATAAGATATTTTATCAACTTCAAATGAATGTTTTATCACTGATAAATTTTATTTTCTTTTATTGAAGCAATTGTATACTTCTGATGTGTACTTCAGCTATAGTAAATAGCTGCGAAAATAATTGCCAGCATTGCCGTATGGATAAAAAACATTAACCATAAGCGACCAATTAGCCATTCTGTGTCGATAAAATATATAATAGAAATAAAAATAAATATAATGTCCATAAATGATTATTTCGTGTAGAAATGTCAAATTTTAAGTAAATCAATATCCCACTATAAAGGATATTACAGGAAAAGAAAGGATGATTTAGCAATTATTGACAAATTATACCATATTAAAAATAAGATATTAGGACCTTAACAGAGTGATGTATGGTCCACTTCAGCCATCCGAATTTCATCAGCCACCCGGTTGCCTATCTACCGACGTTCGATGGCGTCCGACCACGGGAGATATGTAAAGGACGCCATGTTTCTTAATTTCAATGAATTATTTTACTATGAATATAAGAAAGAGTTCTTATAATATGTAATAAGCTTCAGGATTTGATATTATTAGCATGCATTCAAAGAGAGGAAAATTTACTTGCTGTCTACTCGTAATTGCTCTGAATCATATACATCCCACTTCATATTTATATTGTCACCCTTTACGTTGATTTTAAAAATTCATATAAAGAATTAAGTACGATGATGTATTGATAAGTAAGTGTGTCGGTCAATAATTTCTTCTAATTCGCTAAAATACCCAAACACGTATAAATATCTAATTTATCAGTTAACCTATGTTAAATAATTCAATCATATCCTAGAGAGGGTTAAGCTGATAAAAATTAATATGATTTTAGTGTTTATTCTCTCAAGAGAATAGAGGAATATTAATATTTGTATCCGATATAAATTTAAAAACATTAAAGCATAAGATATAAGGAAGCAATGAACTCCGTGATAATAACATATTATTTATTCTAAGTGAAACACTATTGTTAACCTAACAACCATATCACAAATAAAAACTTGAAACACTTGAAAGAATGATAGCTATTTCAACTGTTCTTCATAAATAAGTAAAGGAGAATTCAGCATTGTAATATTATCCAAACCTTCTTGCTATCTATGAGAGAAATAAGTTTACTACACGGAAAAATATTTAATTTTTTACTGCAAAACATGTAATAATTTTATGAATCAATCATCAAATAAACTGAGCTTCCATTTACTGAACGGCAATGATTCTGTGTAGTCCTTTACTCTAATAATTCCGTAATAAAAATAAACTTGATATCGATTTATCATTGACGGTAATTAAAGTCGAGATATACGATTTTATAAATCAGAATATTTAGTTATAATGACATAAATATAACCATTTCGACAAGAGATTGATGAATACTATAATGTATATTATATTCAGAATAACAAGCGTACAATTACTTAGAATGTCAAATAATGAATAGTTTAGTGAAATAGCTAATGCTATCCCTCTGTAATGTGTTTCTATAGTATAGTTTACTTGTAAAAATATATTGAAATAAAAGTATGATACTTAAAGTTACACAGATATAAATGAGGCCACTCTTTGGTTTGCATTATAATCTAAAAATTTTAAAATCGCGAGTACAATAAAAAACTGCCAACGAAAAATATATTCTTCCTTATTCTTGCACTGATATTGCATTGAAGCACACAGTAGTTTCATATTGCAAGGATCTATTGAAGCATAAAAAAACAAACAACAAACAAAATAATGTATCAAGATGATTTTTTTACGAATTTTTCGCAGAAGAATTTTTTGAGTCCGCTTTTCTTTAAATTCCTCATACAAATAAAGGACATACGGACTCAAAATACGTGATATTATTAACTGCAAAATGTGCTCGCAACGAAGATATCATCTCAAAATATTACAGTTACCCTCTCTCTTTTCCTCTAACTATTCTTAACATGGCGATATTTTAAGTGTAATATGAAAATACGTAAGTAAATTAATTAAACTGAAAGGAAAAGTATTGGATTGGTTATTTATATAACAAGCGTTCGCAAAATTTTCTCTTCAATGTGGCAGAAAAGGTTTTAAGATATTTATAATAGCTTTCAGTATTTATATCCGGATTTCACTTATAAAGTCAATTGATTTATTTTTAATTACTTACTATCAATTCTTTGGAATACTGCAGCTACTTTCCTGAGTATGCTTAATATATGCCAGTTATTATTAAAAGGAATGATTACATCAAATGCCGATATAATTTTAGCGGATTGTTGGTGAAGCTTCGATTAGCTGTAACTCTATATGGAATCTATTTTTAAAATGGTGATTTAGGCTTGGATTAACATGCCCCATAAAAATCAATTTACGTCATTCGGTACCAAAATTTATTAACTCGGTTTCTGAGTCAATAGCCTATACAACATTAATATAAAATATTCCTTAGAAATAGAGAATTTTTAAAAATGTAAAGGGCATCCATTTTGAGAATGTATTTCATGAAGATAATTTGAGTGTCAATATAATATCACGGAATGTGGAACATGTATTCTTTCGATTACTAAAACATACTGAAGTATTGCCTAATGAAAATATTCTCCATTCCACTCCTATTTTTAGACAAAATTGCATCTCAAGCATATTTTCCGAAAGTATATTTAAAGATATTCAACGTGAATCTCAAGTGAATTTGAATTATTTTCCTTTTTATAGGCAATCAGCCTCAATATGGAGACCATAAATTGATGGAGGACAAGGGGCCTTCCTTGGAGTGCCGATGACATCGCTACTGGTTTGCTTAGGCCATCCGCAGAATGCTTGCGTCAATACGAGGAAACGGTGTCGCTTTGAAGATGAGGTGATAAACTTACCATTAACTTGGACTTATGGAAAGAATGTCTGCGTCTCATCATCCCGTTTCGACAGAGATGTGTCTATAACTTCATTTGAAATGTGAAAACGGGAAAAAATAATACACAGATTTATGGGCGTATGTTTGAAGTGTAATACATCTTCAGATTTTCCTTTTTGCGACGTACTCTAAAGTGGTAAACTTATTTGCTCAAATAAGGAGAAGCGCAAAGTTTAGAGAAAGTACTTTCTTAAGGAATATTGCAGGTACTTCACACTCTCTTATTTGTATCTACCAAGTCAAGTTTCCTGTAGCATGAAAAATATTTCGGAAATAATATACACAAGAAACCTTTGCTATAAAATTCTCTTCTTTCCTCAATACGCAGGAATAAATTTTATATTAAAAGAATGAAAGATATATGAACTTCCTGAGAAATTCTAAAATTTGATATTTAGAATCTCTCATAGAAGTGTATTTAGATTCCAAATACTGAATCTGACAATAAAATGTTTTCCTTTAATGTTATATGAAACGGACATGCAATTTACAAAAAGAACTTGCAATTGATTTTGTATACTGAGAATATATGAACATACTTTGAAAACTCAAATTCAATTATTAATTTTTGAATTATGTTTTTTATATGTCACAAAATTACCTAACAGAAATCTGGTAAATACTGAGGGATCTCTGTGTTGTCGCACTCCTAAGAGAATCATAAATAAAGTTGAGATGTCGATTTGAGAACTGATGAAAATTTCACATTTGCATCACCCGTCGTTTAAAAGTTATTCTCAGGTTTTCCTAAAAATTATCGTCTTTCATATGTGTAAATTAACAAAAAAGTGCAGACATAATCGTCATCATGTTTTTATTGAATCCTTACATTCGCTAAAATATCAACCCTTAAAATTATAATTATTATAATTATAGTTTTGCTCAAAATCGAGAAATATTGAAAAAATTTTGATGGAACTAAAGCATAATGAATGTAACACATTTTTTGTCATTCGAAAAATTATAAATCATTGAGATAGCAACATAAAATATTTATCTTTCTGTTACTGAATTTTCTAGTTCAGAGGAATTATTTCAAATAAACAAGAAGAGTATGCTACATATCCTAGTTTTACAGATTCATTCATGAAATAAATTTTCTTAGCTATATAATTCGCTGGTGATCATTAAATTTTTTCTTTCACAAATCAACATCAATCATAAGAAACTACATAAAATCTTAATTATTTAACCGGTATATAAGAAAGCAAAGCATTATTTTTCATGTTCTATCGGTAAAAGATTTCAATGATATTTTAACCACTATTATTTTATGCGAACTTCATCTTTCATAAAGATTGGTTTGGGAGTTCGGTAACTAAGCAAAATAATTCTTGGATACAAACAACGATTTTTATGTCCTTAAGTCATTCTTTTAACAGTCATCAACGGTTCATAATCAATTCCTTGACTTATTAAAATAACGTGTCGCTGTTCCAGTAAATAGAGTCCTCTATTACAATCAGTAAATTATAAGGAAAATAATATTATTTTAATAAGAAAAAATCGCCACCTTTTAATACATAACCCCTTTTTCTAGAACAGGGTTTTGGTGTAAAAAGTAATGGTAGAGACCACAGAGTTAGAGACAGCGTGCGCACATAACTTTCCGGAAACTGCCGGCGCATAATTCTTCATTTATCTTATGCGTTTTGCACATCGTCAATAATTTCGAGGCGAAATGCAAAGGGAATGGGTAATGGAAGACCGTTCGATTCTTCGGAGCCAAGAATCGGAGTATAAACAGTAGAGCAATTAACGGAGGGAAAAGGAAGTTGCTTAATTATCCTTTACGTCAACATCAATAGTGCAGAAAGCAATTAGAGCGTGCTCAGAATCAAAGACAAGGAGTCACGTCTGTTAATGACGATCACTTGGGACAAATCTTCAAGAAATTCACAGCATTCCATGTGATATGATTATTCAATGTGTTTGCCGGTTCCGTTGCCTTGACGACTCCATTGTCACTCCTACACTTTTTTGACCGATTCGGAATATTATGGAATGTAAGCCAAAATAAATATATCTTACATGTTTTTTATCTATATCTAATTATCGATCATTATCCCAAGTATTACACATCTGATCGTGATATTGATAAATGATATTAACCGACTGCACAATGTTGCTCTGAGCATGCAAATTATTGCTTTTAATTTCGCGAACTATAATAATAATCATATTCTTAAGGATACTAGCTGACAAATCTTAATCATAAAATTAATGATAATGCAATTATACGCTTCCACTTTTTATGCATATTCAGATTACGCAACTCATGCCTTAAGAAACTCAAAATGATTTAATCGTAAGAATAAATGAAACAGAAGGAGAACGAGGCACGGCCGTTAGTAAATAGTTAACTAAATTTAAATAAACTCCAAAAGCCGTAAACTAGCAGAAGAATAAAGGAAATTTTTTTATAAAATCTTAATTTTAATCTCGAAAAAAATGTTAAAGTCCTCTTAAAATTTACAAAATACTTGATAATGAGTAAGCGTATTTTTCATTAAATAATAGACTTGCGTGATAAGGTGATAATATGAAAATATAGTTTAGGAATGGAATTAGTTAACGGCATAACTCATCGCTTTTTTACTTCCAAAACTTTTTTGTCGCTCTGTGATGTAAATAAAGAGTTTAGCTATGATAGCGCATCCTTGCTATGTGTTTTTAAATCCAATCGGTTGCTCAACCATACTAACATCATACCCATAAATATTTTATAAGCTTTTATTAGGAATTCTATCTCGAACTCTCATCTCCCATTTAATATGAATATGTACTTGTATATTGCGTTATATTCCTAATAGATACACAAATTTGAAATTCATTGAATATAGAGAAAAAGAAAGATAATTGACAACAAATATTTTATAAAAAAAATATCTGAATTCAACACTAACACTCTAAAATATGTATTCTATTATTTCTTTTATAAATTTATGTTCATATGACATTCATAGCGTCAAATAATTTGCAGCGGAAGGAATAGCAATTGAACTACGGATATGTACGGATATTTTGATAAAAATAGCTTACTGAGATATATATAATTTCCGTCTTATTTTCTATACAAGCCTGTCCCCAATATTATGAATATATTTACACATATATTTTATATATACGTCTTTCTTGCGTATTTTAGTAACCTCTGAGTCCTTAAATTTGTATTTTACTGATTCGCAGTCAATGGAATGGCATAATAAATTGCAAATTGTAATATGAGATCTTTGGCGAACCATAAAAAAGGCGGTCTGATTTCTAAAAACATTCCTTTAAAAGTATTTGTCCGTTCGTTCGGCTTACTCGCAACATTTATTTACATTCCGTTAGATCCAACCGTTATTTTTCCAATTTACCGTCAGAGGTCTCTTTTATGTAAGAATGGGGACAGAAGGGAATTGCAAGCGACAAAAGCCATTTTTTGCGCCATATTTTTCTCCGCCGACCGTTTGCCCTGAATTGCATTTCAACTCCATCTTCCCACTCTACGCCTATCTTCATCTATATAACTATATACAACCCGATGATCTTTTTTCCTTCCTCATCGATTACCATTCTCGGAATTTTTCCCGAGGCCATTATTTTATCATGGCTACTTAATCCCACTTAGCCCTCAGTACCGTACGCCGAGCTTTACGGCCTCTCCGAGAAAAAACAACGGCGGAGGAATAAACATATCAGGAAAGTTAACGGCGGCATAAAATATCCATCGCCCGATTTCACCATTTTCCATACATCGTCGCTTTAGGGATCTCTTTTGCAAGACATATCGCGTCCTTCTTTGATTTTTCTGTCTCATTTTAGTGGGACAGCCTTAAGGGGCCGTAATAAGTGGGCCGAGTGAAGGCGGGAGAAGCCGCCGCTCCCTCTTCCTTCTTCGCTCTTTCGTATGTTTCACTGGGATTTTTACGTATTATCATGTTTCATCATAGTAGTTGAAGGGAAAAGTTCTATTTATATAAAAAATTATGTTTGAATAGATAACGCAATGCAAAATAAATTTCTATTATGTGCTATAGTTTAACTATCGAAAATAAAGATATTAAGTATACCCTAGAAGGTTATATACGCCCATAGAATGACATACGTGGACAAATAAATTTACAATAGACTTAGGATATTATCAAATTACAATATCTGCATCTCAGACGTCTGAATCTTATTCAGTGCTATAGAGTACATACGTCTATGGATAATTACAAAGTAATGATCTGTTTCTTCATATAATTTATTACGATCCCAAAATTATTTAGCTTGATATAAAAAAAACAATGTGAAATATTAAAATTACATGGTTACCCCTTGCTCTCAATTGAGCTAAGAAAAGAACTGGCAGTACTCAATAAAATGGCGTCCTTATAAGGACTTAAGGGTTTAAAAAGAGTAGTATTTGATCATTTGCTATAAGAACACTTAGTACTGCCTTTATAAGATTATTCTGAAAGTTCTTAATGTAAAGAAAACACACCACTATCGAATTAATCATCATAGAAATGAAAACACGGGATCGTTGCTTTTTCGGTAGTTAGCTTTGCATGAGCAAAATTTAAATCTCAAGTAATATGAAAGGAGTAAACTTTTCCTTTGTAGTAGGGTTTTAGACGCCCATACTTATACCTGATATTTAACGAGAGAATGATAATGATAAATCTTTTATTCTGAATTTACTATGTAAAATAGAAGCTATCCATCAAAATTTCTTCATAATTGAAAATGAGAAAGAAAAATCAATTCTAAATTCTTCCATTGAAAAATGTTAAACCTTGATCCTTAATCATTGTAATAGTTTTATAATAACAAGATTAAATAATGTTGGTTTGTTAGTAATGTTATTGAAACAGTGTAGGCTCAAATATAAATTGTATTATCATTATGTGCGCAGATTATTTTTACATTTAAGGCACTCATAACTATCATCTTTATTTAGTGAAGGATTTATATGATAGTCTGATTTACTTATTCATCGTATTGTTGTTAAATTATGATTCTATTTTTCAAATAATTATTTCTGCTAAAATTCCATATCTACTAAATTTGACGAATATTTGATGCGAGTTAAGCCAAACTTGAGCTAAAAAGTACCGTTAAAAATTATGATACATCCATTGCAAGCTAAATATAGCTTCTCGAATAATTTTTATATAAGAGAGTATCTTTTACAGCTGTTAAAAAAGAGATGTTTTGCTCATAGACTATAGTTTTTCGGCCTATGCATCAGGCTAAAGACGTTCAAAAATGTAAGAAATAACCTTCTTTCAGAACTGCATTTTCACTTCGCCAGTTTGGATTTTGCAATACATAAAACATCATATTCTGAAATATTGCAAAGGGGGAAATCTTTTAATAAAATAAGGCCATATACTTTGTCGGTCTCCGGCCGCAGTTTGTCGGCACTAAGACCAGCGTTTTCTTCTTCTGATAAAACCGCGACAAGCTAAACTATACTTTGCGAAGACTTTTGGCTTCCAAAGCGATTCGATTGTGGAGGATCGAATATCATCCAACGAGGTCGCGGTTGATCCTTTTGTCTTTAAGGCAATAACTCAGAATCTTACCGCACCGAAGCGGAGGATATTGGCACTAATGGAACTTCATGGACTCCTTCCCTTTAGAGAAAGGTCTTAAATGCACCCTCTTAATGCATGCTTTTTTCCGTTTCTTTCAGGCGAATCCTGTCGTGACTTTGTATTAAAATCCGTTTTTAAAAGACAAGGCTTATGGGTTTCACGACCGAGCTATCGATAAATCTATTGAACAGACAAGAAAAAGAGACATCCACTGAATCGTGATAAGTGCTCGGGGGAATGTTTTCAGATGCTCTTGAAGATGACTGCCGTTCGCTAACGATAGAGTGCGTTTTAATATTCGAAGCGGTTTGAAAAGCACAATGAAGTAGAGGATGTCCCCGCGCTTAGATTGGATTTTCTTGCCTTTTATGGAAGCGTGTTTTATGTTCGTTATTCCCTTTATACGGCGAGTTTCTTTTGTCGAAGATATAGTCATCCTTATGTCCTTTTTCATATCTCTCAATAAGGGGTTGCTCAGTTGTTATGTGCGTTGCTATGGCTATAATATCTCTATTCCAAAATAATTAATGAGGAAGAGTTATGGAGAGGTTTTGTTGTTTTCCATCAGAAGGAAAGGTGGAGTGCATAGAAAAAGGAAGGCCGAAAGATGACTGCCAATTCTGTAAAAAATGAAAGAATGAAAGAGAAATCCTCTACTCTACGAAATTCAATTTAATATCATAAAGTTTAGTGAAACTATGATTATTCTTAATAATTAAATGGAACAATCAATTCCATAGAGTATGACATAATATCAACTCATGACTGTGTTGGCAGTATCAAAACTTGACGATATATGATTAAATATTATTCTTGGATATTATTTTGACGGTTTTAGTTAGGAAATGGAAAATATAAATCAGGAAAAGATCTCTATTCTATAGTCACTAAATTTACAGTTATATTATTCCAGAAAAATTATTACAAATGCTTTATTGAAATTTGAAGAAAGTTAAAGGAAAACTTAACTGACATTCAAAAGACGCAACGGATCAACTGGGCCATATTTATGGATCCTAATTTTCATATGATTAAAGATCATCTTTAGTTTCTTATTTGGAAATAAAATTTAGATGAGAAACATTAGTCCATTTAAATGAATTCCATCTACAATTATGAAATAACTGGAATTTAGAGTTTCGCCATGTATATCAGAGATTAAGTTGAATATTATAAATGTTCTGTGCAGTAACAAAAATATCAGCTAAAGCGAGATGCACTAACGAAAGTTGACATTTATATAAAGATTCATTAAGAAAATATGCAAATTATTGATGGAGTTTTCAACAGTAAGGTATAAGAATATCGCCAATAATTAATTTCGCAGATGGTGGCAAAACTTTCACAATGATAGATCATGAACGAATATATTCCATTTGCGGTGGTGTACACACAAGCGACCCTTTTAGCCGGGGGTCGACTAATAGAAACTCTAGCGAATACACGACCGCGTAAAGCGACTATTTATTCCAAGATATTTTGAGGAGATAGTTTCTGAATATCAAATGCATTTCCGAAGAAAGCCAACTCCTGAATGGCCTTTGATTCGTTAAGACGCAATAATTTAATTCGCGGTGAGAATTCCGCCTAATGTCTTCGGGAGGCATAAGCGAGCCTCTAATGCGGGTGTCACCAAGATACGGTCAGAAATTTATTTCCCTAGTTTCTTATTCGTATAATCCACGACCTCCATCTTCCCTTTTATTCTTTCCTTTTCATCCCTTGCAACACGCGTGTGCATGTCACGGATATTATTAGAATTTCTTTCGTGAAGTTCTGAGTCTCCCGCTAATGGATGCTGGGATTGAATAAAAAATAAACGAGAATCGAAAATCAAAAGAACTGAAGTGCGCAGTCACGAAGAATAGTATTGTGCGATATCTTGTGGAAGAGAAATTAAATGAGGATTTCAAAAGGAGGATTTGAGGATAAAAATAACTCAAATAAAAGCGTAATGTGATTGGGAAAAGAGACGGGAGACTTAAATTTTAAATTTAATTTCAAATTTATTAGAAATACTGAATACAAAAATATCCCATAAGATCTGCAAAATGCAACTCTTCCACAAAAAGAGTATTTAAACTCTATTAGCCCATATGGCATCTACTAATACGTATAATATTTACTATTTTATCATTATAAATTTTTACTTGTCAGAATTATCATTTAAATCTTGTAACCTGATGTTACAAATTTTTAAATTATCTATTATGGCGACTGTAAGTGTATAAAAGTTCTGAAATGCTTCGGTCGAGTGAACTCAGAAGAAAATAAAGGTTATATAAGAATTCTGATACATAATGAAAATCTTCTCGGAATCGATATTTCTAATGAACTCTTGTTTCCAATTATAGAGAAACATGAAAAGTAGGATTGGCAGTAAAAGAAAATAAATTTCACACTCATTCATCTATTCTGTTAAGCGAATAAAGTATCAGAAACAGGAAAATATTAGGGTCTTTCTAATATACTAAAAAAATAATCAAACTGATGATTAGATCCTTTTTCTGCCCTCCTGTTTGTATTTTAAAATTCGCAGAATTCGATCATCTGAAATCCTCTGATCAATTCATTCATTGACTTCATAATTCTTATCCATATTGAGAACAAATCTTACATAAACTTAAGTATTTACCTCGAAGGTTATTCCGAAAGCCGACTTGCTCTTGCATTACAATACTCTACAGTTATTTTAAAGACCTCTCTTGTAAATTAAAAATTACTTTATACATTTATATATACATTTTTTCCTTATTGATACACAACCAAAAATGAATCTAAGAAATCTAATTTTGCTATAAACTTAAAATTTATTCCTTTTATAGAAATTTTCATTTGCCCGGAAATCTTCTTCTGGGCTTTTAACCTATAGTGATTTGTGCGTTTTCCTTTTCGTTGGTCTTATGAGGTGCTTCGTAATCTTCCGAATTTAAGAATTTATATTCCCGTCGGTGTATATTGTTTCCTTCTGAAAGAATTTTTTATTATCTCCCTGTCTCCATAATTAATCAAAAGACTTTATTTCTATTTTCTCTACAGAACTTGCCCATGTCGTATTTTGAGTGAATAAATACTTCATTTATTCTATTATTTTCATAAGAAAACAATTTTGCATGAGGTCGAGGAAACTCAATCGTTTTTATAAAAGTGCCTAACGTTCTAGAATTATTTTAGTCTAAAATATTTTTAATTCTGTTTGGTTTATTTTACCTCGAAGAACTTCCTCTGAATCAAATGGAATATATTTTACATTATTTTACCCATGCATTCACATGCGTTATACTCGTAACTGTAGTTGAAAATGTTATCATCATACTACGCAACTCATTTCATTTTACGGCCCATTCTAGCTATTTTCGCAGAAAAATATCTTAATGGATGTTTGTCTTACAAAGGTGACTTAAAATACCTTAAAAGGGACAGTAACAAGCACATTCATGCTCGATTAGTCAACCATAAAGATAACTTAGTCTACTTTACCCTCCATACTTCTTCAAAATTTAGAGAAATTATATACTCCTTCGGGTAATTTTTTCCGCATATTCATTTCTGTTCATTCAATGAAGATATTCTTCGCAATTGAATTGACTATACTTCGGTTAATTTCTCATAAAACAGAGACACTGAGTTATTAAGTCGCCCGTTGAAAATTGATCTTATTAGGACTTACTTTGATATGTATGAAGCCCATCTTTTGTTCCCTTAGGATTTCATACCTTCCTTCTTATATTCTCATTCTAAAAGTTTGCAATTACTTTTATTAGGTTATTCAATCCAAATTCTCTTACAGTAGGTATTTTCCTGTTGCTGAGACTTTTTCCTAAGTTCACAGCTTAAGATTTTTTAAGTCATAGAATAAATTTCTTCCTATTTTAAAACCTTCTTCTTTTCTTTAGCTTCTTCTATGTGCTCCATTCTTTTGTAATAATACACGTTGAATGTATGAGCGTACTACGAAGTATCAATCGCGCTAATAATAAAGACGATTACTATTATTATTTTGAATACTTGGGTTATATGGAGTGTATATCCGCAGCAATTGAACTTTTCAGAAACGCCATTAAAATCAATTGGAAATTTTTAACTCGATAAACGCTGCGCCGCTGTCATTCTTAAGTCAATAAAAGAGAATATCTGCGATAGGAGAGAAGCGGTGGAAAAAACAGATGGACGTGCGCGATTAGGTGAAGAAGACGAGCGATAAGGCAATTGACAGCGGGAGAAAGAGCGCTTGATATATGCACAAGGGCCGAGAAAATAGCGGAGGAAAGCGTGTTGCGCGATAAGAGGCATTTGACGAGGTCAGAGGCAAAGGAAAAAAAACGTCGATTTGCGCCTTCTTGTCCTGCGCTCGACATTTTTCCCCGGGCGCTCAACTTGAGAGCGCATGGGAGGTCGCAGCGATAAAGTTGAGCGAAGACAAACTGCTGCCTCCTTCATTAAGAAGCGAGAACATGGCAGCGGTTTAACTTCATTTATCAAATTTTTTTTCCCCGAAGACTCTTCAAACGCGGGATTCGTAGCCGAGAGGTATCAGCGTGTTTTCAGCGCGATTACCCGAGAATAATACCACCTGGTTCGGTATGTGGGATATGCGCTCGAGCCACGGTGATCTTTTTAGCGGATTAAGGAGGAGAGCGATCTATCAACGTGTCCCGACAAAATGATAACGTTTATTTATTTTTTGGCCCCGAGATCTCGAGATTAGGGCTTTCCTTCTAATGGTGCACCGTTTGGGAGAGCGCGTCCGTGCTTCGAGATAATTCCTAATCTGCGGAGGAAATTAATGCCTGCGAAAAGGGTCGCGTTATAAACGTAATGAATCTATTTATCAGAAAAATCCTGAGCAATGGCCGTCCGTTGATAGAGGATGCGATGGTGAGGGAAGTTGCGCGAAACGTCTTTGAAGATACTTTGGTCCTTGGCTTGTTTCAATAAAGCTTGAAGTGAAATTAACAGGTGATCAATTCGTATGATCTTCTCTACTTTTACTTGCGCTAAGTTTTCCCTAGCAACCCATGTTCAACATCCATCAGGATAGTGTGAGAAGTGAAGAATATCTTTACCAGATGTAATCGAGTATCTGCTCTATCACTTATCTGGAATTCGATCTAAGATATATTAACACCTGTAACTTCACTTTCTTAGTGAAGTAATAGACGTTTAGTAGGTTAAATGATCGCCTAACGTTTTCCAATCTTCCTTGTAAAAATTCTTAATATATTTATTTTTAAGTTATTTCACCGATACCTGCTCAAATGCATCGTGGTCTTTTAAATATTTGAAATTAATGGAATCATTTTAAGTTTTCATCAATCAGTAGTGAGTCTTTTTATAGGAGTGAAAAATATATCTTTAAGATTTGAAAAAATTATCAATGATGTGTACTATTTATACTGCATGTTCACCTTATTAACTAGTGAATTCATTCTGACTGATTAATGACAGCTGATTTTCATCGATTTGATCGAAACTTTTTTATGAGAAGCTTCAAAATGAATGAAAATAAAAAAGACATGGGAATAAACAAGAAATGAGAACTTGTATGAATTATATGTACGGTTAGCTCTTCGCTAACTATTAATTATTATCATTCCACCTTTTTCGTTACTATCCTCGTATTACATCTCTTCCATCCAATCTTTTTAGATATTTTATTGAAAACTTAAATTCATATTACATTCTAATATCGAGTTGTAATAAGAGAGCTAGAGTAAGAGGATAGGCAAAAAGATAAAAGAAATGCACTTTTATAATATAAAATGAAACAGTTTCAGACTTATTTAGTAAATATAAATTGGATATAATAAGTTTGGATTGAGAAGAATGAGTTGAGATGAGAGATCCTTGTTTCTCATTTGATTTTGATGATATTTATTTTGATGATAATTTACGTTTGTATTGCTTGTATTGTATTTATTGAAATTCTTTTTCTTAAACTACTTAATGGAATATAAGCACCTTCTGCTTTAAAGTTTTTAATATAAATGATAAAAGTTAGGGGAATAGATAAAATATATTATACATTTTCTTTGAATTCTTCCAGTTCTTTGTATGTGAGTCCTTTGTATGTGAAAATTATTAAACTTTTACGAATCCAGTCTTAAGGGGTCTCTAGCAATCGCTTAAACATAAGTAAGCGTACAAAGATTATTTCTTGAATAAGGTAAAAAGCTCCTGAAGAGTTATGGCAGTCTATAATGAAATAGAGAAATGAAAAAAATCGCTGAAGTGGCAATTGATCAGAAATTAGGCTCTTAAAACCTTCATAATGCCAATAACTTTTAAAACTTAAATTATATAGAATGGAAATAGTTCCGAATAATATATGCCCATGAATTATGTATCTTTGACTACCTTCGACAATGATGCGTCAGTTACTACCACTATTTTAGATCGTTCGCTATTGAACTTTATCTTCACTAGTGAAAATTTTTTAATGAATTGGGACCTGATTCGAGGACCAAAGAGACTGCTAACTTTCATATCTGCTTAACATTTGTCACCAAGTTACTCGAACAAATCGTGTTTAGCTACACGAATTATGGAAGTAAAAAAATGACCAAAATATGTATTAATTCGATGAGCACGAATGAGTTGTATAGACAGGGACCTGGTCGATAAAATTAATATTAGACCAAGCAAATTACAATTCTGAAGCTGTATATAACAGTAAGATGGTATCAGGGCAAAATTCTGAATAAGAATGCATTTATGCTCAAATTTCAATATATATAAAATTAATATCAAGGAAAGATTATTCTGCATAGGACGATATGCTAATGAGAAACTTTGACATAAAAGTATCTTTTAGATTACTTATTCAAGTGATCTTTCGTCAAGAAAATTTAACGATTCTTGAGTTAAGCAAGAAAAGATGATCAGTACGTTGCTTATGAAGAAAAAGCTAGAGATTTCAGATGAATTGTGTTATAATTAAATGATAAATATCAAGAGTATGCATCAAGAACTCCATGAAAAATATGAAGCGAAGAATAACTGATGAGGATGATTAATTTTTTAGCTTAATAGAGATTTTAACTGATGCTAAACGGTATCTAAATTCGTAAACACTTAAAAAGGGATGATTTATGAAATTAATTTCATCTAACTATTAAAAATTGTAACCCTTATCTAATGAGAGGCTCTTCGGATTTTTTGAAACTGTAATCCTTCTACGAAAAACTCTACCAGAAGTATATTTTTATTTATTTTGCAAAGTAAAATCATTATCAATATCCTTCAAATATCTCCAATAAATAACAAAATATCTGAATCTCATTTTGCACTCTTAACAGGATCGCCTTGATCCATCTTGAAATAAAATATCTTGATCAATGATCTCCAGGACTGAGAGCTAAATAAATCATATCATAATCAATAAGAATCGATCGAAAAGAAGTTGAGCTAAAGGTTATCATAATCAAGCTTTAATAAATTAGGAAAATGAAAATTACATATGCGAGAAACGACGCATCAAAAAGTTTAACAAATACTTCTATACGTTATTACAACACCGTTAATAAATCCTATAACTCATTAGATATAAATGGCAAATGAATAAAAAAACTCTACCGCTATGCTTTATATTGTAAAATATAAAATACATTTATAATTCTAAGAAGTATTTTCTCAATCAATTTAAGAAAAATATATTATATTTCAAAGATATTCCTGGAATTCTTTCTCACGCATTCTTATTAAACGAAAGTTTAAAAATTTAATGAATAACAGTTTCATGATGTTTCACATATAGGTAAAATAGTGATTCTCTATGTATTTGAACATGAAAATCCCCAAAACGATCCGCTTTGTGCCCCCGCCGACCACCCACACACTCACCGCCTAAACTTCTATGCGTACACGCCTATTTCTGCACTATCCGTGAATTCTGATTTTTGATGTTTTATTGCGTATATAAATATTCCTTCGAGAATTCATACGATCAAAGGACCAACCATTGAAACTTAATATTTTTAAATTTAAACAACATTATATCATATTGATTAAGTCCTGTCGGACTTGCAAACGAATTTTACGAAAATAAATTAGTCCTAAATTTAATTTGATACTTAATTGATATGATGCTTGAAAGAATTAATTAATTGATGGTTGAACGCATTTTCTGCCGAAAAATTACGATACTTCTAATGAATGGAAAAATATTCCGGAAAATTTAGTTTCTTTTAAAATATAAGAGCATTAATCCATCCATCCAAGAAAAGGAGAATATTCAGCTTCATGAAAAAATTCTCGTTAAAAAATATCTTGATTGTAAATTAAATTATAATTACTCCAGATCGTGGAAAATTCAAACTTCTAGGAATTTTGCGGCGTATCCCTCAGTATAATGAATTTGGAACCCAGCAAATAAATCGCTTTGGAATTTATTTAATGAAATCAATTTCCAGCTATCTGCTTCTATGTATCTTAATGAAGAAATATTGATAAATGAAGAACGTAAAATTTCTACCCTTTTGAAGAATTTGAAGCCTATTCGTTCTCTAAAATTAATCTTTTAAATCTACCTTAAAATACGGCTTCTGAGGACAATTACTCACTTTGATCCGAACGAGGAAACAAAAATATCATTTACTCCTTAAGATTATGTGGCTCACCTGGAAGGAAAGAAAAAGAAAATGTTACTATTAAGATGCATTCCATATGAGAATATTATTATACCATTGAACATCAGAACTTTAATGATTTGATTTTTTATAATTATATTTCAGTATTTTTGTATGCATCGATTGGTAATCTTATAAAAAGAGGGTCTTTACCCCTTTTTTTACTTAGTATTGTATACAAATGATGAGTCTCAATAAAAATTTGATCAAAATAGTTAGTGCAATGATTATAGCATTGAGAATGCCCTTTCCTCAAATTCAAAAGAAGGAAATCTCCTGAAAAATTGAAAACAGACTACTAAGCCTAGATAATGAAAAATAATTTAATATACAAGTACAAGAATCTCTCTCCAGCTAGGTATCTTCAATTTGAAAGCAAGACTCAATCTTGAATATTTCAAATCAAATTAATCGCATAATTTTCTTCAATATAAATAAGAAGACCATTTCATACCCTAGGATTCATAATTAGAATTTTAATAAGTAAAAAACAAGTTTTAAATGCCATGAATTTGTTTCTAGAAATTTAATTTTTATCTTCTCAAAGATATTTAAAATAATATAGAAAGGTAACTTCACTATCACACTATCGTGTATAAGGAAAATAAATTAAACATTATTTCATTTCAGAACATCTATAATTAATTTTTTAGATTTTTCCTTTCTTAGAAATAAATTAAATCTTAAAATTAAAATTTTGTATGAACTGATTGTTTTATCTGTAAGTGATGGAGTATGTAAACTTCAAAGAGTTTAAATTTAGGTTTTATGATAAAAAGACGTGTTCTAACAAACACGGTGAATATCATTCGCTCATCATAATTATTTCCATAATAATAATAATAAACGTTTAATTACTTATTGGGAAAAATTGGGACTAAAGAGTCCCATTTTTTCATGTGACAGAATGACAGATAAGGAGAAAAAGGAAAATGAATTTCACTAATAACAGGAAGAAAGATTTCTTTTTGAAGGTGGAAAATATTTGATATTTTTTTCACTGGAGAGTCTCTTCTTCGGTGAAACATTCTCAAATTATTTTAATGTGTGTACGATTTACTCAAGAAGAGGGGAATAATAAAGCTGATATTAAAAATTCATTCACAAAATCTGCGTTTTTCAAGTCAAAGCCTTATTTTTGACTTGAAAAATTAATTAAGATTAGAAAGGCATCCCCATATTCAATCCAAGACCTAAATAGTATTAAAGTATTTTATATTTTATTCTGCCGTAGTCGATTACTTCGTGTTCTCGCAATAATTAATTTAATATTGTTTTGATGACAGAGAGAGATAGATTTGCAGAGTTGTAAGTTTAAATATTATTTACGGAAAATCTCTACCTTCCTGTTTCTTAAGAGACGAAGGTTCCTAACTTTTTCTTTCAACGAAATGTAAATATCGATAATGTGGTTCAATTTTATTTTAGAAATATATATTCAAAGCTTTCCCACATCCGATGTTAATTATTCCTAAGACTTCCCAACAGTGATTGAGGAATCACTATGTCTTTGCTCATAAATCCAGCGGAAGATCAGAAACTTGTAATTTTGATATTGATTAGCTTTTTATTCGAGATAAAAGGCATCCTACATTTTTCATACCAATATTAGAAGGCTTGAGCTCGTGGTGGGCCATAGTATAATGAAAAACTTTGTTATTTTCGTACAGTAATTTAATCGTGGAAATGAGAAAGTTTTTCATTACCCTCCACTTTTCTTCAATTCCTGAAAATAAGTTAAGGTGCAGAAAGGAAAATCTTCTTCAAAAAGTATAATAAAAGTAATTTTTACTTTCATCAAACACCATTTGCAAGCTGATTTTATTCCAATATAAATAAAAGCACCAAATTTATCCTAAATTGAAATTTTATATTGATTAGGTAAATACTCTCACAAAAAATTAACATTCATTCATAGTTGAACATGAATTTTTCATCTTGAAAAGGAATGATTGTATCTTTATTTTTATCGACTTATAGATAAACTATTTATTTATTTATTAGCACATAATTTTTTCATCAATATCAAGATTCGTCACGATTAAGGAAGTAGGAAATCTTTTAAAATGTGAAAAACTATCCTTCCAAATTTTAATAAATTCATGCGTAAACACTATGAAAATAAAGTTTTCTTGCTGTTTCAACGTGTACATTATTTCTTTCCACTCAATTTCTTGGTACTGCAAGACAGAATAACTAAAATCCACGATGTCCAATAATTAGTAATTTAATAATATTTTCTCGCTAACCGAATCAGGTAGTTTTTATTCTATCCTAAATGTATCCTCGAGAAACATCCTTATAAGTTACATGAACATGAGATGAAATCAATTAGAAGTATCCTGTTAAAGCTCTCAATTTTATATTTCTCTATCTTAGAAGCTAATCTTGTAGTACATCTGACGTACTACTCCTTCTGTAGACTTCCACTGCCATAAACTTTATTGGAGTCATAAATATCAAAGCAGCCTCAGAGTTCTCTTACCTCTCAAATATCAACTAAATTACTATCCTATCCTTTTATATATTTTCTTTCGTAATGTGTTCGTAGGAATCAAAATAATATACCTTTCTAATATGAACATGTTAAGCTATTATACAAAAAATGCGAGAGCTACCTGTAAATTTCGCGATTAGAAGTTAGAAGTTATGGCTAAGTATGATAATCGTGCCATTTCATAAATACTTCGCAAAGTTAATTAATAATTTCCATACGAAACCTGATTAGGGTATTTCAATATTACAGTTACTAATTTTATTATTTTGAATGACCCTCTAAGACTAAAAATTGACCAAAGTATATTTTATACTATTGCTTATTAATAATTAAATAAAATTTTAAATAATAATTTATTTCGTGAAATAATCTTAATATGCAAGAATTTAAGTATATTTTTCATCTATCATGAGACGTAAAATCTTATTCCTGAATGAAAATAATCAAGATGGTTTGATATTTTAAGTGAATCGCTTCAGTTTTCTTTTCCTTGAAATGATAGTTTAAAATGAGAGAATCTACACGTTGTAAATGATATTTTTATCATCAATTCGGCATCGAGATTTCACAACAACTGCTAGGGTATACTGCTTTTCATCAGTTACACTCCCATTAAAAGTTGTACTAAATATTTTCAAGATTTTGTCACAGTCTCAATGTGACATTTCCTTCCTAAACTTTCCTGACTCTTGTTAATTAACTCATGCAATAATTCTTTCATACTGCCTAAAACTCTATCTTATGGAAGTTTCTACTTATTTCCTCAGAAATATTTACACGACTGTTAAACGAATGAATACCTATTTCACTAAGGAAATGTGAGAAGTAATCTGAAAGAACTTTTTTAATTAATCAAGTTTCTTCTCATTTTTCATTAAAATTTCCGTCGCACACCGCTACTTAAACACATTTTCAAAATTTTATGATCAACAGTGATTTGATGTAAACTGTATATAATGAGACTTATAAAGAAACTTTTAAAATAATATAAATTGGCCTCTATTTAAGTGTTTTTACGAGTAAGTTAATTCAGACAACTTGGATGCATGAGAGAATGGAAGAAGGAAAGGAATAGGAAATACTATAAGACAAATCAGCCAGTAGAATGGAATTTGCATCACACACATCAAGTTATTTTGTCTATCACTTAATAACTTCTACTGGCTTTCATAAAACGCGTTCTTTAAAACCTCCCATAATACTAAATAGTGGATTGGTGAGAAAGCATCTGTACTTCCATCCAGGTGTAGCCCATCTGAAAATGGTCCAGCATCTCCTCCACCCACAAGTTGCGTCACATTCCTACCACTAGATGCATATGTTACATGGTCGCTACACACTCTCTCATTCAAGTTAACCTCCTTTCTTTCGCAGTTTTTTTTTTCAAAACCAGCAACTGCGTCGTATACTCATCCGAAGGCCTTTCCCATATCATTGCCCTTTCCATCCATTTCCTATTAGAATAGGTGGAAATGACTCAAGTGGATGGAGAATCGATAGCACAGAAAGATAGAAATAAAGAAGTGGCGATTTTCGCAGCTGTGCCACGTGAGGCTTCCTTCCTAGGTCATCCACGCACCGCTCAAGGGTCCCTAATAGGGAACATGAATGGAATACAAAAAGGAATCGCACTTCCATACGAAATGATAACATCACATAGTTGCAGTAATTAAATACTAAAGCAAGTTTAAAAGGCGGTTTAAAAAGAGAATTAAGTACGAAAACTTCAAAAGTACCAGTTGTATTGGAAAATATCTGCTTGATTTAACTCGTAGTAATATTATTCTTATCAATCTTATTCTACTGTAGATATTTATTGCTAATGCGATATTTCCTTAAAATTCAAATAAAGTAGAGGTAATGTAAAAATTAATTTTCCAATAAATTTCCATTACTACACATATGATTAATCAATCCTCTTTTTGGTACATATTTCAAAAATGTTCGCGGGACTTATATAATTCATTCCAAATTATGTTTTTTGTCTTGTGAAGGAATTTCACTAAGCTCAGTTTCACAGGTCACATTTCAAAGAATTCCTTCAATGATCTTAAAATTCCCATGTATCGAAGCACACTTGAATATCCATGTACATTATAACTACGCATAATTGTTACCACATACAAAATTGAATTTACAGTACATTCATACGAATAATGAATAAAAATAACACCACAGTATCATAATCTTACGTAGTGATCCGAATCCGAGTGGCATGGAATGAAATAAACTTAAAATAAAATGAATGACTGTACCAATACTATATATTCCTGTAAGAAATATAAAATAACTACATAAATAACAATCAACGGATTCATCAAATAATTATGTTGGAGCAAGCATCCGTCTATAATTTAATGATACTTTTTGTTAAGCATTAGTTTTTCCCATACGGTTTAACTTTGCGAGCGTATTTTAATTTTTAAAATTTTAAAAATAGCCTTCTCTTTGCAGGATGCGTTATCCATGACAATTTTTATTCACAAAAGCCTTCAATTTCAGTATGCTTTCTGCGACTTCACTTGTGAAACTTCTATCTTGTGTTAATTTGTTGATTCTGCAAAATAGGAACGCTCACTGCTTTCACCGGAAGCTAATTAAGATTTCTCATGTACGCAATATGAGAGACAGTACTTACTTTTATGACCTCTCTAATAATTAGTTTATGGAGATTGATCTTATATTTCGCTTAATGAGTTGCATTTTAGAGCTGAATACATTTTTATGACGTCATTAAAACTAACTTTGCAGAATATAATGACTCAAAATCATGAGAGTAAAAGTTGCAAAAATATTCTATTGGTATTACCGATTGCATTCACATATGTAATAAAATGAAATTGGAAATTACTAGGATGGTGAAAAAGTTATGTAACGAATTGGCAGCTGTAAATGTCAGTTTTTAAACTTTATACAGTTACAATTTGCACATAATATCGAGATAGCGAGGTAATGAGTTTTTCAGATAATTTTTAAAATATTAGGGAGAAAGGTTAGAAAAATTATTCAAGCTATCTAAAATGAATTGAAGAAGGGAGGAAATTCATGACCGCACGTCTTTCAAAATAATATTTTCCACTAAATGAATACGATGAATGCCAATCAAATAGATATTGTTTTATTAAAAATTTGTTTTTTACCGATTATTCCTGAGCTTTATGAAAAAGCCAAAAGAAAATTAAATTTGGAAATTAATAAAATATTGTAACTTCTAATATAATTTTTATCATAAGGATTAAAATGGAATGAGAAGATTAAGTTTTCTGATTAAAAAATTCAGCATTCTATTTCCTACTCTTTTTGTTTTGGGGTATCGCTAGTGCTAAGTGGTTTGATTAAAAACACCATTCTCTAAGTAATCGCATCAATACTTATGATTGCTCGTTGATTACGAATTTTATCATTCATAAAACCCTGGTTATTGCTGATCACCGGAGAAATGCAACTTTCATAGACCGCTGCGGAGCAATTTCAGAATAAATTAATTAAATAACATTCTCCCTCACTTCGATTAGGTTCGTGCGCAAATTTGAAATTTCTTTCGCAATCGGAAGTATGTTTCGGGACAGGCCGTTCCAAACCCATCGGCGCTTTCGTCTGCGCATGCGCGCGGACCACTCGCGATTCCGAAGTAGGTTGCTATGGAACGAGAGATGCAGTCCGGAAGGGGCATGCACGCGGAATGGACCCGAGGAAAGGGTGAGAGGGGAAAAAGGTATGGGAAGAGAGAAAGAGATAACAAGTTGGTGGGGACAAAAAGAGAGGGGTTAGAAATGGAGTGTGAGGGGGAATTTTGAGGAAGAGAAATGAAAGCTAAGGCTATGTTCGTGGAATTACCTAATTGGAACTCGAAATTGGAAAAGTAAATAGAATCTAGATGGATTTTAAGAGGTAGGTTTATTTCTATGCAAGGATATTTGCGTAGGATTTTAAATTGGATTCAACTGTATAGGATTAGAGCATAATTATCCTGGAATGCTGATAATTATCGCAAAATCAGAGTCGAATCTATCAATTTCAAATTAAGATGTTGGGCATAAAAATGTTTAGTGGTTCTATCTGCAGTTAACCAGGATATATTGAAGTATATAGCTATGTGGGATGTATATTTATTACATTCGATCAGAACAAAGGATTTTTACTCCGGATGATCCGAGAAAATTTTTACCATTATTACAGTATGGGATATCACGGATCTGATAATATCAATGCTTATGAATATTGATAAATTATGTAAGAGAAAAAAAGAATATATTTTTAATGTGGAAAGGTTCTGATTATAAACAGAGAATCCTAACGATTATGTCTCAGTCTAAGGAAACGAAATGTTAAGTGGAGTGGAAGCACAGAAATCTAGTTCTTGTTAGTGGTTTGGTCTTTGTTTTTTCTCGACGGAACAGAGTGAGATATTTTCAGAGTGCTAACCATACATTCCAATTGTTCTCAAATAGATGTAGCACATGCGAAATACATATGTTTTATTCGTAAAATATTTCATTTTAACTCATCTTCATTCACTAAATTAGAAGAAAATCATTTTAGGTACACGGAAAATATCAATAAAACTTTCTATTTAAAAGTTAACTTTCAAATCAATAATACTACTACCTTTATACAGACACATTATCTAAAAAAACATATTAGGATGAAAGCTGTATTTTTCTTTCTCTGATTTTTATTTTTTATCCACGTATAATTAAGTTTAGCCCTTGCAATGTAGTTATAGGAATCAACTTAAGAAAATCCGTCAAAAATATACAATTGATATGATTCGTTTTATAAATATATTTTTTAAATATTCAAAAGTTATGATTGACAAACGTGTTTATCGGATGAAAGCCTAGTTAGCTAAGGAATAAGTTTCACTGCTTTGCAGGAAAAATATTTCAAATTTCAGATATTAGAAATGTGGATATAGTAATAGAGGTATAGTAATCGTTCCAATCACTTATTTCTTTGTTGTTTATGTATACTTAGGAGGAATGTCCTGAATTACCATGATAATAGTACATTTCTAAATTACTTAGTATTTATGGGCAAGAAACATTACTATTGACATAAGACTGAGAACGCTATAATATAAACGCGTTTTAATGTAGTGCAAAAAGTTAATTTGAGTGTTGCTATGCATAACTTACTTAAACCATACTGACCGTTTCCATCATATGTATTGCTAAAATACACACTGGGTACCGATATTCATAAATGAATGAAGAATATATTATCGAGGATTTTTTCCAAAAAACCTTTCTTGGTAATTTAGCTGACATTTCTCGGTAAACAATTATCTGTGACAAAGAGCACAATTCCACGAAGTTCAGCCAAATGCGATAATATTTAGCGTTAAATACATTCATTTGATGAAGCTCAACTTGTATATTATTGCTTATGACCTTCCGTGAATATTGAATATTATTATAAGCGGCATACCATATAAGTTTTCAAAAATACATTAATAACAGTTTTTTAGTTCAAAAGTACCGTAAAATATAGTTCACGTAAAAAATACAAACCAGATACATCAATTATGTACAACACATGTTACGAATATTTTTAACAACATGTCAACAGAGAGGATGGCAAAATACTCTTGCAAAAAAAAGAAACTCTGGGATGTTGTTCGAGAAGGTAATCATATGGTGAGCCGCCTTGTAAGGCTTCCCTAAGGCCACGCTTCACAGGAATGATGCCTTGGGTTTTCCGAAAAAGCATTTTGGGAAGAACTGGGTTTTCATTGATTTTATTCTTTCGGCAAAGCACTACTTTTATTTTATTTTCTCAGTGAATGTTTTTTTATGTTACCCGCACGAGTTAGCTTTTGGAGAACAAATTTCAGAGGGAACTTAAAATTTATCGTTCTGAAATGGGTCGTTCATTACGTTAAGTTAATTCCTTTGTTAAAAGATAAATTCGAGAGATATGTAATCATTATGCGCATGATGGATATGCATTTTACTCTAACTTTGAATGTAAAATTCGGAACCTCAAATTTGTTTCCTCTGTAGAATTCTCATAGAATAATAAAGTTATTTTTATATACCGTAAAATCTCCCTTTACAAAAGCGACATTTTTACACAAAAAAATAAGCTAAACTATTCACAGAGTGCTGTTGAAATTTAGGAATGGAATTTGGCTACAGAAGTTGGAGTGTAAATGTTACTTTTAATACAATCACTAGCATTGCGAATTAAGTTTTGCATTCGGCAATTCCAAATTAAATTAAATCACTAAAAAAGATCGCAATATGGCATATAGTTTAGAGTTTAAAATTTTCTTCAAACGAAACTAAGGGAGGAAGTGGAAAAAAAGCGTGAAGTGATGGAAGAGGATGGCGGCCGCTTGATATAGAGGTCTCGCAGAGTAAAAAGAGGAATAAGAGGAGTGGAAGGGGAGAGAGGAAAAAATAGCACCCTCGAGTTCGAAGACCTCAGTGTGAAAGAGTGCGCAGTTTGCGAGAAAAAACAAACGAAAGAAGAGACAAGGGAGTTCGTGTTGAGGAAGGTTGTGATGAGTAAAAGAAGGCCAAAGGAGAAGAAAATATCGCAGAGCTTTTTGCAAACCAGAAGCACGCTTAATTGTCGCGATGGAGAATTAATCCAGATGCCCGTCTCCGGGAAATGATAAAACTAAGAGTTTCATAGGCATTTTTATATTTTCCCATACTGTGTTCAAAGTTATTTGGATCAATATCTCGATGAGGATAAAAATATCGACTCTCCGACTTCCTAGTATTCTATACAGCAATTCGATGGCCTAAGAAACGAAAAGTTAATTAACGAGATAAGTTATGGCAACGAAAATTTATCAGAAATGTACAGCAAGGTTTCAAAAACCATTTATATTATATACTTCTTCTTTAAATATTTTCCTGCTTTTAAATTATCTTCTGAAAACAAAATTTCTTAAAATTTCCCCTCTTACAGTTTAGAAATTAAAATCTTACAACGAATTTTATTATCAGAAGGTTAACTGAAATAAAGTAAAATGGATTTTAGTTATAATAACATAAAGTCACTTAGTATAGATATATAGATAGTCGTTTCTTTCGAATTAAATACAACAAAAATGATAAGGTTTCTAAATGTGATATTGCTCGTTTATTGAATTTCTCTTCCCTAGAAAGTATTTAGAGAATAAAGTTATTATCTCATTAACATATTTATAATAAGAAACGACTTAATTTTTTAATGAACGTAAAAACAGTATGAAATTTTAACACATTTTGGTCACAAATGATGATGTTCTTCATACACTTAGTTACTAAGATTGTTTATACGCTTCGGTCAAATTGCATGCAGTACTTATCCTCATGTTCTTTTAAACAAATTAGTTGAAAAATTAAAAAAAAAATCATGTTAGGATACTCAATTTATAAGCCCAAAATCTTCGTTGAGTTCATAGCTATAAGACACCATGAGAAAATGCTGCAACTCTCAAAGTAGACAAATAGCAATGCATCACTGTTAAGCTTTTATAGTGGTATATAGTTTCATGAAAGATTTGAAATTAACTCGGCTCCATCAGAAAGGATAATTTATTCGAATTGATCTCTGCATTTGTCTACTCAACACAATTGGCTGAGTAAATGCCTTGTGTGTGGTATCTCCATATAACAATTCATGAGCGCTCACATCCTACGCATTATAAGAACACCCTTATCAGCTTGGAGGTGGTAATTGATCAAGTTTGCGATTCCATTCACCACTCACTCATTGTGCTCTCAAGAAGTCTTTCGAGTCATTTGTTCGAAATTCACAAGACGTAGATTTCTTTTCTGACGCTATCTCATATCTACAGCTGAATTCCGCTAAGAATTCTGCAGAAAAGAAAGCCTAAAGCTGCGAACTAAGAAATCGAATTTGTAAATTGAATTAAGTTGTGAGTAAGCGATTATGGTTTAAATATTTTCTCTATGTTTCTAGAAATATATTTTCTTTGTCTTCCAGAAATCCTTCCTAACTTTAAAAAACATCCCGTGCTCATAATTAAAGTAAATATTGTATTTTTCATTTTAAATAAGTTAAGAAAAGTATAAATAGAAAATTACACTTAAAATTTTGTTTCAGACCTCTAATATACTTAAAATATATGCTAAGTTTTATGATATTGGATACGAATACTTGGATGGCGTTTCAGTCCTTGGAACTTCTTGTTCTTTCACATGCTTACTTCTTGTATGGATTGCATTAGCTTCAGCTCAATTTAATTTAAGACATTTATGAATAACTGATGAGCACTTTAATATTATTCTCAAATAGGCATTTTAATTTTTATGGGTTAAATTATGGTAACTGGTGATTGATTTTTATGAAAGAATTTTAAAAACTCGATGAAACGGATACATATGTTATATATTCTATTTTTCTTGAAAATTCAGTTCCAAAATTTCAGTATTATTCTTTTACGATACTTGGACTCTTTATGGAAGAATAGCACATTAATTTTGCTGTAAAATCATTTAATTATCTCCACAGAAAATTCGGATGCACGAAACGCATAAAAGAAACGCAGGAATTGAGATTACCTCCTCAAATACTATTTCTGTTCTTGGCAGTTCCTCTCCATGGAGACTGCCATTTCGGCGCGCATCCAAACTTAAAAATTCCTGCGCTAATTTATAATCCCGAATTAATCACAAGTTTTTGACAATAATCTTTCACCTTTAGAAACCAAAACTTTCTTAGCTTAAAATTGCATTCTATAGAAAGAAACCTTTCGGCTATTGACCGAACAATCTTCTCTTTTCCCTGCATTTTTTCGTATCCCAAGCAATTGCAAGAGGCGCTAAAAGCATGCGAATGCGCATAGCTACCGAACAACGCACTCGTTGGCCATCTACTCCGGGGCCCCACGGCTTCCATCGCCGGGGAAGGAATCGCTTCATCCCGCATTATAACTGTCTGGATTAGAATCGGCCGTTTTTTGCTCCCGTTTATATATGTTTTCATTCAACACCCGCAGAAAGAGGCCTTCCTTGGGTACTGTCCTCGGGGACTTGGTAATGGCGAAGCTCGTCATAAAATTATGTTCGAAGAGTCGCTTAGATGATCGCTTCTCTTATCCGCTACACTCTAAAGGAATGCGATGAAATTGAGAGATACGGTGGTGGAGATAAAATGCCCTTTTCCATCGTTGTTTCCAAGGCCATAAACGTACTCTTTCACGCGTATTCTCTTCTCCACGGATCTTATATCTAACGCTATCAACTCCTATCACTTCTAAGCTGCATCTTTAAATATATATTTCAACCCCTCTTCTACGAGCGCGTTAATGAAACCAGATTCAGATAGCGCGGTAATGCTCTTTTTTCCGCCTCCGGAATGAATGGAAATCTGTATGAAAAGAAGGATGCTAAGTTGCGCTTAATGTCCGCATCCGTTAGGCATTTGTTTCGCGATTTTTTCTGCGAAGAGATACCACCCGAGATTTATTTATTTTTTTCGAGTTTAAAGAACGGGATCTGTCGAGAGTGACGAAAAATTAATAGTTAGTTTCTAGGAAGTGGAATGCGTTACCATTAGCTCAGTGGAGGATGGATGAGGTTGCAAAAAAAAGTAGAGGGCACCCTTCTTGTTTTATTATCGTCTTTCTTTGATGTGCAGAGAGATGCTTTCCGTGTTTACTAATGGGAAAGTTCCGTATGTCAGGTATCAGATTGGGAGAGTAATAACTAAAGTCGGGGAAGATCATTCTAAAATCTTTTGAAACTAAAAACAAAATTAGAGAGTTCAAATAACTTTAGTTTATAAGATTAGGACAGTTAAGAAGAAGATATCGTCCTTAACTATTATGAATGTTAGTAATATTTTATACAATGCACTGCTACTCTTTTTGCTTACGTACCTTACGGATGTGTTTTAAATCTAAACTTATTTTTGAGGTCGAATTAATCCGCATTTGATACCAAAATATTTTGCCAAACACAATTGATTTTGTGGACCAAAAACTATATTATCATGCATTTATCAAAGAAAAAATTATTCACAGTTTTGTCTTAAGAAGATCATGATTAATATTTCTGGAAACAACGAAGATCATTCGGACGCGTCACTTCTAAATTAGAAGTTCGGTGACCGATGAAATAAACTATTCCATTATGAATATTCAATTTATAAATAGTTCAAAGTATTTCCTTAAATGCTGGATAGTCAAAATATTTTTTATCTTTTATAGAAGAATATTTCTGAGATATGATATTACTGAAACGTTTGATCACATATCTTGTTTTAATTTGACTTCTGAAGAACACTTAAATTCTTTCCATATTCATACGGAGTTCATTTATGGATTTTAAAATCCTAGCATGATTTAAATGTTGATTACAGCTTTAAAATGCTATATAAATGGGATATCAAGGGAAATCTCAAATCACACCTTTCCCTAACTGTATGACTTGAAGTGGAATATAATACGGTAATTGATAAGTTATTCATTTGTAACAAATACTTCATATATGAAAGCAAGAATACACAGCCTTATTTTTCATTCCTAACACATCCAGTATCTTCAAAGGATATCCTAAATAATAATAATTTTTAAACCTGTTTCGATGAGACAAAGTTCATGAAGGAGTGTTTACTTAGTAATGAAAAATCACGAAAGTATTTTTTTTTCTTTTGACAGTGCATACATTAGAACGAACAAACTAGACTTTGGAGAAGGCTTATGGAAAGGCATAGGGAAGAAGAAAACATTGCCTACTATTGGATTAAATAGTTGCGAAAGAGGATAAAGAAGTAAAGGGACGAATGTGTGTGGTGTGACGTAGGTTCATGTGTCACAAGAAACAAAGTGGCTGTGTTAATAGGATGAGAAGGGCTAAGCAGTTGCAGATAGTGAGCAAAATATTATGCGCTAAAGTAGATATGTGTGAGCATCATCAGCTGTTCTCAAAGACTTAGAAATGGAACAATACTTTAACGAGCGATTCTGTACGAAGAAGAGGAAAGTTTTAAGAGACTTGAACTTCTAATTGGATAGTCGTAATTGAATATTCATTTTCTACATAGCTTACATTGCCTTTAGCGGGTCCAAAGGATACTTAATTAACGACTCAACAAGAATTAACGACAAGCTTCAGGTTCTAGTAACGGTGAAATTGTACTAAAAAAATCATTGAATAAATTACCTTAGTGTTATTTAAACCTAACCTGTGTATAAGTAGATGGAGACTGTGAAATACTTCTGAGTATATAAATTCTTAAAATTATAAGGATTTCTCCTAACTTTCAGAAAGATCGATAGATTTAAAATGTAATGATTATACTGAACTGCGTAATTAAAATACTCATTTTTTGGTCAATCCAAATTAGTTCAAACTCTCTTAAACGTGCGATACCTAAGTATTTCACTATAGAATGCTTGGAAAACTCGTGAATAAAAAATAATCGATAAGAAACACCCCCCTCATAACTTGTCATGATACATAAATTTTAACTTTACATTCATTCACCTCAAACAATTATTGTTTGAATTATAAATTAAGATAAATAGAAAGGAAGTAATTTTTTAAAACTATTACACAAAAATCTCAGAATGAAAAGAACGATACCTACAATGAACGAAGATTCGAAATAAATTATAGCGTTCATTTTCTATATTATTACGTTTATCAGAGTTTGAGCTATAGATTACGTTATTCTTATGTGACATAAAATTTTGTACGACGTCCTTTTGATTCTTACAACATTTGCATGTAATGTCAATAGGAGAACTCTCTAAAGCTACATCAAACATTTATAAACGTACATAAAATTCTCTTCTATCGCTCATTTTTAGTTCCATCAAAACACCAGTCTTTGGCTTGTGATCCAAGAGCACCCTAATATATTGATACGTTGAAAGATGCTATCTGAAATAATAAGTTAGACTCCTGGTTGCAAATCGTTCCACCGCTATATCTTCTTTTATGAACAGACAGCGAATCTGGAGGCAAAATTCTCACATATACAAACTCGTTTGAAAGAATCCTTAGGATTGATAGGCATAAGAGATCGGATAAAATATTCGATCGCATTTGCCTCGAGGACTCCTTGGAATTTCTCTGCACAGTGCTTATTAACTCGGACATCTACAACAGAAGCACATTTATCCGCCTCTTAATCATGTTAATGAGGTACAACAATCGGTGTGGCAGGAAAGCTTTTCCGCGAACAAAAGTATAGATGAATCACACTCGAAATATCAAAAAAGTTAATGAAAACAAACAGTGCCTTAACATCATCCACGCTTGACGCTCTAATGCAAGGTGTTTCATTATCGCGGCTGTTCCACTGAAGTCCTCCGCATTTCCTTAAACTCGCGGCTTTGTTTTCACAAGTTGCGTCACAAAGAAATTCAGAGAAGTAACTCCGTATCTTTCTCTAACGAAATGAAATGTAGTTATTGTGAGAATGAGGAAATGCATTTCTTATAATTAATGAGCTTTTTAAGTCCAACTATATACTCCAAGTGTTCACTCTAGAAATTTTTTGAGATCCGCTTTGTTTATATAGTTAGATTAATTCTATTCTGTTTATTATTTTAAATAATTAATATATAAATTAAAGTTTAGAAGGTAAATGATAAACTACACGTGTAATAGCACAAAAGGTAGTATTTATGGATCTATTGCAATTAAATGAGAGGATAAGGAAGCCAGAATTGACATAAAATCGAAATTATTATTCTCTATGACATGGAATATTCGTATATTTTAATAAATGTTAAGCGCATTACATAAGCGAAATTGGTCCTGTTATATTTCAATGAAGATAAAGATTTATAAAATACCTTATTATGGGAGATAACAAAAACTGTTTCAAAATTAAATGGCTCATTGATTTGTGAATTATTTTAGGATAATTACCCAAAGACGATGGATTTTTAACGCACGGTAAAGTTTGATCAAATTGAACGAAAACTCAAGTAAACATTTTTCGGTTTTATTAAATTCAAATATAATGAAACGAGAATAGCAGGTCTTTAACCTCGTAGAATCATTAAAAAGGAGCGTCGTGAATAAAGTACTAAATTTACTTTTGAATTTCTGATGAACTCACGATGCATCTTATCACATCAAAAGTTATGGTGAAAAAATATACTAATATTTGAAGACAGTAGATGAAATAGACGCAGAAATCTCTAGGAATATCCTTCTTCTTTCGCAATGCTGTATTTAATTACTTTATGAAGAAACCTGATTCTCGAGCAGCAATTTAGAAATTAGATACAAGAGAAATAGATGTTTTATATCGCAGCGTATTTCAAAGACGAAATGCCTTGTAGAATGGCTTAGCTCTCCTTCCTGGTTCAATTTGTAAATTGCATTATGGGAGAGGCGGTAAAAAGGTGGTACGACTATGGGCGAAGAGGTGTTAATTGAGACTCCAAAGACAAAGAAAAGGAAGGTCATAGAGATGGTGAGCCATAGGGAAGGAAAAGATTTTTAACACAAAGGTTATTTTATTAATACTTCTTCCATCATCATTCAGCGTAAAGTAGCGGAAAACATTTTTAGCTACGGCTTTTCCCATTGTGCGATTGAAGCTGATTCTTTGGATTGAAAGAAGGTCAACTCGGGTTTCTGCGAAGAAAACCTTCAGAATTCCAACATTTAGTATCAAAAATTTAATCTTAAATGAAGAATATGTGTGCTAGAAATATCAGTCTCTGCAGACAAAGAGCAAATACATTCAAATAAAAAGTTTTAAGTATTGAGTTCGATTTCAGTAAAATAGAATAACTTCAAACAAGCGTTAATCAGTAAGAATACTGTTATCATGTAATAGAAAACTTATAGGGATCGCAGTGATGGAGTCAGTGAAAACTGTAAATATTTATGATGCTCATAACATCTTAGCTATTTATTTATTTCGATATATATTAAATCTGAAGTAAAATGTCATTTTAAAATTTTCCATAAGAGTTCGTTTCCTCCCTATGGCGAGTGCAGTAGGGCTGGATCCAAAAAGAGAACATCATGCTCCTCTGCTAACTTTCTAAGCACACAAAGAAGCCATATTTATTAATATGGGTGCAAGTTGATGAGACGTAAGTTTTGATGCTTATATTGCGAAGAGAGATCTAACAGAAACCGGATAAGATTCTTCTCGATAACAAACCCAACGTGTCACTTCAGCACGCAGAAAAATTGATGAAAAAGGAAAGATTCCTGTAAGGGATACAGAGAAGCATCTTCCGATGTTTTGAATCCTAAATTATTGTTTTGATGATAGCACGCAGGCCCTGGCTCAATCTCTTCCGGCATTCCAACCATCTTTGTTTATTTACTCTTAAGACGGCCTTCCCTTTTAGCCCGCGTGCTGAAATTACTCTCGAGGTACTTTTTCCCTCCTGAATTCTATCACGAGAATGAAGAAATAAGCAGACGGGAGGACGAGCAGGGTGGGAAACTTAAAGATCCCCGAGTAATAATAAATGTTAAAAAAACGACGAGTTCGAGAGTGACGTCACCACTTTACAGAGGCAATAACCTTCCTCAACATTGCGCTTATTTATAACTCCTCCTTGACTCCGGCCATTCTTCACTCCTGACACATCCTCACGAGTAATCCCAGTCAACGACAACCCCAAATAACTGCGGGAAACCGACCCA
This sequence comes from Pantala flavescens, assembly GCA_020796165.1. NCBI lineage: Eukaryota > Metazoa > Arthropoda > Insecta > Odonata > Libellulidae > Pantala > Pantala flavescens. The sequence goes on along the minus strand of CM036884.1, from coordinate 31,722,546 downwards.
TGCAATCTCATCCCACATCCATCTGATTCCAGGCCTCAAATATTTCTCCTTTTTTCACATCAAACCACGAAGAATGCCTCTTTCGCATCCAATTCTCTGTTCAATCTTGTTCGTGGTTTCCTAAAAAATTGTCGTTTATTGGCGACCATAAGTCCTTTCTATTTCTGAGAAAGTCCTTGTCCCGTTTCCCGATCTTTATGGCCATAATTCCAATTTCTCTGATGCAGATATAGAGAATTCGTGCAATTGTTTACTTTATCACCTAGGCTCTTGAATGGCCTATGCAATGTACGGGAATAAAATAGACCTCAGAAAGACAATTGCTTTTGCGCTTTTATTAAAAGAAAACTAAAATGGGTATTTTTATCGTTTCATCTTCGTCACGGAGTTGCACAGTTGTTTTATTCACGGAACCCGATAACATTCTACATCTTAAAAAGGTTGCTACCCATCACACTATCTTCTCAAAGTTTTAATTTCATAAATGTAACCTAGTTTTGTCACATACTACTACTAATACTGGCTAAGTTAATTATAATGGAATATATAAATATTTCTTGCCTAATTCTCCTTTGCTGGAAGTGTTTTATGTTTAAGATCATGAAAAGTGATACATAAACTTAAAGAAGCTTATAATAGCTATGAAATCTATTAATAGTCGATTCCAAGGAAGCAATAGAAGGTCATCGATAATTCAAGACACCGATTGAATCTTCTAGTTTATTGCTTTGATATTTTTGTGCCAAATTATACTATAAATATACCATGGCAATGGTAAAATTAATGAGGAAAGGACTGTAAAGCGAGATATAATCTACTGAATTTCACAAATAGTATCAACCTGTCAGAGGTTTAGTTTAAACGCTTTTCAAATAGTAATTTACTAATCAACGATTGCTTTAGGACAGGTATATTAATAGAAGTATGATAACAGTGAAAGATCTCTAAAATCTTATGTACATAGCATCTTAGGATTTGGGGAAAAGTATCTTCTTGTAATTTAATGTGAATTTCAGTAGCCATTGCTCATTTAATATCGACTTGTCTAAAAGTTCTACGTTTTCGTTCAAGTATTAGGAATTAATGGACGTTTAAACCGTTTCTCTTGTAAATAAAACCCTTAAATTGTTTCTCGTACACTAAAGACTTGAAATATTAGAAGTGCACGTATTACAACGTGCGAAACTCATTCCGGATGAACGTGAAAGGAAAGATTTGCTCACGAGTATGGAAATGTGGAAGTGTCGACATTCGCGTACTTACGCAACCCAAAAGATGGGCACTATGAATGTATGTACATGAGCGTAGTGAAATGAAAATGACATTTTCAACCGCTTGTTTCTTTTACGTCACCTTGGTTACGGCGAATGATCTAATCAATTTCACCGTGGTTTTCAATTTTACCCTTTTTTGCGACAGAACTTTTATCTTTCCCGGATAACAATCATGTTGCTTGGAATCGTTTCGAGTGAGCATACCTCCGTCACAAAGGACATGATGATTTCTTCATCTTTCTGTTTCAGATACTCGTGACTAGTTTTTTGATGATATTTTTGGAGTCGCCCAAACGACCTGAATATCTCTCGAATTCCTGATCAGGATAAGAGAAAGGCCAAGGAAATTGCGTGGGCGACACAACAGTACACTCACTCACGACAATCTCTTATTATAATTCTGCTGAAGAAAATGAATCACTGGAAATACTCCCTTTCCAATTTAAAACTCACTCACACCGCTACTCTTTCACAATTCTTAACTCTGTGAATGTTACCTGCTAATGAGCATTAAAAACTTGAAGATGAAACATTGACTTGAAGCCTGTTTTAATTTATTTTAGAAAATCAAATATTATGCCTAGTAATAAAAATAACTTAGTAAGTAACTTAGTAAGTTATTTTTATTACTATGGCATTCCACGAAGTCACGCCTTCTCACATTGATTTCAAATATTATGCCTATCAATATCCTTACAGTGACATGAGCAATTTGCATTTGAGAAAAATATCCCTTGAAATTCTAGATGTGCAAAAGTAAATGAAAACATATTTCATATCATTAAAATAAAAAGAGATTCCCAAAAACAAAACAGTCAATTCACAGCCTCTATTGAATGAGAAATATTATCATACGCTTCTATAACCAATTTTATTCCTCAAAAAAGCATTTAAATCTATCTAAATTAATAATAACTATTGACGAAATGACCAAATCCATAGATTGAATAGATTTCAGAGCTGCAGACAAACGTCCTCGGAATAGATCTACGTCAAATTACTAGAATTACCTAACGATATAATCTTCCAAAATCCACGTCTTATATAATCCTAATCCATACTCATTTAAATTTACAGTAAAGTAAATAATTACCGTGCATTACAATGGAAATTTATCACCCTGCTTTTTCCCAAAGGCTCGAGTGTTCATTAAATGGATCAAGTAAACTATTTCCGCGATAAAAGACTCCGCAAAGACGGCTGCATTATGTTGGCGGTATGCATAATATATTAATCACTGCGACCGGACGCATGCAAAAAAGAAGCACCGTTAGGGGAGAATAAAATATCGAAACTTCTTATTAAGTTCGTTGCCTCCCAATGCAATCAGTTTTAATGGGGGAAATAGGTCACATTGGCCTCATGTTAGACCCGCCATTGAGCAATCTTTCCTTTTTTACGCTATCGCCCATCTCTCGTATTTTTTCCTTGTAAATCTCTCTTCTGTCACTGAGTCCTTTTATGACGCATTTGATTACACGCTGGCGGAGGCGCCCTCAGCAATTTGTTGGCACTACTGTTACAAGACCGCCGCAATGAATCTAGCATTCCTTAAATTATCGAAGGGAACGCTATTTAATTTTAGGTTCTTTTCGTTTATTTGGATTAAAATGCGGTGCGAAAGGGAGAGCGGGTGAGGTAACTTGCCTTCCTTCGGCAGAAGAATTCTTTTACCGATCCTTATCTCAGAGGGAAATGAAAATAATCGAGGCGATTAATTCATCGCTCTGAATTAGTTCGGAATTTTCAAACAAAAAATAAACTCCTCAAATGTAATGGTTCTTTGTGAGGCCTATGATTTTGCGTTTAAGATGAGGAATTGACGCTCTATTCGCGAGGCTGGAATTACGAGGGCGTATTCGATACACTGAAGAGATAAAGACGTTAAATGCTCCTACCTTATGATTCAGTGTCTAAACATACGTCTAAGGATATTCAGTTACGAATCCATGAGCTGCACTATAGAATTAAGCAAGCAGCGTTTATTAGAATTAAGTATAGAGCGCTGTAAACTCCCTTAGACTATCTTGCTTCGCAGGCTAAGAATTATGCTCGATCCAGATGCTCACTTAAGAACGACCAATATTGGTTTCATAGTCTTTGTGACAGTTAAAAATTATTTTGCGACACTAAATTTATGGTAATAAGTCAAAACTAAGATAGCCGAGCATTCCTATATTTTATTCAAGTATTCAATCAAAATATTTATTGCCAATTCTTTAATATAAGACAATTTATTGAAGATGAAGCGTACTTGTTGATCACTTGGGTTCAACTAATTAAATCAAGTCCAAATTTTAAATACATTTGAAAATAAAGAATCAAAAAGACGGATAAATAAATTCGAAGTGCTAAATTAAAAACTCTTTTTGACAAACTGGGACGAAAAATCGGTCCATTATCATATATACGCTTACGCTTGCATTTATTTATACTAATATATCACTATAGTAAATGCTTACGCTTATTTCTAATTCCTGGAACATACATCAAAGTTTAATGAAGTTATCTTTCGCTCAGAATACAGTCGGTTTTTTTCTTTTTCGTGTCGTAAATTGATTTATTTTATTCTTAGAAAAAAGGCAATAGCTTCGCAGTGAAGGCCTACGTGGGAGAGAGAGTTTCAGACAAGCAGTTTTATGACAGGATATGCATGAATGGCTTTTTTAATTTTCGTCTGCTTCCACATGCAAACTTAGCTGGAAGGGACTTTTATTTACTGTTGCAATGAGCGAATACATTAATCTAAGAGAGAGACGTCCCCTTTCTTCGCCAAACGGATGTTAGTGCTTTTTTGCGTTGCGTGGTAAAAGCTCATGACATGGCTGAAATTTGCTTGAGAATGAAAAATGAGAATATTAGGAAATGAAAGGTTTATATTTCAGCTCTCATTCATTGAGAAACTAAATGGTGAAAGTGTGGTAGTCCAATTTTTCGCATTTATCAATCTATTCAAACGTCACTGAAACATAATCATCAACGGGTTACGGTTGGATTCCTTACACGTATCTTTTAGTTGTTTATTTCATCAAAATGAACGAGAAACTTTCGAACAATGAATAAATATTATAATAGATATTCAAAGAGTATTACGAGAGAATATAAGTTTCTGATCTCGTTCCACTCATACGAATTTCTAACAGAATAATATACTGTATTTGACAATAAAATTTCCTAGGTATTACTATCTGCATCAGATTTTGTGTAAGCTAACTTCAGGGTGCATTTTTGCTACTTGGTTGATTCTCGAAAATAATTCACATTGAAAGGAAAAGTTAAAATTTCCAATTATATAACTACGAAATAGCTAAATGAAAATTCTCACTAATTTTTCAAAGTTAATAATCGAAATAACCTATTCTTATTTAAATTGAGAGATAAAATCAATGATATACAATATAAAAATACTTATTCAATGATAGTATCAAAATTAATCTCTCTTGAGTCCGTGGATAACTGTTAAAATTGAGAAAAATGCGTACAAATTATGATGTGCATACTTTCTTCGTGGAATTAAGGGGCAAATTATATTGACTGCATTGTGGTTTAATGATGACTATAACCTCAAAATTATAACGGTTGATATAAATTAGATATATATTCTATAATTCTGAATTCTAATTTTCGAGGGCATTATCACATCGGGCGCGATCTAATAATATCCCTAAAGACTCTACACCATTATTGAAGAGAGTGCAAATTCTGTGGATAAATCACAACTCGAGGCCGAACAAAAATCGTCCCACGCAAATACATCGGCGGATCGAATGTCAGCGAAAGTCGTATTTTCCCAATTGGCGAAATGCATGGCCGTTACGCGCATCGACTCATCATACTCTCCCGTTGGGAAATTCTTCACAGGAGACCCGTGCGGTAATGTTTGACGTCCAAAGACAATGGCCAAAAAGTAATTCGGCCCCACGTACATTTTCTCTCAAAACATTTTATGTTTTATACGCTGGCAGCATTTTTCCATCTAATGGTACATTTCTAAGACGAGGCTGAAGGGTTCCATTCGCGTGGGTTGATTTCTTCCGTCTCATAGCTTCTTTTGCTCTCAACCTTTTCATCTTCTCCAAGTTCTTTGCGTATCTCGTTACCGCATTTCCGCTCTTTCCTCCACACGTGTCTCTCTCTCTTTAATCTTTTCTGTACCGTTATCTCCCATTTGATTCTCATCTACATTTGATGCGGTACTTTGTTAGCATCTTTCGGCCTTTCGTTCTCTGCATTGCGCGCCAATTGCTTCCTTTTACTCCACTGTTCTTATTCTAATGTCGGAAACTAAATACGTATTAAGTTTTTACTATTGAAATCAGTTATACAAATATATTTAGTATAAGAACTTTTATATAACTATAAAATTGACTTTACGTCTGAGCTTACACGTTGCCGTAATTGATTTTGATATGAACTGAGATCAAAATGCACCGAAGACTATAAAACAGCCGCCTTTATCCTCTTAAAACACAGTTTCTAATATTCTTTTAAGTCTATTTATTATGAGAACAATCTTCGATAGATATTTACGGATATTTATCTAGTTTGTCTATCGCTCAATCCCTTTCTTTGCAACTAAACTGATAGAATCCTTTTACTAGGATACAGATAGATAGACAACGACTTTATTCTAATACTTGTGGAACTCACGTCGAACGTCTATGGTAAGGTAAAACCAGTTTTAATAATTCCTTCAACAGTATAATTTGATAACGTAGTAAGTGTGGTTCTTGAAATAGCAATGAATTAATACTATCCAAGAATAAAATCTTATTTGTTAGTTAGTTCGTGCATCTGCAATGATATCAGTTAAATTATATTCATTTATATTATCTAAATGTTCATTATCTACAGGTCCCGATAGCCCAAGTACTTCATTCCAAGTAGTTTCCTTCCTCCTCTTATTAGCGATGTACTGCCTCCCCTTCTTCCGATCCGAAGAGGGGAAGTGGACGTCCGGAACTCGTCCGCATTTCGAATCTATAAAACTCTCAAAACGGAGGACCAGTGGAGCGTTAAAATGTCGCCAGAGGAAAGGCAACGCGTCAAGGAGCTGGAATTGAACCCATGCCCGTCGAGAAAGGAGATACGAGTTGGCAAGACCAGTTGAGCGGAACTCCTGTAATATTATCGCGAAATAAGTAACTGGCTCGCTAATTTTTTTACGTGTTTTTGTGATGCGCTGATGGGCATCTCGTAAACAGCTCTGGAATCATCTTAACGCAGCTTTATCAGCTTCGGAAGTGTATAACATTAAAGGAGGGAAAGGTTAACAAAAAATTGGACAGCCATTAGGGAGGAAATATACATGAAAATTTATCCGCAATATAGTGAATCAAATTGGAAGCTCACTTTTAAGTAGGGAATAGGATAATACTGCATGAAAGCGCTCCTGAGAGATGACTGGATTATATGACTATTTACGAGTATCTAATGGAAAGCGGAAACATTTCAAACGGTACAAAAACAGAGGGTTATAATCGGAGACACTCAGAATGTCCTTTATGCGTTTTATCTATTTGAACGTAATTTCTAAATGTTTCTGTCATTAGCGTATTGTAAGTGAAAATACTAATCTAATGGAAGAGTGAAAGGATCTTATACTGCATAAGCATTCGTAAAATGCCAAAAAAACTATGGCAACCAGCATTTGAGTAATTTAATCTAAAAAGGACATACCTTGGGTAAGAAATTACCTAACTGCACGAAATAGTTTCTGTTCAAAGAGTTAATCGATTTTATTTTTAGGATAATTACGCAATATCAATTATAATTAACTATCGTAGATATCGCTTCACTTAGTATTTCAATTATCATGCATGTATTTATCAGATAAATTAATGTTTAATATTAATTTTGAACATTCTTTTACTAATGAATTGATCTTTCAAAGTTCACAACTTTATGCGTATTGTCTTACGATACATAAAAAACGAAACGGAAATTGACTCCTGATTACTATAATTCAATCAATTAATAATTCAAAAAAATGTATTTTGATTTTAAATATGAGAGCCTATAAGGCGGATGGCACTTTCTTAGGCAGCAGCAATGATCCAAAATAAAACCATAATGATGAAGAAGAATCGTATTCATCTGATCTGAAAGTCATCCTCATTAAAAAAGTAATCAAATGAACTATTCCAACTCCTTGGACTTTACGATTACAATTATGCGTAAACAACTTATGTACACACGTGTTTATAAGGGGAGGACACAAAGGCTGCAAAAGGAAGGAACGTATCAATTCCGTGATCCTTTCAAGATCTCTTCATTCATTCCGGAATCCGAGCGTTGCTAATTCATCAACCCCACGGACGGATTCCTCTAAACGGGAAAAATAAACGAGTTGCGCTCCATTGTAATCCCACGGACAACAAACCACGATCCGGGTTTCTCATGTTTTTCCCTTTTAAAACTACCCCGGAGATGTTTTATTTTTAGCCTGCGATTTTAATCTTCGCCGAGGAGTGCATAATAATAACGAAAAAAAAGGTTACGTATCTGCGCATCTAAAACCACATCTCTACCCTTTGAGCAAAAATACGTTCGAGAAATGAAGGATGGTAGTCGACGAGATTGGATAAGGGAAAAAGAAAATAAAAGCGCACGTAGGTGGAAGCCCTCTCTCCCAACGGACGAGTCACGACCTACGACAACCAAGATTTACGTCACGTCCATCGTCTTCTTCTTTTCTTCCTCAGCTGAAATATCGCATCGCCCACATTTCTTCCGCTGCCAAAGTTTGCTTCTTTCGCGTGATTTATCCCCTTCTTTTGTTCTCCCACAATGCAGCGGGGGCTTTTTCATAACGCCGCTGTTTAGCGGCAGGTGCTTGATCGTGTTTTAACGGTAAAATGTCATTCTTCTGAATTCGCGCCGATGTTAATCCGTCGATGCCGCACTTCCGTTTGTGCGTCACATGTACGCGTTCGTTGATTGGCGCTTTTTTTTAAACTCGAGTGGTGCGAATAGTTCGCGGATGTGTTGGTTAGAGGGTGCTGAATCGTTAGTTGATAGTAGAAAGTCTATTATAAATGTACTATTGCTCTGAATCAGTAGCGCATCGGCCATATGTTATTTTTGCGGATTAAGTGTGGACAGCTTAAGTAAACTTAAGAATGATATATGCATATTTTCACAGTGATATTAACTTAAGAATTTAATGAAAATTATCACATAAAATCGGCAAAATAGTTTTTAACGCTAACATAGTTTATAGTAAGTCATCTTTCGAAATATAATCAAATACTTAATTTTACAAAAACGCATTAAAATATATCTATCTCCTTTTTTATACATATCCTAACTATAACTACTCCGATAGTTTCTCAAAAAATCTATCTCATAAATACATAATAAATGCAATATGTATATTGATATATATATAGATTTATTTCTAGAAAGATAATTCGTTTTCAGAAATGAAAGATGGATAAGTAAGTTAAAGGCACTATCAATGCCTTACGTTTTCATGCTTTAATACTGTTTTATACACATCCACAGTAAAGATTTATTTCGAAGTTTCAAGAACTACTAGCTACTGATAACAATCGATTTGTTTTGTAAAGAATCTAGTGGATGAAAAACCCAACATCAGAAGGAGGGAGATTTTTCAGGAAACCTAACAGTATAACTCCTAACAAAAGAGATAAAACTCAAAGAAGGAAACCTTAGATGTATTTCGGCAGAGAGCTTAAAAAGTCCCATTTGGTGAATCATTCGGCTCTCTTCTTGATATGCTGCTCAACATTCAAAGTTCAATTCCCTCTTCCTTGTGCATGAAGTTTGTTACAAACAATCCTTTTTGTAGATATAGATATGGTTCAACTTCCAACATATTTAACATTTAATAATCAACATTCTTAAAATGAATATTAGTTTGCAAATTGGATGCAACACTCTCATTAAATTCAAAATATTCTTTGATATCCTACAATACCGTTTTATGGATTAATCAATTTATTTTAGTGTCTCATTTTTATTCTCATTTCAACACAATTATTCTTTCTAGCTATTTATTTTCCGCCCAATCACGTCCTTTCAGCCCTTACCATTCTTTCTCCATCTATAGCTGTTTTCCTCTTTCTCTATCTTTCCGCCCATCTCCTTCGAATGATTTAAATAGAGGAAACAGCCTTACCTCGTCCACCATACATGCTCAACGCCATCAAATCCACACCTGCAACCCTCAACACTTAAAAAGGACGAGGGAATTGGTAGATCTCCCGCAGGCAAGAGTTAATGTCATAAAGGCCTAAAAATTTTCTCCTCCTATACTTTATTTCACTCTCCCACGCATAATGGATGACCCCTCTTTTTTAAGACGTCCGTAGGTCCTTCAACCCCTCCTCCCACTTGTATGCAGCACACACGAGTCATACACATCGCGTTCCTCATCCACCCACCGTCGCACGATGCTTCGTGAGGAGTGACTCCACCAACCGCACGTGAATTTACGGATCGCCTCCACCGGATAAGGAAAATAATTTCAAACCAGTATAAGCGTAGGTTCGATCTCAGACGGACTTTCTTAGAAACCAAATAATTTCATCGCAACATAAATGGGGATGTGAAAACAAGCCTCAGCTCTTGGATATTCTTGGATACATGAGTTTTAGTTGCTTTTTGTATAGTTGTAACGGATCACTATCAATTTTTATGGATAAATTTATATCGTTTCATATAATCAACTTATTGTAGTAGTTGAGTGAAATTAATGCAATTTAATATTTTCATTAAAGAATCTGTGATGGAAGAAAAATTTGACTTCGAGACTTTAATAAGCAGCTATTAAATCATCTGCAATTTCTAAACAATTCTTTTGATGCCGTTTGAATAAAAATATTGGTTTTTAGAATTTTTATTTAGTTAAGAAATATATGCTATACGTTCCAGGTAGACGCTTTCCTTCATCTTTGGATACATTTAGAATGATTGATGTTACTTATACGTGTATGGCAAAGTTAGACCAATAAGCAAAATATGACAAACATGTCTTTTCGAGTAACATTTAATTAAGAATAAAGCTAAATAAAATTGAAAAATAAACATATGGATTTCGGAAAATCCTTATAAACTGAAGCTTAGGATAAATATTTCCTACTAAACTTCACTACTGTGAGTGTATTTTTGGGAGAGAAATTACACCCTTTAACGTTTTTCTAGCTTTTGTTGACTTATCCTTATGATCTAATCGTTGATGGTAATGGTAATGAAACATTAATTAACTGGGTTTTCAAAATTGAGCCTCAATAAAAATAGGGAACAGTCCTAAAATGTTCATTATTTACGACACCTGGACTTTGACGTGTAGATAAGCTATGAATATGTTCATCAATGTATCCTTTCTGCAAATATATCACACACAACAGAACAAAAAAAAGGTTAAATACGCTATATGAGTTTATTGACACCTCAGTTAGAATATTATTAGAATAACCACGATTCTCATTCGATCTAACATCTAGAGGCGTACTTCCTGCAGCACCATCAGCAGATGTTCCCAATTAGATAGTCTGGCTACCGTCTTTACTGACCTTCCATCTTCATATTTCGTTATCGGCAAGATTCGTGGGCCCCTCAATGAGTTCCACGGGAGGCCCGAGTGAGTGGGCGACGGACTAACGAGCGATTTTTCAGTCGCCGTTAAAAGTCCTCGGAAAGGAGCCATTTTTCTCGACCACTCACTATCTCGTTTGGAGGCATTCCGCAGAAAGAGGAGGAAGAGTAACGAGGGCATTTATCAGCGGGAAGGTGCATTCATCAAGGCGGCTGCATTAAACTAATTAGAAGAGGAAAGAATGCGATCTGAGGGCGCATTAGAATGCAGAGGATAATCTGCCAAGGCGAAGGCCGCGGACAAATATTTTCTCACTCTTCTTCTGATTATCAAACGAGGTAATAAGATGGGTTTTTTTCGAGAGGTAGGGATTTGTCGCACAGCGCTGGAATTAATTGAGGAAGAACGTATGTTTCCCGATGTATTCGAATGGTCTCTAAGAAGAGTACATACCTAAACAGAATCGATCTTTCCGAAGCTGGTGAGACATATACGGCCGATTTTAAAACTCCTGTTTAATTGTGCTCGTAAAGTATGTCCGCCATTAATTTTGAGGCGCTCTCGTTATTTACGAGATTCTGTTGGTTGCCAATGGCGACCGCGTGAAAAGCCGTTGAATATAGTGGCGATTTAAGATACCTCGCTAAAGACGAGGCCACGAAAAGACTTACCATCAAATATTTAATCGCAATTAAGATTTATTTAATGTGCAGCGATATTTTTTATAACAGCGACGTAAGTAAACCCTTTTGGAACGCGATGCGTGGAATTTTAACGTTAAAAACACATACCTTTGGCTACCATCGGAATTTTTTCGCATCGGAGCGTCTATTTATTGCCTTTTGCCTTGTACGAGTGCAAATCTACCCTCTTACAGTGTGCACTCTTCGGAGCCATTAATTTACTTCTCGCCTTTTTCAGTGGTGGATAAGCCATCAACCCATTTCCACATTTTTATTGATGCGATTTCTGAATTATGAACTTAGAACTAGCAGAGGGAGTAGCCATGGAAAGTCTTTACATTTGAGATTTATAGAGCTGGGTGTCGCCGTTGAGCAAGTAATAATTTCTTAGTACTTAAAATGGGAAGAATTTTCGAAGTGTAGTTGTGAAGCTATAAAGTGCGTTTGGTTATAATTCTGAGTTGTCTGTACCGTTCAAATGCGCTCTGATAATACTCGTTACTCATTCCTTCAAAGTATCACTTCTCGTGTTTTTGATGAGTGCGATTTTTTGCTATCCTAATCAAAAACAAATATATTTGTAAGAATTTTTGATTACTCGTATATAAGCTGCATTACAATTATTTATTTCCTCCTTAAAAGATAGTGAGAGGTTGAATAAATGAGAGGTTCATTATTATTGTGACTATAAAAGATACATTTTAGTCATACTTTAACAACTCAAAGTTTGGATGTTTTAAATAGAATTCTCATAATTTCTACTAGATTTCAATGTCATAAGTCCTTCATATTCCTAATATTTAGATTAGGATATGAACTGAAATTAAGAAAAATTTCATTCTAAGCTGAGTTATCAATGGGAAATACAAAAGCTGCATCACTTTACGTTACGCTTAATCATTTACTTTTATGCTCCTAAGTTGTACGATGTATTTTTATACTATTAAAATTTCTTACACTGGTAGCGTTTGAACGTTCTATGATTTATGAGTAATCCGACTAATGTTTACAATTATAATTTAACTGTAGTGACATTTATTTTCTAATTATTTGAAGAGGAAAAGTTTGATAAAAAATACCAACACCAGTGCATTTCCTGTAAGATTTTTATTTGTCGCGAATACAAGACAACTCGAATAGCTTTATTCTAACTTTAAATAAGATGAAAATCGTTGTTCAATGTATTCCAATTATTTCTATACCTACATTACAGGATGAAAGCTCCTTCTTTATTAAAAATATTCCATCAATTAGAAATATCAGTGAACTACTCATAGCAGATGAAGAATAACATAAGCGATTTACGAGTTAAAAATAAGGCGATGTTGGGAAAGAATGGAGTTGAACGCACATTTTAATGGGCAAAAATAAAACTCGGAGAATCCGAAGAGGAAGTAGACGTCAGGCAAGCATTTGGACTGGGAATCAATTCTTGTCGCTTTTTACGGATGGGGATGTTGGGAAATGTGCCACGCACGGGGGCACGAACCCGATACACGGTGGTCAGAATATCTCTGGAGTCTTTTTCTACCGCCGCTTATTTATAAAACGCGTTTAACGTGCCAAATGGAAACATAAGGGACCGGCGTGATATTTTTCACCGTGCCACTCTAATTTTAAATTCGAAGTCTACAGAATCACTTTTTAACCTCTTCATAAATGTTACTCAAGAGTGCGACTTGCCAGGAGGAGCGACAAATGTGCACGCAACGCGACAAATGAAGAGCTGGATGATAGAGAAACGAGTGGATGCCTAAGATAACTCCGGGATAGAGGGATGAAAACAAATATGCATAATTACAGACTTGTCTTCTGAGTTATTAGTTAAAGAATCCATCGTAAAATACTACAGAAGTATATTTCTATGCACAAAAAATTTTACGATATTTCGGTTTAAGAGTTCAATCAAAAAGATTCGTAAATTGATGTACACACACATTTTCACTTAAAGATACACAATTTAAAACTTGAAGAAACATTGCACTCGACTCCATTCGGTGAAATTCCAAGAACGAAGACTTATCTGTTGCAAGAAAATCGAAGTGCCGAATGATTCTTGGAAAATAGGATATGTAAACTGAAGCCATATTCCATCGCATCTTTCTATGTAAACAAGTAGTTGTACGTAAGCCTAGTGAACATGCTGGTTAAGACGAAGTTAGCTATGTGGAGTTAAATTGCATTCATATCTGATTTTCACGGATAGAGAGTCCCACTACTTTGTTGCTGATACAAAGGAGGTACTTCATTACATTTAACAGTTAGGATGACCTTATGGTAATTTGCTTTCATACGAAAACGTTTGTTTCTTCCAAATATAACGATAAAAATTGGCGAACTCTCATTTAACTAATAACTTTTGTGATCATAGTCTCCTTTAACTTAATAAGTAATATTAATGTTAGTGTTTCCTAAGAAGCTGTAAAGGAAGTTCATATATTTCTTAATTTCAGTACGATTATTTTCACATTATCAATCAACTGCCAAATTCAACAACTATTAATGTTATTTGAAACCAAGATATCAAATGTCCTTACATTTTTTTACAGCAATTGGGAATGTTAGTCTCATTTTTACTTGAAAATATCAGCTGTTTAAGATCATTGTCTTCTTCTGCAAGGCTTCTAAAAGCCTCACATTGTGAGGTTGCTTATTTTATTCAATTTTCTCCTGAACTTCATAACCACCGGGTAACTATTGGATAGACATACAATTAAAATAAATCTTCAGCCTTATAAACGCAATAGAATAGTTACAAAGGGAGCAAATATTTTATCCTTCCTACATTTGTATTATATTATGCAGGAATATTTTAACCTCAGAACATTTCAAGTAGACGTTTCATTTTTGTATCTTAGATATTCTATGCTAACCTTAAGAAGGTGCAGCATGAAAAGGGCGATAAAGGAGGTAAACAGAAGGAGCACGCCCGTGACCTATATTGACCTCGGAATGAGTGCGAGGAAGTTAAACTCACGAACGTAAACAAAGGAAGCCAAAAGAGTTGATTCCCTGGGAAATTTCCTTTGACCTAAATGAGATCTGATAAAAACTCGTGACGAAGAAGAAGCAGTTTTAGGGTAAATATGCGTTGAAATTGCGTGCATTTTTCAATGTAACTTTTCTTAATTAACAGTTCATTTTCCTATAATCATCAATCGATTCTTTGTTATTATTCCATGTGCAAGTTAATTTTGGCCATTCATTTACTTATTCATTCAAATCCATTTACTTATAAGAACTGAGATTATACAAAATTAAAAATCTCTTTGAAATAGAAATACTTTGAAAAAGCAAAATTTTCTCATTGAAATGAGTGAATGATTTTCAAGTATTAAATTCATATACTATGACACGAAGTGTAACAATAATGAAATCAGCGTTGTAAACATAACCAGAATTTTTGACAGTCAATTTTGAATAACGGAATAAGAAGATATTATCCTTATGGACAAGAATGTGTGAATGCCTTTTTTCTATTTTATATAGTAATTTTACGATTAAACACAATAATTAATCTCAAATATGTAGTCTGCCTATTTTAGCGTATATTCTTTAAAAATTTATATGTTCTATACCCAAAATATCTGATTATACTTTTGAAAATTTTAAAAATCCTAATCGGAATAATACTTCTTTAAATCAACCTTATGATACTCATGTTTTAATCTTAGATATAATGTCGAAACTTAATAAAAGACTGAACTTAAGAGACGTTTGAGTGAAGTTCGAGAAGCTTTTTCCTTGGAGCGATAGCACACCAATAAAATGTCGGAATGCATTAGAGGCACTATAAACCTCTCATTTCACTCTAAAAAATATTCCTTTCAACGATTCTCACGAAGAATTTAGAACATTTACTCCGATCTCATTTTAGAAGGAATCTCGTGCATCGCCTCACAGATGGTTCCCAATAAAAGATCGTTTGAAGCGCAGTTGCTGCAATATTCCCTTTTCAAAACTGTACCCATTTACTCTCACCCTCTATTCTAACTTCTGATAGACTAGTACGAAAAAACTACAGTCGGTTGGTTTCGAACCCGGAACCCCGGCGTAGAAAAAGCAAGAAAACCACTCCGTCAGCGGCTATGGGTGGAAATAAAATTCCGTTTCATTCCGATGGAGTTTTTTCCATCGAACAGCGTATCCGCAGACTTAAGCTTGAAAAATGCGCCGAGGGGTGTCTCTCTCTTGTTATCCGAGAAGATCGCCTAGGAGACCAAGGAGTGCAACGCACCGACACTGACGGAGGTCATCAAATACTCTGCTGGAGATATCTGCAGGATTTAAGAATTATCAATTTTAAAACACGATATTGAGTTTCTCGGACTTTGGTTTCCAGAATATTTGTATATATGTGCAAATAGAAATAAAGAATCGAGAAAGATGTGGATGCATATTGCAAATTCAAAGCGGAAGGAATGTTTTCTATAAAGAATAAAGGGGTGAAATGGCCTATAAGATTTAAAACCTTTTTCATCTTAAAAAGAAATTATATAGCCACAGAAAATTTTTTCACGGTCCAGAGTAATAACATCAGTATACTAAAGAAAAGGTAATAAAGGAAGGGAAATGGAGAATAGAAAATACAGAACTCTTTTGGCCATCCACTACGATAACTTTCCTTTAAGATAGAAAAAATAATTTTTTTCATTTAGATATTAAAAAAGCTTTTTTCAACTGTATTACGAATGAAAATGTATTCAGTGATATAAACATTGGAGATATAAAGCACCATTGAAAATGTGCCTCTAGATATACAGAAGCATCCTGTGAACCGCCAACCGAAAGCTAAGTACAAAGCACACGCCGATCAATCAAACTGTGAATAATAAGAATTGAATAGAAATAGGATGAAAGGAGAATAGATAAGAAGTGTTA
This sequence comes from Pantala flavescens, assembly GCA_020796165.1. Classification (NCBI taxonomy): domain Eukaryota; kingdom Metazoa; phylum Arthropoda; class Insecta; order Odonata; family Libellulidae; genus Pantala; species Pantala flavescens. Next base: position 31,706,146 of record CM036884.1, on the reverse strand, counting down.
TATTCATTCACTAATTTGAAAAGAATATTTATAGCTAAAATCCAGAATAAAGGGCTACGACTAACTAAATTCTTGTCACTTGAGTTGAAAGGGTAGAACTTGAAAGAGGTTATATTTACTCATACTTTTTATAAGGGAATCTTCTACTAGAATGTAATTTAATAATTTCAAGATAGTTGAAGTTATACATTAAGGAGTAGTCCTGATCCTGAGTAGATTTAAAACCATAATTTTCTGACCTTTTTACCTGAGTACCATGTATTTATTCTACTAAACCATTGAAAACATCTTCCTAAATGAGTCATTCGTGGCCTTAGTAACACCAAAAGAGTTTTAATTTATTTATTCGGCCGGAGATAATTTTTATTTGCTAAAATTAATTTTTCTTAATCGCAGAACTCAAAAATAAGATTGAATATCTTCTAATTCCACGTATTTCATAAGCGAAGAAATGTCATTGCCTTGTCCTTTATATATCTTACGCTTATTTAACCTTTAGTTCTTATTTCTAAGATCGACTTATATATTTACAACTGCTGGAATCCGTAAGAGTGTATCAAGAAGGATTTCTCTAGTCCTTGCGCTTGACATTGTAGAATAAAGGAGGCGCACAGTAAGGGACTATAGTATTGTGTCGCCCACTTAAGCGACCGGGATTCGAAGCCGTTTGGATGCCTTTTCCGAGGGACGCGTTAAGTGGCACCGAGGAAAGGCATTCCTCTTCGAATGGAGGGGCCGCAGGGAAACGGGTGAAAGTTTTCGCTCTTCTTTTTGGTACTTAAAAGTACCGTACAACCATATGAATTGAGACGGAGATTTAAAGCAAGGTGGTATTTGCTATAATAAGGAATGATAACAAACAAAGAAGGCAAATTAAATTGTAATGCAATTCTAACAGACTTTTTAAAGAAGAAATAAGTATAATAAACTACGGTAAAGAAATAATTGACGGTGCTGTTAATGAAGCAAATTCAAATGGTGGAAAATGGAATAAATTTCAAGAGTTCGTGATATTGTAATCCGTACAATAAATTACAATGTAAAGTAGAATAGGGACACTGAAATACTTTTTTATAGATACTCTAATGGCTGATATTGTGAAATAAGATACGAAGAAAAAATCCTGCGTATTTAGTGCAAAAATATCGATCTCTCGAATGAATAAAGATGAGCAATGGAATAGGAAGATGAAAGGGAAAGTGAATGCTGAGAAAGCTAAACACAGAGAGCGGTGGACCGTGAAGTCCGACTGCTTTTTATCACAAAACTCAAAACCAATTATTCGGTAACAATAAGATATATTGGTATTACAATTATTAAAACCGATTAAACTGGACGCTATTTTATGGTATATTTATTGATCATGGAATTTTCTTTCTTAGAATTTTATGTTGCTTGGCAGATACACCTACTAATTGCAAAAATAGAATTTAGGACGGAATGATTATGTCGTTAATTAATGTTTTAAATTATCACCACATTTATCAGCTAGTTAACCTAGTTAGTAGTACCTAGTAACCTAGCTAGCTAACTTCTAGGGCTACTCTAATTCTAATCATTTTCGTGGTATGCTAAACTACTTTTAGGACACAATATAGAAATTAAATATCTACTTTTGATAAGTATGCTACGAAACTTTTAAAATTCCTTTGAAGGTTAATTGACCTCTGGAAAAAATACCAACAGATTACATCCATGATTAAGATTGGATCTCGGAACCTTTGCATTGCTGAAATAGCGATGTAATCCCACGTACGCTTGCCTAAACCTACGACTAAGTATGTGTAATGGAAGAATTAGCAATCTAAACGAGAAAGTCGATAGATTAGAAGGGGAAATGGGATTGGAATCCATTTCAAAATGTGTGTAATGTATCAAAGAATACATTCCTGATATAATATCAATGTTAATTTAAAATTCAATAAAAAATATAAGGCAGGGATCGAAGCTAATCCTGATATAAAAGCAAGCTAACAATTAATTATTCCACGATCAAAAATATTCACCTAACAAAAGAAAAGAATAAATTTGTTTTGGAAGCTATAAACTTGATATTAAAGTATTTGAGACAAACACCAAATAACACCCATTAGAACTTCAGAAATGAAAAAAGTATATTAATAGGTTTTTATTGAGAGATTTGTATGCATCTGTACAGGTATGAATTTCCTCATGTTGATTACTATTGACTTATAAATTCAAAAATATTCCTTCGTGAATTTTGAGCAATGACCAAAATCTCATCAGATACTTATTAGGATTTGTAAAAGTTTATCTTTTAAAACTTTCTTTCAGGAGGAGTATATTTTGTGTAAAATCAGCTGACTGATATGTTTTAATAGCTTTTGATGACACATTTTGGAAGTGCATTAATTTTGTAAGATTCTCTTTTATAAAAATGCAGTTGAGCAACCGAAGCCGAACTAAAACCAATTTAAAAACGGTATTCGAATAACAAATTAAAACATACATTAAAAAATGAGCACTTTCCAATAAATTTACTCTATGGATACGCATTTCCTTACATTACCAATTCATCGCTTGCAAAAGTAAGCGAAATACACGCTTACACTCTTGCATATGGAACGTAAACGAAAGAAGTATATAAAACCGTACGTGAGGAAAATACTTTGGGAAGAATAAGAAGAGGAAGTAAGTGTTGTGGGATGAGTAGAAAGATGTGGAGAGCTTAGAAATGTATGCGTTCCATTATTAATGGCAGTTGTGGTCAGCGAGGAACGCCGGCGGCCTTTGGGTCATCTCGGGAGTGAATGGGAAAAGATGGAAGATAGGAGTGGAAAAAACAGAGACTGCGATACGAGCCTTTCGACACTAAAGTTACGGCGATTTTTACGCCCACTTTAGGAAATATAAATAAAAGATTCAAGTGGTTCGGGAAATTATCCTACGCCCGATAAGAGCTACATTGTTTTTCTATCTCCTTCCTTTGGCAAATGGGCAACGAAGGAATTCACACGCCTTTGGTAGAATCTTTGGCATCTGCGAAAATTTTCTCTCTTGAGTAAGGTGAATTCCAGGTGTGATTTTTAACTCCAGTGAATTTTATTATTTGTTATATTAAAATATTAATTCTCAATGATTTTCAATTAGTTTTCTGAATACTTCAGCCACGCATATGATCAGTAGGCCCTGGAAAAACCAGAATTCGAGATTACGAAAGTTTAGATTTTAATAAACACATTATATGCATTCCATCATCCCTTTTTCAATCAAAATGTTGATTAATTTGTTTGAAATAATAAAATATTTCATATCTCTTTTCATATTCGATATTTAACCAATACCTTAGTGATATAAACCAAGAATAATAATCAATCTTATTGATTTCTTCCTTCTTGAAACCTTGAAATTCTGACTTGATAAAATACACTTCCAGAAGTAACTTGAACTATAGGTAATCATGAAAATCCCGAAAACTATTTAGACGTGTCCCGCAATACCACGTGGGTACAATTCTGCCTATTCAAATATACTTTCCACTCTGATTATTTAACGAGAATTAAAACGAGGTAACGATGGTTTATTATTGCGTTAGATAGAGATGATTCAGAAATTTATTATTGTTTTAACTGTTTTTAATTATAATTATCCAATCAAATAGCAAATTCCTTTGTAAATAATTCATGTGAAGGAATATACATGCAGATATAAAAGAAACTATCGAAAACTGGTAATTTATTTCTCAAAGTTGCAATATATATTCGTAGTAAAATCACAATCACAAATCCCAAAGATATGACTATAAAACATCCCATACCAATGCTCATGAAGAATATCTATGGACGATTGGCATCAGAAACATTTCCATATCACTTTCAAACACGTACGGAGTTTATCTCTTCCGAGGGAACCGATGTGAAACAAACACAATGGCGGTGCATTTCTTCCGACCCTTGCATCGAAAAATCGTCGGGAGCATGTGTGCGAAGAATGCGCTCAAGGAAAAAGAGGACAGCGGACCCCTAGGGGAGGCTTTGAAAGGAGGAAAAAATTGGAAAAAATTATAGGAAGACTGGTCGGGGTGCGAACTCGGGACCGGTCGCATCAACTTTCATTGTGTATTTTCGCTTGGGTGGGTTAGCTGTAGAGGCAGATACAGGGGTGCGTGATTGGAGTAAGGAACCGGATGAAGTGAAAAAATTCACCCTCTATTAATAAGGTATCGATCAGTGATCCATGCACGTCTCACGCGTGACTTTGAAAGATGTGGAGAAAGGATATTCCGAAACAAATTGTCTCTCCCCGAAATAGATGAATCGTGGAATGCATTTCCAAATCCAGTGAAAGGAATGACATTGTATGGCTTTTGGATCTTTTATCATTTCCATCGGTTGCATACTAAATGAATATGTATGTAAGTTTGGCGAAATCTTTAACGGTTTTCTTCATTCCATATTTTAAATTTTCATTCGAACTTTATACATTAATAAATATTGACTGAAGAGAAAAAACTCAGTTCCAGGGATAACCGACAGATTTTTAAAAAAAAGTTATACTATATACAATCTACAAAATGTGTATTATATTGTATTTGTATCGGTGATCTTTATGACCAATTGAATTTTGTATAGTATCATTATTAGTATTTACTTATACATTAGTATTTACTTTATCAAAAAAGTGGTCATTCTAAGAATGTATCGTATTAGAACGTCTTGGAGTATCACGATGACCATCACAGATATATTTATGTCTCAATTTCTATAATTTAGGGCAAATCTTATTAAAAATTTATATCGTACATACCTACTGCTGATATAGCAAAATTGATATTAGTATAATCCTTAATAATATGCGAGATTTTAACACTCAGCCATACTTCTTATTCAGATCGAAAATCGAAAATATGTGTTCCTAAAACTTTTCTATTTTATCATTTATAACAAAATCATTCATTTAAAAATTTTATCTGACTTAAACCTTCCTCTAGACTACCTATTAAGTTCTGAAGTTACCATCACGTTGATCAGGAAAAAACGTTTAAGAACTAAGACGAAAAATTTTTTTTAAGTAAAACTCCAATATTGCGTTAAAAATCACTCATCAATTAGTGAAAGTTGAGCTTTTTTGCCTTTCATATCACCTCTCCATTCTCATCCTCATTGAATCTCTTTTCGCTGTTAAGCGTTCGTCTGTTACAAAGCGCCATAACGCGTTTGAAAAACGATCGATGGGCTGTGAATATAACGCCGTGGCTTTTTTGACTGATGCGACCTCACCACGGATGCAATCGAGCGCATAAATTAGCCCTTAATCGAATTCCCACCATTTTAAGAACGCTTCGTGTGAATTGGGTGTGTAAGGCTCACACACTCACGGAACAATTCCGATACGCTAATCCTAAGGAGCAAGAATGTGCGAAAATTGTGAAGGGACGGATTTGCATCTCCCAAGAGGGGAAACATAAAATCATGTACAATGCTCTGTTTACAGGAATGTACCTAAATACTGTGTGAGGGTTTTTATTGACTGAAAAATACTAAAGCCTACAGTGTATGCTCATAATAAAATATTCGTTTTTATTCAGGAAAAATGCCCTGATAAGCGGATATATTTAAGTAAACTTCGCATGGATTGAGAACCAGCTATTTTGGATAATTAGTAGAAGTATTCATATACTTGTGATAAGCTGAAGTTAGTGAAGTTAACTCGTATCTGTGGCTGAAATGTGAAAGAGAATAGCTTGAGGGAGTGGATTAAATGTACGAGTCCAGAATAACATGAAAATTAATGAGAATAAACAAGTAATAACGGACCAAACGGAGGATACAAAAACAATGTTGACGCTGATGATGAGAATTTGGCGTCTCGAAATATCAATTTCTACGCTACGTGCCAAACTCTTTGAAAGCATCTCTAACTATTTACTTTGGGAAGTTTTTACATTTGAATCATTAAGTACGTGAAATGAAGATAATAAATATAATCTCAACAGATATATTTTTAAGTTATACTCGTATTACTTCTAAAAGAATGGAGTTATGACGTAAAGAGACATCTTGCTTTTTAAGAATATATAAACTTCAAAAAAGATATTTGAAAAAAAAAACGATGACAGTCTCATAGGATCAGGAATCAAACCCAGATATCCTTGGTCAATCGCTGGATTCACCTATCTTTTCAAAATACTTATTCGTTTTTTTAAGTAATCCGGGTTTGAGACTCTGTGTATGAAATAAGTGCTGTATATATTCTTAGATATATTTCCAATCAATTACAAGTTCATATCAAAGTTAGAGTCAAAGGACTTGGTTCGATTTTTATAAATCGTAATTTTATAATATGATTCGATGAAATTCATAATTTTCTGAATCCAATTAGAAATATTTTAAAATACTCAGTATGAGTTACTCAAATAAATTCTTCACCGCTAAAATAAAATAAAAAATACACAGATGAAATTATGATACAATGATATTTTTCCCCCATAAAAAAGGCAGCTATATAGAATTTATTAATTTAAACTAAGGATTAATATAATTCAAGGCCTATGTCATTTGTCGTTGGAGGGCGTACATCTCACTTTCTTTTGAGAGGTACAGCGAAGTGCAGTGAAAATATAGTAGAGTTCTAGTATTCAATATTCTTATTGGATAAAAAATAACTTACAATCCACTGTTTTTTCTATGGGAAATAAGAAGACTATCTGTAAAATCTACCATAAATCATATCTGCCAAATGGAAACAGACACCGAAGCTGATATATTCAACTTTATATCTCATTCAAAATTAACGAATCTATCACATATATTAAAAACTAGGTTTTTCACCCGGGTCATCTAAGATTTATCTAAATATCGACCGTAGAAGAACATAATTTACGGTTTCGATCGGACAAATAGTCCTGTTGTAGCCTATTTATAAGAACAACAACAATATTATTAAACTTTTAAAACCCAACAGGAATACGATAGTATATGCATTACGTCAGTCGTTTCAGTCAATATTCACAAGATGATGACCGATGTACAGCTACTCCGAATACGGGATTATTTTATTTATTTCATTATATGTAAGGATGAGAAATACTTAACATAATGATAAATATTATCTCGGAAGGAGCTGTCGTATTTCGGGATTTTCATAAATCCTTAGTTAAAAATCGAATAAGATTTTGAATCACTTTTAATGAGTCAGCTACAACGATAAAGCAGTCACTAAGTGAACAAACTTTACAAACTTAACAACTAAATGAAACAATTTATAAAAGTATTTTACATGAATTTCTACATTGTCGTAAACAGGAGATCAAGGTTCAATTTTCCATACTTTCTCAAATCCTGATGATAAACGGACAAGTTCATCAAAATATATATTACAAACTCGCTAAGTTTTACATCACTTTGCAAACTCAAGTCCGTGATTCCTTTGGTTTCTTCCGACACGTGTCCCCTTCTTCGCCAAGCCATCCTTACCCATTCGCTTTCATTTAATTTCTATCTTAAATTGATTCTTTCTATTGAAGGATATTCGATCTCGATATAGAAAAATACGAGAAAAAATAAGTGAAATTTTCCATCACGAAATCCTTTTTATTCTTATGATCGATAAAAATGACGATGAAAGCGGCGAACGATATCAAAGGCGCAGAAGTTGCGTGCACTTATAAGAGCGGCACCTCCTTCTCGCTTGAAGAATTATCCAACGGCGAAATTGTTACAACCCCAAGAGTGCAGCACCCTTTCATCGTCCATTATTAATCGACTCCTTTGGAATTCGAAATGACCGCTCCCTTAAGCGACGCGAAAATTAATAGATTCCGGAGTCGTTACAACTGCAGAAGTCATTCGAGTTTGATTAGTCGGCCGTAAAACTCCCATAAAAAGTAAACTTTAGCGTCTGCGAGAGACGTATCTGATGAGATGCAAAAAGGGGATGCAGCGAAGAAACCGGTTCCTTCTCTCATCCTTATTTTAATCCTCTTTGTACCGTTTTACTCCCCCACTCTCCGGATATGCACTCAAGGAGACCTCTGTACTTGTGTTTACGGCCAACGTTCACCTTACGTAGTATAACACACGTGTGTGATTCGATTTATGTGTTTGATTTAACAACAAAATGCGATAGGAAATATAGTCTAGTTTACGCAGTAATACTCCGTGGCTATAACTGAGCCATGAATGCACAATGACTTCGACGTTTGAGAAATGATATTTGATTTATAAATTTGTTTTTGCATGTCCCATACCTTATTTTATAGCTATGGTTTATATTTATTCAAATGTGGACTACTATTTTCCTCTACATCAGACATTATTTCCTTAGACATTTTATTTTATGAATAGTTTGTTATTGCATCCATTCTTTTGAGAACGTTGTGCATCGTTCGTAGCACCAAATAACGATGGACAGAGATTCTATACTGTCATTGTTATTAGATTGTCTTCTCTGTCAAGATGAAACTTAATAGCATATAAACAGTTTGTAAGCATAGAATAAATTTGTATATTTAGTCTTTCAAGCTATCAAACACTAATACAAGAATGCTGTTGGCGATTTACCAATAGCGAATTAGTTTTCCTACGAGATAGTAGGTCTAAGATTTCAAGTAATAAAATTTGTATTATATCATATAACCAATATCAGAACTATTTTTTCGCTTTTTAAACTAAAAAATAGCGATGATTAATTATTCCAACTGATTCAGACAAGTACGTATATATGAATGCACAAAAATAAATTGGATTTTAAAGAAGTCTTATTGCATCCCATCATAAGCTATATTTTCTCTAATAGAAACGTTTCATGATTTTTCATGTTATTCATTAAAAAAGACCTAAATAACTTCTCGTGTATTTAAAATTACTGATAAAAATCAACAGTATACCAGATACTGGATAAAACCAAATTAAAATATTCTAACATATACCTTAAAGGAGCTGAAATCGGATGTTCCTAACTATAAATTAGGAGCAGATAGTAAATATTTCATACGTGTATGTACCTTGTGAAATTTATCAAACCGACATTAGAAGTAGCTTGTATTTTTACGTCTCGGTTATCCATCCATCGTATCTATTTTTTGCACGATCAAAGAATTAGGTCGATCACTTTTAATCTAAAAAGGATATCTGATTGATCCGGCAAACTACGAGAAAAAATATTAATCATCTCGATAGTTACAGATCGCATTCTCTTTTCTCAACTCTTATCTTTAAATCAATGGATTAAAACGCACTATCTGATCTACTATCATTTGCAGTCTCTATGGCCCCAAGCTATTCATTATAGGCTGCAATTTTCAAACCGCCATTAGTCGCGGATTATCCCTTTACATTTTGCCAACTAATGTATGCATGATATTTCTCGAACAAAGCCCTTCCTCATTATTTACATATTTTCATTATTATGCTATAGATTCATCTTCTTAAGTTTATCCATCTTGAACCTATATGTTGTATTTCATTTCAATTTCTTCCCTTTTTTCAATAATAAGTTAGTTACTCTGTTTGATACATAATATTTTGTATTATAAATGTATAAAAAGCGTCTTATTGAATAGGAAGATAATTTCATTATAAATGATATCACATTGTATGCTTTCAATTTCATCATCAAACATTATTAATATTTATATATTCAAATTTTACGTAGAAATTAACTTATGATCAACAGCATAAGAATTGATCAGCTACAACTTTATTTACTATATTATATGAGTCTCAAAATATTTACAAGCAATGTTGCGAATTGATTTCATTTATAAACAATTTTATAGGGCTATGAATTAATAAAAAAAAACCAACAATATTAATTAAAAAATTGAGTTTAATTTTAGAAATGTTGATATGAATCCAACAATGACTTGCGTCCCTAGTTACGCATTATTGTAAATTGAAGTTCTTGAAAGAAATATCTAAGCTCTTCGTATCGGTCAAGGGACGATGCAGTGCTATCGAATCACTTTCTTAAGAGGTCCAGCGCTATTTCCCCTTAGATTATGCTCTCCTTTCACCGTTTAACTGATTCCCTTCGCAACCTCATCTTCCCTCAGCGCCTCTCATTTTCTACAGTTAAGTCTCCAAAGGAAATCCGTCCTCGTATTATGATAAAAAAAAATCATAAGTCATTAAGTTTGTGAGGTGCCTCGAGGCAGCACAACGTTTCCCTTCGACTCCGTTGAGGAAATCCCGAGAAATTCCGCGAGATTTTTTCCGCTCGATAATGACGAGATGATTTTCGAGAAAAAGCGAAAGCGTTGGTGAATATTTAGCTACCGCAGCACCGTGGCGGCAGAATCGATCTGAAATCAATATTCGAAACTTAAAATTTGCAGGCAAAATATGGCTTAGTTTCTTCTTTTTAACATGCGGTGGTTCTATCAGGTGCTCCGAGCGTTCGACGGCAGTTTGGGCAGACGAGGACGAAACAAAAAAGCATCGGCTGTAGAACAATATTTTTGAACATTGACCTTTTTGGAATTGAAACTGTCCACCTCTCCACTAAAAAGCAGCGGCTAATAATCGAAAAACTAAAAGTAAACTTTAATAATAAATTGAGATATAATTTATAATTAAAACTAAGAAATAATTTATTTATTCTTAAATTTTATTATAAAATAATAATACGATATATAGCAATATTTTCAATAATGTTACTTTCAATATTTACATAGCTTGTATTCAATTCAATAGCTCGTATAAAATTCAATGAATCCCGCTCACTGTTGCTACAAGAAATCCGAAAGAGTTATTTTCATATTATAAACGAAATAATAATCGTGTTTTCTCATTGTTTGCAAAGTTTTTAAGTGTTCATTTTCCATAAATAGATAGTATAGTATAATTATATTACCTTCAGATCATATCGTTTGAAGTTGAAATAAGTAATTTATAATTCACATCATTGGATACATTATGAGAATAATGTTCGTAGAATTATTCTAATGAGAAGTAAGGAATTAATTATCAATTGTATTAACTATAAGGTGCACTAGTCAGTGCAATATTCACAAATCATCACTATGGTAACAATAAACAAAAATATGGAAATCTTCAATTGGAGAAGAAGAAAATCCTAAGATATTTCATATTAATATACAAGTACTTCTATATAAGGATTATGGATTTTAGATGAAGAAGAAATATTTTAGTAGAATTATCTAATTAATTAACTTCAAATTATTTAGCAAAGCAATATTTTCTTGTTAAAAATAAAAAAACTTATACAAACGACGAATCTTCCTCTATCTCATTCTATTTTATTTAATTGCAAATATTCAAATATGAATATATATATCAAATACAAGATACGAAAAAAAAACTTTGGAAGCATAATCAAACTCTTTCATTGCATAAATCCATTTTCTTTTGAGATGAAATTGAAAGATATAATTGCATAAGATAATAATAATACCATGGTTCTTCAAGAATGGTAAAATGACGGAAGAGTGAATTTCAAGTTAAAAATCTCTGTGAAATTATGAGATGGATGTGGTATTTATGAAAGGAAAACTGGAAAGGGAGCAGATGATTCAGAAGTCGATCTTCTATTCATTTCTACCAGCGCTTGCCATGATCTAAGATGCGCATAAGCTACGTTTGATTTTTTCACTGGAGGACATACTTTTACTTTTATAGTATTTTAAATACTACTTAAAATCATTCTACGGTATTTGCAGTTTAACATCCAGAGTCAGAATTCGTATATCTATAAGAAGATTATTAATTATTGTAGTTTATCCAATTGATAATTATTTTAAAGGAGTATATGATTCTAGTTTACTTGAGAATAATAATTGATGAATTGATAAGCAACAATGTAGTAACTTTTCCATAAGCTCTAGGTTTATGTATTTCACTTTTAATCGTAATACAGTGTTTATCTATATAAGAATTGAAATAAAGAAAAGATGAAGTTAATGTATAAATACGAGTGTTTCAGTGAGTTTATAATTTAATCTAACAGGGTGCTTTGATCATCTCTAGGAAAAAATTTCAGAAATATAAGTCCTTTGAAAGTTTCAAATTCTGCATTGAACTCAGTTTATTATTAGTAAAAAGTTATTGTATTATTTTATAATGTGATGTCCTCATTATTTTAAGGTACATATGAAAACTTATCAATGCCGGGTTACAGAGGATGAATAATAATAATTAAAACACATTTCTTTGACAATGTTAATTAATTTAACTGCTACTGAATAAGATATTCAATATTTATCACGGATTATAATTACTCAAATGCTTAAAAACGTGAATTATCGCAATCACTAGTTGATTGTGGATAAAAATTATAATTAAATCTAGATTAAGTATTACAACTTTCTTGATGTTAACTGCCGGCTATAAGAACTAATCGTATTTTATATTTGTCCTCTACTGTCGTTATTATTCGTGTTCAAAATTTAATAAAAAGCAGATGAAAATGTTCTCCTTTACTAGTTGAAACTATCTTTTTATGAGTATAATCTTCAAAGCAAAAACATTCGCAAGAGATTTTCATCTTTGTCATGATTTCTCAGTTAACGTTTATTGTTAAGCTTGGCCATCTCTTGAGCGTGCTTTTTTGCAGAAGCTATTACTTATATTCCAAATCTGATATTGCCAATCTCAGTGTTAGATAATGAAAAGTATATTTCCTACCTTTTAGTGCGGAAAACAAAAGATCGCGAAAGACTTTCTATGATTGCCCAACGGAACGGATTATTAATGAACTCTTATATTTCTTCAAAGTGTGCCAGTTTTCCTGAATAGGCAATCTTCACTTTGCCAACTTGTCTTTATAATCAAGTTCGCGCGTTCACTATACTTGTCGTGTGCATTTCGTATCGTAGCGGGAGAGTGGTGAAAGCCGAATTATGTCGAAAGATGGCACCACAAGCCGTGCGTTTTCGTGGACTCGACTCAACTGAAACGGAATCATGAAAAGGTAATTCATTGCATGTGAAGTAGAGCTTCCATATTTGTTTTAAGTTATCAGCATGTATAGTAGATGTTTTCCTTCTAATATATGCTGTAGTTTACGTATGAAATCAGTTTAAAAGATCGCATTTAATAGTGCATACTCAGAAGAATTTTATGGAAACAAAACGAGCTGAAACCATAAATATCCAGAGTTATTGTATAAATAAATTAATTGTGACTGATCTTTAGTAGTTCAACTCTTCTCATACTATCTGATATCGTCAAATATTATCTCGTTTAATCGACATTTATATACCATAATTTCATGAATAAACATACTAATTTTAAGTTAGGAAACATTTAAGAACACAAATAACGTAAATATACCTCCATATATCGTAACGCATTTGAACTTCGATTATTCAATGCTCATCTCTTGTTTGTGTGTTGCTTTCAATGACTGTGCAAACTTAATGCCATTTCATGATCTCAAATGCCACAAAATTGACTCTTAATGGATATTATTGCACTTATGTGAAAGTTTGAGATAATATTGTGACAATAATTATGCAAGTGAGTGGTCGAATTTCCCCGCTGATAATATTTGCAAATTAATCTTTTGCAATAAGTGATATTTTTATGACTCAAGTGCAGTTGTAATATAACTTGCTATAAATGAGGATAATTTAGGCAATAAAATCTCGTAGTCCCGAAACATGACATAGCAAAGAATTCGAAATATACAATATAGAGATCATCTAAAGGTCTGTGTTTTATTATTATATGCAAATATCAAACTGAGCACCAAATTTCTTGGCATTTTTTGTAGTGATCTGAGAAAAATGCTCACTTACTTTAAAGATTTAGCTGAAATATGCAAATGCAAGCCATGTTTATAATAGAAGCTCTTGTATAAGTGGAAATGTGTGAAAATACAATAATTTTAAAGCATTTTTCTAGCTGGAGAATGCTATGTATTTCCTTTTTTAATCTTGGTAATTCTATTGTATCATATAACTCGACCGAGGCAAGATGATGCTTGTAAAGAAACAAAATGAAGGTTATGTTATTGATCAAAAGGAACTGATAGATGAATGCTAATTACATGAAGAATAGAAATAGTGAACATTATGCAAAAAGCACATATCATGTATATGATATCAGTACTTAATAATAAGTGATCCCTATTCTCTAAAATAGTAATCATTTAATTCTGCTAGTCATACAAGAATTATTTAGCAGTATAAATAGTGTATAATACCAAAAATATGAAAATTGTAAGTTGTTAGATACAGGAAATTAATGGAAATATTTTTCCAATAATAATAGTTGTCACTTAAGCCTCAGAATCATTCCTATGAAAATGTTTATTTATTATTTTATGTATCACCCTAAAGATCTTTGGTATGGAATCTAGCATTAACAGAATTAAAAATTAGTTTTAAGTCTTGGAGATGCGATAAAATAAGGGACAGAGAAATTTCCTCGATAGTAAATTTATATATTAGATGATATCATTAAATATCCTAAAGAAAAATAATAATTGCTTAACTCGATTCAAATAAAATTCCTTGGAAATATTTCAGTATCTTAGGAAGTAGGAACAATTCTCTTTTTTGCGTTGCAATATGAAGAACTGATGTTGAGTTCAGTTAGACGAACACGATACAATTACAAAAGAAAACCTATTAATTAAAAAAAAGTTTATAATACGCAAAAATTTTGCTTGAAAAGAATTAAAATTTTAAGATCACCATTGCATTTTAATTACACTTGCAAGAGAAAATATTTTGATTTTTGAAGTTAAGAACTAAATAAATAACTAGTTTCGTCTAAGCGTAAGCTAAAATACATCTGCCTCTGTAAGTTGTAAAGGCTATTATAAAGTATAATCTAAGAGTCTAATTTAAAGAAATGAAGTTATTGGAAAATAACCCGATCTACTGAATATAAATGAAAAGCATGTACTTTTGAAAATAAAGAACAATTAGATCAAACTATTTCCTTATTTGTATTAGAAACATATATTATATTGTTAATAAAAACTTTTAAGCTGTTATTCCAATGCATCATTGTATGTAAAGGAAATAAGTACAACATTATTGATCTTATATACAGGTTTCTCGTTCTTAATTAATTAAGTTATAATTTCAATGATTGAATTCTCTATGACTTATTAATGTACTGATTACTGTATTCATAAGACATACATGTATGCTATAATCTGAGTAAATAACGGGTTATATTCTTCTGAAAGATAACTTTGAGACAGAATCTTTCATCAATCAGAAAACTGTTCGTGGAAATCTTCATTCTACATTATAATATGAAACTAATGCTTCATAAATAAATATTTTTTTAGGATTTCTATCGGAAACTCTCATCTTCATTGCATAGGATCATACAATCAGCTAAACAATTTTCACAGAATGAATGGATTATGGATTTTACTTTCAAGAACTTTCATAAATGAATTATGGATTTTACTTTCAAGAATACTTGTATTTTTTTAATTATAAGTATATTTAAATATGTACTACGTAAGGATATCGTTCGGAAAAGTTGACTGATAAGCATATGACGTCGTCCATTGACATTGTTTTATTATATTACCTCGGAAGGAATATCAGATCATTGTTACATTCAAAGTGTCGATCATTCTCAGGAATAAGGTAAAGATATTATTTAGAGTGCATCCAAAAGTACGGTTAATGATAAAATGAACTTATAAAGAATCCGATTCTATATAATTGACTTAATTATTCAATCTCTCACTTAAAATCCATAAAATATTACATTATCCTTACTTAAGCTACTACATCTATAATTAATGTGTATCATTCTTATATTAAACTCCAGTATAACTTCAATCTTAACGACACATAGCAATCAAGGGGACAAGCGATAACTTTCCAACTCAAATTACAGTCTTGTATCCTTTTCACTCCTCGAGAGAGTCAATCGGACAAGAAACTCGTTACATAAAGTACGTGGCAGTGGTGATGGAAGTGGTTGACCGAAAGCCAGAACAGCTGACAAGTAAACCCTTCAGAAATTCCTATGAAATCGACGTCGCTTTTGCGATGACCGGCGAATGGATGGGTCGTTGAAAAAAGACGGGTATTTGGCAGCCGGTGAAAGGAACGCCGCAGTTTCCAAGGGAACGTCTATGGCAGAGGACAAGATAAGAAATAAAAGATCGTGGGAGTTTCTTGCCACGAAAGGGAGGAGGCGGTTTTTGCTCTTGGAAAGATGGTTAGTGGAAGAAATATCGGCGAAAGAAGGATGATCCCTTGAATGAAGGTTGATTGATTAAGTCTTTGGTGGAAGGGGAAGACTCATTTATCACCCAGATTCGGTGTACCACGAGTGCCAAGGATATGACGTGAAAGAGAGCGAATTTTATATCAATGGAGTCTATCAAAGTATCCAACGGTTTTAAATGGTCAAATCTTATTACGTTAAAGGTAACATTAACCCTTAATCTACTCAATTTCGGTAATAGAAATGGATTTCTTATTTCTGGATGAGATGAATGATTAAAGGAACAAATATGGATAAGAAGGATGACTAAATGAGGTTCCCATATGATGAAGAAGTTCTTAAGAAGCTAAATCGATCCTTCCTATTTTATAAGAATATGAATAATGGCTGCTTTAATCTAGTATAAAGTATTTGGAGCATAAGAGAACTACGATACTTCACATCAGTGTTATCTTTGCAACTTAGAACAAGAAGTACCGCACGAATATGTAGAACATAATAACAGTAGTGAAATTAGATTGTAATTGTAAATCATTAGTAATATATACACATTATGTGACAGAAAAAGAATGATTGTCCGACCTATATTATGTGATTTTTAGATTAGATAGCCTGTTAAGAGTTGGAAATTTTGTGTTCAAATGCTTGAAATATATTATAATGCCTTTTTAGAGTAACATCCTGAATCTCATAAGACGCTATTCCATCGCATTATAACAACTTCTACTGTAGACATTAGAGTACATTCCTGGTGATAGTTCCAACCAATCTCGCTCAAATCATTGATACTACCATATTTGATGCTTATATGACATCATGGTGTCTCTGTAAGAGCCATAAGTTAAAGGATGCGTTTAGATTATAGATGAGATTTTTTTAAGTAGCGAGGCTAATTCTCAAATACTCTACAAAAATACGAGAAACTCTAGGTAGTATATAATATATCTACGTGACTTATTCGGTTAGGTTGTATACTATCTTTTTTATTACTGAGCCAAGAGAATGATAGGTATAAATATATTGAATGAATTAATAAAAATCCTTCGTAATTTGTTCGCGTGACCAGATGGCAACTTTCAATGCAATGCTCAAGTAAATGAAACAATTTACATACAAAATAGAAAGTAAATATCTCTAAAGGTTTATTTCAAGTTTCTTGCTTCAACGAGGAAGTATAGCAGCAGTCCGAGAAGCATCATTTGAACAGTACTCATCGACAATATCCTGGAGAAATGACCAAAAGCAAAATGAGTGAGACGCTGACGTCACAGTGGATGACATGAAAGGCGCCGCCGACGATAAAGCTGGAGACGGCGTGGAATATGCTCTCAGAATCTTAAAGGTGCACTGAAAAACCTATTCATCTAAGGATATCTGCTTGCAGAATCATTGGAGGAGAAAAATGGAAAGCAGTGTCTCCCTCAAATGGCGAGTGACGGTGGAGAATCCAGAGCTCCGTTTCTGCATGCTCACTATAGCCCTCCATTATTGTGGCCACAATGACTCGTAAGAAGATACTTATTGTCCGTGGTGCGCAGGGGTAGTGGCCATCGAGGAATCAAAAGGGACTTCTTAAGGGATATCTAAGAGGAGGCGGAATTAGCACTCTTCAGCCGTCGCCATGGAAATAGAGTTGGACGAATGACTACGCATTTCGCTCCCATATCATCCCGAGAATGGGGTGCTTATTACTTTCGCGTAATGCGTATCTCGTATACACTCAAACGTATACGTACTTTAACTCCTCTATGCACTCAAAAGCTTTATACAAAGGAGCGATTTGAAAATAAAAAGTTGCGATACTGCATTATGGAAACGGGAAAGGAAAACGGTGTGTAAATTCCATAACATTATAATAAGAAATCAACAGATTTTATGATGCTACTTAAAAAGAGAACTTTCAACACTTTTTAAGTAAAGGTCTTTAATTTAAGGTCGTGATACTATAAACCTTATTCAATCTATTCTTTTATTTAGTTTATTTCATTATTATTTATTTTGAAAATATCGTTTACTTTATTGGACTATGAGCTGTATTAATATTCCTCCGGTGTACGATATCAATGATTCAGAAAAGTAAAGTAAGCTTTCATAACGATAAAGTACAATATTAGGAAGTTCTTAGAATGTGCTTTACGTCTAAGTTGAGATGTTTGAATAAGACACGAGTATATGTCATATATGCGCATATTTATGAGCAAATACATTTTGCAAGAAAACGACATTCTACAGAGAATTAGAAAGAAACATTATTCTACTTTTTTCATCAAGTGAACTATAGGAAAAAATCGATGGTAATTATTATTCGTGGAATGAGTAAAAATTCTTTTTTAGCGACTGAACAATAATTTATGAATTACAGTTACGGCATAAATTTTCCATCTACCATTTATAACGTGTATTACGAAATTTAAGTCGGTTATTTTACAATTATACGAGGGATTTAACCAGTTTTTGTGATCTATATACTTATAAGTTCGATTTTGTCAGGCCGCACTTGGTGGAAGGACATGTTAAATGAAGAAAAGTACTTGGTGACTTCCACAATTTATTGTATATTAATAAATTGTGGAAGTCACCAAGTACTTTTCTTCATCTATATACTTTTTTATCATGCTCATTTTATAAGAAGTATCAATTGCCTTGTCAGAATCAGTGTTGTTTTATATTCTACAGGCAGAGATCATAGAGTTTCAAGTTCAGTAGGTTATTCTTTCTAAATTGTTATTATACACGTTATTGGTATCAAAGAAAATTGGATATTCTCTCAAAGGGATTCAGATTTTAATATTAGGGTTTATTTTGTATTCATCCGTTGAAGAGCATCTAATTATTAAGAAACTGCGTTCTAAACAGATTTTAAATTACATTAAAAATTCTGAACTCAAAGGCACGTAAAAATATGATTAAAAATATATTTGGTTAATACTTTTACATTTTAAATATTTTTAAACAAGTTTCTCTGATTATTTAACGAAGCTATCATAAAGGCATAGCATTATAACGGAAAGATAATTTTATTTGTGTTGTTATCTAATTTCTATTTTTCCCCTTCCCATTTGTAAACATACCTACTGCCGAAAGGCGGCTTACATAGTATTTATGCAGATGAAACATTTATCAGAGACTTAGGAAAGTATTCTGAAATTAATTTTTGGGTTGATACTCTTAAATCGTTCCGATTTCCAGCATATTAAAGTTTTATGAGCTAATAAATTATTCTTATCAAAGAAGATATTATAAGTAGATTTTCTTCTGAGAGAATTAACCAAGCAAAACAAAGATTTCAACCTAAATTCAAGAAAATTACGAGTATTTGCTTTTACTATAGATAATATTTTCTCTCAGCTTCGTTATTATGTAGCGCGATTATCCATTTAATTTAAATCTGAAGTTCTTTCTATGAAAATGTAGGAATTATACGGAATTTTCGCCCGCATAATTTAAGGAGCTAAATGTTTCTCTTTTGTGATCCGCATTTCAGTCGTTACCAGTTCATAAAAATAATGATTTGAAAAACGATTACTGTTAATATTACATAACGCAAGTTAATTATTAAATTAAAATTAAAATTTTGGAAAAGAGTTGCAATATGAGGTGTTATATTTCTTCTTTTAACTTTTATTCTCACCATGCTAGAGGTCTTAGGATTTAACGTTGAAGAAGTATCTCATTTTCTTTGTAATATCTTAAATCTAGGAGATGAAAATCAAAACTTTTTATAAATCTCTCTACTCCTCACGATGAATCCACAAGCCTTTCTTAGCAAGAGGGATGGTAATTAAATAATAGATTTAGTTTTCCCATATGTGATTTAATCTTATTTTTTTCAAACTATCTTACTTTTTAACATCCTATCGCACTATGAAAGAAGATATGTGATAACTAAACTGTTGGTCACATTATTAGATGATGGATTTCCAATGAACGGGATAAGACCTATCGCTATTCAAATCATCTTACATTTTAGAAGATAATTAAGGTTTAAAACGACAAAGAAAGTTGAAAGAGAAAAAGATTGGCTCGTGAGGGACATAAGAGGCGGTCGATATCCTTTGGAAAGACTTAATGGGTCGTCCCTAATTCTCAAACATTCTTAATCATCGGAAAACGTGGAGAATAAAGAAGCGAAGAAAGGGAATTAAAATTCGCCTTTCGCTGCCAGCAAGTTTGTCCAAAGGCCTAAAAAAGGTCTTTTTATCCACGGGGATCTTCGATGGTTGAAAGGATGTGGTCGGGAAAATAATGGAAGACGCCATTGGGGAAAAATTCGGGAGAAAAGGGATGGTTGGCGTGGTAAGATATTGAAGTGGCTAAAAGCTTCCCTCGGGAATCTGCCAAGGCGACGAGAAGAATCGATGGATGGACTTCCGATATTGTTAGAAATGAGGCCTCTCAAGTCTTACTATCCTTAATAGAGCAGTATTATCTGTAATAAGCTTACTTATTTAATCTATTTTCTAGAAGTTGGCGGAAACAATGCGCATAATGCCTCTCAAGCAGTGTTTTCCTTAATAGAGCAATATTAATATCTTTAATGAGTTTACTTATTTTATATATTCACTAGAATTTGGCGGAAACTTAATGCGAAGTTGCCAAAAAATGTATCTGAAAGGACTAGTTTTCTGAATTGAGATACGCTCTCAAATGGGTGATGCTATCTGTTATTTTCCTTATCAGTTCCTACATTGCATTTACAGAAACTCTCATCCTAGAACATCTTAGCTATTAAACCAATGAATACTTAACTCATATCTGAAATAGTATTTTCAGATGGATACCTAAAAATTATTTCAAACAACATAGCTAGTTCGCTGACTGCGTATTTTTACGAATAAAGTGCATTATTTTTGGAATACAAAATCGAACTGTACTGACATCTTTAATTCAAAAGTATTGGGTGTAGGGATTGTTTATTTAATAAAATTTGAGGTAACAAAAGAATTTATTTAAGGCAATGTACGCTCAACTACGAAATGCGAAAAAGAGGAATCTGTATAGTTAAATAAATTTTGAAGAAATAAGAGCCAATTTGATCTTTAGAAAAAGGAAAAACTTTATAGTCTTTGCCTTATAGTATTTTAAATCAGAGGCCCTTACTCCGATGTCCTTAAAATATGTTTCAGATTTTCTGGTAAATATGTTTTTCATGAGATGAGTGCCAATGATTGAGCGATGGCTCATTAATGAAACATCGCTTCTAATGGATCTGTATTATGAGCATCACGATTATCTACATTATGTTACTTGAAAGTTAGTGGAGTGGAGGAGTTTCTCTTAATTCTTTCGCTGCATTAAAATAAAAGAATCCAATTTAGGGTTGAAACTGATCGTAATAACAGTAATATATTGAAAAGAAAAATGCGTCTTAGTCTGAGTTGAGTAAAGAATTTTTTTAACCGGGTGAAATTGCTTGTAACTTTTAGTAATTAAACCATAGACAAAAAATCAATTATGATGATAAAAAATAATAAAGATGAATGTCCGAAATGATTTAGAAGGAGAAGAAATGCACTTAATTCTCCGATACAGTCGAAGTTAATATTTATTTTTAGGGACTATTCCCTGAAATTTCCGAACTGGATTCATTTATAATAATTACTAACAGAAGAGTGCATTGATTATTAAAATACTGCGAAAATATTTAGGTAAAGATTAGGAAGAAAGACTAAGAGAATTTAAAAAACGTTGAAGAATATCTTTATGGTGTCAAAAGGTGAAAATTGTATTGCCACTGAATGAAAGTTTTACTTATTGCTACTGCCTACTTTCGCCAGCATTAATTGAACTTTTTGAGAAGTATTCTTAATTAATTTATAACTTTATGATTCTGCCATCAAGAATTATCTCTTCACCTTGAGAAGTGGTCCCTATTCATTCATGGAAAATTGCCAAAATCTTGAGAGACTATTTTTTCTTTCAAATTCTGCTTCTATTGCTGAAACTGCATGAAAACACATTTTCCTTATGTTGAACTTGATGATATTAGCACAAATAACTTGGTGATATATTTAAAAACTTATTAAATGTTATCAAAAGAGTGTAAGTTCTCCCTATCGTCTTGATTTAGATCTCATTAAATCACCGTTAATATCATAAAACTAGTTATTCCGAACTCTGTATCAAAGTTAAATTCTTTGAATATTCCTTAAATAGATTGTAAAAAATACCACCAAATTATTTTAGTAGCTCTATATTAGGTTGGATAATATTTCCTATTTTAAATGAGAGATATTACAGATTATAATCCTATACTGCCGTTAGTTTTACGGTGAACAAGTACAAGAACAAAATAAGTTAACTCAACCTTTATATGGAAATTTTTACTCAATATATATAATATTTGATGCCGTTGTAGCTGTAATATATCATTAAAATGATATTTTTGTATGTAAAACTATTCTAGAAGCGTTATTCAAAATAATAAAGTGAACAGCTCAAAGTCCATGGAAAATACGATAGCTAGTATCATCTAACTATTCTTAAAAAAATTCTCGAAAAATTAAAATTATGAGCAAGCATTTGGTTGCTAGCGTACAATAAGCAATAGGTATTAAGGATTATGAGGATAAAAAATATTACTAAATAAACCAATCCAGAATGCTAATTGAAGCTGCGAATTTATTTTACCAATCAATTATCACTTAATGGCTCTACGTCCATCTTGAAGAAACTCAATTAAGTTGTTAGCAATAATAGTTCAATATAAATTGTAGGATGGATGAATTTCCTTTTTACAAGATATACTGATCTTCTAATTTCTTAAGTCTCAATATCAATACAAATTATAACTATTCTGCACAAGAATAAGAATAATATACGTCTGAAATTTTATGAGAACAACTCCGTTTGAAATTACAATTCGTGATCTGAAAATCCAATGCAAGTTGGGATTCGATAAGAGTTTATACGATTCCGCTAGATTGACTTAAATCCTATAAGAAATATAGAAAGCCGTAGAATTCTCGATATTATTGTAGAGAGAAAAAAAATATTGTATTAGGTAAGCGCTATAAGAAATTATCCTCTCAATTAATTGGAAACACTTTAACCCTTTTAATTTGCGAAGGTGAAAGTGAGAACACCGTGTTAAGAGCCACCATAGTGTAAGTCCAGCAGGTTTCAAGGAAGATAATAAGGACAGGAATAAATGGAGTAGACAGGGAGATTAATAACACATTCGTCAGAAAGCGTTAGAGATGCTGACAGGCAAACCTGTCTCACTGGTCGTAACATTTCAGAAGGAGAGAGTGTAAGTATGTCAGGGACTCTAGATGGAGTAGCGAATGCTAACCTCTTAGTCAAACTAGACAGCGCCGAGTGAAAAATAGAAGCAGCGCGTCTTTAATCATTTTTGGCTCGCCGTTACATCAGATTGTGAATGCCGCAAATGTATCCTATTCCATAGAAATTTTCACTTTTGAAGCTAACAGCAATCTTATGTCTTTCTTATTGCGCAATTCATCTTACGGCAGTTGAGATAAGTCGGTATTTTTCATCTCTGGTTTGTTCTCTAACGAAGTCATAATAGGCGAAGGATGCACGGGATTGGGGCATTGCTCTTTCATAGTCAAGACGATCGACCGAAGTTATCGGTGGACGATATTTTGAAATAACTATAAAAACAACTATCTTTCATTTGTTAAATTCATAAATTAATTGAAATCGAGTATTTTAATTAAATGTACGACATTTTAGAGGCAATTAATTTTCCTAGCCAGACCTATTTCTCTGACATTTAATCACAAAAAAGTCAAATTAATTTGGATCGAATACTTGTAAAACTAGCGGCATTAGGTATTTTATAAACCAGTTCTTATTTTCTAGAGCCTATTCATTTAATTGAAATGGGTAGTCTACACTTTTCGTAATTCATCTTAATCAACAAAAGATGTAATACGATTTAATTACTGCCTACTATTATAAATTAATATACAGGATTATTAAACTATAGGATTGGGAAATGTTCTGAAAGACTGTATCATTACCATAACCTTCTTTCTATAATTAAAACGTCAAAATAAGGTAGAATTTTTCCTAAATACGTTATAAATTCAGGAAATTAAATAATTAAAACTTGATGAGAGGCCTAATTTAATTTTAGAAAGATATTTAAGCGATTTTTCCACAATTATACGATAATTCACTGTAAATTAAGGAGTAGCTCGGATTTGATTAGTATCAGAAATAGCAGATAACTTCGGATGAAGTATATATTTTATAAAATAACGTTTTCAGAGGTTTTGGTGTTTGCAGAAAGGATGATTCTAATATATTTTGCAGCGCGTTGATGAGTTAAAATGGCGTATGGTTGCAAGAAATGTTCTCAGTGTACGCAAATGAAATGTCGCGTGAAATTGAACGATATTGGTGAAACAAAGAAAAAAGTAAAATGAATGGATACAACCTTAAATTTCTACACTGGTTAAATGACAAGTTAACAGTATATTTCAATAACTGTGAAAAAAAGAGCTATTACCAATACAGATGAAGATATTTTAATGATGTATATTTAGTTCGGAATGATTAGGACATAAGAGTGTTTGCTCGATTGTTTGAGATCATTGAATCACAGTTGATTTTTCTGCTATACTTCAAAGTAAGTGACTTTGGTATTTAATATTTGGAGTGAATTAAAATATTTTTTGAATTAATTTTGGAATGAATGTGTTATTTCCTTTGCTTTTTAAGGCACCTTGGTGTTCTCTTTTTGAGTCTTAATTGTGGTGCTAATCACGCAATTCTGATCCTGAACTTATTTCAGGATAATTTCCTCTAAGTTAGGTAACTAATGATTTTCGAATAAATTTTAGAAATATATATGCATAGATTCTAATATCTACCATGATTATCCTTAAAAATAAACAACTTACAGAAATCATTTGTTCTGAAAATTCACGTATTTCTATCACTGAAGTCCGAATGTGAAGATGTAATGGCTGTTATCACAAAATAACTTCTTACCTGCAAAAGAAAAGAAATTATATTACTAAAAAAGCATTAGCTCAATGAATAATCATCAATATCAATTTTATATCTAAAACCAAATGACACACATGGCACATTTAGTATTATTATTTTTTCTCAAACAGATATTTATGATATAGGTACACATTATACACATCAATATTCGGAATTATATATACTTAAATATTTCCCCAAACAAATTTCCGATTTTCATTTCTTTCTTAATACTCAGCCGAGACTTGTAGTTTGTGAAGAGTATTGTTATAGTTTTTTTTAATATGTATTTTTAACTTAAAACCAATTCCGTAAAATATCGAGCCTTATATTAAAACAGAGAAGATTATAATTCCCTAACATTTTATTAATTGATGGCCATTTTTATACTCGTATCAATATTTCATTTTCAATTTCTTATCAATCTTACTACATAAACTGGAGTTAATTATGTAAAAATATAAAAGTTGCAATGAAAACCTAAAGGAGAGCATAAACAATTGAATCATAAGCTTATTTTGACGTTTTTGATATGAGTTTTCATTCATTCTCCAAATTAATACCTGTAACTAATATTTTCTTCTAATGAAATCATTATCTGTATTTCTAATCGAAAGTTGGATCTTATCCAGGTAGTTACAACTTTGATTAATCCTTCATATAATGCACGTAATTTATATTAATTATACACAATATAATTTTTTTAATTTTTTAATATGAAATATAATTATTTGGCACAATAAGAAAAGCAAATCATGAAATATTAGCCTTGGAGAGGTTTTCACAGTTTATAAAATGTACAAATACCGCAACGATTTTATTCTACTATGACCTTTTAAAACGATATATATCTTGCGAGATTTTAATCTCCTACATTTTAACATCGTGTAGCCTTTTGAAAAGAGAGCAGTTACACGGTTGTTAAATTCATTCGTGTCAATTTGTAATTTGTATAGAGTTGAATTTGACTTCGGATCGTCAATGACAGCAAAAGAATTTGAAGGTTGGCAATAACAGATAAAAATACCGTGTATTTATCCAGTAATTCACCTTTAAAGAAAGTTCCGGAGAAAATTAATTTCTATTCTGAATTAAGTGCAGCTTAATTTCAAATGACCCTTACATTTGGAAGACATTCTTTTGATATGCTCATTCTTCGAGAAAAACGTGTGTTCATCTTGAAAAATATTTATGATATAACTCGTTCATTTCTTGTGGATATACTTTTGTCCCTTGACGTTAGATATCTTTTACTTTCAGAAATCATCCTATGCTATGTTGGTTTTAATTAATTTTGTACGTCCTCCATCTAAAATATTATTTCTATTTTTAGATCGTTCCTTTCTTAGTTTTTCTGCTTATGTCATTTTCTTTAGCACTAATCCTCAAGAAATCTTGTTTTCTTCTAATTCCCAAAGTGTACTAAAAATTATACGAAAGAAATTTTCTATATGAAAAGTATAAATCATTATCCCTTTAAATCTAAATGTGAAGACAGCTATACCAAGTGGATAACTAGTCAGTATGAATAAAACTTTTGAAAATTTTGTAGAAGTTAAAGGATAATTCACAAAATAAATATATACGATAAAATATTATATGAAAATTCACCCACTTCGGGTAATATTAGTCTTGATTCACACCGGCTTCATAAATCGCTAACTAACTTAAAATGAAATGAAAATATACATTTTTAAAATTCCAAGATGCATTTTTTCGATTATTCAATGTAACTATCACAATAGAATCACGCTTATGAAAATAATGCAATAATAGAAAGAACAGTCCATCAGAAGCATATGTCCGAATAAGAATCATCTCATCCTCGGAATTGGAAAGTGGAATATGAGGAGAAAGGGTCAGCGATAAGAAAAGTTCAATCGCCGGAAAATTGCTCCGCAATTAGTCCTTCCCACAATTAGAGGAAATCCAAGAATACAAATCGCTCCGTTGTTTGTCATTTTTTCCCGGGAAATCATTGTTGGAGTTCCGCTCATTACATTCCGATGCCATAGGTCTCCTCTTCATATCTTTCCTCCGAATTTTCTCAAAGGCCATTGTTCCGCATTTCTCGGCCGAAACCAAACTCTTTCCTCCGAACGTAACCTCCTTTTTCCTTATGCCTTCATTAGGAGGAAACTCGCTTCCTCAGAAGGGCGTGGCGTGTTGTTTTTTCCCGCCTCGAGGCGTGGGAACAGCGGATTTTTTGGAGGATTTTTCATTTGGGCGGAGACTATGGAAATGGTTTCGAATTCGAGAGGAAATAAAAATTAAGAAACGTTTCTTTGTTAGATAAGAACCCCCAATGTCTTTTGTTTCTTAAATCGATGCCACCTGGGATGGAAAATGCCTTTAGGGAAAATGACTTTTGATGTTTTAATTCGTCTATGCGAATTTTTTATCGCGATTCTGTCGATAGCTGAACGGGTGCGTGGGGAAGTTTGCTATTCATAGATCGTATCTATTCTGGAATAGAAATGTGTATCAATAATTCCACCTTTTGCGAAAGGCTGAAAGGAAGTTTTAATAGGAGCGTTTTGAAAGAATGATGGCATTAGAGAATATGCTAAAATGTTCGATGGACCGTATCCGCAAATTTTAAAATATCAGAATTTCTAATAAGGATTTATCGTTCTTCGAACTCAAATATAGGAATATATATCCTGAACGGAATCAGCTGTTAAAAATTCTCTATAAGACGAAAGAAAAATTCTTTAATTAAAACATAACTCATAAAAGTTTCAAACTTTTTCATCCCCATTCATATTAATCGATAATTTAAGTGATTTATTATTGACTAAAAATTGGTTCATTAAGAAACCAATATATATCAAAGTATAAACATTAAAAATTTATTTAATTCAATATATTAAGTATTTATATTCAGTATATTATTTCAGATAAATTGTCAGTATGTTTTATTCTATAAATCCTTTTGGTTTTATTTATTATTCCCATTTCTAAAGGTTCAATCGATAATATGATATAACGTCACGTAATTATAAATCTTGAAAGAATTTAGAAAGGCACGGAGCTTTTTTCCGAACTTGAAAAGTGTGAAAATTAATATATTTCCCTATTCATTGCAAAGCTGGATTTATAGCATCATCTATAATACCCATCCACAGTTTAAGAAATAACCTTACATACTGTAAAAAATTGAATGTGTAAGTATATAAATAGAGTTTTTGTCTATAAATGCTATACATATTTTTTCTTCAATAATGCTCATAAAATCATAAGAGAATTATATTATTACTGGTCTTTTACTCCCTTAGAATTATGCCGCATATTCAATTTGTGCTATTGAATTTCAAGATATAGCTTATGGTTGAGATTATTTTAAAACCATATTTTAGAACATAGCATGGAAAAATAATATTTGAATTAAATTAAACATTTCAAAAATATCACCCTGGATGGTCTGGTAAATGGAGTAATTTTTCTCTTCTATTATTCGATTTGTATAAGAAACTGACTTGAAATCTAGGTTATAATGTTTCTGATTGCAGAGGTAATAATTACTTTGGAAAGAAGAAAATTTATTTTGCTTCACCGCTTTGATTAATGATCAAAAATGAAAAATAATCAAGCTCTTGTCCTTGATATATAGTTGCAAACAGTGTCAATAGCTGTCAAGTTTAGAAACTTAGCCTATTGCTGACTATTAAAGGAGCATTTCAAACATCATAAATCTCTTGTCTGTATAAGGAAGTACTAAAAGAAAATATTTTTCTGGTTTAAATTAAAGAGGTTAAAATATCTTTACAAATGCCATCGCAATATACGCTTCGAAGCAAATGGAAAAGCAGTTTGAGTAACTTTATCATTCATGATTTATTATATATCAAATTGGAAAGAAATTGGATCTTTGAAATTGACTTCTTTTTCTTATGAAAGACTGAATGCTCACTTCGGAACTCAAAAGACAACTTTCGTATTCGGTGTGAGAAAAAGGTGACGAAGATTAATGATAAGCCTTTTGATGTTTATAAGACAAAATAGTATTGAGAAACGATATTTGAAACGTAACACTTGCCAAACGCATTTATTAGGAGCGGAATAGAAACTGATCGCCATAGCCACCCGCACATTCACTACAAAAGCATTAATATTGTCCTAATGAATGATGGAAGAAATGCTGACACACTTTGTGGAGAGAAGCTATTAAGAGATGAAATAGGAAGGAAAGTGCTGTTTTGAGAAAGGATAGATGAAGGAAGACGATTTATAAAGCAGCACTCGGCCTCTTATTATAGAAGAAACAATTTACTGTCTGTCCGATACACTAAATAAATTAAGAAATTCAGATTTTCAAACACTATTACTGAAGCAATGTTGTGGATAATATGTTCCGTTTGTTTTGAGAAAGAGTAAAACCGTTTTAATTATCATTTTATCGAAATATATATATTTTATGTATTTATCAAAGTTTTCCGTACATATTGTTTACGAGTAATTACATTATTGTATATACTTCAATATTACAAATTGTACCTTTATGTGAATATTATAAAAATTCCAAATAAAAGAATTTGAAGCATGATTTTGAAAGACAAATTTAGGCGTATAAAAAAGGAAACTCACTTATAAATTTAAAAATGATTTTTTTTACAGATCTATCGAAAAGGATAAGTGCTTGAGGTATTAAAAGTTTATTTACGATTTCAGGGTTTATTCTTTCTTACACGATACTCCTGAGGAATATAAAAGGTTATGTTAACTACTTTATTATACTTCATAACTTGGATTTATACATGTTGTGAGATTCAAGGTGGTGAATTATATTCTGTTCTAACAAATGAAATGGATAACAAGATCCATTCATATACTATATCAATGAGATTGTGTCATGACAAAAGAATATTTCTGTTTTACATAATTGTAAAGTATGATAGTTTCTTCTTATCTGAATTAATAAATACATACTCATCACTCTTTAACGTACTCTAAAAGAAAATATTAATTTTACACTGGTAAAATTTTTTCATATCATCATATATAATCCCATCTTACACATATAAAAATATAATTATGCTGAAATCCGACCAAAATCGTTATGTATACTTCCAAATTGTAATATAAATGTTAATATTACGGAAATATATATCTTTTCACGAGCAGAAACCAATAAACTTTTATAATTTATTTTAAATAGGAAATAAATATTGTTTGATGATTATGAATGATGATTATCATAATGAATACTAGTACTTAAACGCATACATTCTGAAGACTTATTTTTGCGTCCTGTTGTAATTTTTTACCGTCTGAAAATTATAGGAAATAAATAGAATATTATTTTAAATTTCTTAATGAAATATGAAATTCTTTATGAAATATTTTCCATATTATAATTTTGTAAAAATTAAATCATTTTCTGCTGAAAGTAACATAACTTTATAATTTATTTTTGAGATCCAGATATCGGTAATCATCAATTTTATATTTTGTTGGTACTTTTATAGGGCTGAGGATTAATAATGGAGAAGACTGAATTTTTCAAATATTTATGCGTGATTAGAGCTACTAGAAAATTCAATATTTATTTAAGTGACCTATTTTTTTAATCGCCTATTGAATCGTGAATAAAAAAGAATTTTGAGATAAAAGATGAATTTTGTTTTTCTTAGACTCGTGTCGAACGTTGGCTAGGGCAAGAAAACTGGTAGAGAGATGGATAATAAATACTAACCGCTACTAATGGAAGAAATTTTCTGCTATCCTTCACATGGACTCTATTTAGAAAATCAATAATATAGATGAATACCAAAAATATAATCGAAAGAAATTATTTGCTAACGTGCAATAAAAAAGTAAATTATCCTTGAATCTCAGTAAAAAATTCTTTTTATTTCAGATCTTTATAAATTTCTCTCTAGATTATTTGATACAATTTTTAAAAATCTCTCCAATAAATCATGTTTTAATCTCGATCAGTTTAACCTTCAGATATTTCAGTTTATAGAGACCCAATAATGTCTACATGTGGCTTTTGGTTTCATGATATGGTTGTGTACCCCGGAATAAATAAAAATGTAGACTATTAATTTCTTCTTATTTAGGTTAAAGAACGCATTATCAACACATATAAACATCGGTGGAAAAATTCGCAACTATTAGTGAAGCTGTCCATTTTTACATAAATAGATATTGAATTAAATGATGGTGAATTAAATGAATGTACATCAAAGTCTTTTTGTGATCGAGTATTTATTTGTTTATCTTAAAGTTTAGCGGAATAAATACGATAAAAATATCCTCGCTTTCCCGCAAAAAATATAAACATTTAACGCTATGTTATTCGTTGAATAATATTCATTGAAAGAATGGCTGTTATATAATGAAATAAAGAATTTTATAGCCTAAAAATTAAATCTAACTTTCATATAAAAGTCAAACATATCAGTGAAATAAGGCCTATTTTACTATAATGATTTTTCACGCCTCATTTATACTGATCATGATACTCATTTACTGCTAAGGATATTCAATTGTATGCATAAATAGCAAATCCTTTCCTGGTATAAATCGGTATTAATAAAATCGCTTTTTATACAGTTACTGTTCTCTTTCGATATTTTGCAATATGTTGAACAGTTCCTTTTTTTTCGAATATAATTTTAATCCCTTAATGTATAGATGGTAATTTCCAATTATTCCAACCGCAGAATTCAATGTTCTTCCATAGTTGAATTATGCTCCAAAACGAGACCAATGGAATCATAATGACCAAGAGATGGGCAAAATAAGTTACGGAAGTAATTATGGGACGGCATCGCTATAAAACTTAATAACCTCTGAAATTGAAGCGCGTTTCATTGTGACGCCATCAAAAACGCAACTTTCGATTCTTCGAACGGAAAAATTTTAATACCGCTCGGTTTCCCGTCCACACGTAACAGTTCAATTACCACGCAGACTTTCACCCATTCATAAATTTTAATAGCCAAAATCTGGCGTCATCCTCCGTAACAATGGAGAAAAATAGAGAAATGGTATAAAAAGGCATCGGATGTTTGAGTGAAAGAGCGGAGGAGTGGAACTTCCTCCACCGGTGGCTGCAGCCGCTCCTCCCGAATATGACGGCCCGCGCGAATGGACTTTTCGCACTTTTTCTCTGCACACGACATTCAGTCGTCAATGATATTGTCCTATCGGAGTGGACCGCAAAGAAGTGGCGATCGATTGATGACCCCCGTGGAAATTAATTAGCAGACTCAATGAGGGCGACACTAGCGTCTCCTCTTCGCCTCCCCGCTAACTATTTTTCGGAGGCCGAAGGGAAACTGCCGCAAATGGGGGAACGGCAGCGACACCGGGTGTCGGCATTGGGAACTACGCCCGGGTGCATCCCCACTTGCCGATTTTGATATCCGTGGTGTTTCCCGCCCGTTAAACGGGGCGTACGCATCCACATATTTCCCCTTTCGCCCCAACCGCACGAAAATGCGCATTCTTACGCTAGACCACGGAAACTTTTTTCTTTCGATTTTTTCTTTGACGTGACAAAGAGAGGAAGCTGAGTAACAATGTGGATGGAATGTTACGCGAAATACCTTTCGAAAAAATAAAAGAATACTACATTTCACTCAATGTAAACTTTAACAGTTTATCTTTATAATAGTCAAACTATATTAATACTATTGAGATATTTGTCTGTTAATTTTCTTATATATATTAATGAAATATAATTATATATTTTGAAGCGTAAAAATTTAAATTAATGCTTTAGATCTAATACGTAAATAATATTTAAAATTAGAGCTCAAATATACTTTGAATTTGTGTCTTCAATGATATGGGTAGAATATAAAAAGTCTTAAGAGACATATTAATATAAAAAGTAAATGTATCAATAAAATATAAATTAAAAAATCTAGATTTAAATAAATAAATGGAAATTATCGTAACCCGAAAAAGTCACATAAAATTTCCAAAATTTTGGTCTAAATGTTGACGCATATTATTAGTTAAAAATAATTTTGGAACTAAGTCTCATTAAAAATATAAAAAGTTTTGCATAAAGAGGCAGAATTATATAGTATATAATTAATTGCATACGCGTTAATTAAATTTAATCCCGAGCCATAAGTTAGGAGTAATGAGGAGCTATACTAATACTCAGAAACGGTTTCAGGAAAATCACGGCTCGTTAATTGTAAAGTCCGGATCCAATGGGAGTGAATGCGAATTAATTACGGACCGGTATTAATTTTCGCGCCGTGGATTATAATTTTTAGAATAATCCCTCTTTAATGGCGAAGTAGAAGCGTGCATTGGCATAGCTGAATAAAACAGCCCTCCTCAAAAATCCCGGTCACGTCAGCGGCAAATTTAAAATAACGCGAGCGGTGCATTTTTATTGGGTTGGCCCCACTGCAGTGCCCCATCCCCCTCCCACGGATGAATCGTCATAATTAAATGCATCGGCATTTTTTCTTCCGTGAGAAAAAAACTTCCCCCCCACCAGTGGCCACTTCGAAAAACCGTTACGTGTCCATTTCCCCCACACGCCTTTTTTTCCGTTCGTTTATTCGGGGGAGGGCAGGACCACGTGTGAGAGGGCGGGCATGGCACGCGTGACGGAGGGCCAATGGGGGGACACGGTGCATGGTACGCCACGCCCTAGTGGGGCAGAGGGTGGGGGGGAGCAGTAGTCACCCGAAAGCATTCGTCTCACTCCGCCCCACGCGGAAATACACACCCACGTGCGGAAAAGGGTGCGTGCTTGCGGAAGCACCCGCGAGAGGGGGTTAAAAAGTGGGTGGGGGCCGGGATGACTCCACTGGTAAATGATAGATTGATTTATGGATATTGTCTGCCCGTGACGCGGGAGTATTGAGAGGTCCAACGATTCCGGTGTCATTGCGGGAGCGGAAAAAAGAGAACGTCGATATTCCGCGGAAAAGTTTCGCTCTTCAATTTTTCCGGCATCGGTGATGGAGAGGGAGACTATATGAACGCGGGGTTTTAATGGTAAATTAGGTCGAAATTTACGACCGCTGATCAATCAATTACGTTTGTTCAACAATAGACATTCGTAGCGGTCATAAATCTAACGTATTTGACCGTAAAATAGGTCGATTATTCCGACTGGATTAAATAGGAGGGAAATCTTTGTCCGTTTTAATTGAATGCGTTGCCGTGGTGATATGTGTTGGATTAGCGGAAAAAAAGACAATAGGGCGCGAAATGAGCTTCGAGTAAAAAGGGTTTTAAAAACAGTGTAACGAGAGAGAGGACATTCTGTGAATTATACATTTTTATGGAACGTATCTCAACTGCGCGCAAAATACCGATCGTGCATGAATAAAAGATGCGGGGATTAATTATTAATCCGGCAGAGTTTACTGCTATTGGTTTTCGCGTTGAATTGTGGATTCGGATATCTATTTTGCATGACGATATACGCGAGATACATACTTTTAGCGGTCGACTCGGAAATTTAAGGAAAAATGAATCCGATGGACATTCTCATTATGAATTCTGAAAGCGGGTCTCTTGGAATATATTGGCCGTGAAATTTGCTTTGGGTGAATGAAAGAAAAATTCCAATCGAAAATTGGAAATTTTTATTCCACTTCAACGCGAGCTCACTCAGACAGAAGAAATGTAAAATGAGCTATTGAGGAAAAAAAACAAGAAAATCTATTCTTTACGAGAGAAGTAGATGGGCAATATCCTTGGTGTGCGGCAATACAAAGAAGTATCAACGCTTATGTGTTGACTACTCTTAGTTGTCGATATAATACAATCAATCCTTAAGTTGGAATCAAATGTTTCATTGCAACCGCTCCTTTCTATAGAATGGATAGAGAAAGGGAAAGACCCGGAAGTTCGGGCTGTGGAGGAAGGGAAGGAGCGATGGACATTTCTAGTGGACCGCTCATGTGTTTCCTCCTCTGAAATCCCAAACTTCCTTTCACAAACCTTTCCTGCCGATTCCTTCTCCCGATCACAGATTTCCCTACCTCAGTACCACAATTGCATACTAAAGTTCCTCTGACATTGCACTCTTAATCCCTTATTTATATTGCTGTCATACGTCATAAATGTTCATAAACTTAAAATTCCATATCATATAAATTCTACGAACAATCTAATTTAATTTTATTATCGACCATAAAATTGGAATATTAATATTAACTTGAGTGTAATTTTTCATGTTTCAATAACTTCTGATCAGTTACAATAAAAAGGGAGTGCCCTAATTATTGTTTTCCTCAGAATAAGAAAATTTAGTTAATTTTCTTTCCAAGAAACATACCTTCGGGTCAAAAATGCAAAATTTAGATTAATTAATTATCTAGATATTTTAAAATTTAATTGCAAAGTATTTGAAAAATACTTCACATTTAACCACAACAATTCATACCTAAATTTATATGTTTTATCTAATATATAGCACAAATACCACATAAAACAAATCAATGAATAGATAACCCTCGCTATAATATAGTTAAAGAATAATATGACGACCGTCATAACTTTTAGGATACATATTTAAAACTAGCTGTGTAAGAAGACGTCGCTTTACAATCAAATCCGTTCAAGATCCTGTATTATAATTCATGCACTTTTCGTGAATGCAGATGCGCTAAAATGCATGTACTTAATAACAGCCACAATCGGGTAATTCCACAATCAGACACAAACCTCAAATAAACCGCACAATCAATCATCCAAATGATCCTCCGTGGCTCACGGAGCATTGACCCGAGAGTAAATTCCTTATAAACTCCGAAAGTGAAAGGAAGCGCCCAAAAGTGGGCCACGGCCCTCAGAGACGCTCGATCGCAAACGCTCTACCCCTCCCCACGCTCCCCCCCTCAAACATTTTTTTCCTCCTTAGCTCTCCCCTTGCAGACCATCTTTTCATTAATTTTTTTGTCCTTGGGTTAACGGCCATCGAGCTCGCTCTGCATGTACATTTTTTTGTTTTGCAGAATGTCCACCCCTCGGATCGAGAAGCTGTGCCGCCGACAACTATGATTTATTGAGGGGAGAGAAAAAAAATAGTTGCGCTGCCGGGGCTCGAACCAGACCGGTGAGAAAAAAGGGTGCACGGCATAAAGCACGCTCACGTCGGCGGCAGGAATCGAAGGGACCTTCTTCCGATTCGGATATTTCCGTCAAGTGCAATGGGTGAAGGAGCAAAAATGATTACGGGTCGTGGATGAAATGCACGCTTATGCACGCCATGACTTTTACGGCCTTGCATCGGATAGGGAGCCGTGTTGCTGATTTGATATATATCTTGTTCAAATGCACGGAGTGTTATCGATCCGCAGTGCATCGGAAATTGATGGATCAGTGTGCGTGTTATTATATTAACCGTGACTGCGGAATAAGTACGCGGGTAATCTGGTACTAACACACGGTCTGATTTCTCATAGTCAATTGAAAATGCAATACTAAGTACAACAATGAAGAGTAATAATTTTTGATCAAGCCATCTAGATATAAACACATTACACATAATCACGTAGGATATTATTTATCGAAACAGGCAAATTATTCAAATATATATGCATTCTTCAGTTAAAAGTATATCCTTAGATTTAAAATCGCTAAAATCATCCTATTTAATCGCTCCCCTGCCATAAAGCTACGGCAATACGAAGATATTACATCAATAAATACGGCTATAAGACGTTTAACAAATGTATTTTGATTTTTAAAAATAAGGCTATTATGAGAAGTTAATTATCGTTACTGTTCAGTATGATTACTGCAAACTTAAATTCAAATGTCAAATTTAATTTAACTTAAATACAGGTTAATAAATTTTAGATTCAATCGATGTATTTCATATTCTTATGAAAAATTTAACAAAAATAACGAGATTGATTCCAGCCCTATGTCAAATCAGGGATATAGTTTTGATCAAGTCAAAGTGCATCTTCTCTCGCTGCATATCCTCTCACTTCAAGATGCAATAAAAGCGTGTATGAAACCGGAAGTAAACTCTCCGCCCACTTTCTCCTCCCCCGCCCCCCCAAATCACCCCCCCCTCGTCTTCAATGCACTGAATAGAGTGCAGGGCTTAGTATGCAACGTGCAGGGGTTCGAATCCTGTTGAGAGCACTACTCACCCTCTCGTGCACCGAAGACTTGTTTCACTCGAGTGGGATACATTGAATGCAGGAGCCCGTTATATTCCACGGGTAAGAGATCGTGGGACTCAGGAGAAATTACTTTTTCTTCCAATGACCAACCGCCTTGTGATTTGCTCCTATTTATTCATGTCTGTTTCATGTCTGATATTTGGTAGCTAATACTGTAACGAATTAGATTTCCAATTTACTCATTTTTATTACGACATATTCGACTTTTTATAATTTATAAGCTTCTATATTCTCTTTAGTGCATGCGTTATTTATTCTATGCTTGTTTTTATTTAGTACATTAGCATTACCTTTCCTTACTATCTACTTGTATGCATCTTCGTATTTATATCGTCAGTTTACTTTCCGTTCAATTCTTTAGAACTATGCTTCCGTCTTTGTAAGAGTTTACTAACCTTAGGTTCTCTCTGACCCAAAAATGGAATTTGGCCACAATTCTTTGCCTTTTTATTAGTAAACATTTTATCAAGCATCGTCAATAGATAATTTCGATCTTCAAACTCCTTTGAAAGCTCTGGAATTTATTTGGATTTTAATCAATCGACAATTTCATCTAGATATTACTTGTCGTAACATTTACATTTGCAGAAAATTATTCGCCTGAGGTCATTTGGATTATATTTGTGTGTGTATAAATGTTGTGGTGTTCAGTTTATCTTGTAAAAGAGAAAAATCTATCAATTTCTAAATTTTATAAAATATATCGTTTGATAAATAAAACCAGCGTGACATGAGTATCGATTAAAGAGATTTTTTCTTTATTTTTTTCTACAAAGATTGTGAATATTATTATTTAAAGGTTACTTGTAAATATTAATTTATTTTTATAGTGCAAATTTATTCTTCCAATATTACAAATGTAAATCACTGCATTTGATTAATAAATCGTTCTTCCTTTAGTAGCATTTCGATAGCTTTCGCACAGTTTATCCTCTAAACTCATAATTGGATCATATGGGCTAAGTTACAGTGCTACAAACGTCCCCGAATTTGTGCCGACGTCATGGAGTAGCAACTGAGGTGACTTTATCACCTCAATTTAGTAACAATACAGCCGCCTGTCACTTTGTTTATACATTCCCTCTTCTGTGTTCTTAGTCCTTCCCATAATTCTCCGTCTACCTCTGCCGCCGTGTCTCGCTGTGACATTGGACAGAGCGCATGCGCTACGGAAATGCATCAGGTGTCCCCTCGTGGCGCCAATGCACGCGAGCGAATAATACGATACTAACAATTAAATAAGATTCTCTAATAATTCATTCATATTATTTAGATAATCTAAATGACCAATAAACAAGATTTATGAAACAGTAAAAGTAAATTTAAAAAATTTATTATCTATGTATTTTCTTCTCAATATTACGATATATTTTAAAACCCATATTCTATTTCTTAACTGCATCACTGTATGCACTTCGGAGCGCACACCGCCTATGACCAAATGAAATGCATTTCAACCTCTTTCGTGTCACCCTTTGACCAAATCGCAGAGGCAAAACTAGACTGGGTCTCGAATCTCTCGCTCGACTGGTCCGGATTCGAGTCCCGACGAGTGCATTTTTATTTTTCTCTCTTTTCACTTCGCATTGGCTGCCTATCTCTCCCGTCCCTTCTCATGCACTTCTGCAGTCTTCCGATATAACATTGGATACGACGCGCAAGCCATATTCTTTATGCTACGAAAATATTATTTTCTTCGATAAGATAATATTCTTAAATTTCTGTTTTTCAAATATTAAATCAATTCAAATCTAAATTATTTGATTTTCATAAACATACTTAAAAGATTATAAGGCTCAAAATGCTAGGAAAGTTGCAGCAAATAGGAAAAGCAAATAGAAATTCTCTAAGAAGAAAGTATATAATGATTATGAGAGTTGATATTAGAATTCGTACATTTATTTTCTAAATTCAAGAAAAATATATATGCGAATGTAATCGATATTACTTAAAATTTCCCCTCAGATATTCTGCTAAACTATAAAGAGATACAATTAGATAGATAGGATTCTTAATAATATTAGCCTATTTATTACTGAGAACTTCTGATGACAGAAAAATTATGTAGATTATAAATAAAGATTTTTATAAAAAATACTTAGTTTTTCTATCTTTTAAAAGCCTTAGAGACATCTCACTTCATTTGTATTGCTTTTCTCCCAGAATAGCATTTCGTTCTTAAGTATTGAATCATTGAGTAAGGATAATTGATTAACCTTATTATAACTAAACACTGATAGAAACTTCCTTGTAAGGAAAACATTATTATTGTTGTGTCAAGTCCGCAGCCGTCAAAACAAATAGTAGAATGTCGTATATTCTAGGTGATAAACATAATCGGATGAAGAAATTAGAAAGATACATAAGAGAGAGAAAAAATTACTTTAATGAATCCATAGGTTATATACCCATCATAGGGTTATAATTCTAGTATTTGATACAAAATTTAAATAAGTTGAATGTTTAGATATAGCTTGATGAATGTAATAGTTAACCTCCTCTTCTGCGAAGGAAGACATTCTGAATCCAAACAAAGATCATCAAAAATTCTGCGAGATTAAATCAGCTGATGATATTTCTAAATTCAAACTTAATATGCGTGGATCTATCTATCCGATTAAAGAAAAGCGATTGTAAACCAATTATAAAGCTATTCTAGTAGACCTCCCTCCACCTTCGATTGTATCACTCCTTTCACAACATCCACATCTGTCATATCCCGTTTGTTTTCGCAACACGTCAAACCCATAACCGACTTCTTAACCCGTTATTCTTCGAGAGAAATCGATGAGCAGAAATAACGACAGCTTCTTTTTAATTGGTGTACCTCACACCATCGAATTTGGACCTCTGGGCATTGCGAGAAATTACCTCTCACTTTACTCGATTTGA
This sequence comes from Pantala flavescens, assembly GCA_020796165.1. Taxonomy (NCBI): domain Eukaryota; kingdom Metazoa; phylum Arthropoda; class Insecta; order Odonata; family Libellulidae; genus Pantala; species Pantala flavescens. Next base: position 31,666,032 of record CM036884.1, on the reverse strand, counting down.
CACAGCTGCAAAAACGGTTATTCGCGTTTTTTTCGCATAAATATGTCTTTTAAATTACAGGGTACGATAATTACGTCAGTTGTTAATATGGTTCATGAAGGAACGTTGCTGTTTCTTAATCCGAGTGGTCTACTCCCGTGGTCATTCGAACGGAAAAATATCGTTTCTTACGAGAGAAAGATTTCATAAAAGAAGTTAACGAAGCAGACATCCCATTTTGTCATATTCGGTGAAGAACTCATTTGCTAATTGGATAGGTGTTTCGAGGGATTGAAAGTATCATTGCCTGTTGAGAAATAGCCTTAGAGACATGGTACTGGGATCTATTTTAATTGCCATATACTCTACGTCTCATACTTCATTCGTTTTAAACTCTAATAATTTGATGAAATTAACCCTATCTTCGAACATACGAAAAAAACTTCACAGAAATTTATCCTTATTAGGAGGATACATCCGTATTTATAGGAAGATACATTCTATAGATACATCTATTGGGTGAGCGTAAGGTCTTTATGAGTCAGTTCAAATTTTCTGCCATAAGGAATGCCTTTTAAACCTTTAAGAAGAATTTTATCTGCAGAAGTATTTGCGCATCAACTTCGAACTTTCTTTGCTTTTACAAAAATATACATTTTATAATTTTTAACACCACCTACTTTATTCGTCACAAAAATATGGTATTAAGGAGACGCTCCGAAAATGTTTAACCTACAAATAAATTATAGAAATGGTGATTCGTTAACTGATGTTGATGAAGTTCATATGATCTTCTCTGTCACTAATCGGTCATTGATCTCTAATGCAGGAAAGCTTTTTACTCTAGTATAATATCTTTATTCTTGTCGTTATATTGCACTATATAATTATCCTACACACATTATACACCATGTAGCTATTCCAACGAATACCTTTAGCTCATACGCAAGTGCTCCTTCTTAATGATCAGAGCTGTTCCACGGAGCGATACTTCTCCCACACAGAGCACCTTGCCCTCCATTCGAGAAGTGTTACTAATTTCGCGTCACAAGAAATGCGCACTGAAACATTTTCCGTGTAGCAAAAAATTGCAGCATTAATCTTCGCGCCAAGTAAATCGTTTTCCAGTTTTTCATCGCAAGCGATTTTCTTCCTTTCGAGGCACCGTTAGAATTTCTCTCCGCACTTAAAACAATTTCCCATTCGCAATTTGCTTTATTCCCCTTAAAAGTTCGCACTCTTCCGTTGAACCGCAAAATGACTGCATCCGTTCCATATAAAACGAGAATCCGACTGAAATTACATTATCTCAGGTTTTCTCCCCTTTTCAGAGAGAAGATGCGCTCAATATATAGATACACTGGAAGCTACATATCCGTCGAATAGGAATATGAAGAAGCGTAAAATGCTTATTCTTATGCTTTTACGTCCGCTTTCTATTTTCTTTGAGACCATTTTAACGAAATTTTTACAATTATAAGGAAATTTTATTGAATAATAAGATTAGTAGTTCAGGGCTCGTGCTCAATTGATATAGAAATTTTAATCTCTAATTTATTAGAATGATATCGACGGTTGGAAAAAAATTAATGACACCAATGACTAGAGGGAAATAACTTAATGTAACATAATTCACAGCTAAAATGTTGACTGTTATTGTAAATTTTATTAAAATTATTTTAATATTACCATTACCATGGACAATCCATACATTTAATTTATACAAGAGGCATTTTACATTGAAATCCATCAATCGCTTCTCCACCAGGTTCTACACGGTTATAAGTTAATTAGCTTGTCTTTATTATAATATCTATCCTGTGCACTGCTTATTTTCTGGTCATATCCTCAAACACAGAGCTTACTAAAACATTCTGGTCTAAACTTCGCCTATAGAGATTGCTTTTTCTTCTAATGCTACATAAAATATTGAAATTATTATTAAATTAACTTAGTTACGAGTTTGATAACTTTATGCGTTGATATAACAATAGAAGGCAAAGAACTTTGAACTGGAATGAGGAGAATTATGCAGCATTAGAATGGCAACCATTATATATAAAATCAGATTGGAATAATACTCAAGGATGCTACTCATAATCTAAAAATAAAAGGACTGAATAACAATCTAAAGGAGCTTCAAGTGCATCAAAGGTTCACCCAATCGCGGCAACACCGCGAAGGAGTTCCTACGGCAATCTTCACATTCATCTCTTTCGACCCGACATTGACCTTCCCTCCCGAGTACACACATGTCCAGCACATTTCTCTCATTGCAAACCGAGCTATTTCCCACGATATTTATTCTCCTCATCCAATAGCGTATCTCAAAAGAGCACATTTTTTATCTCTTGAGGCCATGTGAAGAATGCCTTAAGATTCATCGGGAAATACGTACTATTTATGCCGATTTTCTTAGGAAACGCTATTGTGACACGATCCAATCAGCCACCACAAACTCGAAATATGTCATAAGAAACTGACATTTAAGGATATTATTAATTCTTTGATTAGGTATAAATAATAAGCGTAATGTTTACAACGTAAATATGTTCTATTACTTTAACAAAATTAACTAAAGGAAAAAACCTCCGTCAAGAATAAAAATTAAAGCTAAATTTTCTGTTAAAAATTCCACAGAGACCAGTAAAGCTATCCCGTTAAATTGAAGAGGCGATTAAAACTCAATATACTCATATTCAATAGACTGTTCAAGCTGCATAAAGATTTAACCCTCTACCAACATACAGATGAGCATCAGAGGTAGAAAATTTTTCATTCATTCCTCTTATACTGCTTTGAAATATGCCACATGTTAAAGATAAGGAGTAATAAATCCGATTTCGATTAATTGAAATACTTCAATTTACATATATTAAGTCAGCATTATGTTATAAAATAGTACATAGAGATGGTAATTGCGAAGCAATCTCATTAAATTTCTTAAATATTAAAAACGAAATAAGATGTGTAACAGAACCGATGCTTTGATTATTTATAATTGAAAATTTCTCGAAAAATAACACGATATATAATTGGGCAGCGCAGTATTAATAAAGAAATCAATGAAATTCATTTCTTCTAGTCGCGTGCACGGTCATTCTTTCCCTGCCAAAACATCACGCATTTGAGGAATCCTCTCAATTGATTTACAATTCCTGGCTAACAACATCTCTAGTATGCAACAAAACCTCTTCCCTCAATTCTTCGCATCAAAACGTAACCGTCCTATTTTTTGCTTCGTTGTATCCTTCTGTGCTCGGCCATAGAGCACAATGGCCTTTTTTCCTCCCTTTGAAAAACTGTCCTTCAAAACAGACCACGTCGCGAAAGAATCGGCCTCTTCACCCTTTTCTACTGACGAGGGACGTCCACCTATTTTCACCTCTGGACCCTTTTTTATGCTCACCCGAAAATGAGGGACCTAGGGGCGAAAACTATTCTGGACAAAGAACGGTACCTTGGGGCACCCGGCCTCTAAAAAGAGTGGTGGACCCGACGGGCCCTGGGGAACGCGCGACCGCCTCGCGCTATCATTGTGACCCCATTATGCTAGTTACATGGATAGATAGGGAATAGAGCGGTAAAAAATGGACCAGCCGTCCGTCTGGCCACCACGCGCCTCCGGTGTTTCGGCCTTTGTCCCTCCCCCGGAAAGGTGTGTTTGGATCTGGAGGTAACTGTTTTTGGGGGAATGAGGATGGGAAAGGTGATTAGAGGGCTTGCGTGAGGTAGTCGGCGTTGGGGTAGTCCCCAGAAGGAAGATTGAGGCAAGTTAATCGTACGTGGAGTTCGCAAGAGGTGGAAGTTTTGCGGTAAGTCGGTTTGGGGAAGGTCGTGGCTTTCCGAGGAAGTGTGGAACAATTTGGGCGATGTAGTGAAGGAATGTGGAGGGAGTGAACACGGAGATCGATTCGGGAGAAAGTGCTTCCGACGATGGCTTGTTTACATTCTGAGAGAGCGCCGCACGAAAGGTATAGTAAATGGAGCCCTTTTGGCTTTGATGCATTTCGCTTAAGTGTTTTAGCAGCATTCACGTAGATTTAGGCAGGCTTTTCAGCTTTGTTTACTTTCAGTTATTCTTTCATACTTGTTGTTCGATTCTTTATTTTCTTACCTTATCTCAAATTAATACTTCATTTATAAGATTAAATTTAAATACGTTGATGTATTTGGATCATGTTCTTGCATTCGGTGATCGTGAATGTATTCTAATTTTATAAATCAACTTTCAAAAGTTCACAACTCTCTTATTTTTCTATCTAATGAATCCAAGGACGGCATAGTTCTGAGAATATAATGTTTCTGTGTATACGTATGCATGATATATTCCGTCTACATGTATATTTCTTATATTATAATGATAGGTTAAGTGCTTATTTTATTTATGTGCATGAACAGAAATTTCAGAGCTTATATAATGAATTTCCTTAATTATGTTTAGAATATATTGTATTTCGACAAATAGATGTTTATTGAAATTACGTTTCGTATGATTTGTTGGATACACGTTAAAATTTTTTTAAATATTGTAAGTCTTAATATAACAAATGTAGGATTTTTGAATATTCATCGATTGTAAAGAATCATCCACACAATTCTGATAATTTTTCAATTGTTATTGATTTTAATTAATGCATATTCTAATGAATGCCTTCTTTAGAGTACATAGCTTAATTAAAAGGAAAAATGTCTTTCAGCTGAATTTGAAGTTATTTTTCATTTTATGCATTCATTTAAGTAGTGAGTTTGAAGATAGTTTATCTGAAAAATAGGCTAAAATAGATATAATAAGAGCAATGCTGATTATTACTGGTGATTAAGATATATGAATTAGGAAATGTGGTTAATATGAGAAGAGACAGAAATAGGCCAGCTAAATTAAAAGAGGTAAACAACATTTTAGATTTTCATGACTCTTTCTAAGGATCCTGGCGGGTTCCCTTCATCCAACAAACATATATCTCATCTATTTAATTTTCATCCTATTAAAAATCGTCTCGCGATTCAACCGCTCAAGATCTGCTCATTGGTCTCTCAAAGTCACGTGATGAGGTCTTCAGATTCAACATATGGGTGCCACTGCCCATATGCAACAGACAATGAGGACATTCGATCTAGAAAGGTCGTCCTCGAAACGTATCTCGTGGTCGAGGAAAAAACAGAAAGGGTTTTCGGGATGCATTGTTTCTGTCTGCAAAAAAAGGACGATAATGCACGCAATCTCGAGTGAGGGGTACCAAAGGATAAGAAGGCAGCTGCGGTGTTTGACCCTCCGGGAGTGGTCGGGAGGTCCAGCGGCTGAAAAGCCGAGGCATGGGAGGGAATTAATTGGGAAGACGGAGGAATATGCAGACTGATTTCCTGTTGATTGAGACGATAGAATATCTTTGCACTGCTTTTGAATTTATCGATCTCAAATGAGCAGCAAATTGTATCAAATGTTAAGGATGCAAAAGAGAGTAAAAGTTTGCACTATTGAGTTGAGGTTGAATCGAAGATGGGAAATTTTAATTGTAGATTGACTATAATAGTTACTTATAAATTTATCCTTAAAATGATATATTGTCAACATCTAAATGCCTATACATCATTAATCAGTATTTCGGTGCTTTTAGAAAGAAGTGATCGTAAATATAGATAAATCAAATAATTTCAAAAACAGAGTATGAACGATTGTAAAATATATTGATGATTCTCAAAGTGACTGAATTTCTCGAAAAATTACTTTAAAATATTAAATGTTTAAGGAAATAAATCGGTGCAGTATTTTATTCGTCTATAAAACCATTATCAATACTATTTAACAACCTTTCTTTACAACGTATGAAATATTTTAGGCAACCAGCTTACGATAGTTTACAGACACTCTCTCGCTATTAAGTAAACCAATTACGTTTAAAAATGTTTAAAAACTTTTCCAATCGGAGCATCATTAACTTCTACCTCTTTTTGTTTCGGAACATCGAGTTGATTCTATTACGCGCGACTTTCTCAATGACGGAGGCGCATTTTGCATGGAAACGGCACATACGTGAAAATAAGACTCATTTGAAATGTTTTATCCTCAAAAGTAAACTGAGTGAGCGGAAAATGCAGTTGAATGTTAGCGAATGTTAATTCGGCTGTTGACATAAACGAAAATGAACGGAAATGATAATAGAGGGAAAGAACGGATCCAAGGGGCGTTGGAAAAAAGCATAATTGAAAGAGGCAATGATAATAAAGCTGAAAAGGAAATAAAATACATCGAACATGTAATTTGAGCTATCGAGCAGTTATTTAAGAGATGTAAGGATGTTCCATTGCATCTACTAATTACGAGTGAAAGTCCAGCAGTAAAGAGAGGATTTCAAGTGTGAAGTTTATATGTTTCTTCTTTCTTTCGCAAGAAACATTTTACGAGATGAGTCACTCGTGAAGTAGTAAAAAAGAAAACTTCTTTGATTACCAATTCCAAACTCAACTCTGGCGTGGGATTGTATACTCCTTTCTATTAGTAAGAGTTTTCGAAAAAGCTAAATCGATAAAAATAGCTACTTGTACCAAGCGATAATAAATTTAGAACCGAAAAATATAATTTGTAATTTATGTATTTATAATCAATATAATTAATACACAGTCTTTCGATTAGCTAAATATTAATTGTAATATCTCAAATACTTCTTCATAATATCCTTGCTTAAACACTACATCATCTTTATACATGTATGATACTATTATCGCTTTGCTAGTTCTTTTATTAAGCGATTGATCTACGTATTACTAGTTATATAAAGAACAAATAAATTTATTGAATGTTTAGATCCACTCTTTTTATTCATTTTTGACCGTATATTATTACCATCAGAACTGCCGCACTGTTTATTTCAATATGTAACTCCATACTTGAAATCTATTATCATGTGCATAAAACACCAATAGTCCGAAATTCGCAGTACTGCTAATTCCAAGTTTTACGCAATTGTTCTGCAAATGACGATTAAGCAACGATTTCATTAACCCAAAAGCAAACGCGGCTGTTACGCGAAATGCGTTCTCACCATTCGTGAGAGGGTTCATGCATTATATTCGAATAATGATGCAGGTAAGATGCAAATGAGAGGAGGCCAAAGTAGGCTGCGGAATTAAAGGAATCCATCAGCTTTTTTTCCGATGTGCCGTGACGATTCTACCTGCCGCTGCCAAGCACTTTTTTCACAGCTTCCTTCGACATTCGTTCCGGTCCATCTTCAACCCTTTTACTCTCTCTCAATTACGAACCTCAGTAATATGATGTGGTTTCTCTCAACGATCACACAATCTCTGATTAGACACTTATTTTACAAGGTGATTAACTTTAAATTGAATTGCGCAAATATTTCTATTTTGGCCATGAGAACGGATTACTTTTATGAAGAACTTTCTCCTTTTCTAGAACATAGAAACATATAGCTATTAAGTACTAAGCTTCGTTTTATCTCCAGACGTTTAGAATCACAATATCAAAGTAAATAAATCTAAAAACTCCTTAGTTTTGGATAAATCTTTTGGTATAGATTCAAGAAAGGTACCTATGTGGAGTGTTTCTGACCGAAAATAAGTAGCTTTCCTAGTTAAGGTTTCATTATTTTTTATTTCCATACAATGAGTTATTTTGAAAAATTACATTGCACTGGAATGTATAAATTCCTATCAAATCGATGCTTCGTTATCATCACATCTATCCTCATTAACACCTAATCTTTAATAATTTTATCTTCTTATAAAACTGATTTGTAACTCTGTAAATATCTGAAAGTATAACCAAAGTCGCTTACTAACAGGTAAATTATATATACCTATGATTTTATAATGACAAATATTGCATGGAAAAATAAGGCAAATCGATTGAAATAATTTTATCCTCCTCATAGAGATTTGCAAAGCTTCTTTCTTTAATACTGTTGCAGTGGTTTACTTATATCAACCGCCATATCACACCTTTTTTTCAATAACCGTTGTAACTTTATTCATAATATCAATCACCGACATTTTATAAATTAGTTTTCAGATTTTTAAAATATGATACGATAACGTTCAAATAAAAAATTACAACATATTAATGTGCCCAGCGTTATCATCATCCTCTATGAATAATCCTTAAACTTGCAGTAATTTCCTGTAAATAATTAAATTTCTCTAAATCAGTGATTAACATTTCCAAAGGCTATAGTAGCAAAGCAGGAAATAATGAGGATTTTTAAAATATTGTATTTCTATTGGATCTCTCATTACAATGAAAAACATTCCTACATCAATTGTAAGTGGTTAGAGACAGTCACTCGACCAAGTCCTCAATCGTACTTTGTAATTCCAAATTAGGATCGTGTTAATTAAGCACATACATTATAGCCACTTCGCATTTGTTGGGTCAAAAGTCGCCTCCTAATGCCAACAATATATCATTTTATTATTCAGATACTGACCGTCTGCATTCGTTATCAGATGACTCCCCCGTTATCCTTCTTACTCAATGTCCAACACCTTCCTTTCCTCTTTTTCTTCCATCATTATGCAATTAAGGTACTTGTTTCTTACCCCTTGATATTCAACACCTTGCTAATCTTGGTTTTACTTCCGCGTCTACATGCAAACTAACTTAAATTTTTTCAGCCGAAGCAGGTTTAACCACTTCTTATACCACTTTGCTACAAGACGCTGATTCTTTTGTGAATAATTTTCTGTTTTAATGAAGAATTATTTCAAAATTATAATTTATGGTGATGCGACGGTTAGATTGTGGGGATGAGAGAATGTACTGCTAAAAAATAACGGCTCAGATCGGGAATGTTAATTTCTCTATAATGGCTGAACAGGACAAATTTTCTTGAACGTGCGGACATTGATCCATTATTCAAGAATATTAAACAGATTGCGATTCTAAGGTGTAATTGCAGTAAATCCCGTTTTCCCAGAGTAAACGGAAGTGGTTATGAATTAATTGAGTACAACATTTAAATTGAAATTAAGTTACATTTCTTAAATACTAATGTACCGCTAAATTGTATTAAATATTAATGTTTTTGGTTTGATAGAATAAGGGATTGACAGCTTTTATAAAAGTTAGGTTCGGTAAAAGAGGGTATGTTGGAAGCAGGGTCATTTCATTATTCGCATCATTTGAATTTGCTAGTTCATCCTAAGCGTATCACTTCATAGAGGATATCGAAAATAGAAAATTTGTCTTTTAAGGTGCCATTCTACTATATCCATTATATTTACTCATATCAGGATGTTTGACTTCATAAGAAACCCTAAATGATTTCAAAAGTCGGAAATTCAAATGTATTGGACTCTATTCAATTGAAAAATATCATGAAAATATAGTCAATAATTTAACTTTGGAAATTCTATGTTATATTCCGAAAATAACGAGTAGCTAAAAATTAAAAAATATAGTTTTCTCACAAGTAACGAAAATTAAGAAATCCTTTTAGTGAAATTCATAATTTGCAAAGCTTTTCTCAAAAACTTATTTTCAGATACAACTCGAACTATTAATTAAATTGGAAAAGAAACTTGATTCTTCCAAAGATTAATTAAAGAACTTTTCCCTCTAGAAATAAAAATGTTATCAGTGCAGATGTAATTACTGTTTCCTCCACCGCGAACTCAAAATTATTACTTTTGCTGCTCAACTCAAAAGAAAAGAGTTTCTGATAACCAAAGTTTTGATTTGATCGATACTAGTTGCCGCCACTGCCGCGAGAGGGAAAAAAAGAAAAAGGGTGCGTGTGTTTGCAGAGGCGCGATTGGTCGGAGACAACATCTTCATCTCAGCGAAAAAGGTTTTGCCTGTCTCCTCTTCCCCTCTGGGATGGGGAATCTCATCGGCAAAGGAAGAAAATAAGAAAGAGCGAAAATTTCAGCGTCGATTTTATTTGAAATTACGAAAGGAAAACAAATGAGTTTAATTTTTATTTCCAATTTCTCTTCCAATTAAGTTTTGAATTCGTTCTCTTCTTTTGCTTCGTTTTTTCTCCCCAATCTCAATTCACAATTACTCGCTCCATCATGGCCACCTTCAGAAAAAAAGGAAGTCTCTCACTTCTTTATAAGATTCCCTTTCCCCTAAATATTTTTAGATTGCTGGTCACACCCTCGAGGCGTCTTGGCCCCTTCTAACCCCTCCATGTTTTTCCCAGCAGATGCTTCTGCACCCTTTTATCTGACGAAAAAAGATTTCCATTTATTTTCAAATTTATCTCATTCGAATCCTCTCATCGCGTCCTAATTAAATTCTACTGATTTTGGCAGTCGAACTCTACGTCACAAGAAAATGCTTTTGCAAATAAAGTTTAGAATGTAATTTTTAATCTATGATGATGATCGAAAGAGAATTTTTAGACAAAACTTATTTACTTCGCTTACCTAAAGACTGAAACAGTTTAATTACACATTTCAAGCATGAAAATAGCAGTCTTAAAATAATTTGACATTTTAATTAAAGTAATTCGCAATTCAAGAAAAATAAGAAATGTCACATTTGCTTATGCTTCGATTCTAATATACCATGCAATTTATTTCTAATATAGTTATGAAACGAATAGACGTCCATATGATTATTATATTTTGAAACTAAAATTAAAAATTTTCCGTTCATTAGTTCTGATCATCATCATACATGTACACGTATTTTTAAAGTGTCTACTTCTTTCATTTAAAACGCTGAAAGGAACTGTTGTTAAATACTAATTTTTGTACATAAACGAAAATCTTTTTTCACAATAGATATTTTATTTCTTTCTGCTAATGAAACTGTATTCATGAGTTCCTTAATCGGTGTAGAGACAAAAGATTCTAATAAAAGTACCTGTAAATCTATTGATTCAAAAGCAAGTAAAGAAACTAATTAATAATAAGCATAAATATCAATAATAATAATGAGCATAGAATAAATATTTTAATGAAAATTCTCAAAGAAAATTAAAAAACCGATGTCCAAATTTAACTCAACAATTTTTATGAAAACCTAAAAATTAAATCTTTATTTATTTATGGAACAAACCATTCAAGATATGTTTAATGGGATAGCCTATTCAGTAAACAATCTGCTTCGCTACTGTAAGTCAAACTCTTAATGAATATCAATTGGAAATTACATAAGGTGATTGGAACCTTTAGAATTCGGATCATTGTGAGCATAAGTAATAATTTAGAGTCCTATCATTGGGGTCATCTGTTCAAAGCGAGAGCAACCAAGGACCCGCCTCGAGCTCATAGTTAACTGCTCCACTCTAAGTACTCCTTTGCTCTAATCTAGCTAAATACGTGCGTCAATACGCTACAGTTAAGTCATATATTTTGCTGAAGGTGATTATATGGCAGAAGTGCACTCGTGCGATTTCTTTCTGGAGTTTAACAAACAGAAGAAATCAATCAATAAATCTCCTCTCATAATTCTTCATAAATTTATTTTCGAACATTTTACTGAAGTCGTAAACTGAGAATTTAAAAAAATTTTCTGTATTTGAAATCGTTAAAATTTACGTAATCAATAATTTCATTTCTAATATTGTGTCAATGGCAATTAAATATTTTATTTTATAAGTAGCAGAAAATTAGAGCTACGTAGGAAAAAGTAATTTTGTCTCATTCATTTCAGATAATGTTATTATATAATGGCAAAAATAGAAAACGAAAAAGTAGGTAAATATTAAAAAATTACGTCTTTTCAAACTTTAAGACAAGGCTTCTTAGATATCTCCGTTACTTTTACGACTATCTCAAGAAACAGCATGGTTATTAAGAAAGAAAATGATTATTGAACTTCAGACGGAAGTTCCATTTTATTGGACCAAAAAAAAAATCATCGAATCCAATCCCACGTCCAATTAGATAAATTAAAGAAAATTAAGAGGAATGCCTATGATTCCTTTTGGAGATACGGAGACAGTCTTCCCGAATGCATTTCGAAGATAAGGGAGTGGTGACATTAACCGCCCGTTGAATCTGATTGCAGCTCACGCCGGGCGCTGCATTCTGCAGAAAAAGTGGAAATAAAATAATGGCGGCCATTAATTTATTAGCGATCGAAGGGCTGATCGATAAAACACCTGCGCATGATACTTTTAGCGTCGTCGAAAAGAGAGACACCTCGCGGAGGAATTTAGCATTTGTAAAACGCGTATTCCGTGCTGTGTCATTTTAAAATAAACGAGTTCTGCCGATGTGCAGTAAACTGTTAAACATACATGTATCTGGGAAAGAACATTTGGAGTAGTTTGGATGTTTATCTATGCATTTCGAAGCTCGTATGTCCATTGCATTCATCCGAGACGGAAACAGGGTAGATGTTAAATTTATTGTCTCGTTACTTCTGAAAATTTTAATCTTGTATCCTCCTAAAATAACATGATTATCGGGAGTTAAATAAATCGAGATTATTTTAACCAGACGAGATAAAAAGATGAGTCCATAACTTTTCTAGGGACAGTAACTAATTTACGATATGCAATCCTCACACAATACTCGACTACATGCGACGTTATAAAACGCATATGAATTACTCAGGAGAGATTTAATATTCGTTTAACTCAAATTAAAAATAATAAAAACGAAACTTTGCGGAGAAAATAAATTTAATCTAAATAGGACGCTAGTGGAAATAAATCTCATATTTTTGCAGCGGTAGTACTAAATTACGAGGACAATAAAAATTGCTCAACTGCGTGAACATTTATCTGAATTTGACGGTAAAATTGAATACTTTACGGCACCCATATTTTTCGTGATTTTTATGATTTCATTTTTAATCTAATTTAATCATTTTTTTAATAGTATATTTTCGAGCATACAAATCAAACTTTGAATCAACAGGAATATATTTGTAAGAGATAATTTCAGACTAAGTTCGTAATATCAATAAGTCTACGGCCTAATTAATTAGAATAGTGGTAATTAAGAATAGATATAAAATTGAATTAAGAAAGAATAGTATCATTAAGAATAGGAAATGTAACGGGTTCTACCATGTACTAATATACGTCTGAAATAAATATTTTAAACCACTTGAAAATTTAAACTTGACAAATTAATACATTTATATATTACATAATGACGCTGTGTAAATGAACAAGAATTTAATATGATACGCATATAATCCCTTACCTAGTAATTTTAAAAGATGTATTCATAAATAATTTCTCCTTTCGATCAGCGGTTTACTCGTAATTCTCTCCCGGTCTTTTTCGGAATTCAAACTCAATTATAAGATAAATATAAAAAATTTCATCCATAATTCCAAAATAATAAGATACATCCTCATTCTAATTATACGATTCTATTGCTTGAAAAGTTCAATGATTAGAAAATAAAATCACTAATACGATCGCATTTGGTTGAATGTCAATTCGTGATAAATCAAATGTTTCTTTCCAGTACAGATGAACACTCTGTATACTATATACTCAGGTATACAAAATTCCATGAAGTTATAAACAAATACAATTTAATTTTTCACAGTCATATGCTGGAGTGGTAGGCAATGCCATTAAGTAAATAGACCTTTTATTAAAGATAAACCAACGCACGAGAGACAGTCCTTAACAACACACGGCACAGATCAAACCCTCCTCTTTTGATACAGAAATGAAAAAGAACGAAAACAAAACAAACTGTGTGTCCGATTGAATCGCCTTCGCGACACGCGACTCCAAATCCAGGTTACTTATCCAACCTTTTGTGCCCGAATAGCTTTCCCGCCGTTCCCTTCCCATAATCCAACGCGCTAAACATGGCGCCGCCATGATCCCCTCCGCCGATGGGGGAAGCATTGTATACTCGGAATCCCAAAGTGTTTTCAAATGCCGAGTGCATTGCCGTTCGAAATCTAGACGCAGCTCGCGAGCACGGATACGCGTCCACACGCAGGCACGCCTAACTCACGCACCAAAGATGGATGGACATTTTGATCGCTCAGATTTTAAGACCCGAAAAAAATTCGCCAATTTTTCTTTAATTTCCATTTTGTGCGATGACCATGGAATCTCCGGATGATGTTTGAAAAGGGGAAAGCGGAAACATTTTGAACGGGTTGATCCGAAAACGATTTCCATTGTAGATTATGTCTTCTCTTTCCGCTGCTAAAGCCACTGCACAAAAGGGTGTCTGGACACCAAAATAGACAGTTCGAATTCCATTTAAAATAGCAAAAATTTATAGCATTCTGCTATGAAATAACCTCTTTAAAATCACTTAAAAATTGACGGATTCAATCGAAATTCGTTTGAATCAATCGCATTGTAAAATGTTGAATCATAAAGTGCTAAATAAACCATACAAAAATAACCAAATCAACAACTGACTGGGCAATAATTCAAATTTAAATTTATTTGTATTTTTAATTTGAACTCTTAGTACTTGGGTCTCTTTCTTTTATTCTCTTGGGTCAAAGCGTTTCCATAGAGCCCAATTCAAATACTATATCCTATGTTAATCCAGTTATGCAAATATCGCTTGCTTGTATAGTGATCCAAGTAAAATTTTTGATGTTTGTCATATATTATGGACAATATGTGTAATGATGCATCATTCAATTTAATTCGATAATAATTTAAAAATTATTCAGGATATTAGAAAGCCTTTTCTAAAATTATTAATTCACCAGCTACTTATTTAATTAAAGTATGACGTTATAATCTGAAATGTTTCTATAACTTTAAGATTTTTCTGAAATACTAATAAGGAATAAATTTTTACTTTAGCAGTAGAACATCCTTACATCGACTGAAATTAAAGGAGGATATGTATATTAAATGAATAATTATGTATCATCCAATAATAAAAATATGCTTTTGGAATACTTCGTCAGTTCAGGAGTTCGATCCATCAATCCATTATCATTTAATGTTTATTATGATAAGTAAAAAATTAGAAAAATCGCCAAAAAGTGACAGTAGTTTTTATTAAGAAGAACCGATCCAAGTAAAAATTATTAAAACAAATCTAAAAATAATACTATCATAAGGGAATAAATTCCTATGGCCTAATATATAATTGGTTCGTGATTAAGAGTACACAATGGGAATAAGGGAGACGAAGGGGATATTTTGGACGTGGTTAAGCGAGAGAGCGAGTTATTAGCTAGGAAAGAAGGGAAACGAGAGAAGAACAAAGAGTTGGGGGTTTTGTTTCCTGAGGAACTGCTTGAGGAGAAAATGAGTTGGCGTCCTCTGGATATCATCTGGACCGAATTTGCAATCGAAAAAAGATGTCTTCTTTGCGGAGTCGCCGCCAGACAAAAGACCGTGGAGGAGCGCCATGGAAATGCTTCTCCCCGAGAGAAAAGATGTTTTGTGGGAAGATGCAGAGAGATATAGCCCCATCGGTGGGGACGTACTCCTTATCTGGATGGGGCTTCTAACCCTGAAGGCAGTTTCAACGGAGAAATAAAGGGTTCGAAATAAGAAAAGGGAGATGAGAAATGCAGGAGGAAAAAAAATAGGAGAGAAAATATGAGGGAAGGAAGAATGGAAAGGCGTAATGGTTTCCTCAAGAGGTGAGAATTCGTGGCCGTGTTGCTTTCAGAGGCGTCTCTGGCCAATCTCATCCGCTCTCTTTCGAGAATAAGTTATCTGCCCCTTTCTTAATATCACGTGATTACAAAACACTTCTCGCCTGCGCAGATGGCACTCGACGAATCTAGAAACGCACAACTGCCTTTTTTCAACCTGCGCTTCTCCACTAAAAACGTCTGCAAATAAATTATTTGCTTAATTTATGGATTCTAAAGATCTCAAGATACTTGGGCTGTATTTTATTTCCCGTATAACATTCTGAATGAGAGAATGATAAAGATTATACCATTACACTAATTACCTTTATCAGAAACAATTGTGGTAACCATTTTCAAAATAAACACGAGGAATTATAATTTAGCAATTTATGTAATTTCTTCGTTCAGTTAAATTAATGATACTAAAATTAGAAATCTTATTATAAATTTGAAAAGCGAATATCTCACTGCTTATGATCATGAATTTTTGATCGAATATGTATTAAAGTTGTATGAAGTAATATGATAATCCTTATTTTAAATAAGTAAATACTAAAAATCACCGGATTAATTAATCATAGATATAAAAACTTAAGAATCCAATTAAATAGTCAAATATCAATGTATTCTAATTCAGACAGGATATCTTTAACCGTATATTTTGACTTTGATTTTCGAAAGACATCTTGGGTTGCAAATCCCCTATCTACAATTCAAAATGTATACTATAAGAACTCACCAGAGGTCTCATTATTATGGAAAGGTACATTATCACACGCAGAAAATATCTGGCTTGTAAAGACATTTCATTTTGCGTAATTTTTCATTGAGCAGTGATGCAATGGCTTTCTTGATTGGATCTCAAATTATAGTTGAGAAATAAGCTTAAGATACACTCGATACTATAATATTATATTTCCGATGAATAAACTCTTAAATGTTAAGTCATATGTGAGCATTGAGGTATTATCGTAAATTTGAGGATAACCAGCTGATAGGATATTCCCACGAAGAAAAACTTGTTTAAAGGACGTTTAAAGAATCTTCCAAATGTTTAAAAGCATTATGATTCAGGAAAGTAACATAAGGAAGTAGCTTTCAATTGGATAATATAAGCATATGATTCTTATTCATAGCTGAAATAATCTATTCCAAGTAGCAGATGCAGACATCATACAAAAAACGCAGTTCGATGACGTTTGGAAGATCTCCAAAACATGATATTTTCCTCCTTAAGAGTGGCCTATACAACTCATCCAATGCCTTCGAGAATAGAAACTATAGCCACGAGCAATTCCAGAATAAAAATAGCAGAAATGGAATTCTACGGAGCGGACTTGTAGCCATTCTGAAAGCATTAACCTCGAAGCTCATTGGATGAAACTGTTACGTTTCGATAGAACTATAAAATCCGATACTAAATCCCAACCATAATAAGTCACTATCGCAGAGCTAAACCACACACGTGACAATCAAACGGACTAGATAAGTCAACACCATGACTTGGAAACTGGAATATTGCTGCAAAAAACGAACGAAATGATGATGTATAGGGTAACGAAGCTGTTAGAATAGTAATCTTTGGTTGTATTTCTAGACTGTATCGATCAATAGCAAATCAAGATACGTTGACATTCGCACCCCAACACGACTCTATGAATCTTTCTTGAATAACTACTTTACCAACCCTATCTTCCATCAACATTCCAAACATCGCCATGGAGACGTATAGATCTGAACCACATATTTCTATACTTTCCCTGCCAACAAGTGAAATAAACGATGCATAGCATAGATGGAAATTAACGATCGTAAAGCTGTTGCTACGAATTCTGCAGGCTTAAGTGCGGCCTAAGCGTTTATCCGATACCGATTTAATTGATAAGCGGTTACGTAAGTCTCTTCGGCCCTGTAAAAGCGTGGCTCCTGAAGACGCTACGACCCCTTCCCGCCAAAGGGTGCTAAACCACGGACGCATGCGTGCCTTCAAACGTTCCACGGCGGTTTCGCATCTTTTCAAAGAACTTCTCGCCAAAAAATAAACATTTAATTTAGCCGTTTGATAAATCGGCGATCGGCAACCAGTTTTTGCTCCGTTATTCATTAGAAACCGGTGGAACGGGTGTCAAGGCGATCGATGATAAATTCTCTGCCGATTGAGGACGTCATTATGTGCACTTTTACGGGCTTTTTTTTTAAAGACCCGCTCCGCCAAACAGGAATACAAGGGCGTATTTAAGGCGCGTTATTTTAGTCGCCCGAATGTCGCCTGATTCCATTATATTATTGTCGCGCATTGCTGCAGTGGGAACGCCGTAAAAAGCGGACTCTCGGGGGGTGCCTTTTTAATGGTGTCGCTACCGTGTTGTTCAATGCCCCACGAAAAAGCGAAGGAATACGATCTATCATGAGAAAGGGGATTATAATATAGGGAAGAATAACATTAAATAATATCATATATATATATTAAGAGAATTAGTGTTACCATTTATAAGGTAGTATTTCGTACTACTAAGGATCATTTTTATGCCTTATTTAAAGCCGAAGAGCGTCATATTATCAAAACGGAAGATGAAGTTACGTAAAAATAAACAAAACGATAACGACTGCTCATAAAATCAATGCTCCAAACACGCGTGAGATTACGAACCCTTTCTGTAGGACGCGTCACTGTCCGAGAGGCAGTTGGGATGGAACAAGGAATCAGCTGATGATGATCCGAAGTAGAAGGCTATTACGGTAAATGAATCGACGAGTGGATGAGAACGGATTTAACAAGCTGTTCAACAACCATAAGTGATAGTGAACTTAAATATGTCCACAAGATTTTCCGACTAAAAAAGGAATTGAGAGCAGTGTTAACGCGTGTAGGACATAAACATTTGACTAAAAATACTGCGTGAGCAACGTATAATTTTCATAACAAAGTAGGGCTCGAACGTGTTTCTCACGAGACTATGAAACTGATTCAGTACTTCAATAATGACAAAATTAAAATGGAAACGCAGGTATCAAATTAACGCGGTTAGTGCTGTCGTACATGACTCTACATACACCGGCGGTCTGCTATAACTCGCCGCTGGATATTAATTAATTCCGTGTCAAAACGACTGACTTACTCAGAGGAAACGCCTGACGAATAAATAAGAAACTGAGACGTTTCTTTTCCTCGACATGCGATCTGACATGGTGACCCAAGAGGGTCGGGTGGTGGGAAAACAGATTCCGTCTTGAATTTTGATGCGAATGTAGCCGTCCTTTGAGGAATACAGAACAGTGTGCCGACCTGATCTCGAGCCGACTGCAGCTAAAACTGCACAAAAAGACGTCTGTGAAGAACGCGATAAATGCTAACATGTGACCGGACAGTGAACAAGTTCTTCCGAGATTTCTAAACCCAAGCTGTTTCCTATGCTACCGAGGAGAAGTAATTAACGATGGTTTTTACACATAATGGCGCATACATATCAACCAATTACCGGAAAGTTAGTAAGAAATCTTAGTTTCGAATTCCAAATATAAAGAAAAGAGCAACAATAAAAAATTAATCGAAAAGAAAAATCGAAAGAAATAGTTTCGTCGACTATAAGCTATTTGGAATAAAATATAAACGATAAAAATAAATTAAAATTGTACTTTACTATGCGGCTACCGTGATATGTAAAGTAGCTTGATTAAAATTCCTGTATACGAAAATGACTAATATTTGAGGAAGTAATCCTGGTTGGAAGTTCCTTGGTTATATACTGTTGGAAGTATAGTGTTGTCACATACCTGCAAAGAATAGAGAAAGATTTTAAATATGTGCGAGAAAATTTAATCTAAAAATAATGCATTTATAATGAATTATACAACTATTCAAGAATTAAGTGTATGAATAAAATTTATTTATATTATTTCATAATGGTATAAGATAATTATATAATTTTTGTTGGTGGTAAAGTGAAATATTCCAACATTTTATGATTTTTTCTATTTAAAATATTAAATTGTCTCATTTAATAATTTATATTGCATCAGTTCAAAAAGGTTTTTAGTCATAAATCTATATTTCCAGTACTTAAAATATTAGTTAGATAAACCCAATAGCATTCAATTAACTGACACTCAAATCGTACGGACAGCATCATACAATAATCAAAATGGATACCCTTTCTGCTAACTTTTGCAGATCCACGCTTGACTCACTCCCATATGGGACTTTTGTAGTGCATTTATTACTTCGGAATTCATGAACACCTCTGATTTGAAAGCTACTTTCATTCAGAGTTTCCAAGTAATTAATAGGGCGATTTTATACAGACTACTCTTATGACGTAAGTATATGCAAACCGATCTGTATGTTTGATTACATTAACCCCTGCTAAGTATGCAACCTTAAGCGAGGAATTCCTTAGCGTAGCAAATCTCACACTCGAATGCATATTCAGGCCGCTCATAAAAACCGAACGCGTAAGTATAATAAAGACGTCCTTGCTGTTTCGGAATGGAGACTGCGAATGCTTTATCTTCACCTAGAAACCCACAAGTGTGGCGAAGATAATGCCTTCCTAGCAAAAAGGACAGTCGGGGAAAATACTTTATCTCGCCGTGGGAATAACATACAGCGGCGGAATGCGCGGTGTTTGAGTGGGAAGACCTCGTGGTCGACACCCAAAGGGATGGAAAAAAGGTGTGGCTGCAGCTACCGAAGGGCGAGGCTCCTTCGAGGGACCGGAAGGGTGTGGAACGAGTTGGTCGGCGACGTCGGGAGGGGAGACCGTGCGGATGGCAATTACACAAATTCCGTAATGTTCTTAATTGGCAATATAGGAGCACAGCTTTCATCTAGATGGTCATAAATACGCGAGAAAAGTTTCGTTTCGACTCGTTTCTCTGGAGGAGAAAAAAACATTGAGGAATAGGGTTTCTTGGAGGGGAATCTTGAGGCTGGGGTTTGATGGAGGAAGGGAAACGGTTGATTTTTTTTGCGGATGCACCCATGCAGTCTCTATTTAACGAAGCCCATTGTTGTATTTCTTCTGTTGCTTAGCGGCTCACCTTTCAGGGGATTATTATTCTTCAATTAACAAAGGGCATCACAGGGAAAGGTTTTTAAGAAAGAGATTTTTTTATCATATCAAGGAAAAATTAATTTGAGATTTTTTATTCATATACTGTTGAGGATTACTGAAACAGCAAGGGATAAATCTTATATTACCTACACCTTACGTCATAGCTTTAAAATGTCTTAAATAAAGGTGCCGTGTTATAGCTACCTCTTTATAATATTTAAATAGCAACAATTTCAATTTTAAATTCAAATATATTTAATTTGGATTAAGTTAATTAAAATCGCGTCAAATGTAACAATATCGTATACTGTAAGCCTACTGTTTAACTGTTCAGAAACATATACTTCCTATATACGAATTAATAGAATCCGAAATATTTTAATCTCTAATTCTCCTTGAAATACACGAAGTTTGAGCATCATTGAACTCAAAAAACATCCGAATATATTCTTCATAAATCATTTTCATTTCGAATTGATATGCTATTGAATTATAAAATCCTTGACCAATTTAATGTATCAATATGTATCATTCCCCTCAATCCGGGGAATAAAGAATGTAAATAACCATCAGTTCGAATCATAAAATAAGGAAAAAACATTTCGTTAACTGCAATTCAAAGAAACATTTTCGCAATCGAGTTCTCTCCGCCAAGTTTCCCGAAATCTTTTCCAGTGACTCATTGCATTCGTTCGAATTCAATCGTATTTTATTTTTATCCTTGAATTGGATTAGTAATAGACTTAAAGAGAATTAATTCATTCCTTCGTTTCACGCATATACTTTTCACGAGTTTGATTTGCGACCGATAATTACAGTTTTAAAGTCGTAGTAATTGACGGAAATAATAGAACGCATGTCGCTTATAAAAAACACGTTTGAAAAATAAATCTGTCAGAGTCCGTAAAGGGAATTGTGAAAGCTAAGAGAGGAAGAGTGGGTGAGCGCACGGAGAAAACAACTGCACGCTCGTGTCAATTGAGCCATTCATACGTGATATACGCATTGAGAACATGTTCATAAGCGGATAAATTCAGCAGAGTTAACTATTTAGCAGTGATTTTGCACGAATCCTTTATTGTTTGGGCAAACTTACAGGAATTAAGTCGGATTATATTCACGAGCTTATTGCAAGCAGCTTCAAAGTGATTGAAGAGAAAGATTGCAATGCCAAAATATGAAGGATGAAAAATACAATGCACACTTTAAAAAGCATCCATTTGTAGGATTAGAAAGTGCACCATTGCATTCAGTGACGTTTAACTGACTAAATAATAACAGTACAAGTGTCTGTCAGCAATAAGAATCTTAAATTTAATACATTACGTTTTCTAATGGTTGATGTAATAATATTTCCTTTTTGAACAGTAACAGGTAGTGCGTAGCATTTCCAAAAACGCTGCTATCTTAAAATTTTAGTATTTCCTAGATCTCAAAATTTATAAGAATATGAATAACCTGTTAAGGATATGATTCCTTAGTTTTCGGAATAGTAATTTCTATGTAGATAAAACCTCTAAGTTTCAGAAATACAGTTTCGAAGTATCTCTTTTGTATTCCTATAATCTTAATATTATTTATAGTTTTGTTTGATTAATTTGTCCCGTAATAATTACAATGCATGAATATCTGTATGAATAAGATGAATTTATAATATATTATTAGAAGACTCGAATGATTAAAAGGTATTAGTTTTTTCTTTTTCATTTAGAAAATAATTACTGTTAATACGTATTTTAATTAGTGAACTAAGTAAGCGAATATGGAATAGAAAGTAACTGTAATAGACAAATTACCAAGTTTTACTTGACAGTGGTTGACGCACAGAATATTTCATATAAGCTAACTAAGCAACTACAACAATATGTTAATAACTAATGTTATTCATAACAAGTTGGATATAAAATTTAACAAAGATGGCTTATTTCTTGTTTGTGACTCTTCCATTAAGAAAGATGCTTCATTAACGCGATCTAAAATTTTCCGTTCTTAGAATGTTGAACGCTTTATGGAAATAATGAATTTCCTTGTTAATAAGAACGCTGACCCTTCTCCTTCTACGCCGAGATAAATGACTTCTTCTTTCATTTCGTCCTTTTTATTTGTCCCCTTACTTTCAACTCCGTACTTCCATTT
Source organism: Pantala flavescens (assembly GCA_020796165.1). Taxonomy (NCBI): domain Eukaryota; kingdom Metazoa; phylum Arthropoda; class Insecta; order Odonata; family Libellulidae; genus Pantala; species Pantala flavescens. Next base: position 31,643,346 of record CM036884.1, on the reverse strand, counting down.
TCAGCTAAATATCGATCCGAAACTTTTCTAAGCATTCTTGAAATCAACAGAAATCTTTTATATAAACATTATATAACATATATACATATATTATAAACATTCTCAATATATAATAACACTCATTTTTTGTGAATGTGCACTTAAAAACAATATAAAATCTGCATACAATGGCAAAATTCAATTCAAGAGATGTTAATGGTCTCTATGGATTAAAACGGAGAACATTTTCGCAATTCGGAAACACGGATGAGGAAGAGAAAAACTATTTGGTGAGGGCGTTGCGAAACTTCTCTTCCCGTAAGAGTTATTAAAAGAGGGGCCTAGAATGAAGACTAGCAGATCTGTTGTAGAAGGGGAAATGGGATGTAAGGACAAAGTGCAGGCCACGCGTGGAAAGAAACGGTGCAGAAAGACTTTTCCATGATTGAGTGGGTGCCTTTGGAAGAGGTGAGGAAGGAGATGAGGGCAGATTAGAGGCAATTTTTTACGAGAAAAAGGGAAGATTTAGAGAAGTGGAAAAATGAGATATTAGTCTCGAGATGGAGAGCAACTGAGATGCCCTTAAAACTTCGTTATTTTTTCGTAATTCGGGTCCAGATTATTTTTTCTGATGCTGGAACACTTCCCAGAGTAATCTTCTCGGGCAGCTTCTATAATTCTCCGTAGCTCTTGTATTTCATTCGTTTCCCTTCATAATTACACTTCGAGTACTGAAAGATGGTGTTTTTAGGAAGGGGAATATTTCTGGAAAATTTAAAGGATACGTTGCAATCTCTCGAAAATAATCCTATTTTAATACGTAATCATATATTGCGATGATCGACTATTGGCTTGAAAAATAAAAACAATTGCCAAAAAATCTTATTGAATTATCAACATCATTATAAACAAAAGCGTAACAATTCAGTCATTACTAAGTTTATAATATATTCATCCTAAAATTCAATTCGATCACGTAAAAGAAATAATACAAAACGTAACGTCTACTCCTCAACAAAACTTTTGTATACGCATTATCTGCTAAAATTCCTAAAAAAAACTTGTGTCAAAAAGAAGGATGATGCATACACACCTTAAAATTACCACATAAATAAAACTTTTTAAGTAAGCTCTCTTCACATAAAAACATCGAGATTTCTTGTTCTCACTTTATCTCCTAATTAAATTAAATTTATACTTTGTGGAACTCGTTTATTTCCCTGTTCAAAAATTAATGGCAGTAAATTAAAACGCACACACACTCTCATTAAAACTGGAAAATATTGAGTTCTCCTTCTAAACCCTTTCTTAGTTTGGCCCCTTCTTTAAGAAGCGGATTAATTTTTTCTCCCTCCGAAAATTTTAATTGCCATTCGATAACCACTTAAAAAGGGGAGACGGACGATCTTTTTCCGAGAGATGTTTATTCCAACTTTGAATTAATGATAAAGGCACGATTTCCAATGAAATCATCAATTTTTATATTTTTATATTCTTCCACGAGATATGTTTGTTTTTTTTAAATTACCTGGAGTGACTTTTTAGTTACGAATCAATTGTTCGTCTGTTATATTACTGCTTGAGAATTAATATATTATTTTTATATTAGTTTGAACTGAAATAATATTAAAATAATAATTGAATGTTTAAACTTTAAAGTTGAAAAATATTGCTAAAACTAAGCACTTCTACCATCCTCTGGTTGTTACCAAAAATTAAAACGAACAGCTACATAAGTTTACATAATTAATTACACAGAATCTTAATTTTAGTTCCAAGAAAGAACAGAGTGTGGGAGTTCAGAAAGACGGGAAGAAAAATTGGGAGATTAAGAGGCGAAATGGGAAAAAGAGGGAATTGAAAAAAATAATATTTTCGGAAGGTGTCGACCGAGAATGGTTTAAAAGGGAAGTAATTGCGCGTGGGCGAATGGGGGAGGATTGTTTGGAGGAGTTTTTGGGAAGGGTCGGGAAACGTCGGGGATTGGTAAAAATGTAAGGAGAAGGGGAAGAAAGATTTTCGAGGGATTGTGGAAAAATAAATGAAAAGGAAGGGAACAATGAGGGAGATAAGGGCGCCGCTGTCAAGGGAGAAGATGGACGAAAGAAAAGGGAATTAATTGGAAAAAATGAGAAAAGAGGAATGAGAACGGCTTGATGTATGGCAGAGATAGGCTAACGGATTAAAATCTCTCTCCTTTACGTCTCCAGAAATTAACATTAAAAAAATGAGAATAATCATTTTTCAGGATTAATTCCTCAGACAACGCCAATTTAGAAGAAGCGATTTGTGAAGGACGTCTTAAAAATTATTTCAGAAGAAGAACGACTTCGTTTACAGGCGAATGATAACTGGGATGTTTGTTGTCAGAGATTGAATAGTTAAAAGAAGAATGCGACTAATGTTTATGCATCAGTAGCTATTAAACAGTACTAGTAAATGCTCCAGTATTATCCAGTAATTTAATTATTAATCTTAGTTAAAAGAATGGCTCTAATGACAACTGAGCCAAGTATATTTAACACATAATATTGAATACGAAATGTAACATCTAAATTTTTTTAAATCTTAAAATTATTGGATATTGACTAATTTTAACTGATAGAGTAGATTGAACAAGATGAACGTATGATCTCCATAAAATAATTATATCGTAATGTATATCATCCCAAACAAGTGTTTGAATACCCTACATACTAAAAATAAACTAATTCAAATTTTAAGTTGTATTCCAATCACGGGTTCATATAAAATTTTCTTTCATACAACTGGAATATACAATCCTGAATCTCCTTTAAAGGTGCACCTTTCTTCCAAGAAACCCGACTTACATGGGAGTACACGGCAGTCATAAAAAATGTCACCACTTCTATTTGGAAAGGGGTTCCGAGAATCCGAGTGTACACACACGAGGGTAAAGGTTGACAACAACACCGTAGGTCACCTTGATTCCGATGACCGGGAGGGCATCGACCCGATCATAAAAAAATCCTTTACATTTAAAATGCAGCGGATCTCGAAGGTGCACTCCCATCAACTGGTTTCCGATACCCTTCTAACAACACACCTGGTCTCACGAAAATTGTTTGCTCTACCCTTTGGTTTATTTCCTGCACTAAAAAAGGATATATTTAGAGATGGACTTGGGTGCAGAGTTACCCCGCGTAAAGTCCATCGACCCTTCGCAGGGTAAGTGGCGGAAGCAGCGAAGATTTTTAGAAGAACGGCATCTGAGAAGGTGGCCCATGGGAAATTATGTTTAGAGGGACGCAATGTTTGCCGTTCGATTAAAAATCGAGCGGCGTTCGTATATCCGTGTTGCGGGAGGTAACTGATTGATAAGGGAAGTGATTGTTTTCATAACGGAACTTTGGAAATGAAGCCCATATGGTGCTATGATGAAAAAAGGAGATGAAATTATAACGATGCTGAAGGATTACCAAAACCGTTATGTAAGTCGCCTGTTTATGTGATGATGCAGATATTGATGTATAGAAATACGAATTAGTAAATCATTTTAAACAATCGGTTTATTGATAAATAGGATAATAATTATTGAATATATATTATACGTAGTTAAAATGTCATTCTTATGATGAGTTTAATAATATAAAACTTTTTAATTATATCTTACTCTATCGTTGAATATAAAATACTGGGCTCTGGTTTGGAAAAAAATTGAATTTACTTTGCTATTATCTCCTCATACCGTCACATATGTTTAATCTTTGAATTTATACAAGCAAACGAATCAGTAATAATAAAATCAAACTTATATAGATCCAAAAGCAATTATAATAGAGCAAAATAATTACAGTGCGATTCATTTTCTTTTACATATCATCCTCTTTAAGATTCGTGATCGATAAAAATGAACGAATGATTTTAACGACTGACGATGATCGAGAACTGGTAATAAATTTACAGCTTTATAAGTGAAAAATATAAGAATTAATTTTCTTAAGTTAGAATTTCCTGCATATTTAGGTCATCGAGGGAGTTATGATTTCCAAGTCACCTTATTAAAAAGCTTTCGCAGGATTTTAAGAGCACTTATAAGATATAATCTTAAGTAAGACTTTTCATCGATTAACTTAGATGACCGTGATAACTTAATACTTAAGATAGCTTATTACCATGCGCATGGAGTAGATTCCTATCAGTAACCTTATAGGAATGATTTCTTCACATTTTACTACTCGGCTCGTGTTTTTAGCCTGATTATACATATATTTTGATGACCATGTTAAAATATACGTTGCGATGTTAAATAAGCTACCCATGTGACCAATCATGATCCTTTATTCTTTAAGAACCTACCCTTTACCACTTTTAATACGGTAACATCAAGCTGAAGTCTTTATTAGTGCTCCTTGCACGAATGCCACACAGTAAATAACATTCCATTTAATAGAAAGCGTTGCTCCTTAGTGCGTAACCAACTAAGAGCAATAAACGGTTAGACAAACGCATGATTCTACAAAGCGTTGAATCTGCGAGAATATCATCTTTCTCCTTAGGAACCCTGCCAATAACAACTCAGGATGAAGACCGCACGATGGACAGCTGCGTGGATTTTTCGCAGGAAAAACTGTATCGAAACGAGCTCTTTTACGGACTAAGGCAAACGAAGACTTTTACTTTACTGCGCGTCAATTCGATTAATGTTTAATAAACGTCACGTTAGCTCTCAAGTTACGCTACATTTATTCAGAGGAAGGAAGGGGTCGTGAGGACACCTTCAACAGACGATTCGGTATCAAGGTACAGCACTTAGGGTGAGATTGTGGAAGACACGTCTGAGAGTCTTCTATCGACGCAATAGACCTTTTGTGGCCTCGCGCCAACAAGAGAAGGATGTGTCAAAAGTAACAGACGTAACTTCCGATACCGTAGGCTTTTACTCTGCCGTGAACGAGTATACTGTTCCACGGATTGAAGGATTGCATCCGTATGCTGCAGATTGGTCAATTAGATTGCCTCTCTATATTCTGTCTTTACTGCGAGAGATGATAAAAACTCCCACTCTGGTATGACCGAAGTTATAAATAAAACGATGTATAATGTGTATTTCCTCGTAATTAAATTGTTCTTATTTAAGCAAGAGGTGATGATATAAGACTCTTTCGTGTACGTAAAAGTAGTACTCTCTAAATTTCAACTTAACCTTAATGGTAAAATAATACACAAGGTTAAATTTAACTTTAAATATCCATCAAGTTATGAAAAAGAATACTGCTATTATTGTTAAAATAACTAAGTCTTAGAACACTGGTTTCGAGTCGATGAATTGTTTCTTTACGTCAAACCATTTCATCAAATTTTACTCCATCTATTCTTAAAGGATTAATAAATCTATATTAAAAATCTACGACAGCATCAATGGCGTGTACTCAATGTGCATTCTGAAGATCTTAACTCCCTAACAATGTATATTCCAGACATGTCTCATGACCTTGTGCCCTTAACACAATTGATATCATGATGAAATGATGAGGACTTCATCGAGAACGATCGAATGGGACATTGGGCAAATCCTAATCGCAGATCTATCGGTTCTCCATTTACGGATAAGAGAACCATGTTTCTTTGTGATTGCTTTATTTTCTAGGACATATGTGTCCATCGAAGGTCTATAATTAACGTAAGCTTGAAAATAAATTTTCTCTATGTTTGAAATCATATCAAATATATGGAGAGCAATAGTTATAAATATGCAAATACTCAACGTAGTTTTAATTATTTATTTATTTCAATTTTAACACATAAGAAATTGAGAGTAGATATTATAACTTTAAAACGATCCTAAGAGGCACTGTATGATCTAGATTTAGCCACTCTATTTAGCAGTTGATTGTACGAAAGTATACAGTAAATTCAAATACGTTAATGGAATGATCTCCAAAAATAGCATTAGTATAACGTTTACATATGTGACAGTTAGGACTTAGTCATGACCTAAACCAATTTGATATACATATATAACGTATAATTACGCGAATGAAATACATGTATTCATCGCAAGACATATCGTAATAATCTTGGTGAAGCATAGGGGTAGAACAGGATTAAGATGATGTAGTTGGGATGAGAAGATTAAAAAAGGGACGAGTTATAAGGTAAGAATAATGAACGGTTGGGTAAGTGAAAAAATCTTATACCCTTTCTTTTGTTTTTTTTTCTCCACTTCCCAAATGGCCGTCCTTGTTTCGCCGTAGCCCCTTTCCTTCCCTTCCCCATTATATCTCTCCCTTAAACGCCCCTGAAGGGGTTCGAGGAGATGGCGACCCTTACGAAAAATGGAGGCAGATTGGAAATAAAAAGGCGCAGCGTCTGATGAGAATTGTGCGAAAAGAGATCGATGTAGAGTCAACGGAGAGTTGAGCCCGTGTTTGCGGGTCCAGTTTCCGTAGGATTACGGCTAAATGGGTTTCAATGTTATAATTGAAGCGATAAAAATTACGAGCGAGAAAAACACGTGATAAGTGCTGGAACATGGCGTGTTTACCCGTGATCATTCTCCTTATGGATTTAATATTCAAGTTGGTGAACTTGTAGCTCAAATTAATTCCGTTTACTTTGATTATAAACTAAAGAGATAACACATGAACCTGGCTATTTGAATTAGAATTTATCGAGACGGAATTGATGAATTAATTTTAATTATCGCTGAAATGATTATGCGTTAAAAAGGAGAATTTATATATGCAAAAAGGGATTTTGTGATAAATAACGTGAAATTATACGCAGTTAGAATAGTAAGGTAAATATGTGGCTAAATGTATTCAATAATGCATTCCATCCCTTTCCACCGGATGACTAAAGATAACAAACAAATAACGATAGAGGAATTCCCGAAAGTGTTCGAAAATATTTCCATGCAAATGTGATTAAATTTGCGGATAAAGTTATAAATGTATCCGGAGTTGGCTCAATTGAGGTGAGACAAAGATGACAGGGAAATAGCGAAACTACGGAAAGAGTACGTCTGTTTATAACAGCTTCAGAGAGGATGGTAGAATATGAATAGCGGTAGAAGAATGGTAGGGTGGCTACAGTGAAACAACAACTGGCTGAATTTTCCTCAAAACTTTTACGAGTAATCTTTAAAGTAAAATGTATTTCATTCGTAAATAAAATGTGAGCGTTAAATATGAGATAAGTGAGTTCTGTTCATTCAATGAAGATACGGTGGTGATATTGATAATACTTTACATAATAATAAAGATTCTTATAACCAACACAGCAAGAAACTTTACGAGAAAACAAAAGAAAATGATATTTTGAATAAGCTCCTGTCATTCGAAAAAAAATTAATTATGAAAGGAACTAATGAGACTGATGACATCAAATAAATCAGATATTTTTAATCTTTTATTTTACCTATTGGGAATATTTAATTGCACAGGAAAGAGCTCTATGTTCTTATATCGGGTGGAAACAGCTGATGGAATAGCTATGGCATCTGTTTCAATGTGCTCTCTACAAAATACGTTCTAGGAAGATAGGTTTCCTTACAAAACGGAAAATGCAACATACTTAGGAAACAGCCGAGACATTTTGCTCGGAGACGTTTAAAAGTGGATGGACTGAAAGTAGCTACAAACACTGAGGAAGGAAGTAAAAAAAGCACGGCAATCATTAACGCAATTTTCAGGGAACGATTTAATTAAATGAATCTCACGCAGCGGGGCTAGATAAGTCTCGCCTCTCGGGAAAACCGGTAAAAAGGAATTCGAAAATGTAAAAAACCGTGAAAGAGCGAAATTCCAAAAATGCTAAGAAAAAAGGAAGTGTTCTTCGGTCGAGTTTTTTCCGTTCAATCGGCGAAAGGGGAATTCCGGAGACAGCACATAAATAAAGAGGGGAGATGAAAGCACGCGTCGGACTCCTGTGGAATAGAATCGTCGGACACTTGGTAAGGACACGAGCTCTCAAAGTCGTATGGGAAATGTTAAGTAGGAATTATAAGGAAGGGAGCTGAGAAATGCAGGAGGAATGCAGAAGAAGAGAGAGTTAAGTGATCGTTAAGTAATTGCGAGAGATATATTATTGCGTGAATATTATATATATATATACTAAAGTATATTAACAATATAGGTCGATAAAAGGAATTATGGAAGTAGATTTAATTTAATATCTTATCCATTCAAGAAAAAGTATTGCAAAGAAGTGTAACGTAAAATAATACGTCAAATTTACAACTTTAGAAAGTCAAAGTATTATTCAGTTTCGAAAATAATTTAGTTTGAGACTTAGTAAAAAGTTCTTTGAAATTAAGTTGCAGGCAACGCGACTATTTCATAAAATGTTTTATATCTTTACAGACTTACTTTTAAAATAATAATGTCAATTTAATATTAAACATTTAGGAAAGAATTTCTTATGTGAATAAAGCTTGGTAGATTGTAAAAAATAAACCATAATGAAATGATAATCTTATGACGGAATTACGTGCATACATTAATTATCATGAAAAGAACAATATATTCCTCCAAAAATTTTAAATTCATTTTTACGATTAGCTTTAGCTTTTGGGACCTAAGTGATAGAGTTCGAAATATTTAATAGTACTCGTGGCTATAAAATTCCACTATAATTTTATACTTAATATTTATATGAGACTATCTATTTTAAGATATATATTATCAGCTAAATGCATGCATGGAAATATAATACTCTGAAAAAGGTTCGCATGAAATATTAAGAATTAGATTTGTTGCCGCCTTAGATTAAAAATAAGAATTAATTGAAAAGAGACGGTCTAAATGTTTGAATGTATCTTATACTTGGGATTTTTATATTAAAGCACTACGTAAAACTGACTCATAAGTTTTCCTCTTTGAATATTAATTTATGATACATATGATACATGTATACATCGGCTTTTTTTAAGACCAAGCAATTGAAGCGTAATTTAAATGGTGTAATATTCCAAGTGCTAAAGACATTGGTTATTGCAGGATCAGCTGATAGAGAGCAGCGCACTTGAATGGCGAGGGGAAGAAGTCAAAATGTGTGACTAGCATCCGAAGGAGTACAACCGGTCTCAATTGCCATTCACCGCGGAGGGGAGAAGCGAACAAAAAACGCAGTGACAGATATGGCGAGAAGAAGAGGTGGTGAGTTGGGGTACGCGCGAGTGTATCTTGACGTTCCATCCTGTCGGTAAAAGAAAAGATAGGTGTTGGGAGAGACCCCTCGATCGTCACGCTCCAGCGGAAATGTGACGGACTTTGTTTCTTCCCTTTTCATCCGTGCATCTCACATCAATTCTATTGTCGATATTTACTTTTTTCCTCTGTCGTTATCTTCGAATGATAATGACTCGGAGTCTCTCTCTTCCTAATCGCTATAAAAAAGGTCTTTCTCGAATGGACTGGGGTGAGGAAAGCCATCTGTTTATGTGATTGAAATTAGTACAAGACTGAATACACTCGTGTTTATGACTTTGTGAGTCTTTTGCACTTCCCAAAGAATATATTATGGGTTTAAATATTCTGTACATATTTCTAGATGGGTAACTTCTTTGCATTATATCTCATAATGTAAGTTTCCATGAAAAATTATTGCAATACATTAGATTCCTTTATTTATCATTATATGCATTTTGAATTGATGAAGTAAACATCGGCTTTAAGAAGAAGAAAAGTAATGAAAACTTTTTGTAATATCTTAAAAATACGATAACCCTAGCCATCGATTTGAAAACAAAACATTGATTTAATTCTAATTTTATTTTTTGCTTTTATTGCCAAACTTTTCATGCTGTTCCAAACCTTATCAATCTGTTTACGAAAAGAAAAAAATTAATTAAAAAAAGATCGTGTCGATGCGCCTCATCAACTTCCATCTGGCGATCAAACAGCGAAGTAATGGGAGATGGATCTAAGATGGCGTCCACTTAAAAAATCGACTTCCATCTTCTCGGCTTCTTTTCTTTTTTCCAGTTCCCTTTGCCAAGGAGGGGTGGAAATGGGGCAAGGGATACCCCAGAGAGGATGGCGCATGCGTGCCGCTGGAGGAAGACATTTTCTTAAAGAATACGCCCACTTAAGAAGAGGGAAGTTGACCCTTTAATGACGATTCTGGTAATTGCTAATGTGGTATGATCTCTCCAACTGCTTCTAATTGAATCTTAAATTAATCTAAATAATTAATGTTTTCAATTCAGTGGAATTTTATACTTCTTAAAAAATACTGAAATAGCGCACGGTCTCTGCTTCAATTGCAAGTTTGATTTTGATTCAAATTTTTATCCATACCTAATAATATTAAACTATCTACTTATAAATTCAAGAATAAATTGTTACACGTGACTTAATGTACTTCATAAGTAACTGATTAAAAACTATGATTAACAATTACACTGTAAAAATTTCGTCATTATGACCGATTTTACAAAATTCCATGTTCCACCAAAAAATAAAAGTTTTAACACTACTGAAACTCGAAACAAAAACTTAAAGTTTTCTCATCGAGGATGGTAGCTCATTGGTTATTGATTACTGGTTTTATATTTACTATCATTTAATCTGCCTTTTCATAGAATATATTATATAACGCCTTTATAGTTACATCATACCACTATAATAAATATTTATTGATTATATTATTACTTCCAAAATACACCTGATCATAGAGAGACTTGTATTAATTCACTTGATACGATTGGTACACACACTATAACTTAGCTAAAAATCTTTTTTGGCTTAAAATGAAACTAATCAATATCTCTCATTACTGTACCTTCGTGTGTAGAATCCTCTCATAACTATTAATGCAATTTTTGAGAGTAATTGGAATGGTTGATTGCGTAAGAATATTCGCTTTTGTTTATAATAAAAATGGTTGCTCTGGTAACAAAGAAGAGACGAATAACAGGGTGATTTTCATAAAAGAGAGAAGAGGGCGCATTGGCCACACGCGTCAGTGGACTGCATCCAGGAAAGCCATTGCCCGTTTAATGCGAAATTCGTTCTTCGATCCACTTCCTGCAGCCCATGGCTCCAGCTAATTAAAAGTGCTAAATTCCAGAACAAGAAGGCACATTATTTTACTTTGATCATGAGGAATGCGTCTGCACTTTTTAAATCGGTTACTGTTACATATGCGAGTTGCATAATTTAATTAACCTCTTATAATGCTGAAAAAGTTATTTTTCCTTCGGCAAGTTTAATGAAATGGATTCTCACGCAATAAAAAGATATCGTTGATTGCAAAGATTAATTACCTTTTATTGATATGAAACTAAGATAATTTGTTGAAAAAATATCTCTGATTTCTCTTGATATTGATTCTGACGTTTTTCCTAGATGGATGTGATATGAGTCTGTATTGGTTTTACGTCGTGCGTATGTAGCTTGGAATGACAATAAATGAAATCAGGAAATACTATAACCTACGAAAGAGATTTAAGAAAAGACAAAATTTTTATGGGAATTACAATGAGGTATGACTGATTGAATCGCAAATAAGTAAAGGTGACGTGAGCAAGATTTATATTTCCTAAATATCGTACACCAATCAGTAACCTTAAGTTTTCATTCCAGTTCTTCGACAATTTGTTGATTTAATATATTTATTCGTCGCCACGTTTTCCATTAAATGTTTTTCATAACCCTCTCAAATAAATCGTTTTAGCCTATACATCTCAAACAATATATCATTATAGCATTTCAAAGGGCAATTCCCCAGTTAGCAATTCATCGGATAATATAAAAATAAAATAAAAAATGCAATTATAATACAAGCATTCCGAATGTTCTTACCTCAACCCTTCTACTAGCCCTACATTGGTTATCTTGTACAATTTATGCCAACAATCATTCAAACATGGATAAACAAACGTTGCTATAGTAAAATCTATACAGTGCGACCCACGTTAACTGAAAATAGGTGATGCGATGGAATCAAGTGGTCCAAGAGAAGGAGTAAGATGAAAAGGATGCTGATGAAGGAGAGGGCGTTGGGGTTGACAAAAGAATGGGGGGGATGGTTGAAAAGGGTTGGGCAAGGAAAGTAAATTGCCTTCTTTTGAAGGGAGACAATGAGATGCTTGCGTAGGGTAATAGAAGGAGAGGAGAAAGTTAGAAATAGAGGTGATGGAAGAAAAGGTAACAGGCAGTGGAAGATTTGAAAGGGATTGGAGATAAATAGGTTGTAAAAAAAGGTAAAATATGTTGCGGAAGGGAATTGTTGAGTGTGGGAATGGAATGGTTGTTGGTTTCCATGGAAATGGAAGGAATGTATGTATAGGATGATAAGAATAGAGGAATGGAGAGGTTGGGGAATTAATTAGAACGAAAGGAAGATTCTTGTTGTGTGAGTGTTCATTTGTGTTTTCTTTATGAATGAGATGCAAGGAGATGTCTTTGGAGAGTGAAGACGAGGGGCATTATGGAGTAGATGAGTTGTGTAAACAAGGATGCTGAACTCTAAGATTATGAAATGAACTGCTGAGCAGGGTACGAATTGAGAGTAACTCTCATTAAACTCGATTTGTGATGATGGCAGAAATAAAGTCAATCGATGGAACGTAAGAAATAATTAATAAACCTATATCAAAAATTAAGAACTTTTGATATTTTATATATATTATTTTTAATTAATATTTAAGCTTAGTCATGAAAAAATCAAAGGGAATCAAACGGACTAATTGAAAGATGCAAGTAAATGTTGACAAATCTGTGTGGAAACGTACTTCTCTTTAGAATAATGGACGTCAGGATGGGCCCTTATAATAATTTTAGGTATAACTAAGAAATTATTTTAATTATTCCAAATTATTGCTAGCCTTTATGGAATTTCAAAAGTGCATTGAAACGTATGGAAATCACAGGAACATATTCATAAAATGAAGCTTAAGGATGAATTTCTCAGGCTTCAAGCAATAAGTATTTCAATAAAAGAGAACAATGATTTGAGAAGCACCAAATAAAATTAAAAGGTATAAATTTGCAGGGTTGAATCAATCAAGAATGTCAGTGAACGACGTACTTTTTTCATAGGAACTTGATTGAATGAATGAACTCAAATACGTATATCAAGAGTAATGTTGCGCGTAATTTTTGCCATAAATATAAATTTTTATCTCCTTGAAAACAGACTAAAGGTCAGATGTGTGACGCAATTTCAACATCATTAGAAGAAGCAATCATTCGTAACGAAGAACTCACTTTCGCAAGAGTTAAATGACATTCTAATAAACAACTCCATAGATTGCTTTTCTTTTCCACATTAGTATTACAATTCTTCATCGAAGCTGAACGTAATTAAACACGTAAAGAAAGATGGTTTATTGATCTCGATTTGAAGGCAACTTTGAAACATTAATCGTGATGATTTTGTATTTTTAGTGCAATATGAAATAAATGTAAATGTTGTAGTAATATCAGAAATAATTTGTAATTATAATCTTTTATAAAAATTAAGCTTTAATATCTATGTTTTCTGAGAATAAAAGACAAAACTTAACGAATTTTTCACCTGATTTCTAATTCTATCAGTCGTTAAACGTAAGCGGAAGAACTTAATTTCCCGTGAACCTTTTCGGGAAGCATCCTTAGAAACCAGGAGAAAATAAATCAATGAATGATGATATCAATTTCAAAATACGTTTGTAATAAACAAATCTTTCAATATTGTTAATTAATAATATTTAATCTATTTGTGGACCATAGAGGTCTTTACTTTAGAAGTAATGAGGTATTGAATGGTTTAAATAGGATATATAGATATATATACATACATAAATCTTGTACAAAGATATAGATCCCACAATCTTTATAGTCATACGTAAAGAAAAGATTAAGTTAATGTTATTAAACATTCTTAATAGTCAATGACTGTTAAGTACACAGCATCAGATATAATGTTGCTATTAAAGAACTCGTTAAATCTTTGTGTAATAAATGAAGATTAGCTAAGATAAGGAAACCGTACTTCGTTGCATCGATCTACTCTTCAAAGAGCGCCTTATCTCGTGCATCACGATAAATTGCTCGGAAATTACATAACGCGCGTTTATGTGGAATAAACGAGATCAGAGTAAACGGGAAAACGTTTCTCATCATGTGCGACCTCAGCTTAAAGTTCAGATGAGATCAAAAATAGAAGAAGCCTATTTCCTATAAAGCCTGCCCTTTTAAAATCCGCACCCGGAAATCCTAGAAAAATACAGCCCGGTCAGCAACCCTTGCATCTTCCGAGACAGGCAGAACCCCCTACCGGAGCTCTCGGGAAAAAGCAAACAGAAGGGCGGAAAGAACTCCGAATTATTTTTCCTTCGCATCCAAAGAGCACTTTTAAACCTCCTCCTATTACTGATGAGAGATTCGAGCAGTATGGACCCTAATTTCTCAACATCAGGAGTACGAAAGCCGAGCTCGGGATACAAGGAAGAAAGGATTTCAAATGGGAAAAGCTGTTTGGGATGAAGACGAAAATGGGAAAAGCTGTTTGGGATGAAGACGAAAATGGAAACCAGAAATAAAGAGAGATATGTCCGTGTTGAAGAGCGATCGTCGAGGAATAAAGGGAAACTTAAAACTCGCGCCGCGTAGTGGCAAAGAGATGGAAGTCCAGTTTTTCTCACCAAATCCCGATGAGAGTGAAAGTGAAGGAAACTCGGTGTTTATCTATAACTGGAGCAAGAGAGTGGATTTCCTTGTTATTAAGAATCTAGTGGGAGGCGGACGTGAGAAGACGTGAGTATTGGCTTAGATAAGAGTGGGATATCCATGGAGGATTAATGGTGGAGATACTTGCAAATACCAACACTTCTTAAGAAGAACGATATGGTTTGTTTGGCAATTTAAAAGTCGAACTGGCTAATATATCTTAGTTAAAGGCTAGTCGCTCGTGCCTCGAATCAAGAAATATACCTTAGTAATATCGAATGATTTACCACAGTTGGTTTAAAGGAAAGCTTATCTGATTCTGTATTTATTTAACAGAATTTATAAATTTAAGAACAAACACGAAAGAGGTTTAAAAGCTTTCTAATTATTGAAATAAATCATGTATATTTTATTGACAATCAATTTGCGAACCTAGTATTCCCCGTTCAATAAATAATGCACCAATAAAAAGGTGAACAACTTTGATAAAAAATTTCAAGTACAACATAGCAACGAATGTAAATAAATGTATATAACTTACAAATAAAAAATAAACCCAATAAAAACAACCTTAAGAGCATTATTAGTTATTATTTCCTCTCATTGGTGGTGGTATAAGTTGGTTTATATGGCTCGCTGAAATATTTCTCTCCTTCTTAAATAATTATAATTAAATCCAACAATTGAAATAGATCAACACATTCAACAACTGTACTTTCACCCGAGGATAAACAATCACGTTGAATACAGACGTTCTAGAAATAACACGGAGTCACAATATCACGGAGGGAATAAGAAAGCAATTCTTAAAAGGAGCGAGTACATGAGTAGATTCTTAAAAGGACTCACGCTTAATGACAACGGTATTTATTGGCCTTTAATTATCACCACCACGCATGAAGTTATTTCTCAAAACAAAAGCAAGTAATTGTCCGGCTTTTGAAGCAGGAGATGCCGGTGGCAGAGCAAATGCTAGGCGAAGAATAGGACTGTAATTTTCCTTCTAATACGTTGAGATTAACGATCCACGGCCGAATAAGGAGTACCTTCTGAAGCGAATGAGAAAAGAAAAAGGTGGTTTTCAGGCGCAATCCTAGTACATGGTGCTTTATTTACATGTCAGTATAGAAAACAGGAAATTATTTACAGTGGCTTGTTCATATTTCTTGAATGAAAAGTGAAAAAAAGTTATTTTATCCTTCATTTGCGTACAGATACTGAATTAAAAGAAATTAAATCGATAAAAATTCAATACAAATACTAAAGTTCGTAAGAGAAATAAATTCATCGAGAGAAAAGTATATACGTAAAATGTAATATTACGTTTCCGTTAACTTGATGGAAATATTTTTCTGGTCCTAAAATGCATACAATCAGTAAATGGAATGGAATAGACTTATTGATAATTTGAAAATATATCTTTGTATGAAAATAATTGTCTGAATATGGATGAGTTTTAAATATACTTCAATAGAAACTTTGGATGATAGAAGAAGAACAATAAGTAAATGTGAAGAATACAACAGATAAGAAAATGCTTTACCAATTTTAGGATTAAACTATATGCAAAAGAACTCGCTATGGATATATTATTATAATTGGCTGAGAAAATTGTAAGCCACGGAAAAGTGGAGGAGAATAGAGTAAAAACGTGAATAATTTTAATACCAGGAATGAAGACGAAAAAAGTTGGAATCTAATCAATCTAAAGGAAGATTAGATTATAAAGCAAGCCGACAGGAAGGGGAAGAAATTTAAACCGGAGAAGTTAAACCGAAACGTCTTAGAAAAGAAAGAAAGAAATAAGGCGAAAGATGCGTGCGTACGTTCCTGCTCGGAACGGCAGTGACAAAAGAGAAGCGGAAGACGTATAAGGAAGAAGTACGGGACGATCGGAATCCAAAAAAGATGGCAGCACCGGAGGAATGATACAAGACGTGTTGATATGGCGGGAGGCATCAAACGAAAAAAATAAAAGGGAAAGAATGAAGATGGGAAGTGAAATTTTCAAGCGAAAAAGTGGGCAAAAGAGAAGGCGACGATGTATAGCGAAGAAAGAATGCGGGTAACAATGGGTTGAGGGGCTGATTTAAGATCCCGAGCACAAAACGTGAGAGGCAGTATGCGAATTAATTAGCAACCTTTTCTAAATTATTGTCGGAGGGAAGATTCATTGGGGAAGAAGGCTGAAATTAAAGGAGAAGTTTCATCCCCTACGCCATCTTCAAATATTCCGTAAAAAGGGTTCGGGAGATGGAATTGATGACTTTTTAACGAAGCCAATTATCTTAAAACTCCCTCTTTACCAAATAAAGACTAATTTGTTATAATGGGCAAGTTTCGCGTTTGATTGTCTTCCAAAAATAATGGCGACGGAGTAAACAACGCCGTGAATTAATTATCGTTTTTAAAGATGCAACGGATGCCTGTGTCGATACGAAATTATTTTTACAGTTAGAATTGAAATGTCTTTCAGATACTTAAAAATACATGTTAGCTACTTGATTAATAATACTGGTCGCTTTATTTGAGAATGGTTCTGGAACATCATTTTATCGTAAAGAGATCCAAATACTTTAAGAATTAATTTGAGTTGACTATGAGAGAAAAAATAAACAGATATAGTCTAAATTTTTAAAAATTATAAAGTTTACTTTTCATCCAATTTCAATCTAATTGCGGGCTATCTTAGGTTCCTCGATAACTGGAATAATTCTTTTTAATTGAAATATATATAATTATCCCCCCACTGTCCAGTAAATAATTATGCAAGTATCTTCCAACAACATTCTATTAAGAGACATCCTATTATATTTTGAGTTATAATTAACAAAAGTCTGGAATTCTTAGAGAATTAAACTTTCAGATTTTCCCTCATATCCCTTGCAAATTCGATCTCAGCTTAAGGTAAACTATACCTATCGTAAATAAGGTATCAATATTCAAGTTTAGCCTTGTCTTTAGGTGATATAAGGCAATTGATTATAGTTAACTAAAACTATATTCCACTACTCTTAGAAACCAATACTATAAACGAATAAGCCATGCTAATGTTAAATAATCGTTTTATCTCCATTGGAATTTGATATTCACAGAATTTTACACTCTATAAATAAGTAGAATTCTCTTAAATAAAAAAATGGGTTTACCTTTCCTAAAAGAAAAATTTGTAATTCTAATCTTTGAGTGGAAATTTCATTCGATCGAAGCTCGGGATGAAATGAACCGGAACTGGTTTAGCCACGAGCGATCTCTGATACATTTAGAGTTAAAAAAGTGGATTGAGAAGTTGAATAATAAGAAAAGATACCGCCTTTATAAGATACAGATTGCCCCACCTCGCGGAAAAAAATATCCGGCGAGTGAAATAATTACTATTGCCCTCTGGCGGTGAAGAAATAAAAACTCCGTTACTTTTTCTTGTGTCCGCAAAAATGGCCTCGCGGTTAACGACTACGCCAAACAAAGTCATTTATCCCCTTTCCTAAGGAAGAGGCGGGTGTGTCAGGCGCCACGGGAGTGGGAACACTTGAGGGACGGTGTTTGATTGGCTGATGGATTAAAGGCTTTAATAGGGAGATCTGTGCGAGAGAATTCCATCATCCAAGGACATTCTACCTTTCTTCATATTTAACACCGGTTTCTCTTTACATAGCTTATCTCTCTCGAGGATTTATTTCCCTATCATTAGGTTTTCTTTATTCTGCGCTCTATAGAAAGATGCCATGTTAATACTTAGTGGATTATCGCGAATAAAAATATGTTACTGCTCTCATTTATCGATTGGTTGATAAGGTTTACGTATCAACTCCAACTGCTAAGCGTGTAAGAACTCTATGATCAAGAATTGTATTAAAAATCGAATAAAAGTATGCCGATCATTATGAATTAATAATTAAATAAGTTTCGCGAAAACATCTTTCCATTAATTGATCCTCAAAAGGATTTTTATAATTATGATATACTGTCCCAAATGCTAATAAACCTCTTGAGATAATTAACAACAAGTTCAGTGAATTTTTTCAATTTATTCTTAGCGTCCTTATTTATTTTAGTAGTTCTTTATAATTTCTCGGTAACTGCAGTGAATCTGCAGCATATATTTTGAAAACAATCCTAGTTTTGAAAATATTTTCATTTATAGAATTTTGCAAAAGTATAACATTGATCAGGTATATTATCTAAATTAAATATACTTCAATGCTAAAGATTCAAGACTAAATTATTTCAAAATGAAAAGTGATAAACACTAGTAGGATCGTATACCCTTTTCATACAGACAATCCCATTATAATCAACATTTTTTCCCTGAACGTTTTGCTATTTTGTTTATTTTCGTACGTGAAATCGCATCTCCCTTTATCTAAGATGTATGCAGGTATAATATTCAACCACGTTCGATTGTATCCGCTTCTCTATTCACATTTCCCTTATCTCTTTTCTTCTTCGTCTCCTTCTAAAGCGCCTTCTTCATCTCAAAAGCGTTCGGTATCTTTTAACTCCTCCCTTTGGAATGTGCAGAAGGGAATACTCAGCAACAATGACTCTCTCCTAGGAGACGTGGCAGAGCGTGACTCCGGAGAAGAAGGGCCAGTGGCCCCGGGCACACGACGTGGTGGTGCCTCATCAGATGAGATAAACGACCACAAATATTGAAGGAAAAGAGGATGTTTAATAAGGGGATGGTTGAGAGGGAGTGTTTAGCTCCTTAGAGGGTGGAAACAGTGTTGCTTGAAGATATATACAGATGTTGCTGAAGTTGTTCTGCTGAGTCAATAAATAGACGATTCATCTCGATTCAAACTGTTGCATTATTAAGTATGAGTTAATGAATTATATTGATAATTATAAATTCATGAATCATATTTACTAATTATAATGAAGGTATAAACGTGAAGTATTGGAATATGTTTTCTCTATCAACTCGAATTAACTAAAAAAAATTAAAACTCGATCAAATTAAACTTTAGAGATTACAAAATAGTTTCAAGCAAAAACCAGATGGGGTACTAAAAACATTAAGAAAGTTTTTGATTTTAGTTTCCCATTTCAATCTATCATGAATTGAAACTTATCTTAATCTGAATTTATGTAAACATAAATGTAATAAAAGAAACCTTTTATCTGAATAATGAATCAACTTCTTGTCAAAGTCAATGTAAAAATGTGTATAGGTTTTTAAAAAGTTGCTATCCATTATTAAATATAGCGGATCTACTCTTAAGGAATTTTCTCTCCAGCAATCGTGCATCGAAACATAAAAAAGGCAAATAGAATCCCGCCCTTTGTATGCAAAAGGATGAGCAACATCTGAGCGTATGAGTGAGCGCTGCTCATTTTGGATTAAAATGAATAGAAGAGATGAAGGTAAAGGGAGAAAGAGATACACTCCGAGATGTGGATAAGAATACTTGGATCCTATGTCTTCCTTTCGCTTCTTCAAACTAACCACTTCTAGATTTATCAAGAGTGAAGTAAAAATGAATTTAGCTGAAGAGCATTTTTCAAGGGTATCTTCATCACCTTTTCCGCCGCACTTGTTCATTCTCATCCATTTAAACCTTCAAATAAAATGTTATATATAAATTTTAACCCGAATTCATCCATAACAGGAAATAACTAGTTCTAAATTATCGATTCAAAATCAGATATTTCATCTGCTAAATTCGTAATGATGTGTTTACGTTGCTATGGTATCGGTGGGCCCATCCGATCGATGGAGAGTATTTCAAACATCGTCTGCCAGAAATGCACCCAAATCGTGGCCACTTTCCGAAACTTGCTCAAGAGTTCAGTAAGCAAATGATTTCGCTTAATAGCTGCTGCATTCTCTATCCTTAGCCGCACAAGTGGAGCACCATTGGTGTACACAAAAAGCAGCAGCTCTTTGGTATTCGTTATCTTTACATTGATTTATTAAATAGGACAAATACTTAGATATAATTTTAGCTAAGGTCAATTGCAGATAAATATTAAATATTCAGTAAAATTTTTCAAAAGAAAAATATGAGAGTGAGTTTTCGATTTCATATCACACACCTATTCCCAATAGAGAAACGCAATCATTAAAGTACAAAAATATACTCTAAAAGATCCTATCTAAAAAGTAAGCAATAAACACATTAAGTAAGCATGTCATTCAACGCTTATCATATCACTAACTAACAGAGGCCAAAATGAATCTATTCGAATTAAAAACTTTAAACGGTCAGAGAAAAAAATCTGAATTAGAGCTTTAAAATTCCATCTATCTTTAAAAATATAATTTTTCTTTTTACTTTTCTTAGTATATGATGGCACTTGTTCTAAAGCGTTGCATCCAAAATCTATTACTAACCGTCTCATACATAACATACGTTACATTGAAAAGAAACAATTTTTTAGTCGGAAATGAAATCAAAAGATGCTTAATCTTTTCATGATAATTATGCTTAATTATCTTATCCATACCTACTTAAGCTTTCATTAATTAATCAGTCTGTAATATGTTGTCATGGAAACTGAAGCTCTACCGCATGAGTTGAGCAGCGTGAGTTTTCTATGGCGCCAAACGTTTCACGCCGAAGAGGATAAAAATACGAAAATAATATGATAGAGAAACTAATGGGATTCTCGGTGAGGAAACCAACGCCAGAAAGCACTTTGAAAATAACTGACAAGAAGGAAATGTCTCAATGAAACGCACAACAAAGTGAGTAGACGGAATGATAGCATGTTTATGGCCGAGCTATTTTTTCTCCGCTGAAGATTTGGGCAGATGAGAGGGGAAAAAGAGATCGGTCCCCAAATAGAAGTCAACAGAGAGGTCGTTGACTTCCTCCCCTCCGAAAAAAACGCACTCCTCAAGCAGCCAAAGAGTGAGTAAGGTAGGGGATGATTCTTGACGGACCACACCCGCTCACTCATCTCCCTCGAGGCGATAGAAAAATCTCGGGAGTAATAGTGCAGAAAGCCTTGACTTTGGTGAGAATCCGATAGGAAAACGTGTTTCGAAGACCATTTGCCCTTTTTGTTCTTTTCTTTCAGATGATTGCATTCGATCATCCGACCGTTATACCACCGACATCTTTCGAACTTTAATCTCATCAATTGGGGTAACATGAGGAATTCGCGGGAACAGGATGTACCTTTGTTTGGAGAAAAAAAGGCTTTTTTATTTATTCCTTGTAACAGATAGTATTAAGATGCTCTATTGTTTAACATATCAGACGGCAAGTTTGACGGAAGAAATTTTGAATTCATTGAGTATGAAGAATATTCTTAACAGAAGTAATTCTTCCCAAGTTAAATCCAAGCGATAAATTTAGCATTTCCATTATGCATTTCACATTTACTCTATATATGAGTTATTTTACGTAGTTCAATTCATTTTCATGAGTACGTCAACATGTAATTTATATTTTTGAAATAACTCACTCATTTTCGAAGTAAATAAAATACTCCTATCCCGTAATCTTCATTTATAATCGCACATTACGTTTTATTCAAATTAACTTCATAGCTTTTGATAATAATTCTTGAATGCTTACATTAATACCTTGATTCTGATCTAAAATTGTTCTTTCGTCTCAAATTCACATTTCATAAAAATAAGGTATCCAGACGTTTGCCTTCCACTTCATCTCAACCGAATAAATAGCCTTACGAAATCCTTAAACAGAAACATCTGCACTCGACAAGAAATAGGACATATTTTTTCAGCGATATTTGCGACTTTCCAAAGTGCTCTTCGCTGTGTACCATCCCCATCAATTAGCGCAGACGTAAAAGTCAATGGGTAACAGGGCACGTTATTTTTCCTGGAGGTTCACCTCTGAGAAGCCGTTCCATGAACCCGAAACTAAAAATACGATCTTGAAAACAAGTCAAAGGACTCTGCAGTTGCCGATAGATTTATATTATATTTCATATGCTGCGGATTAATGCGCCTTCCAAACAGAAGATGGTAGAGATACAATTATAATGGTAGCCTACCCTAGTTTATACACAATTGTATTTAAGTTAAAAGTGTTCTGTCAAAAATAAAACTATCCCAATACCATATCACCATCTTTAGAATCTCCTTAATTATTTTAATTGATATTTAATCTTTATCTCTTATCTAACATTATCTGCAATTCAACCAATGGTATGCAAAAATTTCCACGCTACAGATGACGCATTACGCATGAATATTTTTATCTGATAAAAGTGTTTATCGAGTACTGAATTCTAAGTTAAGCATATTATGTCACCATAAGTAGCATAGAAGACGGATATTTTTCCATATCTTATTCCATAACCTTTCTTTAAGCTCTAATTATACACTGCTTATATTACTCATTACGTAACATTCATTGCATCATCAGACTAACCTGCGAGATGATAGACCAAATAGTAATTGAATTTAGAGAACTAAATAATGACTTCTACAATGAGAGTAATGTACACAACAAAAGATTAAAATTTTCAATCTCCTCATGATGAGAATATTCATTTCCCATCGGAATTTCAAGGCTGAAACTTTGATTTTGGGTTTCAGGAATAATTCTCCTAGATCTTATATCGATCAGATTTCATAAAGGTAGTATATTACTCAAAAAACAACTAGTCACTCAATCACAAATGGACAACAGATTTACGGAATATGTTATTTATGCATTATTTATCAGTTTTGTATTCCCTTTCTCATTCAAATGAACACAATTATTCTTCCACCAGTATAAGGGTACAGTATAAATTCTTCAAGAACTCTGTGCCTACTCGCAAGTAAACAAGTTCATAAACTCTTCAAACCATTTTATCAATATTTTTCGCTAACCTCAACTCTATTTCATTCGGAAAAGATTCCATAGCAAAAGACGTCTGATTCATCCGGACCGAGACGCGTACGTTTCAAATGTAAACAGTCTCATATAAAAGTGGAAGGCAATAATTATTTGAATTTCAGCAATAGTTGCCAACGACATACGTTAGACATGTCCTAAGGCAATGTTTTTACACCCTCGTCAAACGGAAACTGCGTGGGATAGGAATGAGATTATCTTAACTATTCATAACAACCGGGAAACTTTACGGTCAATAAAAAAGCCGAGAGGGGAGACACTATAAGATTCCGTATGAAATTCGCTGGCGCTCATACCCTTCCGAATGGAACTATAGAAAAAAAACACAATCGGAGGCACCTGTCTGAAAAAAGGGCCCCTTGCAGCGGTCGGCGCATACCGGAAAAGGTATGGAATCGAATGAAATCGGGAGTGGGATTTTGGGAACGGGAGAACGGGGGCTTATTTTTAAATGTGACATTACGTTCGGGTGGCGTACTTCTTTTGTCCTTGGGTGAGATCCAGAGCACTCCCTCTTCCTCACACCGTATCTCGGACCTCTCTTTACCCTCTCCTCCCTATTCTTAAGGATATAAGCGGACATATATTCCTAAAATTAGATGACTCCAACCGAGAGACACTTACTTCCCCATTAATAATTCTGCAAATGATGCGCTTTATCCATCTTTACCTACGCGACTCAGCTGGTAGATCCTCTTCCTATCTCCAGAGTATCTGAGTCGTATGCATCGATGGAAATAAATACGTTGCAATGATATTTATGTTATTAGATTCTTCTTTACCCGTAACTCAATCCATCTTATGATGCGCAACTCTTGGATGATATTAAAAATACCGTGACGACAAGAAAAAATTCAATAAAGTAATCATAAAGGGTCTTAGATTCAAAACAATCTTATCTCCATTCATTGTATTTCAAATCCATCTCTATTCATCATATAAAACGTTACAATTTTTATCCCTTCTCCCTTTTCGAGATGTAAGTTCTTCTACTTCACCCAAAAATTTTGAAATAGTATATATAAAACATCTATTTCATATTTTCAAATTTTATATATACATATATTTTTAAATTCAAATGAGGAGGTAGTATCTAAGTCATTATGTCCTATATGAATATATATCTAGTTGAAGATGATGGGTGAATTTACGTAGGGAACAACATAACGGCATCAAACAATAATGAAGTCGGTCAATTTGTCACATAAGCACAACTGATGATTTGTTTGACGAAAATATCTAAAATAAGAATAATACGAAGACATACTTTCGTCGATGTATTTTCGGTATTTCTTTGCGAGTTAATTCTGACCTATCAGTCTATTTATGTTAATATTGAATATCCAAAGACAACTTCTATTAAATGGGACTGAAGTTGTGTATGTTGAGCGTCCTATCGACAAAAACAAATGCATTTCTGAGTAAAGCTTAGGCAAAGAAATGAACATAAATGTCATTAAGAGGCAGTAAACATGACATGAATAACGTTGAAAGTCAGACGCTATACAGAAATTGTGCTACGAAAACACACATAACTAATGAAAGTACTATGTTTAGATACTCTAAAATCCCAATTCTACTGCAGTATTTTTATGCTGAAATCTTTTCCATGATTCAATCATTCGGGCACTTCATTCAACGACAACTACGGATGAATATAAAATATCAGCATCTCGATTAGATTAATAAAAATTTAAAGTTCGGGTGAAAAGCAAACACAGTTACATAAGAAAGAAGAGGTAGAGAATATTTTCATTTATCGATAATGGGGGATTATTTTAGAGAAAATAAAATACTTTTTCATATAATAATTTTAATTATGAGAAGCAATCTTAAAGCAGCTACTTAGGCACTTCGAAAGATTTCCAATTGCAAATGCATATACAAAGGCAAATGGCAAACTATATTCTCAAATTGAAATGTCTCTGCGAATAGTAAAACGATAATTTTTAGTCGAAGATGATTCCTCTGAATGTCGGGGAATAAATGAAAACGTATTTTGTTCATGTCACACGTCTTAGGAACGAAACAACGCATGGAAAATATAATTCGAAGTATCAGAAGAAACAAGAGCTTGGTCAGGGGATAACCCAGGTAAACATAAACAGCACTTAAGCAAGTTCAATACTTTCTTGTGTTGGGTATCACCCTTGCTTCAGAAAACCTCTATTTTTATAAATCCATTCTTCATAAACACTTCTTCTCCGACACGCAGAAAGGAATACGTTTTCCAAACCCTTGCGCGCGAGAGAAAACACATAACACAAAATAGCCTCATTTGAATCGAATGAATTATTTATTCCCCTCATCCATTCCTAGCTTTGAGAATAGAATCCGTTCGATATACGCTCCTCTATCTCCGTAAATATCAAAAGTTGGATCCGCAGTTGCATCTCGGGATCATTTTTCAACTCGTCCAGAATCGAAGGAATTAAAAAGCGACGGTTGACTTACAATCAACACACTGAAAAAAAGTGTCTCTATTTTTAAGTGTGTGAAGGTGCAAAGAAAAGTCGAAGAATGAAAATCAATGTGATCACGCACGCGGCGAATGATCAATTTCGTCCCAATTCTGCACGGAAAGCTCGCTCTTAAGCGAGGAATTACGCTCCGGATGAGTGGGTTTGGTGTGCGTGTGTTCCACAGTGCATTCGAGACGGCGATCCCGAAATAGAATTTAGATTGGAGGGGTTGCAAGTTAGGGTCGGGAGGGGTCAGCGATCTTGGGGCGTGGTGTTGCCCACGGTCAACCTCTTGCACCTGGGGACTTTTTTTTTCTCGCATTTAATAAATGAGTCGCTGAAGGACGGCTTCCTCTCGGGCCCTCTTTTTCGATCGGGGACCCCAAGGAGTCAATTAACTCGACTCTGATTAATCCGGTACACCTGGAATGTCGCGGTTCAAGAATTTGATTTGAGGCTGCGAGATTAGTGTCTCTGTGGAAACCCTTGGAAATACGGGCGATTAACAAAACAGACTTCCATTTCACAGCTGAGGACCCGTCGTTCGAGACTCATTCCCGTCATAAGAAGGCGTATTAATTGCGCGAGGATTAATCATATGTAACGATTTCTAAAATAAATATTGTGAGCCCGCATCACCATCATCGAAATAAAAGCTAAAAGGGATGAGTCTAAATTGCGAGTATATGGCCGTTCGCGACTGTATACCGAGTCCCGTTTAACTTTACATTTCCTCTTATCTCTCTCAATATATCCAACTGCACATACTACTTGGTCGTGGATTAAAATAAATAGATGCTGGTTTCACTCGGAGCCTGAAAGAGCTTGCTTGCTTTTTACTACAAAGTATCACTAGAATGAAATGAGTTATAAGCGTGAATGTATATTGTATTTGTACAAGGTACTCAACTATTAGATTAGCTAAAGAAAGATGACGGTGTGCTGTGAAATTTTAAGACCAAACTAAGTACCCAATTGAGAAAGTGCATATTTATTCAGCCTCTTTTCTATCTTTAGGTATTGTTTCAAAATAAAACTTTCAACCTAAAACATCAGTAATGAATGTACTATATCATACTCTTAAGTATACATACAAGCTCTCACAAACATGTGTAGATACTTATTTTGTAACTATGATTTTTATATTTTATAGGTGAAACAATAATTTCACGAAAGTCTTATTTATATGGACCTCCCAGTACTTCTCGTTCATCAACAGTAATCACAACATCTACATTTCTGGGCTTTCAAGAAAACGCACGGGCAAGGGTCGTAAGATCTACAGTAAATAACGTTGTCTGGAAAGAGGGTGCACCTTTGTGTTCACGTCTTGAAATTTCATGCTACCGCACTACATGCAATATCCCACGAATTAAGAGATAATTGCAGTAAGATTTAATAGGACACTGAATTAAAAAAGATTCAATAATTAGAAGTCAATAAGAACGTTGAGATTGTCAATAGAACAAATTAATTTCAGTATGAAGACAGTATATGAGGAAAAGGATATTCTTTTTGCTTTGTTACCGGCATTATATAAAGTGCTAATGACGTAGATAATAGAAATAATTCAAATCCAAATGATGATATAATAATTCCTGTAAAGTATTCAGTTCCTTTTCATCATGGTTAATGCGGATGTTCCTTAGAAACATTCTCCCACACGGGTTCTTAGAAGTATCGAGAGATAGGTAATCCAGTACCTCCGTACTGAACTGCAGTTGAAGAAATACGAATAGCTCAAAATAGAAGAGGTTCTTGAATCTAAAAATAAGAAGCATTTTTTTCTTGCCAAGGAAGCTGAGTTTTGATCCTTTAAAAACCTCAAAATAGGTTATCATACCACTACTTTGGATGAATCCCAAAAGAGAAAGCCATAGCGCACTAGCTGGAAAATTTCTGAGTGTATGTCAAGTAAAATGAACGATACTCGAGGAATCTTTAAGAACGATCTTTTTATCAGCCGAACATAATTTAACTTCTATTTCTGAGATGATCTACACGAGCCTTAGACTACGGGGGTATATTCTAAATAAAATTCTTCCTTATAAGTTTTAAAAGAAAATGCAGCTAATTGACATTAAAAACTTGCTAAAATGTATCGGGAAATATTACCTATTACCTAATAACTTGTGTTATGATTATTATTTTAAACATGATATATTTTTATTAAATGTACGGTACTCCTATAATACTATGCACGTCTAGTCTTCAAGAAAGTTCTTTTGTGAACTACACATCATTAATCTTATAAGATCACAGTAAGGAGTGGAGTATATTTTTATAATAACAAGACATATTATATACTAATAAATGCCAATAGAGAACGCTACACTGTAAAGAATATTCTCTCAGGCATAAACATGTGTTCACCAGCAAAGCAAGAATCGTAATTTACGTGTCTAAACCATAAGGATACCTCGCTGTAGAATATTAGTGGTTTATGTCTTAATTTGCGGATTGAGATGAATAAGGTATAATACTGTATTCCCTATAAAGCTCCGTTTACCTAATCCATGTATTTCGATCATAGCACATGGGAATATACCGCTTTCCCAAAGGGATTCCGGGTCGGAGGTCAGTCCCATTCCCATGCCAAGACGTTCTCCCTCTAAACTGGCACCGGTCTTTGGAGTGCACTTCTGGGGGAAGTTGCATGAATGGAAATCATAGCACTTTCTATGTTGCTTTCTAAGGCCAATATGGAGAACGCTCGCTCGGGGGCGTGGTTGCTAAAAGTCCTTCGCGAGAAGCAAAAGCGCGGTAAACAGGCGCACCATTAGCCGACATCTAAATACTCGACGGCGAGACAATGTCGCAAGTTCACCTGGAGGCATTTTCAACTAGAAGATTTTGTTTACTCAAAATTCGAGTCTTTTTAATTAAGGTCAGACCCTTCTTTCACTTATGGCCAAAAAAATTTTAATTTTAGCTTCTTAAACGCAACGTCGAGCCAAATTGGCGGTATCGCAAGTCTTTTAATGCCGCCAGAATTATTTTGGATCTAAAACAAAATCTTATGCAGCTCAGACGATCCGCAATTGCTGTAGGTGCCGCGAGAAAAACTGGCAATTTCGAAAGTTTCAAATCCTTTGACTAAAAATGTAGATTGCATGAACCGGCATGACGGCGATGAAGCGATGAACATGTGCTGCATTTACTTCCGTTGTCGACCACGAGAACCTATTGTTTGTATGGTAAATAATAATTAGCAGTTGAGGTAATATATTCATCAAGATATGAAGTATTTTATGATGAAATAAATGGGATTATATAATTTGATGAACATGTTAACTTCATTTAATTCTGCTGTTAATGTGTTCTAAAATTTTTTCTAAAATGAATTTAAAATTTCGCCGAAGTAATAATTTGGAACCGTGAATGCATCCCTTAAATCGCGCATGCGCAGAGCCCTGAACGACGTGGGTGTTTCGAAAGAGAAAAGAACAAAAAAGTGAATAGCGTTATAGGACGGAGAGGAGGGTGAGGGGCGAAAAACAGGAAAGGGCCGCGACCGGTCGCACACGCATGGCCCGAGTCGCGATTTCGGAGCATAAAATGGCCGGGACGGGGCTCGAATCTCAGCGGCGAAAAACTCCGAGAGACGAGGAATTCACCCGGCGGTCGGGGCGGTCGCGTTCGCCGGGTCCACGCGAGTGGCCGTCGGGCGTCTAATGGACTCCAATGCGCCGACGCCGTATGTCTTCTCCCTCTCCCTGTCAGATCGCGTGTCGTGTAAGGCGGCGACGGGTACACGCCGTTTTCGACCATAAAAAGTGCCTTCGATCCATGCTTTGGGCGGGCTTCTATCAAAGTGCTGCCCTAAGAGTCGAACAGCTGTACTCGGGCGGTTCATTATGGAGGGGCTTAAGGCAATGGTTAATTAGGGTTATGTGGGAATTCTACATCGGGCCTCTTGGATTTCGGTATGCATTCCATGTTAATGACGCCTTGGCCACTTTAAGTTGTTTTGGCTGACCTGCGCGGATGCACTCCTCTGTTGGTGGGTACACCCTCCTCCACTTTAACCTCTTCTTCGGCGGGCGTCGCCCAGGGACGTCGTTTGACCGGGGCGTCTTCAAGCAGTCGGTTCTTCCATTTGACACGGCAAATAGTACCAGCGATAGCTCTAATTTCTTCGCCGCCCACTGATAAGCGGGGCGGAACCACTAGACAACTCTCCTGGACAGACCAAGGAGGCGCACTGACCGAATTTTTTCCTTTGCAGAAAACAAAATAAGAACTGGCAACGTGTTGCAAATTGCGAGGGTCCTTCCACGAAGCGAGGCGCGTACACTCGCGGCTGATTCTAAAGGAAGGAAACTCGGCACTTGGGTATCCCGCGAGTAGGGCTGTGGAGGAGGGAGAATCTTAAAGGAGGAGGAGTAGTGTGGGAGGGAGGGTAAAGGAGTAGGAAACCATGACCTTCGTCACTGGCGAACGGCTTGAGGGAGGGAGAGTAAGGCTGAGGGGGAGGCGCGAATATAGCGTCTCGAAGGAAGAGGCTCGGGGGTCGACACTTTTTCACCAGCCGCATTTGAATCCGTTGGTGCTCATGGGCCGCGTTTGACCCGCGCTACATGTGCGGAGGTTTCCACGACTTACGGCGTAACTCGAGGCTTATCGAAACAGGATATTAACTAGCTAACTGTTCACTGTCCAATGATGTATGTCAAAAAAATTAAGGGACAAAGTTTCATTACATACAGATGAAGCGGCATAAAATACCCCAAAGTTCCTCGGGTTGTTGGAAGGCCGCACATTTGCACCTCTTGGTAAGAAGAAGGTCTGGCTGGAGAGGCAATGAACAACGGTTAACTGGTCGCAACATGAGGGCTAAAAGTCATTCAAGGACATGAATCAACCGGAATTTTGAGTTACATTCTTACACGAGTTACTGTGTACGTTTCATTACTGTTTTCCCTTCTCATGTTAGTTATGAGTTTCTCTTTTCCGTAAATCGCAAACAAACAAAGATCTTTACCTCTGAAAATTTTCATCTAAATCATAACATAGTATTTATTAGATTAATTCAGTATTGTAAATGTATTAAAGTTTATAAGAAAAAAGAGTAAATCCATAGGGAAAAAGCTTTTTATCGAAAATAATAATTTAAATAATAAATGATTATGAAATTACTGTTATGTGGAATGGGGAAAATAAAAATGTTAATTCACCTACTTTGTAAAACCTTCAGCAATTTTAATTGAATGTCAATAACTCAGTTCTACGCTCAATAGTGACGTATTTATTCGAACCATATCAAACTTTTCTCATCGCATCCATCATTCCGTCAAAGTATATCGACTGAATTCTGTCATCTAACAAATATAATGAAGTATCAAATAAACATTTGCGTAATTGGGCATAAAAAAAGAAATTATATTTCAAAAATAACTTATGAATTTTCATACGCAGATTATTTATTAGTTTCACAATGCGATATGAATTTGGAAATTCTTCTTTGTAAATATAAGTACATATAAATAAGAGATTTTCAAAGGTGTTTAATGCATTTTTCTCGTTCGTGCATTACTGGAGACTATTCAGAGAAGAGCGCGATCGGAATGCGGTTTTATCCACTTCCTGGCTTTCGATTCGACATCCAAGAAGCGAATCTACGGAAACTATTCGAAAGCTGTTTGAAGTCCTACGAAAGAAACGTTTTTAGAACGCGAAAATTGCATTAACGGTGACAAAGCCTTTTTCATGCATGGGATTCTAATTATAGGGAATTCATTAATTGGACTTTTTGTCTAAGTCGTCGATAGACATTAGGTATTAGAGGATTAAAGATAGATGAGAATAACTTTAGCATTACCTTAACAGTGTATTATCGAAGCGGCAAGGTAGTGTAGTGGTGCTCATACTTGTTCGGAAAGTGAAGGACCTGAGTTTGAGTCTCGGTCATGTCTCACTTCTCTCTTTCCTTTACGAAAAGGTATTATATAAATATATACACTTGATATTTACACATTACTAACCTATCCGCATTTGTTAATGAAGATAAAATATAAGTGGTTTGAAATAATTTATAAGCCAAAGAAGAAAGGAATTTGAGTAAGAGACTTCGGCAGATGAGGCGGATGATAATATTTTCAATGTAATT
Source organism: Pantala flavescens (assembly GCA_020796165.1). Classification (NCBI taxonomy): domain Eukaryota; kingdom Metazoa; phylum Arthropoda; class Insecta; order Odonata; family Libellulidae; genus Pantala; species Pantala flavescens. The sequence goes on along the minus strand of CM036884.1, from coordinate 31,611,350 downwards.
TAACTATTGTCATCGTTCAACCAGTTTATTATTTTCCGTTGATATTGATTTATTAGCGATCTTTTAAATAGTTAACTGAATTGAAATTCCTTTATATGTCCCATGTATTCCATTCAAGATGTATTTATTTGTTATCGTACTCAACGCATTAAGTTTCATCTACGCAGAAATGACAGAAGATGCATCCTCAGCAGTTGCGTATGATGCGATGCTACGCACTTTGATTCGCACATTTTGATCTTAAATTCCGATTTACGTCTTTTGCTTGCGTTTTATTGATAATAGAATTAAAATTTATCGTTGTGGGTTTGTCCTCTCTGTCCTTAGAATTACATATAGAAATTAATGGAGAGATATTCATCTTTTCCTATTACTTTATATATTTATTAAGAAGACTTCAACATAGAGCACGAAGCCAATTACAGCTTATATATAAATATATATGTAAGACTGACCGTTCTCAATCATATTACTAACTACTGCTACTATCTTTTTAATACCGTAAAAATTAATTGGAGTTTATCATAGGAATAATGTCACAAATAGCTTCCTAATTTATTAATTTCAATATTTGTCAAAGTATTTCTTAAATGGGACACGTTTCAGCTCAGGATTTAATTTTTCAAAAAAAACCGTTATTTTAAAATGGTTAATAAATAAATGGATTATTTATTAAGTTTTCAAGCTATTTAAATTTAAAAATAAAATAATTTTTTTGCGCATTTTTAACAATGTGAGATATATCGAACGATTCCATGGAAACGCTGTTAAATATTTAAAACTATTCATTTAGATGATGATTCATCCTTAAGAAATGAATATGAGCCTGGACTCGGATAGAGTTATTGCAGTCTTCATCGCATTCTTGTACGATACAAAGTAGTTGGTTCACAAACGATTTTTTCCTCGACTATTTGAAACGATAGATTAGTTACCTTTTATTCACATAACTTAAGCTTATAAACTTAAGACATAAACTTAGCCGTGACATGATTTAAAACGATTTTAATGAGATTATCTCCTTTCTTTGAAAATGGATTTTAATTTAATATTGATTATAAAAAAACTCATAAAAACGAGACATTTTGAAAGAAAACCTCAAATCCTCATTCAATTGAAACATTTTCCAAGAATATAGTCCTCTATTTATATAAGATATAACCCTTTTTCTTAGTTAATTCGTTCAGTAATTTCATTACTTAGTTTCATTATTTGTAATCCAATAACATTACATTGAAGAGCTTTCCAGATCTCTGCGTAACCGTAAAGGCGAATTCCTTACTAAGCATTTAAGAGAACTTATCTTTTCCGACCGAGTAAACATGGAGTAATTTCTAGGCCTATATCTTCTCAGCATACGCATTTTTCATTCGATGAGATTAATTGGCATTCATCTGTAGGCTGCTCTCGTTTCTTTGTGCTCACCGTGCATGCCTCACATACTCAAAGTTTGTTTGGCCACCACTGATTTATACTAGAGGGAAGGTAGAAGCCCCTAAGAAGCAAGAGGAATAGATTGATGCTGTGCGTAAGGGAAGACGGTTACATTCAATCTTCATTTGTTTCCTTTATCTAGGAGTTGGGACTCTCCAACTTGACCGGAAACGTTTGTGTTACAATAGAACCTTCGTAAAGCTTTTAAAATACTTTTCATCCGGGCTTATGCTATTATAAGAGCAGACGGAGAAAAAATACGGAGAGAGCGCCGCTATAAGTCGGTCCTGCGATTGAAATTTCTATGCAACGAATTGAATCCCTCATCGGATACATGAAAACGTAAAAGAAACTTCCACGTTTTGCAACACCTTTTCTTTCATCTTCTAGAGAGGGAAATCGTTTGAGAAAAGTTTTTCTGTCCTTGGAATTTTTTACTACGAGCGAGTTTGTCAGAAGGCGTTTTTCATTTGTTCATTTCTCTTTGTGTAAGGAAACGTACAGGTATGCTTTGAACAGCAACTTGCGAAATTCCCGCGAAAAATGTAGAAAATAAATGTTTTATTTGATATATTGAAGTATATTCTTTGAATATTTTACATCATGTCCTGAATTAATATATTATAATACTGAAACTATAAGTTAAAAAATTCCATTCATCTAATAAACTTGAGTAGTTTTTGTCAGAAAGTGCTCAGTTTCTCATCTTCTCAATTAAAACTAGTTTCCAGCAGTTAATCTAAATCATGGCTGAAATGCGATAAAAGTGGTAAAATGTAAACAAAAATTGGCACAATAATTTTCTAGTCGATACGGCTGACTCTGCAGTTCCACTGCAGATTTCCCTTGCCGTCACAGCTTCAGAAATATAGATGGCCTTTGGAATTCGAGATAAATATTTTTCTTTTGATAACAGCGATCTAATTCCCTCTTCGATTGTACGGCAAAATAACGGAAAATACCCAATAGATGTATGAATTATAGATTCCAATGCGCGCCGCACTAATTTATCCATGGCAACCGAAATACTACTAGAACAATGAAATCCGCTATAAACAGTAGCTACAAAAAACAACTCGTGTGTTGATTTGCGTATTAGAATTCGCCGCAATGTTTGGAATTTCGCTGCCCATGTCGAAGCTGATGCTTGGGCGAACAGCAATCGACAACCCCGCTGCTGATGTATATGAATACGATCGGCGTACGATCAAAATACGTGTAGTCGTGTTTTTAGCTCCTTTCACCGACGCACTCATGCGTGCTGATAGTGCTTTTAAGAGCTATGTATTACGAAGATAGCATCATACCGATGGCTACACTGAATGCCTTCGTCGATGGCTATTGAGGAATATAAAGTGTGTACAGGAAGTGTGTTATATTTTGAAATATATCGCGGCGGCGAACGGAAACTGTCTATAGATATTGCGATGGCGGAACTTTTCTTTGATTAATTTCCTTAAGGAACCCGCGTTGCAAGAGAGCAGGTATTTCGCTTCGGGGTGACGTGGATCAAGGTTTTAAGATCTATCGTTAAAAGATGAACGGCTAAATTTATTAGATTATATATGAGCTTTAAATTCCATCTTTTCTTGTATCACTATTTCCAATCAGATACTGCGAGAACGTAAAATATTTTAGATTAGAAAATGATAAATGTTACCTTTATAAAAGAGGTAAGGAAAATGAGTAGATAACTTCAGGAAATAACCGTTCGATGTCCTAAATATCTACACAACAAAAATTTCATCATTCCATCGGTTGATTATTTCTTCATAGCATTCATTTCCTTTTGGTTAAAAATTCATTTAAATTTTCACAACGGATTATTGCTTAACTGCATCTGTAAGTTGCAATGCATTAAATCGTTGTTACTATGGATTACATCAAGAGTTGATTTACATTATTATAATTCATCCATCTCGATTACTTATATGGCAATAAACTAGATATTTAACATACAAAAATGTTGCATGGAATCATTTATATTCAAAATGCATTGTAATTATATAAAAATTATTTATACCTTTTAGGTACAGCATCATACATAATTTAATATCTTTCAATACTTTTCATATACGAACACTGTATAGCATTTACATATGAAATACATATAAATGAGCACTAATGTAATTCATGAGATGCATTATTTGCCAATATATGTCCATATATGAATTTCAAATATAAAATTAATTTTATAGATATGAATACTATATCATAGCAGTGATTTTAAGAGGCTTTATCCCAAATTCATAGATTTACATTTCAGTCATTTTTATTGTGTAGTTTAAGTAATAAAATCAGTCATGTTTAGAAGGATGTAAACATGCATTTTTCATGCCTGTCCGTATTCCTTTATAGTAAGCCTGTTCTGCATATCCTCTGTACTTGATGATGGTGTACATCCGCTATCATAGCGATGGAAAGTGTAAGCATTTGATTTCGTTATGCTTTCTTATCGAACACGCTTAAAACCGCTGCACTAAAGTCAAACAGTTAAGTGTTGCTTTTACAGCGGCCATCGTTCGGAATAGCACCATAATCTTTTGACGACAGCACCGTATAACACTCGTTTTCTCGCATTTTCACTGCCTATTTGGTGGTTCGGATAAAGTATCTCTATTGCTGTGCCATCTCTTTCGGAAGGAGTCTTCTTTCCTTCTCAGAATCAATCCGCCGATCAAACATTCATGGCCTCTGCTTTACATGGACATAAATGTTTAAGGACTATGACGAATAGGATCATATCGGAACTGTCCTATGACTCAAAAATATCCTTTTTTCTATTTTTGTAAATGTATTAATATGGTTTTCTTCACAACGGGACGTATCAATTGGGATATCTTCCATTGGAATAGGTGAATTGATTTTAATTCCTCACATTAATTAAATTGTTGAGTACAACAAAATTTGCTAATCCAAAGTAAGGGATAAGATTAATTAAAAAATAAATTATTATATAGATGAAAAAATAATGAATAATGCGAGAAATTACATTCAAGAATTCATTTGATAAGATACCATCATACCATCTACAAAATTACATTAAATCTTTTTGGAGCTTGTTAAGTGCCTAATAACTTTTATCTAGTTAAAGTTGATTACCTTTTACTTTTGGTAATTGCTTTAATAGGTTTGGAGGGAATTGAATTTTTTCGAAGAAATTTTATAATCCATGTTATTTATTTTCTATTATATCTTGCTCATTTTTAGATATAGCGCCTGCTACTATTTTTTTGAGAGATTGTCACATATCACAAATGAAACGACTTTTTCCAATCGTATGGCAAAATATTCGCCTAACCATTCAACTGCCCTGAATGTAACATTATGTAACTTCTGAATCTACATCAGAGGCGTAGAATGTTTCCTGATGAGGAAAATCAATCGATCACTAAACTTTCCAGCTTCGAAACACGTTCCTTGTATTTCTACGTACTCATTGTCATAGCAATCCGTTCCGAGCTTCTATTCAATCCATACATTCCTCTCTTCAGATGTTTTTTCCCTTTGATTCGCCAACCGAAGCCCGGTCTCCTTCCAGACACGAGATTTAAGTACCTCGTTCCTGGGACTCGAACCCGGGCCTCTATGCCGGACACATGTCCACAATGGCGATTTGCATAACGCAAATGCATAAGGGGAGCATTGCCCCAATTCCGAGAGGTGGGGCAATGTGGGAAGGTGGTGAGGGATAAAATATTTCTGAAGCTGTAAATACCGGTGAGAAGGAAGTGAGTTGGACGTAATAAGAGTACGAGAATAGGATGGCGTTGAAGGATATGCAGATCGGAGCAGATGAAGGAAAGGAAGGGGATGCTGGAGAAGTGGGCTAAAGAAGACGAAAAAAAGGAATCCAAAGTGGAAGAAATTGTTGCAAGACTAAATTAACGTGAACTGTGCGCCTAAATCACTCAAACGGATCATATGTTTCTGCTATATTTTCGTCCGTCGAAGCTGGATTCCTTCCATACGTTTCGAAATGCAGCTAATCCGCGGCGGTGAAAAATTGGCAAAGAGTTTTGCGACTTTGAGAGAGGCGAAAGAGCGATTTCTAATCTTACTCCATTCGCGAAGTGCAAGAATTCGGAAGAAAATGCATTTGGATGACTCTATGTTTAAATTCAATTCTTTAAGTAAAAGATTGAACTTAAGGATACTTAAGATTTAATTTGACTAATTGTTTTATCAAATCGGTGGCACACAATTTGGTTTTATAGTTTTAATATTTTTAATGTAAATATTTTGTCAGTATCCAACTGTAATGGACGATAATTATCAGAGTCAGCACTGATTTTGGCAAGATTTCCGTTTCCCGAAAAAAATTATAAACTATATTCACCTTTATGATTATATTTTAAAATTTTATTTATGCTAAGTATACTGAATTTGCTCTAATTTTTACTTATTATTCTATTTCCATGATGTTTCCCGATGATATTTTCATGTTCTGATCTTTAACGAGTTAGAATCAGGGCATGAAATAATTATTGGATAAGATACATTGCGCTAAAAATACATCCATTTATGAGGAGCATTTCTGCAAACAGTCCATTGTCGAAATCTTTATGATTCTCAATCATCAGCTTAACTCAAGATTTCATCAGCTTTATATACATGAATCACTCTTTCACACTGCCCACGGCATCTTTTCAGAGTCGGGGATAGCTGAAGTGGTGTAGAACGCTCTTATACAAGAGTTCACCATTTCAGTTCTTTTTTGCCGAAATTTTTCCATTTACATCGGAGACTTCCCCGAAGTCCACTTTCTCTAATTTCCTTTCTCAGAGCATTTCCTTCGGCGGAGGGGAGCACGCCAAATAACGAGACAAGCACGGACGGGGAGGGAGAACCACTGCACGCGTTTGAAGTTGCAGTGCCGTGACGTCACGAATGCACCACGCATGCGCCCTTCGTCCTTTTGCCCACTTTCAGCTGCTTCAGCTATTATAAACAGGAACTTCTCCGTGCAGACGGATACGAAAGTGAAACAAACTAAAGAAGAGCAAAAAAGCGTAGGCGCCACTCATTATGCGGGAGTCTTTTTTCGATGGAATTCACGGTCCATAGCCTGCGAATGCGAAGCGAAATCCATTGCACGTATTTCCGCATTTCGGATCGAATTGAACAATGAAACTGGACTCAGCGTTGATGGAAACCCCATGCGGAATCCGATGGAAATGTATTGTAGCTCTATCACGCTATTGTTGAATGCGTGATTTTCAGTGCTTGTTGTAATAAATTCTGAAGTTCAAAATAAAGAAATGCGTCATGTAAGAGATGTAGATCTACTCGTTCCATTATTCTCATGCGATTTGGTAGTCAACGACAATAAGATTTGGCGGTTACATTCCGTTGATAAAACTAAAACCATGTCTTCCAAATCTGAGAATTTAATTATGAAATAAAATGCATTCATTCAATAAATAATTATATTACAATATATATTTAATATACTTATTCTTATATCTTTGTTAATTAGCTTATAACACGTATTTAAAAAATATTAGAGGCTCATAAAGCAAATCCTGCAACGCAGTCTAGAAATTTAACTTTATTCTCTTTCGCGGAAATTAATAAATAAATTCAAAGGCATTTCATATTACATTTTCGATTCATCCAAAATGTAAATTTAATAATTTTGTAAAAATAAAAATGAATTTCAATTGCTATAAATTGCTTTCTCTATATATTTAATCCACAACGAAAGAAAGAGTTTTTGATGCAATAATTCTTTCAGCAATGCATATAATGTTAAACAGTAGTGAAAAATAAAAATTCTTAGCACGTTAAAGCGCACGCTTCAAACACAAACATCATAGTACAGGTAGTGATGGTGCGACATATGACTTGGATATCATCTCCTTGATTGTTTCCACCTCTCACACACTTCGATAATCGATTGGTGTCAGAATGCGATTGCATCCTCACAGCGATTGCGGTCATCGCTTTGAAGATTCGACCACATTCCACTCGAGGGAGTCAAATGGGGAGTCAAATGGGAGCCACATGAGGAGGCTCAACCGGTGGAGGCGACCACGTGGGATGGATCATTGCGACGAAACCATTTCACGCCACCAAAGTTTATTCCACCGATGCATTCATAGCATATTCTTCCTTAGGATTCCTCAATGACTCGCATGTTTTAATGCGAAGGAAGATCCGCTCTCTAATCGATTTCATACTGTTTTCTTCGCTCAAAGTTCAATCGTAAATTGCACACCTCTTTGTGAATCTGCTATGAGCGAGAATTATGGGGTTCGCTTCGGTTTGAACCGTAATCATTGCTGCGCTTTTTAAAATGAAATTCATCCGAAATTCATCTTCCGTTTCAATATGTTCTTTAAAGCTAAATTATTCTTAAAGAAATTACTTTAAGATAAGTTGTATGATTTTGGGTCATTCGTTAAGATAATGTTCGATTTCAAAGCCTTCTGCAACATCAAAGCCTAACTGAATAAATACATATAACGAATAAATATATAAAGAACGGATTCTAATTTCAATAAATCTCCGTTTAAAAAATGAGGAAAAATATAATAAATAATCAAGCAGCATTCCTTTTTCAGACAGATCGTATTTTACTCTCAATTCAAAACATATGAAATATAACGATGAAAATTCGAATTATCTGTTTTGATTTAACGAAAATAATTTGTGTTATTCGGCTATTTATCTATGATTACGGATTTTATTGATTAAACAGTGAAAATAAAAATAAGAGAATGATACTAAAACTAATCGATGCTCGCTAAATGAGAATTGAGAAAAGGGAATTTTCTCCATAATTGCTATTTCTATATCTTTCTCATTCCTTAACCACTTTTTGAGCATGGTATTAAAAGTTTTCGATGTCACAAATGGAATAAATTTACAGATTTGAAAGTAGAAAAAGAAATGGATTGCTACTGAAATGAAAATATTTTAATGACTTCCTCTGTTTAAATTCAACTCAACAACTTTCCAATTGGTAGGCCTTTCATTCGCATTATCTGCCTCAAAATTTGATCTTAAAGCAATTAAAGATTCGACGTATTGAATTACATTTTAATGGATAGAAATAATATAGGTATATTCTTACAGAATAATTGATTCATTTATATAAATGTTCATTTGATAATGATATACATTCTGCGTTTGATAAAAGCAATAGAAATAACTTTAAATATATTAAATAAATTAATGGTTACTCGTTTATTAGCAACCTTGAATTGTTTATACTTTTGATGTTCAGCTAGTAAAAGGATATCCTTTCACGAAGAAGAACGGAAATGCAAGGCTGGGAAGATTAACTGTGAACCTAGTTCATCTTAACCTGAGAGTGATCTAAGATAGTGAAAATGAATCTCCGTCTCATCTTGGATACATATTCGATCAGAAACTAATGAGTCGGAGAAGTGCGAAAGAGACATTAAATGCGAGACCGCGTGGGAGCAGACGAGGGGTAGTTCATTCACTCAGCTGAGGTCCCCTCCTTTTATTTTCAGCGTCGGATTCTGAGCCAGGAATGCCATCTTCGCTCTAAAACAGCTGGTGGAACCCAAATGATATTCGCGCTGCTCCACATTCTTCACAATTCTCAAGTTGCCATTCCTTTAAGTCTAATCGGGAATTCTTCTCTTTAATTCATATTCATCGCTTACGAAGGCAGCTACCTTGTGCTTCAGTAAGGTTATAGGGACCTTTAAGTTAAGAAGTGTTTAAGTGTACAAGATATATCTAAATTACTTCTCTGGGACATATTCAATAATGGTAGTACTCGTACCCAGCATTGCTTTCATCTTAGAGGATTTTCAACCATGATGGGAATAAGAATGACTAGTCCAGACATAAATCAGATATACATGTATGTTTCACTCTCCAAGGAAAAATATTCATTCATGCATCTAAAAATGCTAATGTATGGCAAACTAGAAGCCAAAGCGGATGAAAGTATTCTGCAAATAAAATAAACGATTTAAATCTCTATTTCTACCAAGTTTCCCGTCTCCTCTATGCACTGACAGCTGGAGCAGAAGAGTAAATATTTGTTTCTCAGCCTTCAGGAAGTTCGATATGATGGCTCTCTGGTATCATTGATGTTCTACGTGCGTACAAGAGTTGGGCCATCTTAGAAAGATCCTCCGCTGTTTTCCACTTCTCATCATTGCTCGGAAGAAGAGACTGTTGTGTGGAGTACATTGCAGAGAGTAACGGCTACGCAAGCGGGATCTCAGGGTTCCCTGGTATGGTACATTTTAAATCTTTTGTTTACTCTCATATATCCAATTTTATATTGAAATAAGCCCAAAGTGAAAATCCTGAACATATTCGCTATTCAGTATATCTTTAGAATAGGAATAATTAACGATTTTTAACACTAAATTGCGGTAAAATATTTAAGCGTGGCAGATTGTCTAGATTTATCCGGTAGACTCAAACTAATATCATCTGCTACGGCAGTATTCTAAAATATTTCGTGTCAACAAAATAATCGTTTTTAATTAGAATGCATATAGTTTCATATTTCAACGATATCGTTTTAACTATATGTTCCAAGGCCGTTATTTTCACATTCCTTTCAATTTGTTTTTTTTTCCATCAAGAGATTTTCTTGTACCATCTGAATGTAAAATGCGTGCATAAGTATAATCTTTAGTTTATTTGCATTAATAAAACTCAGTTTAGTAGACTGCGGATTATGGTGTATGTTCAGGAAATATAATTATAATTAAATTTGTTGTAAGATTGAAATTATTAAGTTCGCTCCAAAATTTCTGAATGGAAATAAATTCTTTTATTTTCTAGAAAAGGATCATATTTGTCATTATTCTATCATATACTGGAAAAGTATGGGAATGAAAGTTTAAGGCATGAATGAAAGTTTTAGTTAAAGAGAGTTATAACTAATTTTTTCACCTTAAAGTATCTTTCGTATGACAATATCTTTAAATATATTAAATACGATCAATTAAACTCCCTACAAACTTGTCTAAAACTTATGAAGAGTGAACCTAAACTAGTACGAAAATACAACTTGACATGTTCATCTTTTAACATAAACCATATGAATGCGTTCGCTAACACGAAACAGCGCCTCGCAAGTGCATTTATTGCGGAAGTTTATTCGATTGGCGATATAGAATGGTGTGTACAACAGCCGTGCAAAATATTAGGGCATCGAGTGCCCCTTCCCACCGGACGGCGGCGGCGCCTTGCGGTCGAAGCCATGATTCCACGGTATTTTTAGAGGAATAAAACCCTCGGCGTTCTTATATCGCGCGAAACGGGAGGAAATGCACGAGCTCCGTACTTCTCATTAGGTGGTCATACCACTCGGACAATGCGCGGTAGCCTAGGTGATCGAAACATACGTTCGAGTAAGAATGCCTCCAATCGAGGGAAACCCTATTAAACTGTGTGAGTGCTTCTCTTACTTTGTACTTACACTTAGCACTTTGGAATTCCGATTCCGATCTAAACTGAGCAACGGCCTTAGAATGTATTCTCTTTGTGTGAAGAACAGCGAAAATACTGCAATTTCAAATATTTTATATTTCCCTGAAATTCAATTTAATGATTAAGCTAATTTTGAAAAATCTATAAAACATTTTTATATTTATTCTATGAATTATATATATTTAATTTGATCAGAGGTATAGGTGCAGTAAATATATAGCCGAAAAAATTGACACAATTTAGATTTCGTAAGTAAAAGATCAGATCGCCAACGTGAGAAATCAAACGTCAAAATAAAAGTGAAGACGAACCAAAAGAAAACCGGTTTCCCAAAGGTATCGATGAAAACATACAGTCTGGGGTTTTTCTATTTAATAATAATAAGAAACAGTTTTATCTTATATTTTTCACTAGCTCATGATATACACGCAAAATACTTTCTGGAAGAATACTATCATTCTAACTAGTCTGGTGAGAGATCCTTATTTATGAGTTAACAGTAAAATATCGTAAACACCAACAACTACTGAGACCATCTTAATCCTTGGGTAAAAACGTTCTTCAAAGGATAAATGACTACTTTCTTCTTCGCAGACGAATATATTCGGGAGTACTGCTCGGCGGCGGAGACCAACAACAACCGCCCCTCCATTAAAAAAAAGACGTACGCACAGCGCAATGGCAGATCGAGTGAGATTAAGCCAAGACTCACTCACACACGGCCACATTGCCGCTTTCCCGAATTCACTTCATTTGAACTAAGAAATTTCGACGGAGACGCATTCGTACGCACTCGGATATGTGCCGAAAGTGCGATCGGTGACCCGAAAAACGAGTGATAAGGGGACATGTGTTGGGGGAGCCGCCGTCGGAGAACACGGCGGAGGGGGGAACCACTCCCGCCCTCGAACATCTTCGCGGAGACTCAGCCGAGCGCATCTAAGTGAATTAAACGATGACGAAGGATAGGTATCACGCCCATCGCTTCGACCATTTGCATGGAAACGTTTTCCGCTCAGACGGTTTGTTGCCGGTTCTTGCTTGGACCCTCCCTCCCCCCAGTGACTCACACGGGAAAAAACAAAAATAACCAGACATACTCGAGGTATTTACATACACGCAGCCCTTTCAAATTCCGATTCTAATTCTTTCTCACGCCGATGCTTGATAAACGTCTGTCGCCATGGAAATAAGTGCACTTATTTTTGCTTACGTTTATATTTTCATCGCCTCAACGCGGCGTATCGCTTTGCGCAGGAAAAAGTGCACCGTCGGAAATTTAATTACATGGAGTTTTTTAAGAATATAAAGGGAAAAGAGATTGATAATAATTTTTACTCCTGCCTCTCCTATTAATGAACACCACTTTAATAGTGTTGAACTTGTGTCAACTGCTTCCCGAGGCCTTTTACTATTAGAGTTATCAATAAAAACATAAAAAATTTCCAAAAACAAAATCTTCATAGATTTCATGCGAGTCCCGTAAAAATGTTTTTCATATTATAAGTTTTACAATCGTTAACGGGGCTCTTGATGGTGAGTCAACCATAGTCTTGATCAAAAGCAACAATCATTATCATATAAGGTATTATATATCCTTTAATTATAAGACTAAGGCGCCCATTAAATAAAACTTAAGTTCTCACCGAGAGAAGTGAAAAGTAGAATGAATATTGTTTATAAATTCACTGTTTCTTAAATCGATTTAAAAGATTTTAAATGGATTAAATGTCAACAACATTCCTTAAAATCTCTTTTGAGTAACGATTGAGTCAATAATTTTATCACAAATAACGTTACCCCATCACATATTTCTATTTTTAAATCCTATTTCATTATAAATATCAAAATCTATTTCGGTTTCTATATTATCCCTGATTTAGTTATCCTAGGAATTTCCTTCCTCATTAAAGTAGAATGATTACGCACATTCTAAAGCACCATTTTCTTCGATAGAAACACGTATTTCAGCCCCCAAACGAGCCTTTAATGAAAGAATGCAGAACTGCAAGCTGGAGTGCAGCGTCTCAGAGAGGGGAGCGTCCCCAGCCTCCTACGCGGTCCAGCCGGCGCCTCAGCGTAGGACCGGTTCTCCTTGGAGAAAAGGGGGATACTGGCGTGACGCTGGTGGGCGGAGGGCACCCTCTGGTGCGGGGGTGGCGGCCAAGGGATTAATAGGACTTGGAAGAGCCGTGAAACGTAGCGTGCAATCAAACTGGAGACAATAGTGTCCGTGCGGAGAAACTTTCTCGCGAGATTCCATCCCATTGTTTTAAGGGACGTTCGGATATTTTCCGTTTGGTTTGATTAATTGCGTTCTCAAAGCGGACTCTGCGAAGCGGAATCGGTTTTCCGCTACCACGGGGTCGTTGTCGTTACGAGATATTTCCTCGGGACTTAAAGAGGTATAGGCGGTCAGTTTCCTTGGGACGATAATAGCGAGGTTCTCTGCTTTATGGATGCATTTGTGTGAAGATTACGCTGAGGCACCTGACTACGGTTAAAGACTGTGGCTTGAAATATCTTCGAATTAAAATTATACAGGCATGGTAGCGTAAGAAATGTCTGTATTAAATGCTATTTGTGTAAATAAAAGATGAATACTATAAAGTGTAAATAATGATTCATACTTTTGTAGGATAATTAATAGAGCTATATTATTAATAATATTATTATAATAATATTATTCGAGAAATGAATTTGACAGAAACCTGTAAGGAAAACATATCATATATCAATAACAATCAATAAAATCTATTTAATGAGTCTAAAATTACGTCATGGGTATCCTTTCTTTAGAGAATCAATGATAATTGTTCTCTTTTCGCAATTATTATTAGTTACTGTTAGAGAATAACCACAATTGTTACAGAGCCTGCCATCCCTGATTATTTGCCAAAAGTACGAGGTCTTCCACGAATACAATAGGACCATTATACTCTTCATACAAATCGCTGTTTTTTCCAAGCTACTTCGAATGTTCTCTCTGAGCTCTAATTACGATTCAAATGGTAAAATCCTTTCGCTCTCCTTGCTAAACGACCCGCCCTGGGCGGACGTCTCGGGCGAGGGCCTTTTGGCGCCAAAACACACGCTCTCTAGACACGCGGAAAAATGCCCTGTGCTAATGACTCGTGGAATGGCACACGCGCTAAACGATGGTGAGAGGGTGCCTCTCGAATGACTTTCATCTGAAGAAAAAGGGATTGAAGACATTTGAGTGCGATTCACAGTGTAATCACCGCACGTTGCGGCTAAACGTCCTTCCTGAAATTACGAGTTAATAAGAGAGTGAATGGTTTAATACGACTCATAATGCATAAGGAAATACGGGATAAAAATTTCCTTTATCTCCATGCAGATAGCTGTCTTTCGCAGTATTTTACCTGCCTGGCAGCTTCTCAAGGAAATTTTCAATTGGAATTTGTAATTCACGTCATTTGAATATAAAAAAATGACGCGCGAAATGAAAAAATGCGGTTTTACATATATAATGCGTATTATTAAGATTGTGAAGCATTCTGTGCGGTTATGTACGGAGTTGAGCTGCGTTCGCTGGCATAAGAATGGGCGGTTGCCACGCGTCTCTCTCTCTCAGCCTGCCGCTTTTAAAATATTTCTCTCGAATTATATCGCTTTAGGAGTGTTGAATTGCTCGATATACGTTGAAGTTTATTGATACTGCACGCAAAATGGAGAAATCGACTTTTTAAATGATAAAGAAAAAATTTCGTCGATACGGCGCTCGAGTCGAATAGCTTATGTCAGATTTACTCTCGTAAAGTAATGCCGCGGGAAAAATATTCCCTCACTTAAAAACCTGTTGCGATCGAAGATCTTTCGCGATTTCCCTCATCTATTGGAAGTCATTCGCCATAAATGCAGCAATATTTATCATTCGCGTAAAAGAAACCTCTTAAAAAAAGAATAGCGATTTTAACTTCGAGAAGTAATTTCACGCCGACCGCCTTCCCTATAAGGAATAGAGGAATGCAAAATTTCTCGCCGAGAAAAAATGGCGTATAAAAAACTGGAATTCCGACTTTGGAATCTTTATTTCGTTTGCAGCCCTGCCGTGGGAGGGACGTCTGACCCTCTTCAGTGCGGGGGCGGGCTTCGACCCCGGGACTCCGAGCGCCCACGCCGGGGACCCGGTGGGTAAGATTAACGGGTGGCGGCAGACGAACCACCCAATCACCCCCAGTCTGAGAACGCGGTATAAAAGAGCATAACGGGTTCTTCGCGGAGAAATGAGGCTGTATTATTCGGATATTGGAAAGCAGCGATGGATGCAAAGTGTGGATGTTAATAAATTCACGTTATAAAAATGTATGGTGGGAATCTTTAAAAGGAACACATAAGCAGGGAAATTTAAATGGGGATTAAGTTGTGCAACATGACGAAAGATTAATAGTGTACCTTAAAGAAAATAATTATTATGTAATACTTTTCTATGTTTTTAAACCTGTTATTTATGAAAGAAGTTCATTTTTGATTTTTTATCGTTACGGAGTATGAGATATATGCATGATTTTTTCCTTTCTCTTCAAGAAGGAATAAAATATATAATACTGTTAGGTCTTGCTCAGCATCTCGATGATGATGAAAGTCATTCATGTTTTAATCTAATTCATAAGTTACAGATTTTACGTTCAACTATTTATTATAGTGATATCTATTGAAGCAAATGAACCATGGGATAAATGATAATAATTTTTTTTAGTTACTGTTTATGACGCTAATTTTAAACAGAAAGATGAATACTGCTCGTAATACTTATATCCGTATTGGCTATAAAAATCACGTGAGGAGTGCTTTAAATATTATATATCGAAATAACAATGCGATATTCTCAGGCATTCATTTATAAGAAGCTGAGATTTTTGATTTATTCGAAGTCTTACTATCCATAAAATAGACTTTTTCATGCAATACTACTACTAGTATTTAATGATACGTCTTAGTAAAGCTTCTAATTTCATTCTCAAAGGGAAGGATATTTTTCCACCATAGACTTCGAAATATAGCGATGAATATATTCGAAACTTAGTTCTGACTTCACTTACTATTAAATGATATTTTCCTAAAAGAATTCATCGAATCAGGAAAACATATAGGAAACAATATTAACATCGGCATTTTTCAAAATGGCTCATACGATAAAAAATAAGGACGTTTTCCCAGTTCCATAGATCCCCACTCCTTCGCATGTGGAATAACATGCGAAGACGTGCCACTGTCTCTCGCCACGTCGTTCTTATGAAAATTGTAGGGGAGGAATGTGTGCGCATTTGCCTAGCGAGAGGCTAGCCTCGATTCAAGGCCATCGGCAGATTAAAAATAAGAATCCATTGTTACGGAACACTGTGGGACACAGAGGAGACAATAGAGTTCCAAGGGACGAAGTTCATATCCGAGTGAATTGTCACAACATATTCTAGAGCAGTGCATGCCAAGCTTTTCGTAAACTTACGGAGATTTTATTAAGTCGTACCAGAGATCCTTTTCAATAGTTTAAAACGATAATTATCATCACGAAAGATCAAAATTTTATTTTAACATTTTTACCAATTTTCAATTTAGGATGAGGGTAAGTTTTATTGGTGATTTATTGTTTAAGTAAACTGTATCATTTCATCAAAGACATACGTTATGGACTCACCATCTTGATGTTTGGTCAGTTATGGCGATTGTTTAGGTAATTAATTAAGAAAATTCCTTGCTTTAATACTGTAAACATTTGAAAGAAAAAATAGGATCTCGTGTTCTATAATAATCTTTAGTTTCTACAATATTCACTTCCTAAAAGTATTGTAAGCTAAGAAATAGTGAAAGAAAAAATAAATCATTTTAACACTCCAATTAATCAAGCTCAAGATGTTTCAAAATTATATATTAATTGAAATTATACATTATTAATATTTCAAATAAACACTAAATTAGAAACCGTCAACAATCACTCCTAGTATGGTTATTTAACCATCGTAAACACTATGTGAAAGTGATGTAATATAATTGTAACCAGTAATGTACGTATTTCAATAAAATATTTACTGAATATAGCAACGAAGTCTTTCCACCCGTATTGATATTTTCCTCCATAGAAAAGTGAAGTCAGATCCATCACAAAAAACTCCATTTACATCGCACGTGAAACTGATTGGAAAGACACGGCATTTTTTCCCGTGTCCGTAATAGTTCGGTCACGTGGAAAAATTCGCAATAATCCCAAGGCCTCGTGACTCACTCTGAAAATGGGCATTGCGGTGAAAAAAAAACGCTGATTTTTTGTCGCGACATGTTTCCCTGAGTCAGTCTCGCATTTCTGAATTAGTTCACACCATCGAAGAACATATGTCATTTGATGTCATCTCTTCAAAAGAAACTAACAAATCTTATGTATACGGATGCCTTTGATCCGTAACTTGCATCGTTATATAATCACTGACGTGGTTTAGAGGAGATAGATTTGGCGAAACATGAAAACAAAATAAATAACATGAATAGGATAAGCCAATTGAGTTTTTGTAAACACAGAATTATCAGAAACGTCTATTTTATCCATACCCATACAATAGTTACCAATGATTCACGAGATCGAGTGGAATAGTCGGTAAAACGAGAATGTTATAAAACCATTATAATAAATAAATCAGATTATTTGTTAGAATTTTATGAAAGAGTTAAATCAAAGTAAATCAAATATTCAAGTAAGCATACATTTCAATGTATACGTACAAACCTGAAGCAAACATATGATGACAGTTTAAAATTTCACAAAATTGCATTAAGAGTTTAAAACTAACTACTAAGCAGGGTTTTAGTGTTCATTAACCTCTAAGCTATACTAGAAGAGATGTTGTTAAATTTCTGAATGAAAATGTACTTGTTTCTAAAAAATATTTACTTCTCTTTAACTAAATGAAATCAACAGCTGTTTAGCATTAACATTTAATTGTATATAAACGCTCCGCAGTTTAAAATAACTTAAATCGAAAAATATTATATTTTCAACCCGATTGATCAAAATACATCTTTCCAGTAGGCTAAACCTCACGCAGCTACAAATACGAGACCTTAGAGATCCTATTGGCGCGAAATTCAAAATCTCCCGAAGTGCATTGCGTGGCAGCAACGGGTGTGGGAAGAGTTCAAACACACAATCCGCGAAGATACACTCCAAACCGAGAGAAGTTGCTTACTCTCTTTCTAGCAGAATGGAGCCGTTGTCCGCAACTTCTTCTCACTTGATCCCTTTTCCTCAGGGGTCGTTCTCGCCATTAAAGTCCCCTACTCCCCCGCCTCCTCAACCCGCCGGCGTCTCTCCCTACACCGCCTCCCCTTCCGCACTTGGTCACCTCCCTCCACCGACTCAATTCACGTACACATATACACGCACAAACAGCACGCACTCTTCCAATCTTTTTTGCGCCGAACGTGGGCAGAAAGGCGGACCCCAGAGGGCGCTGCATCCCAAGAATTATTCCCCCGACTCGGGAGTGATAAACGGGTGAAGGATTTGTTTGGCTGCGAGGGGTAAGTAATGGCGGAGTGTTTTACGAGGAAAAGGGACAGGTATTTGATGCACTGAATTGTAAGCTGCCGTTTGCAGAAACGGCGTACGGAAGAGAATAAATGGCGATATGGATTGAAGATTGTACGAAAGAATTTTTGGTACAGAATGAAAAATTCAACGGAAAGATAAATAGAACAAGAAAACCTACCGTTGGTCTAAGTAGTTAGGCAGAGAATTGAAGGTTTCAATACAAGAGAATGGGTAGAATAATGCGTGAAAAAGTGCAATATTTCTCATAAAAAGTAATAAAAATAGTTTTAAAATAAATAGCCTGGTTTTGAATGTATAAGTTGTATAATCTAGGTCAAAACTAGCTATTCTGTAGCTTTGTTTTACGTACGAATAATGCTGCCAGATAACTCTTCGTAATATTGAATGCACTACGGATTGAATAACAATACAAAGTAGGTAAATCAGAGTTGAGATGAATAAATATGATAAACTTTAGGAAAATTAAGATGTACAATATGCAAAACTGGAAAAAGGATTTAGGGAACCTAAAGAATAATAGTTTCTTATAAAGGTATCCCAATCATATTCAATTACACTAATAATTACTGTACTTTACAAGGATAGAAACTTCAAGGAATTAAATCATTAATGAATTTTTATATATAATTACTCATAAATTAAAGAAATCTAGATATATACAAAACTAACTCAACCGATAGAGCAACGAATGCGTCCGATTCGAAGTCAACTCCGTTGGTCCTCAAACAAACAGCGGCCCTGAGACGTTATGAATGGGTGCCATAGAATGGGGTGCAGCAACAAGTAACTCTGTTTTGGATTTATCGAAAGGGCGCGAAGCAGCGTAGTACGAAGATGATGAATGGACCGCAAGAGGCTGGAAAGTGAAATTACAAACGGGAGAAGGTGGTTGGCATCCAAAGAAGGCAAGAAAAGAATCGCCGATGGGAGATCGGAGGGAAAGAAACATACGCTAATTAGTGTCCATGGACGTAAATCGCAATAAATATGGGCTCATGGCGATTATTCTCTTAACCACCGCAATGGCGAAATCTGCGGGTCGTTAGCTCGATAAACACGTGCAGTTCGTTTGAACAATGAAGCTGAGAGAAAAGTTACGTCTGCGAATTGGTAATGCGGATAAATAGTGAAAATTAGGAGGAGAAAATAAATATATCATTATAATTTAACATAATTAACGTACGTGGGATTTAAGAAGTTCCAATGATTAGGAAAAAGTAGATTAGACGATTAAGAAATTTGGAATAAACGATAGAGAAACTATGAAAAGAGTAAATAAATGGGGGAAGAATCAAGATGAAGGAGGATGTGCAAAAAGCTAATGAGATGTGAGAAAGTTTTAGGAAGTGAATGCAGATGTTAATAGTGAATGAGAAACATCTAGCGACAAAAGTAGAAGTAATATATGTCCAACAAAAAAATGAAAGTGAAACGCATCCAGCAACAAAAGATGACTTATAGAAATACACAAAATGAGTCTACCAATGAAAGTGAATGAGATTAGCTTGAAAGTAAAAGGATAATTCAAAGGCAGATGAGGATGTGCGATAATGGGAGAAAAAGGGAAGAATGAGATGTAAGGAACCGTAGGGGACGTACGAACAGGTTTAAGACTCGGGGTTTATGAGAAGAGAGGTTCAAATGGGAGGGGAATGACCGAAATCTCAAGTTGACTCTCGCCATGAATCCTCGAAAATCGCGCGCAGAGGCGCCTGTTGTTCTCCCACACACGTGTCTGAGAGGCGTGCGTTGTCGGGGCGACCGTTGTTCCAGAGACTGCAATGGAAGGGTGGGTCACAAGATGCACTTCTCTCTGGGAAGATGTGAGGGAGAAAGTTTCAGAAGAGCACCCTACCTCTAAAACCTTTATATATCTTTTTACGGTACTTTATGCATTCTGATTTTACGGTATAACTTCCCTTTTTCAATATTAAGAAAAGGATTAATATATTTACATAATTTGAATATAAATATAATAACAGAAAACAGGGTATCAATTCAAGAATTTATCAGCCATAAAAAATAGAATTAATATCAATGTTCTGGGTCAAATTTCCACTAAAATTGATTTAAAATACCTTTTTATTATTCCATATTCAGTAGAATGGATCTACTATGGTTCGAATCCTTACCATTAATTTAATAGAAGCTAGAGAAGAGTAAGAAATAGTTTTAGGATTCTCCCTTAACATTGAATCGATTGAGTATCTTTGCCTTGAAAGTATATTCTTGATTAAAACACGGTCATTTGGGTATAATGAATAACTCAAATTATACAATAAAAAGTTCTATTGTCTTGCATAACAACTGTGGGAGTGCCCACGAGGGTTGAACTAAGGTCAAATATTGCGTAGCAGGTAAAAGCAAATGAATAATACAAAAAACCGATGGCAGAACTAAACTTTATTTCCGGTTAAAATAAGTTACCATGAGGATTCTAGAGACGAAGGTCTCATTTAAAGTGAAAAAATCAATGGTAGAAAAATGCAGAAAAAACGTAGGAAATTGTTAAGGTCTCTACGGAACAATTGCTGACATCCGAAGCTCAGAGAAGGCGAAGATCGATGAGGTGAGAAGAGTAGAAAAAACGGAGAAATCGCAAAAACAGGAAACGGAGAAGAAAAATTAATTCGCACAACATTAAGGGAGAACGGGATGAGGAATCTCGTTGGATCGCAACGGGAGGGTTTGAGCGGTGGAAATTACAAGGATGAGTCGAGGAAGGATGAGGGAAACATAATGGGAGAAGAAGTATAAGGCTGATCGAAGTGTTTGACGTGGGGGTGTAACTGTGGGGTGCGGGGGTGGGGGCGTGGTAGGGTGGAGCCGGAGAGATGCTAAGAATGGGAAGGAAAGGTAGATAAAGAGGGAAGAGCAAAAAAAGCGAACAATGACCTTGGGATGAAGAAGGGAAAGATATAGCGAGAAGGGGTGTGTGCGTCTGCAGTGTTCGCGATGGGAAGTCCTCGGCGGCGTGAATTATATGTAACCGTCAATTGGAATTTTTCTTTGCGCCTCCGGTGCGCTGTTAATTTATTTCCACGTCCGGAATGACACAACATAACGAGATTATGTTACGGCAACCGAAGGATGATGGTCGTTAAGTGCAATAAGTCGCGGAGTGAGAAATGAGATTTAAGAGGAAAAAGTTTGCCTAAATTACCAACGATTTGGACCATTTTAATGAGAGGGCTTTTCAAGGATTCGTTAATTTTGGCTCCTATAGATTTAGCATTCAGAGATGGGAGTTCTTAAGTTTAAAAATATCCTCGAGTCAACGATAAAATTAACTATTGGCACTTTAATTAATAATTACTTTTAATGAATATTAAATCAATATCAAGGTAAAAGTTTTATATCACTTATATATATATTATCTTTATAAGTTATATATATGTAGTATGTCATAAAAGTACCCTTAATTTCAATTACATTGATGAGGAATACATTTGAACCTAAAATTCTTTATATTATCTATTGAGTAGATATAATTAAAACCTAAAGTCCTAGAAATTTTTCGGATGCTACCTAGTACAACTTTTTTTCTTTGATTTGACGCATCTGTTCAAACATAAAATAATTAGGGAAATACGGAGAAAGATTCTGTAGAAAAATACTGATAATTGAGTCTTATGATGTGAGAAAGTGTTCACAGTAAGGTCCAATTCCAGCAGTTGACTAAGATATTCAAAATTTAATATAAAAACAAAATTAACTTGATTGAACGAAATAGTAGTTAATTGGTAGTTTGGCAGATGTTGATTTAATATTAAAAAAAATGTAGTTAAACCATTGAGCTTCTATAAAAACTGCTTTGAGCAGTAAAGCTTTGCTCTGTAATTGTTATGATTAGAAATTGTTCATGACCTCGAATGCAGCTATCTTACAAATCTAGTTATAAATTATGCGAACTGACAGCTTATAAGATATGTATCATGTTTATGATGATTAGCAGTTTTCCTATGAGATAAAAACTAACATGTTTACATTCCATTGCCATGAGAAGGCGAACATCTTTCAGAAACACTGAAAATGCATATATGAAACACAATACAGGAGCATGCTCATTTCATATTAAACGTTATATTCAGGAATTTCAGCTTAAAATATAAATTAAAGAAGAAGCGTCTTACAACCTTTTAATTTTCTCTTTATTAATCATTGATTTTAAATGATATTCCTCTAATAAGCTTGATAAAATAAGCGTGCCATAGTACCGGGAATAAAAGGTTGAATCTTCTCGTGTTTACCTCCCGTAACTCAGTAAAATGTTGCAGGTAAACTTTTCCACGCGCCTTTGAGCAATCAAAACTACGGCATAAAAAAGAATCCGTTCAAGGACAAAGTTGCGACCGCCCATCGTCTTCCAGAACCAGCTTTAAGAAGAATATTTTTTCCTCCATTTGCCTTCTTTTTCGCCCTTTTTGTAGGTCTGAGGCAATTAAAACCGATTCTAAATCGAAAAAAGGTCCTTGGAGACGATATCGATAAATCGCTCGTATCGAGAGTCGAAATCTCCGATCGGAGAATTGGAGCAGAAGAAGCGGAGGAATGGAATCAAAATAATCCATAATAAACACTCGAAGACAAATGAGGCTAAATTGGTGCCGTCATCTCTAGTTCCGCTGCAGTCCGTCTTGGTCGCGTGGGCGGGGCAGGTGTTTAAATTGGATGCATCGACTCATGCAGACGTGCATGGGAGTGTGAATGGGACAAAGAGTTTGTGGGGGTGTGCAGGTGTACGAAAGGGATGTTTTCTTGGGAGGAAATGAGGGGAAAACGGGGAATGAGGTTGAATTGAAGATGGAGAGATAAATGAAACAGTGATGGAAGGAATTGGTATCCGATGCGGTAGATTGGTATTTTGCGTTAACTGAAGACCCATTTGTAGCTAATCGAGCCCTTTACACGTGGATGACCTGATGTTTGATTCCCGATAAAC
Organism: Pantala flavescens; assembly: GCA_020796165.1. Classification (NCBI taxonomy): domain Eukaryota; kingdom Metazoa; phylum Arthropoda; class Insecta; order Odonata; family Libellulidae; genus Pantala; species Pantala flavescens. The sequence continues at coordinate 31,587,972 of CM036884.1, read as the reverse complement.
GGAAAATGTGAGATGAATGATTATAGTTTATCTTTTAAATGATATTATTTTAGCACGGTAGATGATCAGAAATAATAGTATATACAGATATATAGCAGTTCTTGGGTGATAAATTTATTTAAATAATTCAAAAATTACTCATCTATATTTTATGAGGCGCTATAATCATGAGTTATATAATCATGTGTCGATATAACGCCTGACTCCCTCCCTAAGAGTAATAAGAATCAAAATATTTCTCACAAAAATAAGTAAAATTTAATTTAAATTATTATCATAACAAAGAAATTCTTATATTTAATAATTTATCGGCTGCTTATGCGTAAGATTCACGAAAATAGAGGCACTTTCAGCATAGATTAATAGAGAAACCTAGGCGATATAGACCTGTGAATAAAGACATTCCTAGACGGAGAATAGAAAGGTGAAATATAAGTGGAGAATTATATGGGAACAGACAGGGGAGTGGGATTAATAATGACAACTAGAAGTCGAGATGGAATCGTGATAAGGAATTATTTACACTTCTATTCGAATATTTTTCCTACTAGGAGAAAAAAATTCCTTACAATAATCGATTTTGCAATAATCGATTTTGCACGCAAAATAGCAGTAAAAAATGGAATTTTTTGTCTGTGCCCGTATGACTCCGAGTCGGGTGCATTATGACGTGGTATGAATGCAAGTTTCGTGCGCTCAGATTTTTTTGTTTCACCTTTGCCTGCAGACATGTGCAGTGGTAGAGGAGTGGCTCCCTAGTTAAGCCGGTTCGGCTTCGTATCCCGGTCGGCCCTGAAGCCGACTGTCCAGATGTTAGCCGTAGATGGGTGCCAACCTACCAACTTTGACTATTTGAGAAACGGGGCCGTTTTAGAGAAGGTGGGCCTCGATGGTAATAAGGGCAGCGTAGGGAATGGAAATAAAAACAAATGTCGAAACTATAAAGTGGCTCTAGAATCGTAAGCACTACCAAAGAGAGAGAGACGTAAAAGTTATTTGAAAAGTGAATGCATTTCCATGTAAGTGTCTCATGCGAGAATCTAACTGATACTTATCAGCAATTTCGAATATTGATCACCCGTAACACGAGTACTCGAACTTTTATGTAGCACTTTTTCTTTGGAATAGAATCGTTTGTCGTGAATTTTATTCTGAATAGTAGATAGGGTATCGGATGGCATAATAAATGGATACCACTTTGGAGACGATGTTCGTTATAATAAATCCGGGAATAATCGATTTTAATCAGTCTCGATGGAAGTAAATCGTGCTCAACCAAGGTCAAAAATTAACTCAGAATTACGCAACGACAAATCTATGCCATTTATTGTCGTCAACATTTGATTTCTCCATTCGAAAGTGAATCATGACATTCACTAGAGTAATTTTCTTCTGCTCATATCATTAAGTACAGCTAATACTTCTATTATTAGCCTATTGAGTTGTAATATGGCAATATTAGAAATGTTACTCAGGTTTGCACAGTGTTTGTAGTAGAAAATGTATTGATGAAGTAGCGGCCGTAAAACTTTCTTTTCCAAGGTGCATTTAGACTAGTTTCTTCTTCGCGTTCTTTGGTTTCTCAGAAGTGACCAAAGAGAAGAAAAATGTGTAACGTCAGATGATCAATTAGCATGAGCTTGGGCAGAAAACAAGGGATATTTTTACCCACTTTCTTAGAAACGAGCCTTTCGATCCCGGAAATGGTACTTGAAAAGGAGATATGAGGAATAGGGTGCACGGTGCAGCTGGGGAAGAAAGAGTCTTCTTGTTTCTTAGAGAGATTATATCAAGTTGGCGAAGGCGGAGTATGGAAACACCATATTCTGTCACTGATGAATCTTCTCCTGAGCAGCGGGTGCATCTCTTGTTATTTTTATCTCCTTGGAGACCCTTTATTTGTTGGTAAATAGAAAAGATTCGTCATATTGCGGGATGAAAAGGATTTGAACCAAAGAGGAACTTTGAAGAAGGGAGCAATATTTTCTTGGGTTTCCGTTCGGTGTTTTTCCTGAGAAATTCTCCTGAAAAAGCTTTTTCGGAATGTTACACTTCTTTGACAGAATGAAAGAAGAACTATTCCTGATGGATCGGGATTCATAATTACAAGGTTACATTGGAAAACAATAAAATACAGGTTTAATATAAATTATGTCTCTGTTTAATATTCAATATTATAAATGTATCAGTTTTATACGTCATTTTGATTGAAATTTTATTAGTTTTTGCCCAATTAAAATTGATCAATCAATATAGTATCTCTTAAATATGTAAACTATAATAATTGATTTCTTATGATTCAATAATTGACTCACTTTCCACTACTATATACTTTTCAAAAATGTTTCCATCACTGAATTAAGAACCAATCAATACGCAAATGTCTATTCTAATCTAATCAATAAATAAGTAATATCGTCTATTAGGAGCGAGAAATTTATGAATATAAAGTATCTAATTGATTAGGAAGATTAGGATTCTCCTTATATAGTTTAGGAAAACAGTCGTCAAACTTTATTTACTTTATAAATTACCATGAGTCGTAAGTGTTTATGCCTACAATTACGAGTTTTCTTCTCGCATAAGCTTTGATACACGCAATCAGTTAACTTAATAAATTCACGTGACAAATCCTTTCACTTATTTTTCGAGCAATTTCTTTAATTTTCCAGTTTCCCGGTTGTTTATACGTATTCTACAAAAGAAATTGCCATGGAAACAAAACTACGGCACCTTAATTAAGTTCCCCACGGCTTCTTTGGTATATTTTCCATACGTACAACGATTTATACGAGTGTTCCCAGAAAAATAAATAATTCCAACGCGAATAAACTGCTAAAAACGACGTCACGGATAACGAATGTTCATGCGAAATGGTCACTAAATCTTGTCTACGCGTAACTACGTGTGGAATGGGCGAAAGGCATAGCAAGAAGGCCATAAGAATGGCATCGAATAAACGGAAAGACGAATAGAATGTGTCGCGAAGATGATTAAAGTTGCGCCATTGGGTTCCTCGTCGTGGCCCAAATGTCCTCGCATTCTCTTTTCCTTCTCCGCATCTGCCTCTCGAACGCCCTTTCCCTTATCTCAATTTCTCGAGGCAATAGAGTCTTATTATTGTGAGGGAAAGCATGCGAGAGATTCCCATTGAATCTTATGCGGGATTTACTTCGATAAACGTCTTTTTTCATCAATAATTTGCATATGTTCGATGAATATAAACGGTGCGTAACAATAGATTAAGAGTGCAACAGTAGAATCAAAATAGGTTAGGGATATAATGCTTCTTAAATATTGTCCATTTATGAACGTTTAATTAAATAAATCGAAATCATAAATTGAATTGTAATTCGAAATCGCACAACAATCTTGATTATATTATAAATTATATTTATTATTTTATTTACTATTTTACTAATCTTATAAATTGTCTGATTTGGTCGGAGTTTAAATTAAAAGAAATAAACAAACTAATTCTGATTCTGATCTAACTAAGAACAGAATATAAGAAAAATATTAAAATGAATTTCATTTTAGATGGAAAAACTGTCATTTAGTTTCATGGCAATTGAAGAATTGATAGATGAAGAAATAAGCTACTATAATAGTTCTACACATTGCTCCACAAAGCTTCGTACCTTCATATCTTTTAACGCTATCTTATACGTTTGACTGTTATGTTTCTCGCATCGTATTCTTCTCCTTTCTGAATCATTCTCATCTCTTGACTCTTTCTCGGGCGGCAATCACTGCACTCCCTTCGCGGATTCCTGAGAAAAAGTTCTCCTATTTCGGCCTCTAAATCATCCTTTCCACCGGACACTCGTGAGAGATGTAAGGAAGGCTCGTTTCGCGATAGGACGAGGCAATATTGCGCGCGCAAGTGTCGCACTACGAGAGTGAATTATTCTTCGCATGATTCCTCCGCACTCTTCAAGATTCGCACAAAAGAGTCGAGAGCCGTGACGAATAGAGTTCCACAATACACAGCAAACGATGGCTGCTCATCGGAAACAAATGAGAGTGTGAACTTAAAGAATCCTTTGTATTGGACATTGTGATTTCGTGAATAAGGGAGGAAAGAATCTCGCGATCGCAGTTCGTGAAACATATCACAATGTGGCTTTGATTTTCGTGTCGTAAATTGCGTATCCACCATTCAGAACCACTTTCTAACCTATCCGATGTTTCACACGAGGAATGCAATAAACTTTACTATACTATGAAGTACTTTTGAATGTATATGGGTGTGTTCAAAGAGACTCATAACTAAGTTGAATTGAAAACCTGAAATCCAGATCTAATAATTGATGGATTTAAAGCCAAGGATCAGGAATTTTGAATTTAATTAAGAGAGATTATAAATCAAGAATACCAAAAGATAATTCATAGAAGATCATTTAGAATATCAATTTGTTTGGAATTACTTTCTTCTTTGACGATGGTTGTGGAAAGTGGGAATGCTTTATTGGATATTGGTATCGTTTATCAAATTAGAATAGAGCCTCGTAAATTTGTATCATAACTATCAATTTTTTTTTTATAATTTGATCCTTTCAAATCTCTTTCAAAATTTTGTTTTGTTTCTAACGCTACAGATTAAGTTTTGACCAAAAATCCTTCTAAGAACATAATAATTATTTGGAATAAAATTGAATTCCCCGCCGTTACGTGCCATTAAAACTTTTAATGATATCACGCCTATTAAAGGAATAACGAGAGCGAAAAATTCATCGTAGTGTTCAATATGCTCAAAATTTTAACAATTATTCCAGTAGTACTTATGTAATTCCGTCATTAATTATATAGATTTACGCATTAGAACTCTACAAAAAATCTTGTTATGGCTTAATTATTTTAACTTATTTCATAAATTAAAAATTAGAATCTGAATTGTGAAATTCTTATTTTTACAAGCAAAATTAATATTTCACTTCTTCAAATCAAGTTATAATTTTGAGTGAAGTTCTATTGATAGAAAAGGTCGCCTATACTACCTCTCATAACAAATAAAAAACGTAAGAAAATGAGCTTGCTTTCCTCGATTAAAGTATCATTTATAATTGAGAATCTTTGAACAGTAATCTCCTCAGTACCCTACGTATAGAATAATGGAAATAATACGCAGTATAGTGCGCAAATTATGCGAATGGCTCACCTAAGAAACCATCAAATAACCACAGAACGACGGAGAGGGATAACGACGCTGGAATCTTCATCGGCAATCTGCACACGTGATCCCTCATAAAAAGTTTGACTCAGACAATAACCGTCCTCAACCCTTTCCCACGAGGCCGCGATCCTTCCGAGAGGACACCCTGAACTGTCCCGAAAAAACCAAAGCCCCTTTTAATTTTTTGCCCGGGTCACGGTCTTATTGTTCTACGTCCGCTGTCCCTTTTAGTACTACTAGAGCGATGGACCAAGTGTCTTTTCAATCCCTTTCAGTTGGAAGAAAGGGACACATTCGCGCCTTAATTCATATAATTTTTTTGTCTTGGAGGGCACAAGGGGATTTCGGCCACACCCCTTCCGAGGGGAGGGTGCGTGTGAGAAACGGCCACACTCTCTCGTTACCGTTCCTTCGAACGACCTTCTTGTGCCGGATTCGCAATCGTATGTATGTACATTTGTGATTTTCTCACAGCCTTTCTGCGGAAATTGGAAATATTGATACTGCGTTGGTTTCTTCTCAGAAATAATTTTCTTCTTCTTATCGCAGCTTATGTCATTAAGGCAAATATATAAACGATTATCTTTTTAATTATTCATAATGTCCGATACCCTTTACAAGAAAAATGATTTTGTACATTTAAGTACTTATAATTTTTAATTTATACGTTAAAAATATTTTTTTTACTGACCTTTCATTAACTGTTATTTGCTTTATCATAATATTTTATCATTACTTATTATTATATAATTATAAATCATCTCTAATCTTTTTCGCTCGTTCTCTAACATTTGACTTATTTTATGAGTAATATAATTTTCAATGAAACCTAGTAATAGCCCGAACTTATGACAGTTTGGAGTTTTATAAAGAAAACTTTATTGTTTTGTTTTTTGCATAATGAGATACTCAATATAACTTTGCCGTGGAATTTTGCTTTTGCATGCATACTAAAGTTTCCCAAGCGAGGGAAAGTATTTGCTTAAACTAGTTTTATTGTAATACTTCTGTATTACATGATCAATGAATACCGTAAATCTATAAACTGGCTTCTTGATCTTGTCTCGAAATTTGAATATTATGATTAATCAGTTACTATTTACCTCATTAATTTTTATACATCTTTCACTATTAAACGTTCAATTTTCCCTGTGTCAAAGCTTAAATTCAAACGGAATAATTAATTATTCTTTCATTCTGAAGACGAAATATTTTATACGAAATCAATCCGTAGAATATTCTAAAACTTCCTAATTAATTTATAAATGCAATCTATGAAAATGTTTCGTCAATGGCTTATTCTTCATTAGGTTTATGATTAATTGAAGATTATGGTAGTGCTTTCAGTTTCCTTTACCTCCTTCTAAGTATTTGAAACTCCTATGTCAAAGCTTTATCTCTCTCATTATTACTTTCTTTTGGAAAAAAAGGGAATACGAATTCATAAATAAATTAAGCTAATATTATTCACTTTATCAAAAAAGATATCATATTGCCAGACATTTAAAATAAAGTAATCGGAAGTTCATAAAATGTGAATATAAAGCCGAAAATTCTCATGAAAAAATAGTTCTAGAGGTATCCTATATCCAAAGCGCCTCAAACGATAGCGAAACTTTAAATCAGGATGTGACATTTCAATCTCCTAAGAAATATATGAGGTAATAGAAGTAATTGAAAAGCCCATCAATAAACTACGTTTGAAGTTTCCAAGCAACGTCTAATTAAAACCCTGATTAATGAGCTCAGGTTTCCAGTTGACACGATATTTGCTACAGAGACAACATTCATCTAAAATCATTCTACATTTTATATCCTGAATATGTCTTTCAAGACTTTCAGTGGTATCATATTTAAACTATGCAAGGGCACTGTGAATAACAATAGAGAAAATCGCCTCTGGATTTTTTCCAACGCAATGACACTACAGAATACCGTACCCGAGTGCGATTGAGACAAAAGACGGTTATAAAACGCACTCTCACCGCGTCTCGTGACTCCATAAGACGGCCTTCGCTGACTTAATTAAGTCATCTCATGAGGTAATGCGACGAAATGGCGTTGCTTTCCTATCGACCCCTTACTTTATTTTGGCGTGATTTATTGCTCCGATTTAATCTGCTTATGTAGCGAAAGCGCGTAAATAGTTTTAAGGTGCAACCGTGTGCACTCCTTACGAAGGCAATGACTTTTCCGATTCATGTTTCATGCGATTCGGATTAAAATCGAGGTGAATGCGTCCGCTGTATAAATTAGGAGGTAATGGCGCAGCCGTGTTTATGCCCACACTCGCACAACGTGTACGCTTAACTCACTGGGACTTTTATTGTGGTTTAGTTGAGACAAGGGAAGAACCATTTGGAGGAGGAAACTCAAATGTCTTCCGTTTCATTCAGAGTTTAGAGAACCCCAAACGGCGATGAGTGCTGCGCCGTGTAACCGCCACTCGATGTTGGCTCTCTTCCGAAATGCACGATCTGAATGGAACATAATTACTTTTTCGATATGAAGATGTTTTAGGATTCATATTTGTTAACGTAACCTTATTTTAAAATTGAAATATCGTTACACTTGGTGTAAAATAATGAATTTAAATGTCACAGATGTTGAAACTAGATGAAGAAGGTAACAGATTTCATCCTATATATCAATGCAATTAAATAATATCTCGCATTTACTCAAAATATGTAGTAAAATTTTCAACTATTGCAAAATATAATATAACTTTTGCTATTTCAAGTTCAGCGCTCGAATTTATTTCTTTTAATAATATGATTCATAAACGAATAATAAACAAAATATGCATCGCAATAAAGCAATTCGACTGATTTTAAAAGAAAGATGCAATAGCATTTGATATGGTGAATATATATATCAGTAAACTCAGTAGGATTTGTGTACCGTCGTTCGACCAAGAAGTACAGAATTCTGTAACTATTGAAATCGAATGTTAATTTCTTCTTCCACGAGTACCTTCTCTCCCTCAGTCTGCGATCATCTTCCCACCGCCGTCCTGGGATGTAGAGTAATAAGGAGCGAAACAGTACCCACTTCCCTTCGGATAAAAGGGTCGACCCTTTTTTATGTTCCTTTAACCCTTTTTTTCGATGGGTTGCTATTCTAGAAGACTCTATCAAAGACCTTGGGTTCCTCGTAAAATCGCCATCGGTTGTAACGCATCTGAATCCGAGCGGTGCCAAGAAACAGCACTTAATTCAACTCCCATTTACAAACACAGTTTCCCTCATTCGAGCATTCCTTCGGGGTAGCTATTGTTTTCCTGCAAATATAAAAGACGGCCTTTGGAGGACAGTTTTAAACTAAGAATAACTCGACAAACGGATTTTTATAATTTTTTAAAGACATATAACGTGTTTCTATTCGAAATTTCATTTAATTTAGATTATGAGTTGGGTTATTTATGTTTTCGCAGTCTATCTTGCGTCGAGGTCACCATAAAATCACAACCAACTTCTCTCGTACACGGATTGATATTTTTGAGAACAGTTTGAAAAATATATGAGATAAATTCTGCCATTGAAGATCTCTTTTAGAGGCTATTTGCGAATTTAAATTAACTTTGGAAAATGTATATATTTCTGCAAAAATCCTCCTGTTGAACATTTTATCATTGAAATACAATTTCCCAAATTCGACTAATGCGTTTGCGTTCAATGGAATATCTTTCGCGTTATTTATTCCAAAAGGTGTTGTGTTGTACTTATACTACAAAATAAAATGAGAAAAACTGCTTTTCGTGTATTTTTGACAGGCCTCATTTACTTTCATTCTCTCATTAAATCTAACCTCTGTTCATAATTCAAACTATTAAAAGTACATGAAAAAGCTTTTGTATTATACATGAACAGAACCAATGTCTTTTCAGATAAATATGTATTGTTCGGTGGCTTCAATTATCTATCGCCATAGTGCGTTTGAGACAATGCTTCCTTTTAGAGCCCATATCAGTTGCTCGCATAATGGCCGTAATGAGCATGTGCTCTTCTCGAGGAACTGCGGCTCAAGTGTTGGGCTCTTCATTGGCTCTCTCAAGTGAGATAATCGATTGTCAGCTCGTATCTGAATTCCCTCCATCGTTGACATCATTACCTTGACTTATAATTCTGATTACCTGATAACCTTTTACATCACATTCCTAACAGATTCAATTTCACGTGTTTTCCATTTAAGATATTGGAAGAATTCGTTGCAGATGCATCCCAAAAAGTAAAGACCCACTCGGGGTTAATATTTATGCTAAAAATTTTTCAATCACCCGTTAGATGATATTTCTCATCATCTATACGAAGCTCCGACTTAATAAAAACTTTTATCCTTTATCCTATAAATAAGGGTTCTTCTTATACGTTTTTATCCTTAAAATCTTTCTTTCCTTAATTAGTTCTGCCATAGATTTCATGGGAAGGTATCGTGGTTTTGATAGCGCCGTATTGGCAACGCTGTATCCTCTTTTACTTTATCCACGTACTTTCGAAAGAGTCCGCGAAGTGGAGCATTAGTGTGTTCTTCTCCCACGCCCCCTTCGTGGCCTCCTCTTCGAAAATTGCATTCCGACGTCTTCTTCGAGGAAAGGGAACAAGACGCGCATGATTTCTGTTACTTTTAAATTGGCAAATGCTTCTTCTGAGTGATGACGGAAAGATATTATTGAGCTAGATCACGGATGGATTGGATGCTGTTTACGCGATATTAGGGAACCAAGAATAAACTTTATCATCATATAATTTCGTATCAAGGGTCCTTTTTAGCTCTTAAAATGATGCAAGTACTATGAAACATCGTGAATTAATATCCCTTAAATTTCTCTTTGTATTTGAGTTAATTATACAGTGAATCGCGTTTTATTATTCTAAATATTTTTAATTTGATATTGTAGTAAATTCGAAAAATTCTGCTCTGTTGTTTACCCAATTTTTTCAGCAAATATGATGATAGACATATTAGCTTATTGCTGAAGATATAATCCACGATTAAATTTTATATTTAACTCGTTATATTAAGACCTCAGACTACATTTAGACTAGCTCCGAATGCTTCTCCTATATAAAACTAATATGAGATCATTTTTAGGGTGTACACCTTGAAACTGTACACAATTAACTCATCATTTTCTTATATATATACGTTCGCCGATCTCACGCCATTCAAAAGCGCTATTGATGACTTCGAGATACTCAAGTATGAAGAATGAAGATGGCCTATCTTTCTAGAACATTTACCTGTTCCACCGTTTCAAGTCCTTTCTCAACCTTTTACCTCCGTTTTGGAATAGCCTATTTCCCCCACCTGTTCCCATTGCGCTAACAGTTCAACTCTTTATCACCATGGCGATTTTTTCCAATCCGAGTGACTTACGCGCGAGGAATGAGGAAGAGGGGGTAAGACGCACATAACACCTATTGCGAGGGCAAATAAAAGGAGGGGAAGTGATAACGAAGCGGAAAAACACGGACCATGCAACGAGGTTAAACCTTTATTTCTTTCTCGACGCACACCCACCTCTTTTTCAAGACCTCCTTGCACAACTCGCAGATAAAAATCATAAATTTCGCGCTCGAGTTTCTAAGGAAACGGAGAATCCTCGAAGCGATAGGGGGTCTATAAAGATTGTTAACATGTAGGTCGTGGTTCGGTGATCAATAAACTTTCCGAAGGTTGTTAAATCGCTTATAAACTAGGGTGAAACAGTGCCAAAGAGGCACTAAATAGTCGTCCGCATCCAAGGTTCGAACTGATGGAGAAGCGTAAAGTTTTATTATTCGATTTTACGGCTACGAACTGATATTGAAAATCCATAAAACATTCGGAACATAAAAAGGAGAAAATCTTGGCATAAAATGTGATAATTACTTCATAATAAAAGTAAAGTCAATTCGATTTCCATGAATATATTTACTTTGATTTGAAGCGTGACTCATGGTGAGGTTTTGAAAGTGTTTTGAGTCATCACTGAAAAGGAGGGATTAAAGGAAACCTTAAAAATACTGTAATACCAGTATTTTTAAGGCAATATATTTCACGCATGCAAAGGATTTCTTTTCCAAGTTGATAATGTTTTAAAGTCCTTAAATTTTATTCTCTATTTTATATGATTTGTATTATAATATCTTTCGATTTTTCAAGAGATGTGTTCATAATCCAAATCAAAAGCCTCTAGAAATTCGTACTTAATTGTTGGTTAGTTCTTTGTTGCCATAGTGAGTTGCGTTGTTATAATGTCACAAAGAATTGTAAAAAAAATAGAATTATAAAAACAACTTACTGGGTGAGCATGATTTACATTATTGGAGATTTAGAGGCATGAAAATCATCTGTAACTATTAAGAAAGAATGAACTGTACCGCGGCACATTTCCTTGTCTTCTCTTGACTCTGAATGAAATTATGAACATTACTAGAAGAACATACGAATATACTATATTTGCTCTGTCTACGGATACTGAGTGGATTTAGACCAATCAAATATATGTTTCTTCAAATGTTTTTCATTCCAGTATCGTGCCATTTTAGTAAATTTAAGAAATCAAAAGATAAGATGACGATTTTCGACTTTTATGATTCTTCTCGCATTTTATCTACGCTCGAATTTAAACTTATTTTTACCATCTGCGAATGCATTAAACGGGTGAGCGTAAGGAGAGATAAGCGGGGGAAGTAATGGCGTCCAACCGACTAGCGATCCCATTTTCCTATTTTTATTGATCGACTCTCCCCTCTTTTCTATGTTCTCGAGTGACGCATCTCTAACGGCTGAACCATCCATTGCTTATCTATTGAATTAGTTTATCTTACGTTTTAAGGTGTATCTGCCTGCTTTCCTATGAAGTTCAGCAGTTTCATTAGTTCACATAAATGGGAAATATCAGACGTAAAAAAATAATAAAACAAATGCATTGCGTAATGGTACGTTGAATCATGTCGTCAGTCACCATTTTAGATATTTTCAACTTTGAATCAACCCAAATAGATAAATATGAAACACTGTATGTTTAAAAAATTTTAGTTAAAACGGTTGATAAAAGAATAATAACTTTATATTTAGGCAAGGCTATTGCAAACCCAGTCGCATTAGCAACCATTTTAAATTATTTTTAAAGGAGCTATCACTGGCGAAACTTTATAAATTAAGTAGCATTTGTTATAAGAAATTATTTTTTTGTCGGATAATGGAACTGAAGGATAATTCATATGTTTTCAATCCCTGTTCATATCCGAGTTTGAAACTGATACTTCAAAGTTCTTCATTTGTAACGTGTTTTTCTGTACGTTCTAACTCGCAACATAAATAGGCAAATAAATTTGCTGATCTTATCTCAAAGAAAGAGGACATAGGATGTAGACGGAAAGAATTAAGATGAGTCTCTCAAAAGGAAAATGGTGCCATCGTAGAAGAATATTAACACTTAAGGCTAAATTGTTATGGCTTCACAACATGGTACAGAAAAAAAGGATTATTGTGTATACGTTATTGCTATAAAGGAAATAGAAAACATAAGAGTTGAACTTGATAGTAAGGAAAAACTAAGATATCTTCAGAGAGAAGGAGAGAAGCAATCTTACGAGAATGTACTTGTGAAATAATTCCACAGGATCGGTACACGTTAAAATTACAATGTATTACTGAGATTAATATATATGATGTTTGGAATATCTAAAAAATAATTACATTCTGAATTCTTTGTTTGAATATTTGGTGATTTTGAGATTTTAGCTTGACATATTAATTTTAATGCAAAACCTAAGTGATTGAATTGGACATTTCAGTATTGAAGCAATCATTAAACTAGACGTATGAAGTAATGCATTATTAATTGTGGGATCATCAATTTTTTCAGAGGAACCATTTAAATAGATGCAAATCATTTAAAAGTCAAATGATGATGCTGTAAATTTTTAAATATGTAAAATTAATCATAGCAGAGAGAAAAATGATTCAATTTCGTATTTCTAATTCACGTTCGAATCATCATTCATCAAATAGTTTTTCTCGTGACATCAATCAGTTAGCTCCAAGATGAAGGAGAAAGAATCCCGGAAAAGAGTTCGAAAGAAACGGTATTCTCAATGCATCGTTTGAAGAAGAATCATCGTATGCACTTGTCGCTGCAATGTGAACTGAAAAAGCAATGATTATGCATTTTTTGCCCCATTAAAAATGACTCGTTCATACCTATCGCCTCTTTACGAGGGACAACGACCGTCTCAGTGTGGGTTACTGTACCGTTTTTATTCTCATACTCTTTCCAATTGAAGGTACAGTCTTTCGGAAGTTAGTATTAAGTGCTGAAACCTCCATTAGTTAAGACAGATTAACTATACTTCACAGTCGAGTTTCGTAATAATATAAAAAGTTGAATTATTATATTATAATTATGATAAATTAAATCAAACTGTGGCAATATTTACTTTTAAAAAATTGGTTAAAAAGTGGGCACTTTCACAGTTTAATATTTCCTGATACAAGATATTATTTACTTCAGATTTAGCTCTAAAACTTTTGTGATTTTATTAAATAAACAGAGTTGATGAAAGAATTTATGAAAGATATGGATAAATTTTCTTTTTCAGAGGTTTTAATGTTGATTATTTTTAACCGAAAAAAATATTCTTCTCTTTTCTTAATGAGGATTCTAAGAAAATGATACATGATTAATAGGCTCAACTCATGCAGTATTGATAAATAATATTCATGTATGGTTACATCAGTAAATTTTTTTTATACTGTTCTGTTATTACATGTAAATCAATGACGCAATGTTTTTCGAATGAGTTACTACCTTATATCTCGTATAGCACTATTTATGCAACGAACTTTCGCTGAAAAATGTACTGAAAACGTGAAATCTATTAGGTAAATTGAGGAGATGGTGAGCAAGGACAAACGATTCCTTGGACGGTAATCTATAGAGCAAGAATCCACCTAGATGCTAAAATCCTTTTCGAGTTTTATATTAAACTCAAAATATTTTATTCGTATTTTGTTCCTAAGTGCTATTTTATTATACCTCTTTTTAGAGGCATATTAACCTTTTGTGCAGGATATTCAAAGCAGAGTATAGATATGGTATATATGCCAAAAATTGATTAAGCTTATTGCGAATAATTATAATTCAAACTCATTTAGTTTTATGCAAAACTTAATTAAGGGCTAATTAGTCGATATATTAGACTAATCGCTCATTCTTTCATCGTCTTCAACCAAACTATTACGATTCATGGAAACACTACATCTATTATAAGACTACGTTCAAGTTATATTATTATTATTATCACTGAAATAGATAGTTTTGACTTATTACAAATTTCAGAATAACTGCAAGAGATCTTCAATGTAAAGCGTGTTAAAATTTTACATGTCACAGCTTAATAATGGTATTCAATACGTAAAGTTAATCTTAATTATTCGTATTTTTGAAGCATTATCAATAAATACCGTATCATAAACTCTTAGAGCATGAATTCATAATACCCTTTCGCATCCTAATGGTCCAAAACTCGACTCGCAATCAATCTTTGTTAGTAATCCTCAAAATAAGGCGTAAACTGTGTGCAGACGCATTCAAATGTGAGGCGCGCGTATCCATCGGCGGTTTCACATTCATGCCCTCGTAGCAGATGAGTGATACAGCGGGCCATTGCGAAGATATGGCCCTGCCGCCTAGTGAGCGCCAAGGGAACTATCAAGGACGACAATTCGTGTGTGGGTGGAGAAAAGGGATACGTTGCAGCGTGGGAATAGTCACGCAACTCCTAAGACATTCAGAATAAGTGAGAAAGTGCATATTAGTTACAGACGAGCTTAATTTACTCGTGGCGTATTTATGGAGAGACCTTTGCCGTAAAGTGTGCTGGCATTTAATCTCCCCGATGCGAAGGAAAAAAATATTCCGTGAATAATGTAGAGAATATAAATTCGTCGATTTAAGAATTAGGTCGGATTTGTTCGAGAATAGTACATAAGAACGTGCATTTGCTGGTTAAATATCGCATTTCCTTGCGCGACCGTATATTTCATTTTTTTAACTTCTTAAGAAATTTAAATGAACTTTTTTTGAAAATAAAATTGCGATTTCATCAAAGATAAATTACTTTTATTCAAGTGAAGTAAATAACTGGCTAATCGCATGCTCGGAACTAATTATGTAAGGAATGCAAATCTTAGATAACACGCAGCAAACGTTGAATTTATTTCCAAATTTACTGTTAAGATGAAATTCATTTTGGCAGTAGAGCATCAATATTAAGAGTACAGTGTCTAAAAAATCACCTTTCCATGCTTCATGTAATTCAAGAAAAATCTATTTTCTTTTAGAATTTTCAAAGTCCAGTTTTTGAGTCTATTTTCACTAATATATCTATTAGATTTCACCATGAATTCGCAGGTTATTTGAATGTTAAGAAAAAATACAATACTTACATAACTATTCACAATGCAGTTCACTTATATAACATTGAGTTCATTTCGATTCATGCAGAAGGGGTAATCAGTAAGATGATAATAAGACTATTGGTAAAAATATATAAAAGAGAATGAAATTATTAATTGCAAAGATATAAATAACGAAGCTATTGATTCTGATTAATTTCCTTGATCTACTATTCGTTCTCATCTGATAAAAGTCAGGAATAGAAGTCATCTTCCAATCACGTAACACACAATTTCTGATCAATACAGGAAACTTTTTAAATATGAATCAATTATGACGTAATAGGGAATAATAATAAACGGAAGAAGGATATTAAAAATATTTTAATGTACAATATAAAATTGCATATCACGATTGAATAATAAAACGAATCTATAAAAATAGTAACTCATCTGTTGGAATATTAACACGTGACCCAAGCTTATCAGACTTATCATAAGCTCTTAATATAAAAAATATGATCTCTAAATTTTCTTTTTTTTCATATAAAATAAACAATGTAAAGGCAATGGAATTTCACTTTTGATGTGCACTAATTTGTCCTAGATATTTCAAAAGGATTTTTTACATAAAGAAGTCTGACAAATGCATGAAGCCCAAAAACTCTGAAAAGAACACAATCCTCAAACCATTCTTTTTCAGTTATAAGAGTGAACGTTATTTATAAGCGAGAGAATTTTTCCCTCGGATTGTTGCCTAAAATAATGAATAGTTTACTATCATCATAACTAATTATCCTTTCTAATTATCCTTGTATTATATCTCAATTCAAGAAATTCCAAAGCTATTAATGAATATCTTAATGATGAAAATTCTGCATAACACTCCTTTATGCCTCTAAAGGGCCTAAATAAAATGCAACGGTATAGTTATGCAACAATACTACTAGGATAATTGTACCTATTTTATCACTTAATTTGCAATGCATCTTGAACTAAGATAATTTATAATGCAATTAAAGGAGTTTATTCATCAGCATTGACTCATTCAAAGCAAATTCAAGTCTATTAACGTGATACCTGCAATCAACTGCAACCTACAGAACATAAATGCATTTAAAATGTGAAGATCTTTATCAAGTAGCAAGCATTATTTTCGTCATCAATTCTCTATCTAAACGAACGACATGGAAACTACATTAACGATTTGAAATAAATTACTTTCTGACGTCCATTTCTATGAACAGTTAATTTATTATCTAAACAGTTTACAAAATTTACTTTGGACAAAAATTCGATTTACAAACTAGCGAATTGAATCAATCGGCAATTTTCATCGTGTAATTAGAACGCTATCCAATACATTTAACCAAAGCTAAAGATATTAAAAATAAAATTTATTATTGAACATATTAAATTTATAAAATATATATGATTATAATGGTAGCCAGAGACGGGACTGATAGATTTATTAATCTTGGGATTGGTTTTAAGCCTCTCATTATATAACAGCTGTCTTGAAATTGTCTTAGATACCTGGATTCATCTGGTATAAATATGCACCTTATGAATTTGAATGACATTATTCGGGTATGGTATATGTTGAGGTAATTATTGTATCTCTCCCATGCTGAATTATCTAAGGAATCTTTATAAATAAGGGGTACTTTACCAATTGATGATTAACAACGTTTTATTTGCCTTGGCTCTTTATAAGCCGTGTCTTTGATGAGGGAATTCCAATCTATCGATTAAGATATATAATAGCACATTTTTATTGCTTATAGTTTTAAAATTTTACTTGAACCACGAAAACCTGGCTCTATAAATTTCATTATTTATTTACATAAATATTAGGCACAGTATTATGTGAAAGTCGGGTTTTAGTTATGAAGAGTAATAAGCTTTATAAGCTGTAAGATTTATTTCCGAGTATTTATTTTTGTCACCAGCTTTTCATTGAAATTCAATATTATGAATATTTATCAAAATAAGGACGATAAAAATTTGAAAGTGAGCATGAGGAATCACATTACGATATTATTTAAAACGCTCGTATATTGTCGGCCATTAACCCGAAGGCACTATAATAAGGCTAAGTTTATTCTTGGAATGGACACGGTTGAGGAGTTCGAAGTTTTCTTCTGTTCGGATTGGAGTTTCTAGTGAGATGCACAAGATAAGCTGTTTTCTAGGTATCTCAAGCGTAGCAGCGGATTATTCCGCCATTATGTATTATTATTAAATATTCATTATTAAACATGAGTTATATTTTAATGGAAAATGGCGAGGTTATCAAATAATGGGTATATTATAATATAATCTACTAGTAGTATTTTTTATTCCTATGAAGTGAAGACAGTTGCAACGATTATTAATGGCTGATGCTATGTAATAACTTTAAAGGAGAAAAAGTGAAAGCGGTAATTCGAAAAATTAGATGATAAAATGTTGTGAAGAAAGTTAGTTCTTCATCATAAAATTATAAATAGTTCTAAAGCTCAAACGAACTGTTACTAATGGCTTACTACTACTTATAGCAAAAACTATTAGCCAGAGCGTACGATTTCAAAGCGAAATGTCCTGGTTTCAAATAAAAAACTTTACATAACTAAATAAATAAATACAATTACCTGGGTAAAATTTAGGGGAATTTTAAAAAGTGATTCATATCAATGAAAACATTTCCGAGGGAGTTCCTTTTCTTAAAATTACAATCATTAAATTTATTCTTTACAGAAAATAAATTTCAGATTTTGTTTATAAAAAATTTACTTTAATAAGATCTTTTATATGTGGCACATAAAACCATAACTAAATTAAGTCCTTTAAAAGTTTTGTCTTTTATATTACGAAACTTGAGAACAGTCACTTCATTAATATTTAAATATAAGATCAAATTCTGTTCATCGTATGGTTCCTAATATTTGGTGTATTAGAGACTAAAGTCGTTATAAAAACTTGCTAAATTATCAAGACTTACTTAATACTAGTACTAAACTGTTGTTCTGACCAAGTTGTTTCTTCGAACATTAAAATAAAAATATTATAAATCATTTTAATAAAATATAGGTATAAAAATGTGTTACCTCTTACTACATTCTCTTTTGGTAGTAGTAAGTAACTATCCTATGAGACAGTTCCATTATAAAATGGACTCTTATACTTTGTAATTTCATATTTCTAGAAAGTTTATGAATTGCTCATGGAGGTAACTCAAAATGTTTTCCGTGACCATTTGATTCATGTATGATTATATTTCCGTATTATATATCAGCAGATTGTTTATCTTTTGGCATCTGTTCTCTATCGAGAAATGGCAGACTTTCAATAGATGGTTATATCCCGAATGAATATTTGATGGCACAGAACGTAAATCACACGTTTTTGAGGTATCTACACGAGTTGTATATGAATCCCAATTGCATCGTCATTTCGGTATTCTATAAAAATGATTTGACAGTTGGCTTTAGCTCATGCGTATGCATTTCCTGTCGCCGCTGCTGCCATCGTTCGTGGGTGGCCGTTATGGAAACTTGTTTTCCCGTTTCCCGCAAACCGTCATAGATTCTGTGACACCGATGCGAAAAATGTGCAATGAAACCGTTCAGCTGAATAGATGAATGATTTCCGCTCGATTCTGCGAGGAATCGCTTTGCATTATTCCTATAAATAAAATGGCTTTATGTAAGCCTTTTAAAATCAGCTCTTATTCATGTAAATTGGTAATCAGCCTTAATCATTGTGGTTTAACGAACGTTATTGATTGCCTAATCTTTTTCCACTTTGGAGAAAATAATGCAAAAATACGATCTCTCACAAAACCTCATCAACATAGGAGATTTGCATAATGCATGATTTTATAAATTATCAGGTCATATCTTTCTTGAGCTAAAAAATTGTCAAATTAATTAGTTAGTCTTACCGCTAGTTATCTAATGCAAAAATATTTTCTCTAAAAAGGAACAACTGCCATTCAGTTTTGAAACTTTAATTTATATTACTTTTTAAGATCTCCTTATTGTAATACTGATTTAATGCTTTCTTCATAAATCATTTATCATGTTTATGAAATTATTTGAATAGATCTAGAATTATTAGTATTTACGATGTTTACGATATTCCATACCATTTCCACTATGAGTTTACCTAAGTTTCTTAGATTCCCTCACATTCGACTGAAGGAAACTTAGCCTTTATTTTCGAGGAATAGAGAAATTCAAATAAAATGTTCCACTAAATATTAATTTATGATGAAACATAATCTTATATTTTCTTGTGAATTTTTTCAAAGCATGTCTTGTCAATTAACTTATGCATAATTGACGAGGAAGCCATAGAGAAGATGTAAAGCAGTATTTTTTAATTCATAGATATTAATCTGATATTATAAATATTAAAATCTAATATTTCAAGTATTAAACTTTTAAACATACTAAGTAATAAACACGCGAGGGGGTTTTGAAATACTCATTGTGTAGTGATCCATTTTGGCATAGCAACGAAGATCTTTCAAAGTTTATGAAGAAACGAGATAAAAATATCGAACGACTTTATCTTTTTCTCTTTGAGATTATAAAATAGATTTAAAAGAAGTAAGTACTTAAAATGGGAGTCAGTATTTGTTAAAGATTAGGGAGATAACCGATATTTCTTTCGTAATTGCATCAGCAATAGATACTCTTATAGAGTTCTTGGTAAGTGTCTGGAGCAATGGAAAAAATGAAATTTTACAGCTATCTTTTACTGTATCTTAGAGATATTTTTAGAGATGATGAGGAGAAAAATCTTCCTTGAGGTATTAAAACATTTGCTTCATAGCATGTGAAATCCATTTGGATGAAATAATACTTTGCTCATTCTTCAAATTAGCATCCAATTGTTTGATGATAATACACTTTTTCGTACTTGAAATATTGCAGTTAGAGGAATAAAAATGACGTAGCCTACAAATTAAACCAAGCAAGGGTGAGATTTAAATATATCTTTCTTGGTTTTATTTCATAATATGTCGATTTTCAATAAATGATAATAATGTACCCTTTCAAACATTCATGTTCACATGTATTCTAATGTATTATCCAAGAAGTGATAAGGAAAAATCCTATTAGATCATATGAATTAAATTCTCGACAAGATCATATCCAGGGTAATATTTTAAATATGAAGTATTAAGCTTGCAGTATACAAGTAAAGCTTAAATAACTTGGTATAGGTATGAAATATATTATTATCTTGATATTATATTAACTGATACCTTAGCAACAGAATGCCGAGTATATCAATAAATTGCTTAAATTTAGCTCTTCTGATTCAAAATTAACAGAATTCATAACTTATAGTAGACTTTTAGTAGTGATTTATTATTATCCAGACTAAAAATTTCTTCCTAACTCTCAGTGAATGATTTTTGAAATATGATTAACCAAATGTAGTCAATATTTGGAATGAAGCTAATGATATGTGAATACAAACTGCACCCTTAGATATGTATGATAGATAAATGGCAGCAAAAAATAATTCTCAAATCCAGTTCTTTCAAGGGAAGCAACAAAAATGCAACCATAAAACTCAATCAAAACCCAACCCTTTTTCAGTTTGCCAACCGTCGTATCTTTTTATCAGAAAAACAACCAGAACGAGTCAAATTAATTCCACTTATCGATGGAATATTTCCAGTTATTTTTGAATCTCCTTAGATAACCATCTGGTTAAACCGGAGTTTTATCTCGATGGATAAAAATTCCTCGAGAAATGTTGAGCGGAATTGCTTGGGGCAGTTTATCGGTGCAGCAGAACGACTGAATTTGTTACGAAAATATCACACGGAATGTTCATGTCAGGAGTTTCGTGATTGCGCGCGATAAGGAGTTGTGTGGGAACGCACCAAGTTTAGGGAGAGCGCCCACATGCACTCTCTAGCGGCGGCGGCGGGAGGCTGCTCCTCACTCACTTCGGCGGAGGCCCCGCTCTCTCTCGGCGAAACGCTCAACTAAGAGAGCGGCGCGTTTGTAATTAGAATGCGGCGAATTCGCAAAAACGCGGTTATTATAATAATCAGAGGTTTAATATAACGCGTAGAAGACCTTCCAAGGAATGCTTATGATTATTAAAGCGATTGATATGAATCATACCTGGATTTAATTCGTTCAAATGCATAAATGAAGGCGAAGTTTGCGAAATTAAAAGGCGAATAAAAGTGTGAATGATTCGCCGACGGTCGGCGGGATGCGACCCCGCGTCCTCCATGGCTAAGTGCAGCCGAGCGACTTAGGCGACCGACGAGGTCATTCTAATGGAATATCTATGATCCGAGCTACAAAAATTCACTAAGAAAATACTAGAAAGCTAATAATATTGCTCAATAAAGTAGAAGATACGCTTTCCATCATAAATATCTTAGTTATGTGATAAGAACAACATTCAAATTAACTTACTTGATTTCAGATTTGAAAGACGAATAAAACACATTAAAAATTTTATAATTAAAAGCTAAATACAGATTGTTTTTTGACTTATATCACGAATTTCTCTCGTAATTCTCTACAAACAGAAACGAATTCATTTGCTGATTTAATTTTCTTTTTTTTTGCATTTTTGTAAAATATATAGATTTTTGCAGCAATAAGTTTTTAAGTCAGCTTAGGTTTTAGAAAAGATAAAGCATATCTCGTTTATACTCCATAGCGTCGAACTTATTAAACTAGTTTACTCTATCGGCCAACCATCGAGCGATCAATCAATTGATGTAATATAGTTCAAAAATATATTTGATTTCCTAAAAATAAGAGAGGGTAAATAGTTTTATAAGAAAGTAAAAAAAAGAAGAAATTACATGTCTATACTCTACCGACTGTGGTCTTGTTTGCATTACATCTTGCATTTATTATTATTACTGGCACTTATATAGTGAATCGATAAAGTTCCAAAAAAACGTACTACGTAGTTGCTTTCTGACAATCACACAAATTGCCTCAAGTCACTGTTACTTAACTTCAAACCCTAATTACATTCAATCCCTATTATATTCACTATTATTAAAAATGTCTCCTTCTCTTCGTGGATCGTATAAATGGAGAGAGATGGTATATATACAGAGTATTTAGACCGAGAAAATCTTTAAAATTATCTCGATAAAATTTATTTTGTTTACATCTTTGTATTTCAATTCATCTGGAAATAATTATTTTTTCAAGAAGTAGTAATTTTCTTTTATTTGATTCGTAAACTAATTCTTCAACACTTACTTACGTTTTTTACGAACAGTACACAAAAGAGATAAGCCGAAGAAAACGGCTCAGCGTCTAGAGCTCACACAAAGCTTCGAATAAGCCTTCGCAGCACTAAAACGGTACAATTACAATTTCGAGAAAAGAATAAACTCCCTCGCGAAGTATTAATTCGGAGAAAATGGCGCGTTTAAAAAGCTCTAGATATTCCGAAGAATCCCCGATTCATCCACCCACACTTCTAAGCAAACATCCTCTTTTTTCCCCTTAAGAGAGAACTCTGGAATAAAATTGAAGTTGAATAATGAGCGAGAGCGTACATTTTTCCGGCTGTCAAATTTGTGGAAGACTAAAACGTATTTTGAATGATAAAGTGCTCGAGGGATGCAAGGGCGTGGAAAGGAGAACCCCTTTGTTCTTAGCGGAGCGTACACAATGCCCATTTGCAACGTTCCTTTTGTACCGCCTTCTTCCTCAGAACAACTAATCCACCCCTTCTTTTCTTCGCCCTCCCTATATTTTGCACTCCTTTTATTTCCAATTCGCCCTAAGTCTACTTCCGCTCCTTCCCGTCGCTAAGCAAGACGGCATTGTTGGGCGGAGTTGAAGGATAGCGCACAAAATGGGAGAGATAAACAGGACAAGGCGCCACTTGATACATTCATTCCTCCTCTGATGGCTCTATTTCGACCATTTCTAGCGATATTTCCTCATGGTGCTGTTAAAAGGGTATCCTAATAGTTACGTATTCTGTTATTTAAATGAATGTTACACTTAGAAATTTTAACGATTGAAAATAAAACAGTTTTCTAATTTATTTTCCGGAAGTTAAAGCTAAAGCATAACTTCTGAATCGTTTCTTGCCGGTTTTTATTGAAACATATCGGTTGCGGATGTAAAGTATGGTTTAAAAGTAGAATAAACTATAAGAATATGTTTACCATTTTAAATCAAATGACGTGATGAGTCCAACGAAATATTAGAAAGAATAAATTTGCTTCTATACGTGGGGGATAGGCCGTATATTTTCAAATCTTAATTTCTTCATCATAGAGCCTCTATTTTATTCGAAAAAATATAGTGAATTTTTTTCAATACTGTCATTTAAAACATGAAATATTCTTTTTCATATAAGGAATTAATGAAATTCTTTGACCTAATATCCGCTCTCCACTCGATATTCAACATATGAATAAGTTATTAGAACTATGTAATCCTTAAAATGGTTTAATTTTTATTTAGATTAAAGAAACTCCAGTCAAATGCGCGAAATTTAATGCATGAGCATTAAATTTCGTCAACAAATTACTTTTATTATATTGTTTTCTGTTCCATCTTTTAAGATATCAACATTGAATATTCGAAACCTGCAACGCGCTGTAAGTTGGCCGGATAAGTATATAAGCATACATCATAGAATACATACGCAACTTGATGAGGTACTGTTACCTATATTTTGATCCAAATGTTATTTCACTTATGATATTGTAAAATATGAACTTCATATTCAAGTGTATTTATTTCTCAAATTTTCTTTTGAAGTGAATCTTTAGAAATTGGATTTTCTGCAATTACAGGAACGGACAAGAAAATCAGATTACCAAGAAACTCTCCTTCTTGGAAATAATGGAAGTATCTTAGAACCCTTTCACGTCAATGAATGATTCTTTATCAGCTAAGTCTATTTTATTAATAAAAGGTATAAAGGGATTTCTATTCGGTTATTCTGGGGTGTTCAAATTTCTAAATAAATTGATTTCGAGAAATTAGGCAATTTATTTTCCCTTTGGATCGAGAAAACGGTTCCATTTGAAGGCGAGGCAATTAAAATTTTAATTCGGGACTCGAAAATTCGTTCTTCACAAGAGACGCGTGTGTTCGATAACTCTTGAGTCGTTAAACTCTCAAAAATCGCTTCATTTAAGCAGCATTTGGACTAATTGGAGGAGTAAAGTGACGTAATTATGGAACTAACGACCCAAAAGTATAGGATTATAATTGGAAACGCATGAACTTATTTCCAAACAGGATTAAATTATTAGCAAAGATATTTTCGTTTAATTACCTTATGAGAGTTATGAAGAATTTATGCTTTATTTTATAGGAGACTAACTTGGAAGTGTCGAAAGCATAAATCACAAACAGAGTGAAAATTAAAGTATGATTATACGAAGGCGAGATAACATCTGAAATTGTATTCTCATTTATTAGCTGGATTATGAATTATAGAATAATTTTTGCGTTTATGTATGAACCAGAAGAAATAGTGCTAATTATCGGAAGATAATGAGAAAGATCTTTCCGTGGAAACTTCATCAAATTCGTTCATCAAAATACTCAGATTGTAAAAAATTTTTTGTGAAATTATTCATCGGTAAAATTCATCCTATTTACTCATCAGTAAAATGAAGGTTTGTTTATAAATACATGAAATCATCACCAACATTAGAGAAAAGATTGTTACAATAAAAGGAAATGTTTCCGGTATGTGATGAAAACACCAAACTTGGCAGCTGCCTCGTCTCCAACATCATAAACCAATGGAATCGTTGCTAAGGAGTGATTCAATTGAGAAAGCCCCTGTGAATAGTACAATACCACCATAAGCCATTCTTCTCCTAGATACTGAAATCCTAGACCACTTAGGAGGCGATACCTAACTAAATACATCCATTGAGGAAACCTTTTAAACCATCCAAGACATCAAACTCCCTCAAGAGCGCATTAAATAAGGAGTTCGATTTCGTCGCAGAGTCAACAAATGAAGCGTTCCATTTAGAGAGGGCCATCGAACTTCATTGGGGCCACTCCAAAGTGAAGCAATTTAGGCTATTCTAAATACGTGTGGGGGATCGTCCACTTAAGATTGAGCAAAAATTCGCTCATTGGACGACTTAAGGAAAACCCCGCCCTTCGCTGTTTTCTTTTCACTCTCCTTTTCTTACCAATCTTCCACAGCCTTTCATTATCGTCTTCCCTTCTAATCCCTCTTTTACGTCTCATTTTACGACCACTTTCTCCCCCACAGCGTCTTTTCTACTCATTCACAGCTCCATTCCGATGTTCCTCTTAACTACTAGAGCCCTTATTTAACTTTTTAACATCTTCCTATCGTGCAGACCATCTTCTATTTGGATGGATTTATAACGGCACTCCGTCACAGTTCCCTCATTCCCCACCAGGCGTCCTCATGGGTTGCGTATCAGAGGGTATTCCTCTAAAATTACTCTTAATTGCACATATCTCTCAAATTTCGCCAATATTTGTATCTTTATATATATCATTTTCATGCTGGATATTTACTGAGACTTTTTATGTATAAATATAAGTACTAAGGTGAACAAGAATTCATGAAACTAATGCCATTTTTTACTCCATTTATTCATTTATATTAGCTGTTTTAATGAAGTAAATTAATCATATTTATCGTATCATAAAATTTAGTTAACTTAAAGATAAAATTTAATTCTGCTCACGTGATTTCAGATATATATTGCACACTTTTCTACAATATATCCATTTTTCTGATATTCATTATAATTGATAATATAATGAATAGCGTATCTGAATATTTTAAATATTTAAAGAGTCTTATAACCAAGGAAACGCAAGAGAAATGGTTTCATTATTTTGTATGGGCCACCAGCTCTTTGTTTTCTCTATTTAATTGAAAATAAATGGAAACGGTATTAATAAATTATATTTAGTAAAAGTAGTATTCTCTAAAAATATCTCACCATTGCCTTTAGTAAACTTAATAAATGAAAGAGTGGCAGATGAAATACAGCCCTCATCTCTTTCCCTTCATCTTAAACAACAAAACTTAATTCTCATTTCATTTCACCCTCTCCTTATATCGAGATATGATTCTTAAGGAAATTGCAAAATGCCTCTCTCGCTTTAACCATGGATTAATTTTTCACTTTCCATGATTTGGGTCTTATGCTTTCCATTCCTTTATCTCAATCGCTGTTAATATTTCTCCTTTTATCCGCACATTACCTCTCAAACGATCTCTCTTCTCAGTCTTTCCTATATTGACTCGCAAAGTTCCGTATCTCTTAGGTTTTGCTCCAACTTATTATCAACCTCATCTAACAAAACTTTCATAACTCAATCTTCCTTTCATTTTGAGCGACTCTTTCCGTCCATCCTCTTCTTTGTTCCTCATAATTTGCACTCTTAGGCCAATATCTCGCCATTTTCACTCCAATGAACAGCTTCTTTTCATCTCCACATTCCTAAGATTTCTAAACTGAAAATGACACAAATGAACTTTCGTTTCTAATTTCAACACCAAGGCGATGCCCGCTTTTAAACTATAGTATATTTATAATATGATACAAATATTTATAACATTTAAGTTTTTATCCTCCCTTTTCCATATCTCTCAAGAAAATAGTTATTTTTATAATAGTATAAAATTACCTTTTTATTTAATGTTTGGCCTGTTTCACTGATATGCTATCCTTTTATATGGTAGAAATGGAACTTGATTACTAAAAAACCTTTACAATTAATTTTATTATGAAAAGCTTTTGGTATAATTATTCACAAATTTTTGAGTTCATTGTAACATGTTATTTACTAAATATTTATCCTATCATTTTTATAATAATTTCATGCACCATTTCAGGCTTACTTCAACATACATCTACTATATACAATATACAGATACATATGGATGTATGTTAGCGATTATCCTATCTGTGACAATTTAGATGCTGCATATAAACTATTTCTACTTGAAAATATTTTTCAGTCTTATCAAATTAGTGTGCATTATATATATCAAATCTATAAATAAAATAATATGATATAAGAGAAGAGCACAGATAAGTTTTTTCATTGAATATATCGTATATATTGGAGGAAGATTTCCAAGAAAACTTTAAATTTAGCTGAATTGACGTAACATAAAAGGGCTTGAATTAAATCAAAGAAAATGAGAAAGGTATAGTGGATATGGATAAGAAAATTGATAATCTAAGTGGTATATATCCAGAAGAGTATTTAATATGAATGTTTGAGAAGTAACGATTTTGCTAGTCTCTATATATATAATTTTATAATATCGTCACGTAATGTTATAATATCATAACTAGAAGATGAGATGCTTACGTAATTGCTGTCTTGAATGGTCTATGAATAACTAAGACTTATATTATAATCATAATAATGTCAAATCTTATAAGAGAAAATATTAACTGGAGTGTAACAAGTAATTGTTCAAGAGCCTTCTACATACTTCGGTATAAAAAGGAATGCTATGAAACATTTAGAGAAAGGAGAATTTCACCTTAACATATTCAGTGTATTATGATGAATTATTAAATAGTAAAATCCTCTATCATTATTATCTGTAATGTTCTTCTTCAATGAGTAATCTGGTTTTTAGATACGAGCGAACGTCTTCAATTCGAACAATCAACTGTACCGAATACTCTATACTTGTGACTAAAATACAGAATTGGAAAAGAGAAAATTTACGACAGCTCACAGTGCGAGAAAAAATTTCAGGATTTATAACTCATAAATTAAATTGAAGTGATAAAGTTAGAAGTTATATAAAAGAAGTTACATAAAGAAGGATCAAAATGTATGGGTAAATTCTAACTCAAGAAATAGCGTGAATTATTTTCTGAGAAAATAAGAGTAAACTGAAAGATTATTACTTATAAAATCCATTTGGTATCGTTATTATAATATAAACGTAGAGAATAATAGGACGAAATGTATACAGCAAGAAAAGACAGTCATTTCAAACAGCGTCATATCTAAAATACAAAATGGAGATTAAGGCTATAAAAACCATGTCGTAGTGTCTTACATATGGCTAAATTAAGTGTTCAATATCCCTTTTCCATGCAAGATGATTCCAATATTTCAGTAAGATTGCATAAAAAATATGCCTACTCAGTAAAATACGAAAAGCAAAATGTTCGACTAGTTTCTTCTAAGGAGAATTTAAGGAAAGGTATAATGAAATCTCAGGCACATATATATCTATGTTAAAACTTCCAATTAATTCATAAATAATAAGATAATGCTTTAAAATATTCCTTGTATGAACCGAGAAACTTCACTGACGTTCTTTCGATGAAATGTTTTTCTATAAAAAAGTTCTAATAATACAAATTTCTTGGGTTGAAATATTACTCTTCTTTTTCAAATTAACACAACTTAAAACTTTATAGATACTACAGATGACTGCAGAATTTACTATCAAATATTCAGAACCTAATATACATCATGGTATTTAATGATAGAATACATTTTCCATTATAATGTAAAATAATTAATCCTGTGCACGTTCTTGTGAGATAAAGAGATATTTCAGTGTGCCTTAGAATTTTTATTTTTATGATTTTATGAGCTCGTATATAGATGAAAAATGTTTCACAGTAAATATGAAGTTAAATATTACAGAAGAATAAAATATATGAAACGAAAATTCTATAAGGATAATTTCGCAAAACTAAGACGCCTAATGATGAAAGGGGTAACGATACGGGGAAACAGTATTATTTTCCATAGGAATGCATTAGAAAGGTTTGATGAGGAGTATACGGAATGGAAACGAAATAATCGAGGCTTGTCATGGAAGAGAACATGAAAAAGAAGGAAGTATTTGGAGGGAATAAGGTGGAAGGCAGGAAGGCAGCTCTTCATAAATCCCATCCTTTCCGCCCATTCTTAACCAATCCTCAGAGATCTTACATTAATTATTCATGCTGGAAATTGCCCCTATTTTTCAAAACAATGCTGCGAAGGATTGTCGATGGTAAATCACTTTCATGGATGGCTAAGAACATTTCTCTTTCCTCGATTCTTCCTTATTTGGCTACAATAGATGGAAATGGAGGTGAAATCGCTGATTTAATAGGTTGCTACGGAAGGAAAAAGGTACTAAATGAACTATTTCTGAGAGAGATTAATTGCTAAAGAAGTATTTGCTTTGAAAACTACAGGAATCGACACCAGAAATTCTATTCTATATTAGAGAACATATTAAAAATGATCATCTAATTCAGTATTGAATTCTCTTAATAATTATAATGTTGAAATGTATATAATATTTCCAATTCAGAAAACATTTTGATTTTAGAAGTAACGATTTGGAGGTTATAACCATAATTTGTACGTTGTGTCACATCTTGAGAGCATTTTTCTTGTGTTGGTTATAATAAGGACAGTATGAAATATATGCTCACGAATAAAATTTTTTCTATCAAATATCACCCTTATTTTAGTACCTGATTAGTTTTATAGTGTGATTTAATACGTCGTAATTTATAAATAATTTAATCATGGTCTCACTATTTTATCCAACCAATGAGTAAATAATATCAGAAATAACCAGTATGTTAGAATTTCTATTTAAATTTTAGATATTTCCTTGCAAAATCCTTTTGGAAACTATTTTAAGATTATACTCTCGTGATGTTTGCCTGGCCATTATGGCTTCAAATCCAAGTTTCCTCTCAGCAAATTTAAATTGATCAACAGTTAGTAATGTGCTTGCCTTTTATTTTAAAATGCGAATAAATATTTTGATACGTCTTTCTTGAGCGAAGCTTCTTTTGTTATGAAAATGTATTTTCACTCGAGAAAACGAAAGGAAATTGGATTCTAACAAGCATAGAAAGTATTTGTTAACTCAGTGGCCTTTCATAAATCTCGCAGATTGTTGCTGACATATCAAATACATCTGTTTGCCATACACTCAGAGGGGAGTCAAATCATTGCTTTCGCTCGTTGTTTATTCCAATTCCCTTATCCATTCTTCTTCTCATTCAAGGTCTTCATACGAAGAAGTGGTGTGAAAGCGACTGACAAGGATCGACTCCGGAACATAAATCATCCGATAATTCACAACTAAAATCTATGGGATGCCATTCAAGATGGAAGAAACTCATATAGCTTCGATTACTTGTATCTTGTGATTCTCTATGTGAGTATAAATAAATTACAATGTTTTAAAATATATAGTAATAAATGATACAATAAATTCGTAAAGGTGCAAATTTGTAATACCCATGAAAATTCAGTCCAATATATAATTTAGCAGTGTGTTTTTTGAGTGACATAATTCAGTTAAGAAACTCAATTATAAACAAGTAATGTAAAGTTTTAATATATTTCTATTCTAGAGCAATTATTCCTAGAATTTGCTTTAAAAAATGTCATGTATGATAGACCGGAACAAGTTGCATTCATGAACAGCTTTTAGAATTAAAAAAATGGCTTTTGAAATATTAAATTTTCATATTTACTGTTTAATTTATTTCTGTTTTTGGTTTGTTTTCAGATGATCTCACAAAAGAATTACATGACTGCTGAGAAGCTATTGAAAATTTTGCCAGAAGAGATGCTGCAGTTTTGGACACCACAGAGCAGTGAAATATAAATGAAGTTATTTTGGACTCCTATACTTCGTAAGATATAAAAAAGTAATTTTCTGTTCTTTTATTATTCATTTTATACAGTCAAAACTCGATTCTATTTAGAGAGACCCCTTTTTTCCCCAAAAGAGGATGGCGACGAAAAATAATCTCGGATGACTATCACCTACTTATTATTGCTAATAAATATTTTTGCAAAAGATACTTCCTGTTTTATTTCAGTCAATATAACCAATACCTATTCTTAATTTCTTATATATAAGTGATACTCATTTATTTGAACGATCTTTCACAAAAAATGTATCTAGAAGATTATTTTTCACGAAAAGTCGTGCATCCGAATTCACTCGGAGGGGCGGACGCTAATAAAGTCTGACGGGAGCTGTGCTCGAACCTGTACATGCCAATTGCCGATTTCCCTGGTCACTGAGCTCTTGCATTCCATTCATTTCACCACGAATATAAGAAATCGAACAGGTATACTTTCATTTATTTACCATATACTTACGTAAGTTAACGGTGTTTATCTCCATTTACTTATTATAAAAAGTATAATTCAATTTCTTTCATGAATTGTGTGTTTAATCGATATTTTTAGGGTTTTATGTATAAAAAGTAGTTTATAGTGTGTTAACGAATTATAATACTAAAATAGAGTTTAAGAATTAATGGATTCGAAGCATTAAAATGTTACTTGGACTCGAACCCAGGACTTCCATTCCTTTTTAATTAAATACCGTAACTTTGTTAGCATATATACACATCCTTTTTATATGCGTATCTAATTTCGGTATTTAAATATGTAATCGATTACATATTAGGTCTGATAAAGGTAAAGGAATGGACCCAAGGAGGAGAGATAAACACGATGTTTATCATCGTGCATCGGATGTGACCCATCTTCTTGTTGGAGAGGGAAAGTGTTTACTTGAGGAGCGCCCTCCAAACCGCAAACGCATTCCTCCATCGAGTAAAGTTCTCCTCCCACTTGGCTTACATTGCGCCTTGGAGCGTTCTTAAACGTGTGAAACCATCCCAAGGAAAGGGCTTAAGTGGAGCTCTCACACTTCTTTAGGCTGATTCCTTAGAAGGTCTCCTTCAAACGATACGAGGGATAATGTGCTCAAATATTGGCAAATCATTGATTTATACTACCTTATGGCTAATCGTGCACTTTTTAACTACGTACTTCCCTATTCATTTAATACTTTCTTGTTTATAAGGAGCATTAACGCAAAGAGAATAAGTAAAACTTTAAGAGAATGAATAATAATTACAATATAAAATTCTTCCAATTGGAAAAATTTCATCATGTTATAAAGGAATAATTCTCCTTAAATTCCGTGTAAGAGCACATAAGTTTTAACCATTCTAAAAGCTAAAGATAAATAAGCAAGTGGTAAATAATAAATTATTATCATTGACGATAAAATTTACTTTAGAGTACATTCCCGGAGATGAGAGGGATTCGGGTAGGAAATTAAGTGTTTTAACATGAACGATAAAAATATTAATATCCGATTTATGATTCGTTCTATGGCATAGAACTCATGTACAGAAAAAATGTCTTTCCTACTTTGATATGTTACCATATTTCTCTTCCATTTTCTCTGATAATATGCTTCTCCCACATCAACTAAAATCGTTAATTAGATCTAAATTTAGATCCATTTGATTTTAACTTATCTTGGAAATTAACACATTCATAACATGCTAAGAATAGCTAATTGGGAGAAATGTTCTTCATTTGCATAAGATGTTTCATATTATTGAAGTAAATATCTGTAACTTTACCATTTTCAAGTCAAAGGATATTCAACTGATACAGCTGAAAGCTGTTGACGTATTTAAAGGTTGTATTTTAGGAAATAGAATTTCAAAATCCTTTAATAACCAATGAATACTATAAAATACGTTTTTGCTTATGAGTTTTTGAAATAATATGTTCTTTTGGCTGTATGACTGGTGGATTCAAATGTTCGTATAAATTGCGTACATTTCAAATATTTAAGTTTGTACGATACTTCCATTTTATTATATTGACCTAATCATGCCTCCCGTCGGATAGTTCTTAAAATTTAGGATAACGGTGAATCCTAAGATATCAACGATGTATAATAAAAAATTTATCACCTAGTAGTTCATTTAGCCATAAATAAAATTATATATAATATACAGCTAAAACCCAAGTGACGCTTCTGTTAAATGCTCTAAAATGACAAACAGCATTCTCAACGTTACCATTAAAGCATGGAATTCAACTATAATAACTAGGAGTACAATTTTTGCTTTACTTATATAATCATGTGTACTAATCCATTCACCCTCAAAAAGAAGAAGCATGAAATTATTATGCCGTAGCATCAAACGGTGTTTGCTGTATCTTGTTATTTAGCTTCGAATCATTAATATAAGAGAACATTAATTCCTAGGAGCACACGAATTAATATAGCTTAAAACAAAGTGCTCGCCTCTTAGTCAACTTGTACAGCTCTTTCGTTCAACACCTTTAGACCTCTCATAAGTTTATAGCATCCAGAAAACGTAAGAAGCAATCTTACATGTAACCCATATATTCTTCTTGGAATATCCCTTGGGGCACCTCTGTTAGAGCCCATTCACTTGTTGACCGCTGGATTACATCCTCGCAAAAAAACACGCTCTAGGGTCGGCTAGTTTTTTCATCCCCGGACCGGCCGACTAGTGTCCGGAACTACACTCACAATGACGCTATACAGTGCAGCTGCGCCGATTTTTACCAAATCTCTTTAGACACCATTCTTTGCCTGTTTACCTCCTTAGCAGCATCTCAGGAAAGAGAGCCAAGACGTACGATCAATACGCGAAGGAGGGGGAGGGGGAGGCCGGTGCTGATTGGTGGGTCCTCTGACGCACGCCCGAGTAATGAGTGAAAAAAGGGGAAATAAGAAGGAGGCTGTGCAAAAAGGGGTCCTAGATAAAGAGTAGATGGACTCGATAAGGGAGTGGGAGATGAAGGAGGCATATGAGATCGGTGGGTTAGGAATGTTCAAGGAGAAGCCAAAAGGGCTCACGTTCTTCTCGGCTGATCTTCCTCAGGTCTGTCTGCGGTTAGTACCACAGAGGAAACGGTTCACCAATTAGTGATAGTCGGAGATGAAATACTAAGCAGAGAGTGATCAAGGAGGATATGGAAGTTATGCTTAATAGGTAAATTATATAGAATATCAAAGCAGCTACACTTAAAATATTTCATTTATCATTTACGTAAATGTCCTTGAATCCGCTAGCTGATCTAAAGGGATGTATTTACTAGCTGGCTTAAGTGAAAATGAAATTTGTTTCATGCACCAATACTAACATATATGATAACAAAAGAAAAGCTTTACTTAGAGATGGAGTTGACGGAATAAAATAGTCTAGTTTTCAATCAAGTTAGGATCTAAATTAATTCAAGACTAAATTCAATACATTTCATCATTAAACGAAAGTTTTATCTTCTGATAGCAGTAGGGCACAAACTCTAATGATTGAATAATCAAATATTTAAATAACTAAAACAATTAACAGACATAAATATAGAAAGTGTCCAAAGGGATAAAGGGAAGAATATTTGAATGTAAATCCTTCAATTATAAAATCAAAACTGTATAAATGGCTCAACGATTTTAATCAACATCAAAAGCTGTCCAAAATTACTCTTGATTTTCACTTTTAACTGATCAGTAATAAAAGTTAGGAGCAGAAATACATGCAGGACATTAAATAAAGGAAATATTTGGTGTTAAATGTTTTGACATAAAATTTAAAGCCTTAATTATCTAAAGATAGCCAAGACTTATTTTCAGGCTTTAAAATTCTTGTTCATAAATGCAAATCGTTCATTTTAGTAAATCACAGCTAAGGTTATTTTATATTTGGTCTCAGATGCAGCGTTTCGTTCAAAGGTAATCGAGTTTACTGCTACATTAAGCAAATAATTATCCTAATTGCTCCTATAATCGATAGATATGCATTTATAGAGAGGTCTGGACGTTCAACTGAAACAAAGTCACTAAATCAAGACCAATAGCATGGAATCATTGACGTATGAAAGCAAACAAGTTCATTTAAATTTAATGGGAAATTCTTTGTAATTTGAAATAAAAAAGAATGGCTATAAACAGAAAATAGTCTTTAGGATTCAAATAAGCGATTTTAAATTCATTTTATAATCTAAAAATAGAATTAGCTTACAAAGAATACAATCGTATGAGAAACCCAAGAATTGGATGAAAGACTTCAAAACTAGAATCAATAAATGTAGTTCTTAAAATTCTATAATGGTCATATTATACTCAATATGATCAATTTTTCCTTCTGTATTTACCTTCATGTATTCCTTGAGCTTAAAGATACTCGCACTGAAGAAAAAAATAAGTATTTTTAGCCAAATGATTTGTCTCATGCAATTTAAAATATTTGTTGCTTATAAATCCATTAAGGCATTTGCTATTCCAGGGGTAATATTGGCAAACAGCTGTCACCAATGCGCTGATGATAAAACTATGCTCTGCAATGAGTGATGTAGTTTTGGCTAATATGTTTGCTTCTATCTGTTTCTTATCATTATAATCTAAAGGTCTGCTCTTTGCTATTTGATCGATTTCATTCGTTTTAACAGGATTGCATGCGATAAAATTTTAAAATAATTGCTATATTTAATAAGGTAGAAAATTTCATTTATCTCTGTGTTTTTTATGATAATTGCATAACTTAGAAACTAACCTTCATAAGTCTTTAGTTTAAACACAAGATTGTATGATTTCATATGGGCTAATATAATCTTGGACCCATCTATAAATGTTAAAATTTCTGAAAGAGTTTCAGATCTTTAATTAAAAACTCGGCGTATGGCAGAGGTTGCTAATTACTTGTCAAGGGACGCAACTGTTTCTCGCATCGCCAGATACGATAATGACATCGACAGCCCCGTATCCATTTCAAATACTTTCCGTTATAAAGAGTGACGCATTTGCGAAACGACTGGAATCGATTGGATGCAAATCGGCTCCGTTGATGCAAAAAGGAAGCGGTCGACTCCTTTTGCAACGTTATTCCAACGCACATTGTATACAAGCGAAGGTATTTAAAGGCTAAGAAGAGGTTTGCAGAGAGAGGGTGAGTTAATGAGCGGCGGTGGAAGGCGTGCGCATAAGAGAATGAAAAACACGCAGGAGGAGGTACTTTCTAGATTGGCTTTTCATTTTCACGAAGGAAACAGGCTCTTTTTATTTTTTCCATGTCTATTACAGAGGAAATGTCTAAAAGCGAAGATATAAAGGCATGGATACAATAAAAAAGGGAAATAAACGATGGGATACTTATTTTTAAGAAAGAAACCATGTGAAATTGTTAAATGAGAGTTCAAAACGTTAATTATAACTATTCCACTGTCCCTCTTGGTGGATTAGGACAGCTTTTCGCCCGTTTCTTTTCGGAATCGCATTCGATCGCGTCTTTTGATTGCAATGCGGTAACTGCAGAGACTGTCTGTGTTGATGTCCGACCGATCTGATTCCGCGTCAACAGAACTCGTTCTGTTTGTCTGCTTTTAAGTTTGAAAGTAAGCGTACACTTAGAAGACTCCCAATAATAGCGGTGGTGGTCTGTGTGAATCGAATTTCAACTGGAGAGAGGATTCTTAACAAACAACCTCCGTTGCCACGGCGGCCATTTCTGTTTTGCGCGAAAAAGCATCTCCGTGCAGCATCGTCCATTTAAAGTTAACTACTTTGGAGAGGAATTTTAGTTAAAAATGCATGTATACATTCTACTTTATCCTCTGGTATCAAGTATTGGAAATATAAATTATATTCAATTAATTTATTAATATTTGATTTAAGCTCATGTGATTAATAATAAAATATAAAATTGAATGAATGTAGATAAAATGAAAGAATTGCATTTATGATCATTTCATTTTTAGTTTTCGTCATCCGAACTAAGATTTACCACACACTATTTTAAATCGTGTTAGGAAAATGGTAATTTATAATCTTACATATGCTTCGTAATTCACTCTACTTATCTGAAAAAGTATTAAGCTTTTAAATAAGGCACTCTCACATAAGAAACAGAAACTTTAACACGGAAATTTCTGAATTATTTGTTTCAACTTTTAATTTGGAAACAAAAATATATATCTGTCAGGCTCATTTTCAGTTATGCAAGCTGAGCGTGCAAATTTGTATATTCTAGTAGAAGGGAAAATAAGGGTTTGAGATAAAATGAATTTGATTATTTATATAATTTGAAGCTCTTTTTCCTTGTAATAATTAGCAACAAGAAAAGTAATTTCTTGGAAAATAATAGTCTCTTATGGTCTGACGGGAGTACACCTTCTGGAAGAGTAAAGGTAATGTGAGATTTTCATGCAAAATTTTAATCGCTTACATAAAAAGAGGTCAAAAGGGTAGTCTTCGTTGGTGGAGAAGATAATCAAATATTATAATATTCTATATGAATGATTCTTCGACGGCTTAAATTAAGCACACGAAAGAGGAAAGAGAAACAGCATAAACTATTTCTCAAATAATGAAAGGAAAGTGGAATGATACTGTATTCATATGGATTTAAAACAGAAGCGAAGACTTGCACTTGAATTTACTTAAGTTATTTAGCAAATTTCTAAATTTTGTGAGATAATTCTCTAAGAACTGCAAAGAAGATTCCATATAGAATCATGTCTAGAGAATGTATTTTATCCGAAATGATTTGCCAGAGAGACAAAAATGATTATCAAATATAAATGGAATAAAATCTAAATTTATGATTATAATTTCAAAGTGGAATGATCATCTACAGAGAGATTCTCTAATATCTTAAAATTTTAGTTCGTATCGTAAATAAATGATATCGTATTAAAATAAGTCATATCATTGAAATTATTCATTGAGAAAATTTCTCATTTTATATATCTGATTTTATTCCATATTACCATCATGTTATTGAATCTCTTAGCTATCACCTCTATTTATATATACGCATAGCTATGGAATCTGTCTATATTATAGTATTTGTATTTTTAAAAAGATCACTATGATAGAAAATAAAATACGCAGGCATTTACAAATGTAATTGCACCAACGTATGCATTAAACACTCTAAACGGATGTTTGTAAAGTATTTATAACATCTTCGATAATTATGTAAGGAGTTCATGATCTAACGTCCTCAGTATTTTACATCGTATTAAATTCTAGTAAAAAGTTCCATCCTGTTTAGATTTTTGGATAAATTTATTTAAATTCCAATTTAATTATAAAATACGGTAACCTTCATTTTTCTGAACAAGATGTAAAATTTTCAAGACATTTTATAAAAAGAAGATGCGACATAGTATATAAATATCAACAAAAAATAAATACAATTAATTAAAGACTCTTCAGAGTACACATGTAATTCAAAATCTATATATCTGCTATTTTCCATCAATATTTTGATCGATTAGAAAATTTTTAATTTGAAATAAGGTCTTGAGCATACACTTGTCTTCTTTCTGATACAGGATATCAGAAGTAAAATTCAGA
The DNA here is from genome assembly GCA_020796165.1 of Pantala flavescens. NCBI lineage: Eukaryota > Metazoa > Arthropoda > Insecta > Odonata > Libellulidae > Pantala > Pantala flavescens. The sequence continues at coordinate 31,549,226 of CM036884.1, read as the reverse complement.
ATCAACAGTAGAATATGAAATTTATCTCATATTCCACCGTCTAAGTAAAAGTATTTCCTGTTATACACAGCATGAATAGAAAACAATATATAGAGTGGATTGCAATTACTTCTCAATAAAGCTCAACACGAAACTATAATTTGAAATTTTAATTAACTGTTCCAAACATAGAAGAACACACGATAAATGGATGTAGCCATTACCTTAAAAAACATTACAGATACGTGTGTATTGTAATTTCATCCTTGAATTTTACTAATTACTTTCACATTCAAGAGAAACATACCATGAACCTCTCATAGAGCTAATATTATCACAAAGAAAATAACTAGGAAAATATTTCCTGTTTAATTTTATTGAATACTGGAGATAATTTTCTTTGTTAACTATAATCCTAAAATTTGCCAGTCAATATTTCATAATTTGTTCTAAATATACTCTACGTGCCAGCGTGTTTCTTCAGCGCATTTCGCGTCACATTCGATATAGTATACAAGTAGTTTTTAGCTGTAATTTAGATACAAGTTGCCTTAATTGTAATAAATGTTGTGTCTTCAAAGTATCGAGCGATGTGAGAGGCATTTGGAGGGGAGCCCACTTTCCCTATTGGTTCGGAATGCATACATCTTTCACTCGATTGCAGCGTCAATTGGAAGCGGACAAGGCGCGGAAGTGGACCCGAGTGAGCCTCGAAGACGTTCCAACATCCCGACCTTCCTCAACGGTCACATTCCAAGACTTCGTCCACTTGCATCTAATGAGGCCATTGGACGGCGATTGTGTTGATTAAGAGGCCATTAAGGAAAGTATCGAATCGTGGTGATGAATCACTTGGAGTAATTATGAAGATGGTGAAGAGTTGTGTTTAGATGAAAGATTGATGGAGTTACAGAGACAACTGCTTTGAGATCTCAATCGACGCTTCTTTTGATTGAGTCTTTTCATGAATGTTCCCTCATTACAAAACAGCATGTTCATTTTTAACTGAGCAAATAAATAATTTTGTTTGAAAAGAATCGAAATCTATTGCAATCTACATACAATGTATAGTTCTGGCGCATACCGATATCTAATCGTATTTAAATGTATAGGATAGAATTTTGAAATTCAGCAATTATTTATGAGAACTTTCAATTACATATATCCACATCTTTTCACGTACAATTTGTGCATATCATCGTCTAAAAATCTACTGCTAATTGATGTTAATTGCTTCAACAAAGTATACATTGAACATATTTATAAACCTTTATTTCAATTTCTTGCGAGTTGATTTTATTTCACAAACAAAATTTATGGGGCAATTTTTTTACATTTCGTGATTATTATAAGGTTATTGCAAATATATTAAGGGCAGAAATAAAGTACGGGAAATAGCTGATTGTTATCTAAACTAAAGAAGAACTCAAGAATTATTCTTCCGTAAATATTTTCTAAATTAAGAATATTACCGAATAAATGTATATGTATAGTTATGTAGTCTTTATTATTTAAATTAAACATTCAGTTTCTGATTAAAAATATTATATATTTCTCAATCTTAAACATACTAAGATATCCTATGGAAGGATGAACACAAAAGAATTCCTTCTAAAAATCTAGACGAACAAAATGAAAGATAACTTACAGTACGATGTAATAGTTTTCAGATAATATCCTTTTCTAATTAATATGAAAACTTAAGATTTATGACATGAAATATATCTATGGAAGAAAGAACTCTTATATCATTCTCCTGTAATTACAATTCAAAACAGCATTTTCACTAACCAGTTGGTAGAAGCCTATTGCAGTGAAAAGTGGTAGTATTATTATCCTTAGAATCAAAAGTATAGATTTTCGATCGAGACTATCTCTACGTTTGTGAACAGTGTATGAAGCTTAATTGAATTGCAGCTTTGAGGAGAAATTGATTGAATTTGTGATAGTGAGTGCTTGGCTCCAAACGTAAATGTTTCATAATTATGTAAGGATTCTGCGGGGCAGAGATGCATATGGACCCAATCAAATACTTGTTATTCATGTATTAAATATATGGAAAATTCTTAAATATTATCTTTTTCTATTAAAAATAATAAATTATTGGTAACCCACAGGGGGATTAGGTACTATATCATTGTATCCCCAAGTTCTCATCAGGTAAACTCATTTCTAATTCTGGAATTCGAAATTTAAATTTATTTTGGGTGTACATAAAAATCAAAATTTCCCTTGTCTGAAAATTGTGACCTTATTATTACATTTATTTTTAAGAAATTAAGGCTTCTGTAAATAAACATTCAAATGCCAAATTTTATCCATTCTATTCGGAAAATCATTACGTTTCGCATTTTAGATAAATATTAGAGACACTGATAAATGATAACATTTTACTGTCGATAGCAGCAATCTAAGATCAGGAAAAGCAAAATAGAGTACTATAGTTATTATATGTTGTAAAGGAATAAATTTGCTATCAAGGAATGAGTTATGGTGATTTGAGTCACACGAAGAAACCAGGAAGGAGAAATGTGGCATTTAGAAGTCATCTAATGCCACGAAAAGATGGAATCCAAATCCACACATCTAAATTCCTTTTAACCGAGGAAATCCAGCCAATGCAGGGAGAGACTCACTTTGCCCTTTGAACCGAAAATTCTTGTTGGGTAAGAGAACACTCGTTTCCATTCACCTGATGCCCAATCAGTTGAGGAACCGTTTGGAAAACCACAAGATAATGCACTCTAACGGGAATACGGTGCAATAAGACGGGGTAAGTAGATGAATGGGAAGGAGAGATAAGGAGAGAGGGCCATGGAAACCTGAGATACGAGAGGAAAGATTTGCAAAGATAGCGGCGGTGGGTGGAGGCGCTTAATCAAAGGAGAGGGTGAAAAATAGGGAGAAGATGGGAAAATATAGCCCGAGCGGGGAAGATGGGGTGGGATGAAAGCACCCTGAAAAGTTGGATGGGTATCCATTTACACCGAGGGCATACCATCTTTCTCCTCGTGGTCTTACATCCACTCAGCCTTCCTTCCACATATCCTCTTTACCTTCTTCCTCCTCTATTCGCTCAATTTTTCAACTTAATTCAATCCCTTTATCTTTCCTACCCTTTCTTATATTCGATACCAGAGTTTCTTCTTTATGGTCCTCATTTGCATTTCATTTTGCACGTTCACACCTCTCCTATTAAATCCACGCTGTTTTTATTTACTTTCTTAGTCTTGCATAACTCTAGATTTGCTTGATACTCACTCCATGTTCTCCTGTTTTCATCTTCACTATGTTTTATATAATCTCTTTGACTTGCTCACATTGACTTCTAACGTTTATATTAATCATTCAACTTCTTTTCTTTTAACCATCGTCGAAGTCTTGTAAACAATATGGATGGGTGATTTATATTTCGTAAAAAATTATTACCATTGTTTTTGTGATTTTAAAATCATTTCTCCAGAGGTTTATACATTTTATGTTTTAAATATGCTCTAATAATACATCTTATTTTATATTTTCAGCGTATAGAATTGAATTTAGACAAATTTGCCTCCTGATTTGTATAAAATTTTAGTTTGACTTCTCTTGCTTGGTAGTGTGAAAATCTCTACAAGATCGACTTCCTCTTCAGATTTCCTCTTACAACCATTAATTATACGGCTAAGAAATTGCCTCTTTGTACTTCTTATAATCAATGTCCTTTGGTATAAAAAGAGACGGCAGAATTTTACGCGAGCATTTATTACCGTTATCATCTTAAAACGCTTTCAAAATAACTTCCCTCAGAGATTTTCCTGGCGGTGCAACGTTCCCTCTGAATAATTATCTTCCTCATCTCACCACCTCTATCTATTTATCATACACTCCTTTCCTAATTTCTTCATTGGCCTTCCCTCAATCCTTCCTCTTCTGAGGCGTTCCTTATTTTCTAATGGATTTCTCGAGGCGATGTAAAATTACCCTTCACGTTTTTTGAATGCTGCGCAATCACTTCCAAAGATGCGCTATTTCAAAGTAATTACCGAAGTTCCTGTTACTTTAACCGACTGGAATTACTTTTGTGATTGGCAATTTATTATATTAAGAAGTTGATAGCGTTGCAAAAATGGCGCAGCGTAAGATTTATTCGCGGTGATAGTTTCGCAAGAGAAAAACAGCGTTTTTGCGTTAGTGCGCTTTATTGCCAAACATTTAGAGAGAGATGTGTGCTAATAAATGCAACCTAATTCAACCACACGAAAGGCGAAAAACTTGTTCTCACTCTCTTAGGGGCAAAAAGTACAAACAAACCGTTCCTCGAGATCATTTTCCTAATTGCAAAGAGATCTCTTATAAGTCCTGAGGAAATTAATCAGCGAGATAATATCAGTGTAAACTTGGAACTCTTAAGGAACAAGATTATCTCGAATTCATTTTACGAAATAGCTAAAAAATAAAAGGCTTTGATAATGATTAAACGTTCATTCTTAATGAATGTTTCCTCTTAGAAAAAATTACTACGTAGCAGCTAACGGTTCCACAGAAAAACCTTGCTGACCTGAATTCACAAAGGAATGGTGATGAAACCTTAGATGTGCATTCAATGCACTTTAAAAATGAATTTGCTGCATTATGACATGATTTTACCTCATCACTCTTCCATGAATCGGGACTAAATAACAGAGTTCGTAAAACATTTTGCTTCTAGTGTATCTTCTCCTTCATATTTTAGGCAACTTATACATATATATCAAAACAGTATCCGATTAGAGTACCAAATTGATAACTGATCGTAAATAAGCAATATTGATCCGAAGAACTCTCCAGTTCACTAAAATGAATATAGTACTTTAAACTATCGCAGACGTATTGGGAAAATACATATTACTATTTAGATTCTGCATGATTATAAGATAAATGATATAAGTACTGAGTGGCAAATTAATCAGAAGATTTAACTGGTAAATGATAGAAATTGAACAAAGAAACGATTTGAAGGGCCTAACTAAAAATAGGAAATAGTGATGAGTACATAAAATAACATGAAGTCTACAAATACAACACATTTATACATTACTATATACGCATAAATATGTAAGCGTATGTTTATATTGCAAGTTCATAAACAATGATAACAATTCATGAATGAACAACTGATACCAAAGTAGTATAAAATAGGAATTAATAATCTATTATTATTTATGGTAGCCGTCATATTAGACGGGAAAGGTTACTTGAATTTAATAAATAAGCACACACAAAATTTTGCTGCGGAATAAACTAAAACTCTTTCATAATAGAGTAAGAGACAAAATAAGAAACAGTTCAAAGGAATAAAAGAAAAGATATCGCTATAAGTGATGAATTCTCCACTCGTTTAGTTGATCATTTTGAAAGTTTTGTCGTTAGCTTAGTGGGTCGACTGTGAAGAGCATTATTTTGCTTTGAAACGTTTAAGAAGTTTCAATGGATCATTGATTAGTGCGGTTAAATTTAACGATACTCATTCCGTCTCATCTGTTTCAAAAGATTAAATTCTTCGGCACAGGATGTTAACTTTAGAGTCACTTGAGATGAGAATCTCCAAAGTAATTGGAGTTTTCAGACAAAGCAGTCGAACTTTGTAGTTATAAGTATTAGGAAAGCATTGGGCGCTTTGATAGCTATGCTTTCAATATGATTGATTAATATTTAATTGTCAGAAATGTACATCAGAAAGGAGTAGTTTAATGACCGAAGTTGACTACGGGCCGTTTAAATTCAAGATACGTTTGTTCTCCGCAACTAATTTTCGACAACATCTCTAATTTAAAATCGGTTGCATCTAAACGCATATTCATTGTTATCAATTTTAGAAATGCGTTACATAAAATTTATCGTTTAAATAAAACTCACTCTAATAGAGTATGAAATTTAAAACATTTTGGATTTAATTTCAGATTCACGAAATTTTCATTTATTTTGTGAGACCAAAAAATTCTTTTTAAAAGATTGTTTTAAATTTACCAATAGGTCCTATGGCATATTTAATCATTATAAGGTTTAATTCAGTTAGATATTAATTTAATTTCACGAATTGTAAGGACAAAGATTATCACCCACAAGAAAGCGTATACACTCAGTATTAGATAATTCTTTATTGTATTCCAACCTCCAACGAAATATAATTTCGGAGTTACATAGAAGTTTTCAGATAACTCTGTGAATTTAATATGATCTACCTTCTTATTCGCCATGTTCTGCATGAATATCTCGTATAAGTAATGGTCACATATATTAAAAATGTATGTTTAGACGTAAGCTTTAGTGAGAAGAAATTGTAAACTATAAAAAATACTTTTAATTTTGCTCTGTTTCTCAAAAATATTTCGCTTGAATTTTTCCTTTCATAATTAATTCAAAATGGACGTGTAAATATGAGGTATTATTAATTTCATCAAATCTATTATGAAATAAATAATGGAAATTATTTTATTACATGTAACTGAAAAATAAATTGGAAGTCTAATTTTCTAATTTTTCCATACAAATTGTATCATGTATTTCAGATATCAGATATATGGAAAATCTAAAATGCGAACGAATGTTTCTGGATCAATTAGGTTTGGTGCGCAATCTTCTTCATTGTTTCGCTTCGTAACTCCAATGCTAAGAATGTGCTTACAATTACCTAAACATACAATCGATACTTGCCTTCGGGAAGCGATGCTTTTATTGGCGTTGGCAAATGATTTGGCAGACCTAGTAATGGGTGTGCAGGACTTAATTGAGATAGCTTCATCAACTAGTAGCCACGCAAGGTACGACCAAAGACCTTTCATCTTGTGTTAGAATTACTTAAAGGTAATTTAAAAGTATTTTTGACACATTAATATCCTCTTCATAGCAGAAACCAGAAATTATTATAATTTTGAAATTTGATTACTGAGGAGAATTTGGCGTGCAAAAGAAAATATTAATGGGAATCAAGAATAATGATGAAACTAGCATGAGAATCGAGGAGTTTTGCACTTGAGAAATAATTCCATCAGCAAAAGTTATTTGATGTAAACCTAATTATAGAAGTAAATTTTATCCTTAAATTTATTATTTTATTGTACTTTAATGCCGAATTTCAGATAAGATATAGCTTATTATGTGGTTATATGATGCCAATATATACAAAATTTACCAATTACATCAAGAGAACATTAGAAATCAATATTTCTTTATTGGTATTATTATTGCTATTTAGATAGCTTGTTTGGAATGGTATCTCCAGATTCCCACAAACAGTAACTGCTTCTGGTCGGTTTGCCACAGTATCATCTAATTTAATTTCTTAGCATTAATGTGTAACAAAAATCAGTTCATGAAATCTTCATAGGATTTTAGCATATAAAATTCACTGAATAAATATCAACCTTTTTTAATATCACGATAAAAAAAGAATTAACGTCAACGAAACACATGCAATAATTGTATACTGTAATTAATGGGAAATATCCCTAATATTTAACATAGGTTTCCCTTAGATTTAACGTAAATAATTAAACGTTAACTGTTAATTACATTCGACTTAACTGTACATGAACGGTGATATGCAAAAATAAACGATTCATTTCAAACTAATTTAAGGTTATTATTTGAATGTTCTTGGCGACGTATTATTCACTTAAAATTCGAATTAAAATATTCTTGTATTAATTCACTAAAATAAGAAAAATTATTTAGTAGTCGAAAAATCATGAAAATTACTTTTAAGCTAGGAATTGATACTCCATCTTCAATCATGATTATCATTATCTAAGAATCTCAATTTTTCCTTAAATATAAGTGCTCGACGCAAAGGAAAAGTAATGGCAAGCTGGTGATTTTCTTTTTACCTGAATTAATACGTTCCATTAACTGAATCATTAATTTTTATACATTTAAGTGGTTTCATAGTCTCAGATAAAAGTATAATGAGTAAAGATAGTACGATTTTGACAGCGTATGACTATCATTATATGAATTAGAAAGAGAATGTAATTGGTAATAAAGATTCGAGTGATGAACGGTCAAAAATAAAATACCAAATTCAGAATGATATAGAATTTATACAGTGTATAAGATAGAAAGGTGTGGCGTTCGCAGAGCAAAATAATAATTATAAAAGAGGTATTTATATCGGATAATTGTTTTAAATAAATATAAATCCATAAATATTTGGCAACATAACAATGAGGTATATAATTTAGAATTACCATTACAATAATGAAAGTTCTTCCTTTTTTCCGAAAGAATACTCATTCTACTTGAAAAATACTTCGCTTTTTCAATATATATTTAAATTGCTGACGTTTTATCAGATACAGAGTTCCAGAGTACGGCAAAAGAAGTGAATTTCTTAAGTAGAAAAATATTAATATAAACTTTTAAAGGGAATATAATAATATTCTTGAGATTGTATCCTTCATTATTTAATGATTTTTATAATGTTAGTTTCGTCTATTTGAAATCTTTTCTTGGATATCTGACAGTAACCAACTAGGGTTTCTAAATTAAAATAATGTCTCATACATTACTTCATAAGAATGAAGCACAAAATTTGCAAAACTTTGTAATCGGAGTGAATTAGAGCTGTAAAATGATTCAGATCTACGGCGGAATCTATGCGTAAAATTTTCAGAATATTTATGAAGAAATCTGTCAATGAAGTGATATTTTTTATGAATAGATCATAAATCTAAAATATAAACACATGGTAGGATATTGTGTTTCTACTAGAGCAACATAATCAGTAGTCGGTTTTGATCGAGCTAGACAATATTATATAAGACAAAGCGGACATGTTTTTCTTCGAAATATGCTCTTCTTTTACTTTGCAAAGTTGACGCAAAAGAAAAATAACAAAACTACATTAAAAAATAATAATTCAGGATTAAATTTAAGAATAAAACTATGTCGACAGATAAGAGGAAAACCCTTGAATTCAAATTAATTCCAGGAAAAAATAATTTATAATGCCGTTAGTTTAAATAACTTTTGCTGCAACTGCATTAAAAAAAATATAACGAATTACATCTTTACCGATTTAAAATAAGTCTCATATCTCTCATTGTCTCTCATAATTTTTTGTAAATGTAATTTAAGATATTTAGAATAAAAATATATCAATAGTCATCCAGATGGAAAATTTTACAACATCATAACAAATAGAATATTTTGAATGAATATTCTAATGCTCTTACATTAAATAAAATGCTCGTAAGGTGACGTATACACCTCCGTAACAAGTACAAGAGATGCAATGCACCGACTAACGGATGCGGTGCATAGCGCATAGAGAGTTAGGCTGCTTAGGGCTCCTATTGGAACCGGCCACGCCGAATCCACCATCTAGCTGAGGTGGACTTTTATTCATATATAATGTGCAAACAAAGAGCATCATCTTTCTATATAATTTCCAGTAAAATATTTTGTTTAACTTTCATTACCAACATGAATTTCATTTGACGCATTACAACGTCCTTCTACATCACTGAAGGGTCACAAATATTTGATAAGGAAAATAATATAAAATACAAAATTGGATAAACTGAGATATAATTTAATCGGTATATCTATTGATTTTACTATGATCAACGAATAAATAGTAAAATATACTTTTAAAAATTTACTTTGCCGTTAATTTAGAGCAAAACTGTTTAAATCTTCTCAGATTGTCAAAATGAAATATCTTATACCTAATAATTTTACAATTGCTTGTGAGAAGAAATCATACGTCAATCCCTATTCAAGAAAATAAGTTTCCTCTTTACATATATATCAATATTCGGTACCGATATATCGTAAGAAAATCAGTTTATATAAGAATCACTTTTTCAGCGAGTCTTTCTGACCGCCTTATATAAATATCAAGGAATTATGTGATAGTATAGATTCTAATTTTATGTATTAGAAGCATATATTTACTCTGTTCTCTATACAATTTTTAAAATCATGCTTAGGATGTAAGGTTGCGAGTTGAGCAAGGAATTTCCAATCCATTAAGTCATCAATCAATATCTTCATGTTTTGGCTTTACATAAGCAATAGTAATTCTTTATTTTTTCAATCGTCAATTGATTGCTTTGTTTCATTGCCTTTAGGTGATATTTCAGTTAATTTTGCGCACCCTTTGAGATAAACATTCTATTTTCGCAAAGAAGGGAATTGCCGAAGAAGTCTAATTAGTCGCCTCCGAATCAACAAAGAGGTAATGGAAACATTTTTAGTGATTGCGTTTCATCCCGATCACTGAATTCTCATCGAAGGAGGGTCCTACGATAGAGTCGTTCGCAAGTAATGTTCGAGGGGAATGTACATCATCGCACTCAAATGAAAGGTAAATAAAGATATATGGAAAGCTATTGACTCTATAAAATCCTATACGGATGAGTACAATCAATTAAATGTTTAATATTCTTGAATTAAAATTTGCTAATTACTTTGTGCAATATATTTATGAAAGCCCCTGCTGCCAAAAGAACAAAACATTACGAATAATAGAACTCAAGAAATCTCGATCTCACAAAAAGAGCTATATATTTTTTCTTTAAATTTTGCATCTTTAAATCTGCACTAGATTTATATTTTAAGATTGGTATGAAACGTATTGAAATGCCTCCATAAGAGTACAAAAACAGAACTTTTTGGAATCATAAATTCGCAATCTGATCTGCTGGCTATATTTTTCTCGTAAACTTTGCATAACCATGCTTTGAAGAGGGAATAAGCTCTAAAGTAAAAGATGAGGAAGCTGAATTTTGTCAAGAGGATATGAATAGAATAATTTTAGGTGAATATATTAAAATACCAATGGTGAAATTAGAATAGCAGTATTATAATATCTATAATTTATATTAACTTACGCGCTACATTTATTTCAATTTTTTTCTGTGGCTATATTCAAATGAAAGCAAATTTAAACACGATCTTTTTCCAATAAATAAATACATAAAAATGGATGAAAAATATTAGTTATTAAGTTATATCCGAAAGACAACTGTATATTTCTATTACTACTCTATTGATGTAAATTTAAATATTATACGCAACACATAAGAGATAATAAGTGAATTCCGAACGACTCCCGATTTCATCAATAGCAGCGGTAAAAAAGTGGCTCCCTCTACAAGAACGCAGCCGCCATTTTCAAAGATGGCCGCTGCGGCATCGAATTAAAATTTGCGAAAAATGTTGGACCGACATAAAACTTTACTTATTTATTTCGTCTTTTATTCTAAGTTAAATAAAACACACAATATTTTGCTCTAATTTTAAAATATTTACAACATAAATAGTGTGATAGTATTTTACATACATTGTAAACATACTTTACATGTACATGACGATGTCCTTCCCGCAACGCAAAGAATATATTACTAAGAAGTGAACTTTGAAATGTTTTATAAAAAATCAAAACAGAAGAAAATGACGGCAGTTTTAATGATTCGTTGACTAAAAATTGATTATCATCAACAGAGAAATCACAGACACTCCTTCATAACTCTCATCCTTAATTTTGTTTCGTCATATAGAACTTATTAATTCTGATCCATATACAATGGTATCACAATTATTTTTTAACTTGATTTACTAAACTTATACTTGAATTAATATTTTATAATACCCATAGAATAAGTCTTTTCATATTTTAAGTAGAAAATCGCCGTAATCCCTTGAACGTATTGATAACTATTAAAAGTTAGTGCTCTCATTGGGTTAAGTATGATAATCGTATTACATGCTCTACATTTAAAATATAGGAATAGCAGAGCATATATAATTAAAGTAATAATTTTTAAAATCGAAGCATTGCACGTTGCAAAAATACCCAGTTTGGAATTCATCATTATTAATTCATTATTGATTTTGCAAATCATAGTATAAATTTTTTAGTATTTTGAGATTGCTTATGATAAATTTAGAGCTTAATTTCATTGCCAATTCGTGATCAGATTACAAATCTATTATTTATTTCTAATAAATCTAATTCCTTTCAGCATAAATTTCGAAAACCTATTTCAAAAATCCTTTGCAGTAATTACTGTACTACCGACGAACCCATTTTATAAATATGACATAAATCGTATATTAATAAAGTATTAATTCAGACTACGGAAATATTATTCCTTAAAGATGTGTATCTCCATTGCAGAATAATTAACTATACGCTCTCATTTATGAAAATCTTCTATAAATCATCTTATGGTTCAACGTTGAGTGCTGTTACCCCAATTAAAACTAGTCTTCTTTTTACTAACATGAGAAGAGTTAATCCCCATATAAATGCATATATTTATCTTGTTTACAACCTAAGAGATATGCAGAGCTGGGAGTTATATGGAGCTGAATACCTCTTCCCTTGATTTTTACTTTTGAGGGCATTCAGCAATCGTAGCAAAACTGACAATACTAATTCACTGAAAATTCCTTACCCATGACAGCATTAAATGGAAGACTATCTTTTAAATAAATTTACCGATCACTGCATTCCTAAAAACTCTAGATCAGGCAGCGACAGTTATCTAATATCTTTCTCTTTTCTCCTTGATTTATAAGAAAAGCTTTGAAGTTGAATGTCCAAAATAGATTGCAAGGATCCTGTTAGTATTCTCACTTACTGTTTCTATAGATCGCTAAAAAACCCATGTGCATCTATTTATGTTCCATCAGGCTCATCCGTCACCCTTCATGTAAATGCAGGTATAAGAAAATACGAACAATTGATAATTAATTTTATATTTGCTTCTATTAATCATTTGGCTCATTAAATTCCGATCAGTGATTAATCGTTTGATGGATTGATATTATCTTCCTCGTTAGGCATATTCTGTACATCATCTAGCCATCCTCACTTTTCTCACTCATTATTATATATAATGAATGTTCATTTAAAAGTGAAGAGATACAATTACACTGCTATAAGGTACTACTTAGTGAAGTGATATCTATCGAATAACAGCAATTATATTATGATTGCTTCTTCATAGAGAAAGCCTTGACCAAGCTAGTTACTTTGAGATTCACTCTTTTTAATTAGTATTGTTTTTGTAGCAGACTTCGTCAAAATCCTTTACAAAGAGGGAAAATTGTGCACGTCCACTTATTCTTTACTCTTAACGAAGTGATGGAAAAGAGTAAATAGGACTTGTTTTAAAATTAATATAGATTCTTACAAAAGGAAAATACTACTTTCTACTAGCTAGCTAACTATGACACGGTCAATTACTTCGTCAGAGAGCGAGGTTAATGAGATGAGTCTATAATTTCTAGAGTCATCCTTTGATCCGCTTTCATAAACAGGAGTATCATTAACTGACTTGCAATTTATTGGAACGCTGCCTTCACTGTCTGTCTCACGTAGCGACTTCAGAATACAGATCTAAAAATAGGGAAATGAAGTAGGGATATTAATTATAATGAAAATAATCAAACCGATTTTTAGTTGTAAAAATAAATTAGTTCACAAGAACTTGTCTTTGAGCTGTTTCTTAGATACGTAATTCAACAGCAACATCTAAAGAATTTCTGAGAAAAGTACATGGTATTCGGGTAATATTTCTATCAAGAAAACCCCTTGCTACGATTCCCTACTCCAATAGGATATTTGAAATTTGAATGCATTTAATATATTTATTTAACGTCATGACGTTCTACTTATCAATTCTTACAGTATTTTCAGCCCAAAATATTATATTATTGTCATAGTAGAAATTGTATTCCTGAAGTTTAATTTGCAAATTTTAGATAATTTTATTAATGACTGAGTAAAGGTAGAAGAATAAAGTGGAAAGTATTGCAAGAAGTATTAATTGCCATAAAAAAGTATCAGTCGTAATTTAAATGCATTTAAAATTAAAAAATGACCATCTGTTCTTATTATTTGAAGTAGCGATAATGAACCTAAGAGTTCAGTGAATCTATCGGTGCTACGAATGCTATAAATAGCACACTGTGCAGAAAATATAATTTCAGTCAATTAAGGGATGATTAATTATAGAGTGGAATGCCCTCAAAATAGAGATAGCATATCAGTGGAATATATTACAACATGATACATGAATTACGAGTATATGAATGGGAAATAATATATACCGCATTATTATATAAATCCACTTAATTCATAAATCTGATATAGTATCTCATCCAAGAACGTTGGTAATTGTATATTATTATTTGTAATTATTTATGATTTTGTTCCTAAGAGTGTAACCGAGTGTCAGCATACATAGAAAAATTAAAAGTCTAGCTTTAAAAGTCAAATAAATAGCATGAAAAATACAAGGGAAGGACATCACCATGTATGACATTATAATAACCCTCAAACAATAAAAAATGCACAATACACACGTCTAGCATTGCTAACGCATGTGAAATTCATCAATACAAGCAAAACAACAATCACCAATCCTATCCAGTCTATAATCCTTCACAAAGCTTACATTAAAAACTGACCATTCATATAATAGAAATTTTCAGTACGTTCTACACGATTCATAATAATCCCTTTCTTCTTCAAACAAAAACATTTTATACGTATATTCAGGTAATTGCAGAATCTATATTATGGCCCTTTTCAGAAACAGTAATATGTAAACGATTCAAAGTACCTAAAAATATTCAGTCATTTAAATCATCATATCCTTTCAATTACTCACTTAATATTCTTTTAGAAATTTGGCATAGAATTGTTGGATACTCGTATTTTTAGAAAGATGTAAGAAATTAGAATTTTGGAAACAGATGAATATGACATCGGTTGGGGAGTCCTAGTCCAACTTTTGGCTAAAATATTAGAGTAAGAGACAAATGCAAGAGAAATTTATTTATCAAGGAAAAACAGTATTTGAATCACAGATGAATAATTCGAATTTTTGAAGTTTAAGATACTTTGCAATTATTTCAAAGAAAGCAAGTATGAATTGTTGGAGAAAATAAAATCATAATACTTCATGTACCGCTTTAACACAGTCATTTACAAGTAAACCTATACCTATTTATAAATATAAGATGGCTGTTTGAATGAGGCCTAAGGCCCAAATGATTCGTGAAACTCATTATGCATTCATTTTGACATAGAATAGCACTAAACTCATTTAAATTTCGACTAAAACTACGATAAAGTGGAAAACGTCTCCTAGCACCGAACTCACTCCGGTGCGTTAGGTGCGCAGATTTCTCTGAATCTATTTGGCCGCCTCAATTTCCATGACGACGGGCAAAAATGCGGACATACATAAAACATCCACATCAGGTAGCGCGACTGATATAGCTGCGCCGGCAAATGGATTCTCTAAGTACACAGGCCCATAAATGCACTCGATAATCGAACGGGCTTTCTTTCCATCCTCTTTGATGACGTCTCTCATAGGAAAATTAATGATAAAGACCTGCGCAAACGAAGCCTTGAATAATTGAGAGCGTTTCTTTTCGTTCGGTTATCGATAGCGGAGCTGTATCCAGGAAACGTGCCGAAGGGCAAATTGTTTTATGGCGCAGTTTTTGAAGTAAAAGTTGATATGGCTTTGTGGATGGCGTTCCCTGTCATTTCCCAACAGGAAATTATTTCTGTGCGATAAAACGCAGGTCCGCTCACCTTTGACTCGTGAAAACTCTTAAGACGCATCAATGGCTTATGATGCAATTTTATTTTCCTATCGAATTTCAGTAATTCACCCAAATGATGGGTGAATTTTCGTACCGTGATATGTAAACTTATATATATATATATATATATATATATTTTATATTCAAATATCAATTTCAAAGATTAAGTATAACAAATTATGCTTCGGCTTTTTTATCGCGTTATGAAAAATAATTTGCTTAACTTTATAGATTTAGATAAATTGCTTCAGTGTGTGAATTGCATGAGAGTTACGCTTGTATGGCTTAGAAACTCAAACCAAACCCTGTTCTGTAATATGGTAATAAATTCATTTCAAATTTATAGAGAACTATGAAAATACAGTTTATGAATGGTTTTAGTAACGAAATAAACACAAAATGAGGGTTAATGTGGATCCCTTTCCAAATTCAGATGTTTAGAATACATAGCAATTGAAATAGTGTTCCATATAGTTAATGTAATTATTGAAATAAAACGGTGTTCAAGAATTTTTCGAATACGAAAAACTGCAGAAATTTGAGGTTGAAGGTGATAGTGATTTTCCATTTTAAAAACCTTTTGAAAGAGTTATTTTATAATATAATTAGTTTAATTTTAGAGAATTTATTTTAATGATAATTATTAATTTATAATTCAAATTATTTATCTTAACTGAATTGATTTCTGAAAATATATATCCCTAAGAATAAACTCGATTGAAGGAAAGTCTAGAAATAGCGACCATAGCTGCAGGTCAACGTAGAGGCGGGGTCTCTATTTTATGGTTTCTAAGTTTAATACTTTCATTATTCTTGATTTTATAATAATATATTTACTGGACCTTTTACTTTATATAATGATCTTAATGAAATCTACCTGATCAAATTAATATCCAATTTCTCGAGTAGTCTCTGAGTGATAATTCGAAATTAATATAATCGCTAAAAACAATTCCATAGATTGTACGTACTGCATTTAGAAATCCTCTTTATTTGTAATATCTGTCTTAAGTAATGAACGAATCTATGGATCATTTAAGGATACTTAATTGGACTCATTTTTAATATTTCATGAGTAAAGGATTTGATGAGTAATGAAGAATGTATATAGCACTCCTTTTTTCACCCTTATCACATCAGAGCCCTTTTCATTACTTTTTTATTTGCAGAGAACTTAAAAAATTTCTAATATGAGAACGACATATTCATAAAACTCAAAAATCACTCTTGCATTTAGGCACAAATCCTTAAATGTATTATCATTGTAATAAATGAATAATATTGTGTAGCGTAACAACTCCTATAATCCGCCATTTTGTAAATGGATGCATACATGAAATTATATTTCACCGAACTTCTAACCGAAGGCGTAAGAGCATAGTTTTCATGACGAATATCTTACAATGGTTCTCTAAATATTCGATGGCAATAGACCGTTAGCCGTTCATAGCATCAAACGGAAAGTGCAGCACGATCTCTCCGCCTGCACTGCTAAGCGCATTCCCTTCTAATGCAACCACAAACTGGTTCTACTGCATCGATGAAACCTTCTGATCTAACTATGGAGATAAGACGCAGTTTCATATGATTTCAACCGAGAGAAATGAAGCCCTACTAAATTTGATCATGATAGAAAATTCTTATTTTGAATAAATTCTGGTATTTTTTCCAAATAATAGGACAATTATCTTTGGCAAAAATAATTTGAAATGATTCAGAATAAATTTATATGATTCTAGTTCACTTGAACACTTCACAGCAATGTCTTAAATTCTCTGGAATGAATTTGAATCAATTTGAAGTTTTAAAATGAACTCCGAACCATAGAAATCATCCTAAATAGGGTAACATTGACCAATATCTGAATTTAAATTTATCTAGTCCTAAGTTAGTCTTTCATATAATTATATATCCTAAGTTAGAACCATAGAAATCATCCTAAATTTCACCTTGAAATTAAAAATCCATAAAATAGTTTTAGCAAACAATAGAAAATACAACGTTATAAATGAGTGAAATCATGTAATGTAGGAATAGATCCATTTTAGCCAAGCTGTATTTTGCGTTCTCATTGATTTCTAGTGCGCTTTTCTACGAAATAAATTCCTTTTTGTTTCCGAGAGAAAAACTTCTAAATTGTATTACTTTTATCCTCATCTTCCTCAATAAATTCTTAGTATTATAGATGAGACAACATTTGTAGGGTTACTTTTGATCTTAAAAAGTGAGATGATGGGCCAGTACGTTTCACAATTTGATTTGACTATAATTTTTTAGTGATTTCTCAATAAAGGTGATTTCTATTCCTGAAATTATTTTCACCCTTACGATATGTATTTAGTGACTGATCTTATGAGAAAGAAAATAGCATTTTGTTGAATATTTTAGATTTTGCTGGGAATAAATTCAGCCTTAGGATAATTTCAGTCAACATTTTATATTATAGGATCATCTAACTTAAGAGATTGATATAAAACAAGGTCATCATCATCGTATAAATCAAATTATTATATAAAATGTATGCAGCTTAAATACAGAAGCTGTAAATTCAAAGTAAGTGCTAGAAAAGAGGTCATAATGGAAGAAATCATGGAAATGGAGAAATCAAAGAAGCATTTAGTAAATGGATTCGAAAAAAATTAATCTAAATGAGGTAATATACTTATTATATGCCTTAGAGACGAATGATATCTTTAAGATATTTTTATGTACTAAGGGTAATATATTTACAAAGAAGTCATATATTTCAAATAAATATTTTTAGTTGAATAATTTAGTTCATATATTGCACCAAAATATTAAGCTAAAATAATACCTTTCAATGCAATTCATAAGGAAATAAATTTCTGTGTATTTCATCGATTTTTTAAACACTTAAAATTAAAACCATAAAATTTTTTTAAAATAACAGTTTTAGGTTATGCAAGGGAACGAAAAGCCATTGAGACGCAAGATTATAATTCAGGAATGTCCAACATGTGAAAAATATAACTATTATATATTTAAGAATTTTAATCCTACAAATTTATATAAATAAGGGAACTAATTCCATTAGAATGTTATTTTTAAGACCACAAGGACGTGTTCATTTCATAATATCATGAGCGATACAAGATCTTGCCCCTCGAGCACTTCATTTTATAAAATCTTTCTTCCGACATCATATTATATTTTGATTGGGACTTAACATTTTAAGATAAAATTTTGCAGCTACTCCCTAAAAGTACTTTCATGACGAGTAATTCGCCGATTTATTTTTAATAACGACCTTTTACTCCTACCATATCTGTTTACTTAGAATACCTTCAAAATTCAACTAATATCTTTTTTAAGTCGAAATCAGCTGAGCTGAACGTAATTTGTTCTTTCGTAATCATTACTAAAATGTACGGAACTAAGTGCAGAACCTAGAAGCCTTTTTATCCCTATTAAAAATCCAAATCTTTTCTGATTACTGTGTACGATAAGAATAAAACGGAAATTGGAGTTCAATCTGCATCGAACAGTTTTGAATAAATTGAAAAAAAAGGATTTACAGTTCATGATTAGCAAAACCCTTTCTATGAAAGCCGATCCGATTCCAAACGGATTCTATTGAGGTTTAGACAGCACATTGCAATCGGAAATGATTTTTGCAGTCTCTAAGCTGCATGCGAGCTCACTAGACTGCTGATTTTTATAACCTCTATGGCTCAGCACGTCTAACCGGCCTCCGCATCTAGTTCGCCATTGTGCGCATAGAAAGGGTTGCAGATGCATATTCTAAAACTGGTCTCTAAAACTAAAAATTTCTAACGGGTGAACTTAGTTTACTTCTTTCTTTCTTTCTATTTTACGATCAAATATAGAATTTGCTAACGTCATGAAGACTCCCTTAGAACGTGAAATATTCCGTTAGAATTCTGCGCATGAAACCATTCATGGAAGCTGATGTCTTGTTTTGGATTATTATTATAATCGATAATAATAACTTTAAAGATATTTTGTATCGATATATATTTCAAAAGCGAATGTGAATTTCTCAGTGGAATAAAGTGATTTAATGCAGTTTCTCTCCCTAGATTGATTATTTGAAAAAAAAACAGCTTGGTGTTATTTTATTAAATGACTCATGTGTATTTCAACGACATATCCATCATAGTAAAGATTGTATTTACGATGGTAAATGATTATACCTATAATTACACTCACAGAGCGTATTGTGTTATTCAACAATGACGTTAATTATGGCAGAGAATATATAATAAAGTCAATGCATTAAATTCTTTCGATGAATTATTTTTAATGGGGTTTAATTTATGCAGATAATGATGTGAAGTATGGGTTTTAATATATAAAGACAACTCATGATTACACTTATGAATGTGTTCCAGAGTATAAGTTCAACTAATGGTTTTAATTCTACCTATTAGTTATGTTTACACGTATTTCGCACGGAAGTAGATATGGTAGTACATGGCTAGCGTTGGCCACTTTCCGCCTACAAACCTTGTGCTTCAACTAATTAATTAATTGATTTAGATTAAGTTTTTAATTGTATGTAACTGCATGGTATAAGGTAAATATTCATTTATATTTATTGTTTGAATTTATGATCCATACAATTTTTTTTCAGAAGTGATAATTTACCAAATATATCAGATATATTGTCTATGTTTTATGAAGATGTTCGTAATAATATTTCTTAAAAGCGGTTTTAAGGAAAGGAATACTTTTACTGTTGCTGCGTTTAAGCCCTTATCATAATCAATCAAATAGTTAAAGCATTAGGTTATCACACATAATCTTAAAAGAACATTGATGATCGCAGCAGAGTTTTTGTAAAGTAATGAATTGAATGTACAGAGCACGGTAAATTGGTAGATGATTAAAAAAAAATCTGATTATGGATTAATGCGTGTATGAAAAAGTGAGAAGTAAAGTACGCTAAAAAGTGAATCTTGAATAGTTACACACTCTTTGAAATATTTATAAGAGTATCGTGTCCTGAGTTAAGGAATAGCGCTTCGATATTGATTATGGCTGCCAGCTGAAAAGATTCTCAACTAGAACTAAATAATCAAGTAAATAAATAAATTACGTTGGTATATGTTTACCTTTTAATTGAAAAGATCAATAAAATGCTACAGATTTTTGGATTTTTCCCTTTAACATTATCTTACACTAAATTAGTTGGCGATACTAAACAGAGGTTATTAAGCTACGTTTTTTTATGAAGACTGAATAATAAAGAATGAGATATTGTACGGGGAGAAGCATAAAACAGACTTAAAATAAGAAAAATGTAAATTAGAGATTTAATCATCAGCAACAGCATGTTTTTTATTTCTTTTTGTTGGAAATTTAGAATCGATGGGTGATAAATTCAAGCCTCAGTCCAAAAAAATCCAAATAGTGCAATTGGATCAGACGAGATGAATATATACTGATATGATTAACAGAAAACCTTCTCTATTAAGTTAATAATATTCGATAAGGTGTATTTCCTAGTCTATTTTCTATTTTAGGTGGAGAGAAATAATAATGTGTCATTATGAGTTTTAAATAATGTAATTAATAATGGAGTTTAGTCTCTTCTTGCAGTAAATTAATGCTAAACGTATTCCATTTCATATTAGTCATCCTCACTTTATTCCGAGGAACTAATAGGCAATAAAGTTCCTCTCTATTAGGCATTTTATCTTTGATGCTGTCTTATTCTACTCGTAAAAAGTTCTTTTCTTCTCTACAACGCATATCGTAAAGACAACTTTGATTTGATTGATAATCATTTCTTATCCATTGGGATGTTTTCTACCCGATTACGATGAGAAGCATAAATCCTTTACGATATCTTGAAAATCAATAAACATTAGAACGTAGAGTAGAATGTTAAAATTTAGAATAAAAGTAATTAACGCAATATGATATAATGTAGATAAAAAAAAGGATAAGAGCTCAGAAATAGTTGATGTATCTTCGATGCGTAAGTCATACCAGGGTATGATACGATGCGTAAGTCATACCAGGGTATTATGAAATCGGTTTTAAGAGTGAGTTACAAATAAAATGTGTACTTCACATTTTCGATATTCACCGTGGAAAGTAGTGACTAAAACCAAGAATAATGCGTGAGAGGGAAGCTATATGGTATGAATAAATCGCGTAAATGAAAAGGGAGTGGTAAATATTCTAATAAACGTATAAATACACACTACATAATTTGGAATTAGGCTTATAGAATATGATTTAAATTTGCCATAAACTGAATATAAAAGACGGATAAAGTTAGAATGAGTAATTAAAATTTAAATGGAAAGACTATCGTAAAATACCTGCGACACGATTTTAGACGTACAATTCATTAAGGGTCATATGAAGACTCACCTATATGCTTATCACAGAACATCTTACAGAATATGGTCTTGTTTGCTCATGAATAATATGCCTAATAAAATGTAATTTTGATCGCGTTTGTGCTATATGAGGCAAGATGGTAGTTCTCTTCAATTAATGTAAAATTAAATTTTTTTAATCTAAAGATTGTCAAACACTTTTAGGTTTCTTAGCGTTACAAGTGTCTTATATTTTGAAATTCCATAGTTTTCATATGTTCTAAGAATCCGATATTATACAGGAATAGTTCATCTATCTATATTTGCAGTTAGTATTTACGTGTTTTACTCCATAACAAAATATAGTGAAATTCCACTTTTTAAAAAAGAATTGAACATAGATCAGCATAAAATAATCTTCTTTGAATTCTAAGTTAAGAATATTTTGAATATTAAACCAGCGAATATAATCAAATGGAATATACAAGCCCGGTTTATAGGGAATAATAAATTGCAGTTAACTGTTAAATGGCAATAGAAAACGGGAGAAGTACATTTAGAGAGGTGGACGAAAAAGAAGTAGAATGTAAGAGGAGGGGTTTTAATAGATGGTACATGTTCAACGCTGTGTAAAAAGAAACAGCGAACTGCCCTAGGCATTGCTGAGATACTAGCCTTAGCATCTGGTAAATAGCGTTTACAATAAAAACTACTTGACCAACCATTCTGCTAATGACTTCTGTCAATGATAATAAATATTTCTTGAATTATTAACCTAAATTTGATGCAAGATTCTCTTCGTTAATTTCCGTATGAAATTAATAAATTCAAAGGCGGCAAAATGAGATGATTTATTATTTTCTATTTCATCTCATCGTATATACCTTAGGCGGTATTTTTTACGTCTGCCAGTGATTTAGTGTCAATTAATCGGAAATTATAGAGTATGTGCAGGAGATATTAATCTCAAAGAAGACAATCACATCGTCTTAATGAAGTCCATCAGATACTAAGTACGCTTTGGTATTCATATGATGCGATATTTTCACCGCTAGATGCTTAAGTTTCCTAAGATGATGGATGTTATTATACGAATAGTGTAAAATAAAAACCGACTTTCTGTGATCAAGAAAGAAAATTAGTTTCTATAGGTCTTTGGCTTATTTTATTACAACTGCTCTATTTAATACATGAAAATCTTTCGTTTATATTCAAATTAAATACTCTCTTAAATATTTTCATGACCACTAGAACTAGAACGAATCTGTATGATTAAATTTTATTAAAATTTAGAGCTGTGCACCAGTAAATCTTAATGCAAACTAACAAAATAAAAACTGAGGACAAGAGACTTGTTCGAAGGTTGAAAGGATATTAAACATAATATTCTAGTATATTTTAAAGAAGTTCATACTGAGATTGAGAAAGAGAACAGAAATTAGAAATAAACTGGATTATAAAGAAGTTAATTTTTGTTGGGTTATCTTTACGATTAAATTTTATTCTATCCAATATTTTGAAATCATAAATAACGAAATATTGTGCGAACTTACTGATACTTGTGAAACAATTCATATTCCTCCGTTCAAAAATTTTAAAAATAAATACTAAAATAGGAGTATTTATCTGAAAATTTTAAGAGAAAAAGGGTTTCCGTAAGAATATTTTAAGCTTAATCGACATGCGAAATGCATTCTTATTCTTTCTCGTCCACCTCTAAATGTACTTCTCCAGTTTTATATTGCCATTTAACGGATAACTGCAATTTATTATGCAAGGAAGCCGCCTGAATTGGGCATAGTATGATATACTCGAGAAAAATAATAAATATTTCTCACTAAAATAGATATTTACTAAATGAATTTTCGATTAAACCAAATATACTTCATGATTCATTCATCTTATCAATGTACTAATAAATTCTCAGAAAATTAATAATAAGAAAACGTGGAAGGTAATTTCGCGTGGAAAGCCCATACGCCTCCAATAATTCCAGGTTTATAACAGATATAAAAAAGTCTATCAAAAACACAGAAAATGAGAATAGCCATCTACCTACATATTAAGTATAATCATCGTTGTTGCAGCATTACACATGATCGGTTATCATTAGTCGTATAGAAATCGTTTTTTTGCAAGCCCGAGAGAATATTTCTGAGCCTATTTGAACTTGGCGTTACATTCTCTACAAAGCACTGCCGAGCTCATCATATATATCGATGATGTTTGGTTTTCCTCTTATTGCATCGTTGGAAAACATTCTTATACAATTCTGCGCCTTGAAAAATAGTTAAAATTTGCTGAAATTAAAAGTTTTCAGCAAAGTACCGACAACCTTATAAATTTAATAAACATTGAGTTAGAGATGTATTGACATAAAAAGTCAGATATAGAATAGTATGATATCAGTTCTTTTTCCTTACTTTATTTCGACATAATTTAAAAATACGCTTCTTGATCTACTGTCGCTACTATGAGAACAAAGGCAGAGTAGTATGATCTGATGAAATGTAGAAAAGATGTTGCGTGCTCTTTACTTTGTTTGCAAAATTATTTCTTAGTTAGTGAGAGTACAGATAAAACAGGTATTTTATTCATGTAAATACAAATAAGAAAATGAGTATAATAGAGCTAAAACATAACTCAAATACTTTAATTCATCCAAATGTTTTTAAAAAATATCATGATCTCTCAAATACATAATGAAAGGAAGATAAAGCTGCGAATTCGCAGGAAAATAAATAAGATTAATGAAGTTTTTAAGAGAAACAATAAAATAGATTATAAAATTATTATGTAAAAAGGTAATTTGATTTGAATTATACGAAGTTTTGTGAAATGAATATAGCGCTAAAAGATTAAAGGCTAATAACGAAAGGAGTTTTAATAATCGGAATAAAATATTTACGAATTCTTTAAATGAATTTTCAATAAGATAAACGATGATAAGAATTCTCAAATTACTTATCAAAATTCTTTCCCGGTGTTGTTAGCAGTGTTTTGATTCCTAGTGATAGTAAAATTCTACGAAGTAATAATAAATTCTTAGTTTTCATAGAAAGGCTCTTACTAACGAATTTTATGCTGAACTTGCTTCTCTCTGAAGCACCATCAAGAGATAGTTGTTTTAAGGATGCTGCTCCACGTTGTAATAACACAGCAAAGAGTGTGAGAAGATCAAATTCGTTGCACGATTCAGTTGCACGAGAATCTCTCACTCCTTAAGTAAATAAAGCTGTTTCTGCCGAAATTATATTCTTTCAAAACCGAAAAAGATCTTAATCTTTTAAGGAGAAAAGAAAAAATCCGTTTCAAAAGTAACAGTTATAAAAAATAAATAAACAGAAATCTTGTTCTCACAATATATAGGATCTTTCAGAATTTGCTTTCTTCTGTCGAATATCTGTGCGCCTTTTCATTTGAAAGATTCCAAAATAAAAGCATCATACATATCGAAATAGTTTCTATCATGAATAGATAATCTTTTCATTATACTACTTTTTAAATGATTTATTTCCTTTCCTCAACATAGCAAACTAGTGTTTGAGGTAAGATTTTAAAATTTTTCTGCAGAGATTTTACTCAAAATTTATTTTTGTAGTCGGAAAATTAACAACTAAAATATATCGATTTTATATTGTACTATTGTTCATTCTTTTCCCATCGAAAATATTTATAGAAATGCAAAGATTGAATCCGCTCTTAGAAGTAGCTCATAAGAGAACAGTTCAGAAGCATCTCTAAAAAAGCGTAATAAATAGATATTCTTTCTTCACTTCTTTCCAAAATATTTTCTAAACCAAAAATTTCCGTTAGTTTCATACTAAAAAATTCTAGCCATTATTTTAGGTCAGATTTTAGTATCCTAAAAATCTAAAATTGTGTTCAAAGATGTTTAGTATGCATGTCACACTCGAGGATGTAATTTTCAAAAATAACTAAAGAGAAATTAGAGTAATCGAGTAATAATTTCATTATATAAAGCCCTGAGGTAAAACTGTGTAGTTATTATCCCGATGTGAATAACTGCAAAGTGCAATTTCATCGTTCGTGGATCGTAATTCAGAGCGTGGTCGACCGCATAAAAATACTCTTGAACTAGAGATGATAAATCGTATGAGCAGCCATTACACTGGGAACACACACCTTCGTAGCTAAGAGTGCTAACGTAGTCATCTTCAGCCACCAACATCCCTCGTAATTAGGAAATTGAGTTGGGGAAAGCGGCTTTTCTTTGAGCTTGTTTTCGGCAAGACTTCTAGTCTACTTACCACTAAACTAAAATCCTTTTCCATTGAATAAATTAATATTAAATACTTTATAATTATCATCACTATTCAGTAATGAATGATTATATAAAGATAGGTAAAAAGAAGTCTTAGAGAGGCATCCGCACAATTTAAATGGCGAAGAAAGGATTTGCAAAGTGATTCTCAAGATATGAATATGTATATGTAAATTAAATATCCTTCCATATCATTAAAATATGGAGAAATTTCATAAAAATTCATCTAATTAAGCAATATTATATTGTATAAGTTTTCACCTAATAGAAAATTCAACTTTCAGAAAGTTTTAAACCCCAACAAACATATTTAAAATCTTTATAAAATACAAAAGAGATTATTTTCTCAGAACATAAAATGTATCAGATTATTGATTCTTCCGTCAGTATTCATCCTAATGAAAATGGATCTTAATTATATTTGTAATTTATTGTAAATATGATATAGATGTAGAGAAAATATATTAACGGAATGAATAATCTACCAAACTTATCCAATTAGTCCTGAAGTTGTAACTTTAAAACTACGACTTTTACCATAAAGAAAGTCTGATTATAAGTTAGCTACATTATAATAGGATTTCTAGGTTACTTTAAATCTGTATTGATTCGTAACTGAATAAAAAGTAACAACATTCCCCAAAAGATATACTATCGCATACATAGTAAAAAAAAGCTTTCAGTTCACTCTACATTCAATATAACGATGTAAATAACGAATATAGTATTTATATATTTGTATACACAGTAATTAAATAAGACATTTATTGAATTGTAAATGCACAGTACTATATATACTATTCAGTTACGCATACTATGTATGGAGGGCAATAGCGCTCGCTATAGATTCCTATTCGACCGATCTGATTGCCGAGCATCGACCTGCCGACAGCTCGTCAGCATCGTATGATCTATGAAAGTTTAGTATGAATCTTCTGGAACTTAGAAGCAAAACATCCATATCATGTGATAATTTATGTAAAAAGTTTTAATCCAGCCTCAATTAGCCAATTCCGATTATGAATTACGTGGTATCACATACGAAAAGGTATATAATATTTTTCTTGCTCATTCCTCTTGAGGATTTCAAATCCAGAAAGAAATAAAGAACGTTATAACAGTATAATTATCAGCCGCTAGCAAAAATAACCAATGCGCGACCAAGCGGCCTACCAAATAAAACGTAATGTTAGTTTCATTATTTATACAACGCAATCAAAACATGCCTATTCTTTATTAATATATAGAACAGTTAAAATACTTATTTTTCTATTGGTTTTGAAATATTTCTCTTTTAATCGTCAGATTTCTTTGAAAGAAACAAAAACTCTTTCACAATTCAACCTAATTTTAATGCATGAACTTCTGAGATGCATTGCTAGTGAATCTCAAAAGAATTAAATCTCAATAAAATTAAAACATACATATAGCATTTCTCGTTCCCAAGTTGTATTTTAGGAAATCTCATCCGGTGAAAGTTTTCAATTACAATAACTTTCTCAGACCTTGAAAATATAGATAGAATTTCAGCAATAGATAGCAACCAGAGATCCTTCGCAATTAATTTACGGAAAACATCATTCAGTCATTGCATACGAAGAAAATAAAAATAATGAAGGATGGTTATGTGATTAGATTGGTGAAATAAAAGGGAATGCTACTCATCCATGTTAGTTCATTATTATTCAATTGTAATTTAAAAAGCTGCAGGAGCAAAATCTCTTGTCACTCCGATGACATATCGTTTGAAGTATTATCATAAATTTTTAGCTTTTACTAGTGAAGTATTGAGGATAATTATGACATTAGTAACTATATATTATAGTTTTGAATATCAAGAAGGGATTATAATAATTTTATAGACAGCAATGTAAAAGAAGTATACCTTGGGCAATGTACATTTAGCTGCTCAATAAAAAATTAATGTATATAAAATAAATCTATTTTGACTGAACTGGCTGGTAATATCGAGTTTTTTGGCATTTGCACTTTACTTGAGAACCAACAACAATACAAATCCATCTCAAAGAGTCCTTACTGGAATTCCTTACTCCATAGATAAGAAATATTCTTATAAACGCCTATACCTTACGTAAATTATCATTTAAAAGAAATTCAGTGACACACAATACTTCTACTTTATATTGAATATCTGTTATGCCAATAGTTCTTTAGATGTTGAAACTAAAACCATAAATTTTGACCCAAAACAACTTTGGGTGAAAATTTTAAATTAAATGAATCATTTGAAATAACAGAAATACCTAAATAGATATATATCCGTTAAAATAAAAATAACTACTCTTGATTAGTAAACATCTTGACTATTCTACTCGATTGCCTTTTGGATTTTCCCTGCAATAAATTATTAACGGAAACCGTAAAACGGAGGGTTTAGATTATTTTGCGATTGGGTGCATTGAAATGTTCCAGAATTATTGTAGTCTACTAATTTTTTTGTTAGCAAAAAAATAAAATGAGAATTATGGAAATTACGAAAGCTTTTATCTTTACAGCAATATGCTTTTTAATTGTAGTCTTACCATAAAGAGAAGAGTAAAGAGATGAAATGAATACATATAATTCATCTCGTATTATACGTTCGAAAAATAGCTCCTCTTTGAATAACTGAAAAATAACAAAATTCCCGTAGAGAATGTTTTTAGTTCCTACCCAACTATTTCTTCTACTCAAACTACCAAAAAATTAATTTAACTTTGTTTACAATTGATCGTCTCTTACTTGGAAAATTAGTTTTCTAATACTCTCCTTATAACTAAAAATCAGATCATTTTAGACTTATGAAAAGCAATAAAAATATTCCCTTTCAAAATGAGTCGAAAGATTTTTTATTTGTTTAACTTGTCTGTGGTAACTGATGCCAGAAGAATATTTTCGAATATAATATGTGTTGGGTTAGTTAAATTGCATACTTATTTAAGCTAAAATATTACTAGATTCCTGGAAGTAATTTACTATAGTTAAATTTTAAAAGATCAATGCACAAATGTATAGTATTTAATACCTACGATATTCATTATAAATGGAATTATGGAAATTTTGATGCTTAATAATTGTGTCTCAGGTCATACAGCCATTGATTGGTCATGCAGTATTTCATATAAAGCGCGTTCTATAATTTAATAAAGATATTTATTTCGGGAACTTCTTAAATCTACGAAAATAGATCCAAATTAAACGAATCCGACACTGCAGAATATATTATTTTTATTCCAGTGCCCTTCGAGATCATTTCTATTTCTGCGCATGGACGATTTCATAATCATATGAAGTATTTTAAAAATAAATAAAGTACTTTAACTATAATTTTAAGGGAGTATAAACAATGATACGAACGAGATTCTTTCTGTTCTTTTACGAATGGAAAATTCATTAGGCTTTCCTGTTTCTAAAGAGGATTCAAAATTGAAACAAGTGAGATTATTCTCTACTCAAGCTATCCACCCTAAGCTAAGCACTTTCACTATTTCCTCCGTAAAAATTACTGATATTCTTCTTTTCTTCCTAATTTTGGATCGTTACAATAGGCCATCGTTTTGGAATAGATCATTCGATTAATTAGCGTACCCTCCTTTGCTGCTACATTTTGAAAACATTGCCCTCGAATAATGCCATGTTCATGAAAGGTAAATAAAGATGTTGAAATTACAGGATGAAGAAACTAAGCCACTCGATATATCGAACTCTTCATTGCTAATTAATCAGATTAACCTAAGAGACAGCGACTAAAAGATTCTAAATGTACCTTTTTAAGATAATCCTTTTAAAATATAACTATCCTTTTTATCCCATGATCCGTCTTATTACACCGTCTGTCTTTCAAGAAGTCCTTTGCTTTATGATATATTTTTTTCCTTAGTTTACGATAGATAGTATTCTCAAACGGAAAAGATATTTTACCGCAAGGTTGTGGAACCTCTTGGTAAAGCGTACAAGCGTCTTCCTATTATTATTTATATATGGAAATCTGTCACCAAGTAAAGGACAAATCGCAAGGTTCTAAAAAAATCTAAAGTGAGCATGGGAATGAGCAATGAGCATAGGAAAGGTTAAAGGATTTCGTTTCGTAAAGAATTGGTAATCACGAAATAAAAAGTATAAACGTACGCACGAGTGAAAACCACTTAGCAAGTGAAAGATGTACAGCTTTACTATAAGAATATTTTACTCATATATGATAAAAATACAAGGTCGCTCATTCATGAGATTACATCTTAACAAGAGTTTTAAACGAGTGGATATGGTGTATGGAGATCAGTTCATGAAAATTGTATAACATTCACTATTAGAAAGTCATGATTTATATCGCACAAATGAACTTTTTAAAATTTGAAGTAAAATATTCGTGCTATTTGAATGGAAAACTGATTGATAAACAAGTGCAAAGGCATCTTCTAAAATAACATTAGAAAGTTATCTGATGAAAGCAGCACAAAATAATCGAAGTTTTCGATGCTTACCTATAGAGGTTAGAATATATGCGCGATGTTAAAATTATAATCGCCACTAATCAGCTTTTAAGAGTGCTATTGCTTTATAAGGAAATGAAAATCTTTTGGACATGTTTAGAGTATTAATTAGTGCACAAAGTAAGACCCACACGTATCTGGAAGAATATGTGATGATAGCAACTACTTATTATAATTTAGCAATAACGTTTTTATTGCAAGAAATAATGTTATGCAAAAATTCGCAGTTATAATTAAAGATATATGAGATAAAAATTCTGCTATTCTAAAAAATTCGTCCTTTATTGAAAAGAAGGATTAATTTATGATTTCTATTAAGATTAGTTTTCTGTTGAGCTAATAGCGGTATGTGTAAGATACATTAACCACTGAATGAAATTTTCTTGGAAAAAGGTAAAATATATGCGCAAATCAATCGTCCCTTTCGAAATATTTGCACAAGGAATGCAATTAACATGTGCGGAAAGATAGCAAGCAAGTAGTATTTTCACTTGGACGACAGTCCGATACGTATCGCATATATCTTCGAAAGACAAATTACTCCAAGTGACCTCCATTAATTGCCGTTCGACATCCACATCAAATTCTAGACTTCCTCATTCGCTGAACAAACACGGCCTTATTCCACAGTCTCGATTGCAATCATTGCCTTAATTTCAAGGGGCCAATCTTTCAAAGGAGAAATACTTCGTCCGCACCTGCGTTAATTGGATGCATATTGCGCACTTTGAGTTGTGAGTGAAAAAAGCACTCTCTCGAAATACTCTTTGGGTACTTAATATTGTTTTCTCTCAGAAGGTAATGCGTTCCTAAATGGCTCTTGGCGGGATAGAAGGAAGTAATAAATAGTGCACTCTTAAAACACTCCCTTTCGTTGCTTAAGAGGGTAATTGCTTTTTGTCCTTCGAGAAAGCGACGCAGAAATTTCCAAACGATAACGTCTAAAATTAAAAACGTCGATGACGACGGCTATAGTTTATCATGGCGATTTGGAGCAGTCACATCGAGAACTTTCCTTTATATGGAAGTATCTGTAAAAGGAGTGCGATTTACATGATTCATGGATGAAAATGAGAACACACTGAAGATTAACCTTTTCTTCGCTTAAAATGTTACCGTTTGCTATCTTAAGATGTTTGCATATCGCTTACGAAACAGTTTCGTGTGTGTGTCGGAACCACGTATTGAGAATTGCTTACCCATAAAAGAACGAATACTATCCGATCCAAAACATTAGAGACGGAATATAATATAAGATATATGCTTAAAAATTTTGTTTATTCTTTATCTGGGATAATATACTCGGATTAAGAAGGCGAGTTATTGTACATATAAAGGAATATGATTATAGAAGTAGATAGTTTTTGAAGATTTTAATCGCGGGTGAAGATACAATCATAATTTTAAATTCTCAATTAAAATTATTGAATCAACTATGTCAAATATTCATAAAAAAATTTGGTTAAGTTTTTAGATTCAAGATTCAAAAGCGTTTTCCGTAATGATTTATTCAATCAATTCAATCAAAACTCTACATATTAATAAAAGATTCATAACGGATGTGTTTACAAACAATTTTTCTTCTTGTATTGCTGTGGGCATTAATAAATAAATCTCATAGGACGGTAAGAAGTAAACAGAATGAGCGTCTTTCGCCATAAGCCCATTGATCCTATGATTTTCAAACATTAGAATTTATTCTTCCCTAAATTTCCCAAATTCATTAAAAAATTAAATTCGATTCCATAACAGTGTCTATAATATTACTTAATTTACCTAATCAATTTAGGAATAATCAGGGATATCTCTCATCCCTTGAATCATAGATTTTGGAAACCAACGATGATCTTGTAAAATATAGAAGCAAAAAGAACTTTTTGATTATTTGAATATTGAATGATGAGTGATACGGTAAAAATTAAATTATAATGAAAAAAATGAATGAGAAAAGATGAATAATAAATTTAGGCCCTGAAAGTATCAACAAAATTTGCTAACGAAGGCTTACGAGACAAAACATCATGCCATAAGAAGTTAAATAGGAAGAAAAAAATGAGAATTAGGGTATCAAATCTTAGCTCAAAAGATTTTAGAATGTGTTTTATCAATATGGTATCCTTAAGAAAGTATTCACGTATAAAAATGGGAAATAAATACAAAGGCATAAGTTGTACTATGGATGCGGTGGGTACAACATAATATAATATGAAAATGTTGTAAGTACTTGGATGATGATAAAGATACTTTCCGTGTTGCGCAAAAGGATGTCTTGTACTCTAAATTGTTCAGATAATTGTGGAAAAAGGGCATGAACTTACAAACATAATGTTTTGAGAGAAGAGGAATGCATATAAGTGTGATAGAAGGCGTAAAATCTATTTTAATCAGTGATATGGTAAACGGATGCACACTTTGCGGTATTCATTATCAAGTATATTATGTGTAAAATACTAGTATTATTACTGGGTTTTTGGCAAATTCAAATGAAATTTATAAATCAATAATTGATATTTCCTTATACTTATAACCGATCTCAACATTGAATAATTGATAATAAGAAAAGTGAAATTAATTTATGCGCCTCTAGAAACAGTAAATAATATAAGGACCTATCGCTTCGAAAAATATTTCTATATTCGAGAGGCATGATAGAATGAATATAGAGAAAGGGAAAAGTAAGATTGGATGTATTAGAGATAACAAAGTATGAGAGAGATAAATTTATAAACATTCTATTTGGCAATCTATGGAGATAAATCCAAAAATGATCTGAAACTCACATTTGCATACTCAAAAATTTATATTTCAGTAATGATTGAAAACATTAACAGGGAAAATTTAAAAAGACGCATGTCTTTTCGCCTGGTGTATATCGGGTCCGGCTTTCTAACGGGAAATTCAAGTACCATGTATGACCATGAATTGCCTCAAACCCTACGTACTTAATGTAACTTATTCTTTTACGTTAAATGAACAGCCATAAATAATAGATTCATCTCTTAAGAGAATTAAAATTCTGAGATATCTATGGAAAACAATCATGTGATGTAACTTAGAAATTACCTCAATATATAAATGACCACCTCCAATTGCGAAAGAAGCATAGCGCCAAAAATGAATTTTAGTTCTATAGATGAAAACTAATTCCAGGTTCCAGGTCATAAAGAACAACTAGAGGGATAATGATTGTACATTCTATATTCTTAAAAAAATATCCTCAGGAAGGCCTCCATCGTCCATATAAGGTAACCATTGTATAATTAAGAAAGCTCGCCAATACATTCAAACAAATCCGTTATTTCAATATTGAAAGTCAAGATGCTGAGTTGACTAAATATCTTCATGTATATCATTCATGATAATACTGTAATTGCTATTTGGAAAAATCTCTGGAATAAGAAACACGCTAAAAAGAGAAACGACTATGCATCCGAGTGCATGTTAACCGCTATCCAGTTAGCGGAATACATTAGTTTGTTTTCTCTTTCATTGGAACTATTTTCTAATAAAATTGTCAGTTAACATCTATCAGAGGCAAAATTAATTATCATTATCATTAACAGCTACTAAATAAACTATAATAAACAACATTTGCCAAAATACAGTCGGCTCTCAATTCATTAATAGATGCATACCGATAACTAAGAAATAGTAAGTAAATCAGGAGCAACGAGTAGAAGTTTGAATTATATTTATTACTGGCAGCAAGGTGCGTTTACCACATTTGAAACCGATAAAACGTTTTCAAAAATAAAAGGGATTGATTGCCCTAAATGAATGAATAAAATTATAAAAAGATGAACATTGAATACAAAACATAAGATTATATGTCATTGCCTTAAAGTGATGATTTAATAATTCAGCAGATAGTGGGGGTTATAAAGTCATGTAATTGTCAGCCTACTTTTGCAATTACTCAGCATAGCATGAATGCAATGTTTCTGTAATTTTTATCATTATATCCCTTTTGAATGAAATACCGGTCTATCTTCATATTAATTTGGATCTTTGGCAAGCCTATAAAAATACACAGAGAAGACAACGTAACGACGCGATTTTGAAATTTGTGATGGAATTCATTGTAACTGATCCATCAATCAAGTGGTACCGATTTACTCTTACGTTTCATAAAATTTTGCTGAACTATATTCAAGTTTACTATGATACTTATTTAATCAATAGATTCAAGAAGAAAATATATATTTCACTCGTGGCTATGTAACATCGTTTACTTAGTTTTAACTTTAGGGATAAAATAGTGAAATCTTAATTCTCCTATAATTATGTAGTGAGAGGTTATCCTGACATGAGCATAAAATACTTCACCAAATTTCATTTATAAATTGACAATCCCAATTTAAGCCTATCGGAAATTACTATGTTTGTAGAGTTAATAAAAACGAATGAGAATAAATTACCGATATCAGAATATGATATTACTCTTACAATAGAAATAATTCTGCGCTGTATACTCCCTATCTGTAAAAATATTGTTCACAAATTAAATAATACATTTTTATCAGGAGATATTAATGCTTGTAACACATTTTAGTTCTGAGCAATTATAAATAACGAGACATATATAAAGGAGAACGCGCCTCGACTGTGGAATATCACAGAGTAAGTGAAGAAAAGGAGCAGTTTGGAGGCAAAGGAAGATGTAGAGATAGGTATGATCGTGAGAAAGGGTATAAGTACAATAAATATGGGACCATGCAAAGGGGAGAGGCGCGCCTTTTGGATTTACTGCATCCCGCCGCCGAGTGCCCTGGAAACAATGGTCTCCATGAGAACGACTCCCCACCCTTTTTAACTCTATTTCTTTGGCTAGTAGAAGTATGCTAGCGTCCCAAGGTGCAGTATATTAAAAGTGGGACCTGCGGGGGCAGATTTTGCAGAGGCGGACAACCCCCGCGGGGACTTCTGCGCCCTCCATGGAGGAATTCGTGGCTGACAGCCAGATGACCGATAGAAAAAGGAAACCATCGAAGGTATATGTACCGACGGAGATATATGTCTCCATGCTATTTCCTGTTTTAACAAATACGCTCCTCATTCCTTTTAAATGCAGAGTTTGCGATATGAATTATAGTTGTATCGTGAAGTTAGGTGTATTAGTAGCTCATTTAGGTGTTAATATTATTTTTTATTAAACTGATATAAGTTGAAGAACTCTCTGAGAGAAATACTCTGATTAAAATTCTGAGGAATGGTTTTTATAACCCTAACTTTTAATAATCACCTTCCCCTATGAAAAATTTGTTTATACAGTTATTAAAAACGTTATTTCTTATTGCAGACATAAGAGAATTCTTGTCCAAAAATATACTGCTTTTAGCAGCATAATTTTTTGTATAAAGGTAAATTGTTACTCTTGAGGCTAGAGATCTAAGTATGTTCGCATGTATTATATTATTTAAGGAATTGTTTCAAAAATCAGAGAATAAGTTGAAGAGAAAAATAACGGAAAAATGTCTCAAACGATTTAAGATCACTTTGCATCTAAGAATGCTTATAGATATGGACTAATATGCTACATAAAAATATTAAATAATGGATATCTATTCTTAGGTATAAATAAATACGCCGTTACACCACATAAAATCATGTAAAAAATATTTGCTATCAAATTTATTTAGATATTAAGGTAACTATAGCTGATAAGTATATAATATTTACTAATCTATTTTAAATTAATCAAATCTTTGAATTAAAACTATACAACGCAAATATAAGGTGTTTTTACATACTTGCTGAGGGATATTGAAGATATCGTATCATAACATGAGATTCCTTTCTTAGATGAGCTCGTATCTTAAAAAAGAGAATGAATTATCGAGTGAAAGGGACTTTTTCCATCCCAAGGATGATTTTTGAACGATGGATATAAGCACTCCTCAGAGGTTTGCGTTGGACGGTTTGCGACAGTACAACATACATGAGAGTTTGGAATCTGAAATGCTGTCTCCGATCCAAGGCTTTGTGTACTCTGCGACCATCGCGTTCATCCTCCCAACGGAAATCGCTTTTGCCAAAGAAAAATCCCAAAACCCAATACGACTTCCTTCTTTTGTTATTTTCAATTTCGCCGCCATGATATTGATTTTGCAGACTGGAATTCGAACATTTTGCTGCTCCTATTTTATCGCTTATGATAATGCATTCTAAAAAAATATTCCTCATTGCAACGTATTGTAATCGTATGAGATACGGCTACCTCGGGGTTTGCATTATTTTATAAAGTCACTCTACTGCACAACTCATTTTGCACATAGACGCCTTTGAAAATAGAACTCGGGATACTAAAATTGGACGCGTAAATCATTTTATTATTTTTAAGCTGATTCGATAATCGAATTGTAATGCAAATTCTGATAGTAAGAGCATATTTTAAATGAGAAATTTAATTTGTGGAAGTAACTTAGTGGCTTCCACAATTTAAATAGTGGAAGCCAATTTAAATCGTGGAAGCCACCAAGTTCTGTTTCTCATTTAAAATGTCCTTCCACCAGGTACGGCCAGAACGAATCGAGTTTATAGAGCATATTTTATTTCTGAGTATCATTAATGGTTAATGACTTAATAAATAACATAATCATTGGATAGGCAGGTTAGGTAAATCGAGGAGTTTTGAATTGTACAAGAAAATGAAAGCAAAAAGTTAGGAGGAAAACAGATGGAATTGCAATATCGTATATTATTATTTATTTAGTTGAATTTATAATTTATTATCTATATTTGTCTTAATATGGGCGTCAAAATAAGGTTTAATTTCCCATGGCCTATACCTCTTATAATAGATTTAGTTCAGAAAGGTAGTTGTAACTTATTTTTGCTTCTCTCGTATTTTGAAACTTCATTACTTAATTCTAAGTTACTATTAATTCTATACTATGTGCCTTTCACTCGGATAAAACAAAACTGGCATGCATATATTTCAAAAAGGTATCTGAAAGGTATGAGCAGTAAAATTAAACATTGAATGTTAAAATTGTGGAGTATAATCCCTTTTTAAAATTTTTCGGCATGGAGAATCACGGAAATTTTTCGTAAAGGAGAGTATTGGTCGGCTGGAAAATATTTCCTCCTTTTGTGATTCTTCATTTCTAGCATTTCCGCACAAGTCCAAGATTTTCGCAGCTCCGCTGTTTCCAAGTCCACAGTCAACTTTTCGAGCAAATATGGCAGAGCGCGTAGTTGTATTAAGAGCCTTGCGCGGATGATTGCTAATCCGCGAATGAGATAAGCAGTGCGAATCATATGAATGCATCCTTGGATCAACTCCCTTATTGGCGCCGTCCATCAAAAGCCTTCAATTATCCTCGATCTATAGACTCAGAGAGAAATAACCCCGGGAAATCTCGTCCCTTCTTCGGAAACCTCGCGGCGTAAATTCAAACTCTCAGACGCTGAGATTAGAGACTTTTTAAGGGGAAAGTCGTAAAACACATGTGCAAAAAGGCGTCCTTGGACCTCCGCTGGGTTTTAAATCGGAAGATGGAGAAAATGCATAAGAGAGAAGGAAGCTGTGGAGGAAAGAGGAGGTATTTGGGTGGGACACCGTTTGTAACAATGACGAATGTCCGGATGCGACAATGGGCGGGGAACTTGTACCTCCTTGGCTTCCGCCCACTCGTGCATTGTTGGGAGTGACAGAGTGGGGCCGTGGGTTAAAGAAGGAAATGGGTGCGGGAATTATAAAAGTGGGGGAAGAAACGGAGGATGCGGCGACAAAAGAGCTCTCTTCTTCAGAGATGATGCTTCTCGCTACCGAATAATCATGCGCTTGTGTGACATCCGAGGAAACGACTTTCTCGTGTTTAATGGAGAAAGAAAAAAATGAGAGCGGACGTAATTTATGTTCCTCAACTGTTTGCTTTCCTCTTAAGATGAATCTTTTCGGGTAAAAATGAAAGAAAAATAACTTAATCTGGTCGTAACAATTAGCATCATGAATAATCGTGTCGGTACTACAAAACGAGCTAGATTGTGTCAAGGATTGAGATCTCTATATTCCCAATGTCTCATTTTCAACTTCCATCAATGCATGTTTTTTGCTTTCTGATACACTCAAAATTTCTAGATATAACGTAAAGGATAATAAGAGTAATTCATGGTTAAATCAAGTATATGGAGAATATATTGATCGCATTCTTAGGATTATAAATTAAACTTTATCCGACTTAATTCTTTTTTCGGTATTTTTAAATTGGGATCTATTTCGATAAAAGGATAGAGGCAATAGAGATTGAGGACAGTATCTTTTACTTATAGCTCTAGTTTTATTCGTTTTATATATCATTTCCACTACACCAATGAATCAAGGAAACAATTCTCAAGAAATTGATAGATTATAAAGGCGGAGCTCATGAAAATTCTTAGGGTCATGTTCTATATAATTATCGCATTATCACGATTGAACTATCTAAAACTAATACCACGAATCCGATTTCGCTTGCCAATATTTTTATTGGAGGATTGATGAGTGTTAAGGCTTACAAAGTTTCTAAAGCTTGATTTTTCTTTTCATTAAGTAAAAAAGCTTTTCCCCTTTTGTGGCATTTGCGACTAGAAATGCAATAAAGATTTCTGCTTTCCAAGCAGCATAGTTACAATATTTCGAATTCCGCTCATAATGAGATGGTCAGCTGTCATTTAAAATGGGTGATGGATTTGGTGGAAAGAAAATCGCCACAATATATTTCAAACTAAATTTTCACATTGAAAAATAATTGAAAGTTGGAAAAGACAAAATAGAATTTCAGAGTTGGAATGATTTTCGAGAAGGTGTATACCCCGTCATTCTTAATTTTCAATTATTTTCGATTGGATTTTGCAATTAAAACTAAATTGGTTTATTCCCTAAGATTTTCCCTTTAATGACATCAGCATAGATACATTGTACTTTACATAATTTTCAACGCGCAATAGTTCCCGTTTCTAAATAGTATCCCCATACTTATGCTCTAGTGAAATATTTATTAAAATATCTTCATAGCATAGCGACAACTAGAGTAAAAAATTGAACCTCACTCTATATCGGTTTAATGAAGTTAATTCTGCAATACTTCGAACAATTGAGGCTCGATTTCATAAAATCAATTTTATTTCAACTCTGAATAACCAGATAATGTGTTAAAGTTGAACGCCAGGATACAAACTTATATAGAAAATAGTTATTCCTCAAAAATTTCGCAGTAAGAAAACCACACACTGAGACAGAGCATCAAGATTAATGGATACGCGAGGATGTTAAAAGTCGAGAAAGATGATGGGAGTGGTAAAATATCTTAGTGCTACATGAAGTATGATGATTAGTAGCCGTAACAACTCTCAACTATTACCAGTAAAATAAATGTCTTTGAAAATAAAGCGCTTTCAGAATAATATCTTCATCGCAATTGTGATGCATAGCATTGCAGCTTAAGTATCACACAATGCTTGTTTCTGAGTGACGTATATTTACAACCGGATGGAAACTTCGGGAAGTGTAGCACTAATTATTTCTGTTGTCATACAAATAGCTTAGCTTAGACATCCAAAATAAAGCGAAACTTTGAGAAAGTCCTAATTTAGTATATAATAATATTAGCGCCTAATAAAATAGTGCTAACTTTGAATTCCTCTCAGTAATTAAGATAAAAATTCACACTTTTGATGGACAGATTAAATGAAAAATTAGAAATACTATAAAATTTTGCATGCAATTAATAGATAAGATCAGAACTTTATAAATAGTTAAACTCTAATCAGGATAAAGATCATCCTCTTTCAACCTATTATG
The DNA here is from genome assembly GCA_020796165.1 of Pantala flavescens. Lineage (NCBI taxonomy): Eukaryota > Metazoa > Arthropoda > Insecta > Odonata > Libellulidae > Pantala > Pantala flavescens. The sequence continues at coordinate 31,508,777 of CM036884.1, read as the reverse complement.
AGCTCTAAGGGATATGAACTGGTCATTAAAAGTAAAATAAAACTTTTGCTATATGATGAGCGCTATACAAATGAAAAATTTTATAAGACGGGGAAAATAATAAGACTAATTTTACAATGCGTACGATCTACATTAATTGTAAAAATATATTTTTGGACGTCTTAGGGAAACAAGATATTTGAGTTAGTTTTTCTATTATTATTCTTTGTGAATCTTCCGGTACACATAAAAATGTATACATTTATATTCTAAATGTATATATCAAATTTTACTTTAGGCTTGTAAAATTATCATCATAACTATTACAATTGATAGATATAAAAACAAAAACCAAATATTGAAGTTATTTGATTTTATGGAAATTATTTCGTCAGATGATGAATTTAAATTATTTCTGAATATATGAAGAAATTTTCAACCGTCATCTTTTGCCAAAGGATTGATCCTAAGTAAATTGAGCTTTTCTGAGCATCCGCTCATTCTAATTAATAATGTGATTTAGTATTATTCATATCATAAATAAGGACAAGTAGAATGTTCTAAATTTTAGATTTCAATACCGCAATCCTCATACAGTTCTGAAATCCACCACCGCAGAATTCTACTACTTTCACAAGTAACTAAATTAGATGAAATAAAATAAAGTGCGATAAATTCAAAGCCTACTTCTCAAAATCTCGTAAAATTGACCTCCCTTTAAAGTGTCAAGTAAAAATATTTATATCTTTGATTATATTTGAGATACAGAATTTCCTCAAATAAAACATCAATTATTTGAGCAAATGGTAGATGGGATTTTGGGGTCCTAATTTCATCAAATTTAGTTCTTATCTATGTATTTTACGGAAGTTTAATTCAAGTAAGGATATCTAATTATTCCTTTTGACTTTTAAATAATTTTAAGGATAATAAAGTGTTTTGATATTGGATTTTGATAATAGTGCATGAGTTTCGTTGCATCAACGATAAATAAATTTGCAAACGTATGTTCTTAATGGACTTTGGTCAATTATTCTTTTAAAAATCAGCAGCATTTCACTCTCTTAGCCAAAATAAAAATTTTAAATTATCTTATTATTTAGATAAGTGATAAGATTGGTTATAATTATAATATATATTTCCTATTTCCTAAAAAACCATACAGTCGATTTTTATCGAATGGCTTATAATACACAGGGAATACTTCGAAATTAACTATCCAACCGTTAGCTAAATATCATATGCTATCGCAAAAAAGAGTCAAAATTTTCACAAGGCTCTAATTAAGTCAAAGACTAAAATATTATTTGAGAAATCTTACATGCAGAAATTATATTTCCCAGGTAAATTTCATTAGTAAAATCCAACAATTTACCTGATGATTATTTTACGTAAAAATGTCAGTTCTAAAATCAACAGAAAATTGGAGAAGTAATTTTTTATGCGTGTAAGCATTTAGGCATTTAAGCATAATTTCATCTTAGTGAAATTATCAATTTTTAACTATTGTGAAGTATTTTCCCCATTTTAATTCTCTTCTTTTGGGAATAAATTATGTATAAATTCTCTTTTTGATTGCTCTCTATTCATATATCCCAGTAATTTAGGAGTTTATCGCAAATAATCCTCTATAAAAGCATAAACTACAATATACGAACATTTGTAGCTATTTCGCTTGATATTTTGAAGTAAAACAAATTTCAGTATGAATTTGTACATTTCTCTTGCTAAATTTCAACAAAACGTCATTTACTGATGTAGAATTTCAATTTCATTCTTTATTCTGTAGTGCTACCGATTATTCTAAAATAATTACGATTTTTAGTAATTTCTAAGGATGTATCTGAGAATCTACTTGAAGAGGAAATTTCTATTCCTTATTCTTTCAAATGAATTTGTACTAAATTAATCAGGAAAAGACTAACCATTGAAATTAATTTTAACCATCCTTTGCAATGAATTTCTCCTTTACTTAAAAAATTTTTTGCGTATAATTATTTGGAGATACTATTACTTAATAATTATAAAAAATAGCTTCCATTAACATATTCATACTTTATCGCATCGTAAATTCTCTACCATTGTAGGATAATTTCATATTTCTTACACTAAATCTTTTCGTAATCATAATTCACAGATTTATTGGGATTCTATCCGAAAATTGAATATCTAGAATAATTTTCGTGGGAGAGAAGTTTCATGAAATTTATGATAACGGAATACAGTAACTGCATGATTCATTGCTCCTGAAACATATCATTATTCTTGTGATCAATATTTAAAAATACATTATATATTTTAAAAAGAAAAACATGTATTCGTAATATGCAACGTTCGTATTTGGGTATGTGAGCAGAATATTGGAATGTAGCAAGAGAACCGAACTCTACCCACATATTGAAAATTTCGTCTTATCAAAAAATTTTATAATTTGCTAATCTGTAACTGTAATGATAAAAATTAGTAAAAATATAATTTTCTCCGACATTGGAAAATCAAAGAAGTTCCTATCAAAAGAAAATAGTACAATTGAGTCGGAAAAAACGAGTAAAAAACTGAATATGGCAATGCATATATGAATTTCATCTTCCAGCTTAGGAACAAATGTACTATTAGAATTACTATGTAATAATATCAATAGGACGGTCGGGCACTTTTCCTCCATTAAAAATGTTAAACCGCATTTCTCTAATATTGAATTGTGCTTATACGATGACATTCATGAAAGGGGGTTATAGAAAGAAGAATTCTGATGCAAATACCTTGAGTCCATCGCCTGTCAATGACTCCCTCAGATCAGACACCATCAGCGGAGGAGTGGAGTGGCGCCATTGCGGTCTGATGAGTGTGGAAGTCCTAAAAGTTAAGGGTAAAATTAGAGATCTTCGTCACCTTTTAAAATATTCTGATTCATTTGACAAGAAAAAAATTCATTTTAAAATTCAGGGAGCAATAATTCGCAAACTTTACCTCAAATAATTACATGGGCTTCCAAATAACATTATATTGACTTTGGAGAAAATTACTTAGTTCTGTAGGAAGTTATGAGTGTAATTTCTGATTAATTGGAAAATTCTCATACAGAACCAAGAATAACTTTTTACTGAATATAGAGATTATTAAGCATATAATTACCGTATTTGCCTGAGAAAATACGGGGAAAAAGATATTCAATATCTAGGTAATGCAAAATTGGGAGGACGTCAGATATTATTCTTTCTAAATAATATGCACATACTAGTTATAATATTCAATATTTTTTGCTTAAAAAGATGTAATTAAAAATTCAAACATGGTCTGGGAATAGCTAAATACACACTTTTGAGAAAATTGTAAAATATGTCTTTGACATCCAAATCATACCGATGAATTTCTTCTACACTTTACCTAAAACAGCCATTTTATTTCAATCCAACATAATATGTCGATAAATACACATGTAATGTAACAATTTTCTACTTATATTACGTGTATAATGATACATAAATGTTAAGTAATGAATTTCCAAAATTTTATGTCCCCTTCTGCAGATTTCGAACTCATTTATTTTATCTTACAAAGATACAATTATGGAACAGAGAATCGAAGATTTGGTAATTTTTTGGAATAAAATTCACCTCTGATAAACATCATAACATCAGTTAACCTACCTAAAAAGATGAATATAATTCAAAATAATAACTGAAATTGATGAACAAAATATTTCCTCACTGTTTCCAATTCATCACTCGTATTTATCAAACGCTGTTAATTATCTTCAAAGTAATTTGATGGTATTGATTTCATTTCATTAATGTCTTATTTTAGGGTAAATTATGACAAATAAGGAAGTAAGTAGGAGGAAAATCTTTGGAGAAATAATTTGAGGAGAAAATTCCAATTAGCAAATGATTATTATTTGGAGATTTGGATCCGTTACGTTTATAATTACATTTCATTCAGTATATTTCACTCAATAAGTCATACACATTAGTGATCTCCAAGAAATTTTCCTTTGCCATGTAAATTTCTTATTTATAATTTCCATTAATATATCTTGATATTCCCCTATCGTAGAAACTATAACAGAATGTGAAACCTAAGGTCATAATAAATTACGTAATCCGGGCATAGACAGAAATAGCTGTGAACTTTTTCTGATCCAAATAAAAATTCTTGAATTATTATTTCTATTGCTTTATTCGATTAAAATTTCAATAATATCAATCAGCAACTACTGAAAATATTTACTTTGAATGGGTTGCGTAACTGCATAATGGACCCAATGCTTAAAAGATATTTCTTTTCCTTACTTCGGAATAAGAATTTCATTCCTCAAGAGAAAAATGTATTTTTCAATTTCAGGATAAATTGCAGTGAAATTTTTGATTCGAACGAATTGAAAAACTTATCAAATCAAGTCTCTGATGATCCTCCTTTATCATAATGCGTAGAGGACGCAGATTTTATTACAATTTTCTATTTGATCCCAGAATAAGTTTTGATGCATCAGCTGTTTTTATATCCTTCATGAGCATTCGTGAATAATATTTAGGTATATTTAACCACCAATCCGAATTGAGGAGATTATAATTCGGTTCCGTTTGTATTGTCAATCGGACTTCCGACCTAAGATTTTTTCTCCTTCCATTTATAATTTCAGATGTAAAGATTTCCTAGAGATTTTCAAACAAAATTCATTTTTACCCCAAATCTTTTATAACGAAGTTTCTTGTATCCCAAAACTATTGAAAATAACCCCCGAAATTTACGCAAAACACATCTTCAAGGAACATCGATAGAGGTTATTTAGCTTAAAACTTATTTATAAAGGTCTAAATAAATGAATTTTGTAAATATAATATCTGGCCATTGATTATTATATATTTAGGTGTAATTATTGGTGTCAACAAACTTGCATATGTTTCTAAATTTTCCAATGGAACATTAATCGTTGTTTACCAAGAGTTCTATCAAATTAGGCTGAAATCAAATTCTGTTGAACTTGAAAAGGTCTATGAAATAATGGAAGACTAACGTCAAAATTTCAAAACCGTAATTTTCTATGTCTTGAGATAATCATCCGCAGCTGGGCACATAACACCTTATACCTAGCGTCTACCGTAAGGTTCTTGACTTCTTGAAGGTTCTTCAACCGCAAAAACGGTTCTTTCATAAACACAGAATGCTATTCTGAAAGAAAGGGAAATTTTCCCTTTCGCTTTCGAAAATTCTTCCCCCGTCCATTTAGAATAAGCATTCGGTATGTTGTGCCTCAATTTGATTCTATTTACTCACTTGTATCCTTGTTTTTACTTCGACGAAGATGATGTGTTTTCTCTTCCTTTCACTGAATTGGCATACAGCCTGACATTCCTAGTAAACAAAACTCAAAAATACCTTCGCCAGTTACCCGTATTCCAGAATCAAATACAGTATATAATATTTGATCAAGCTATCAATTATAGCAAACTATCTTATGAATTCTGTTCGGTCTACTTCTAATATCTTTAATTTAATAGTCTATGGATTTTTATCGTGTACTATTTGCACCTAATATTGATGTAAAGAAAAAATTAGTTATACAATAGCTTCGTGGCTAATAGCTTCTATATCTTGACTCCACTAGCACATGAAAACTTAGATGAAAGTTTCATGTAAATAATCCAAAGAAAAAACTATATAAGATATCTCCTTCCCGCTATAATATCATGTTTTGTGCCTGAAAATCGGTATTTCATGAAATGAAATCCCGTTATGTAATGTAATTCCCGTTTACGTAGAACTCGACTCGTTATGAACCATATTTATTTTAATATCCCACTTAAATTAAACCTAAAATCATCTTTGTCTTAATTTCATCTGAAGTTTCTTAGTCTCAGGAGGACAGGTAATAAAAAGTTTTGAAAACTTTTTGAAAACTAACCTTTCTCTTGAGTCCATCTTCTTTCTTGTTCTTAACTCTTCCGCGTGTCCTTCACTAACTTCAACTTTTTTCCCTCCAAAATCCCACAATTCAATGCGAACAGATTCCACAACCTTAATGAACCGAACTTCGGAATTCATACACCAGGTGTCATTATATTTTTCAGGAGCCATACTCATTTGAGTAGTTCAGGACGACATTCTCCATACACGAGGATAAAATTTGATTCCAAAAACTGCTGAACATTTTCGATATTGAGAACGAGCTTTTCTCTCTTGATCTATTTGCTCTAATTTATGGTCATTGTGTTATTGAATTTATTTTTCAAACATAACGCGAAGGCTTATCGAAATTATACTTTTACTTATTTATTAGAAAGCAAATTTTATACACGCGAGGATTTCCATTCTTTGAAAATATAAACCACATAAGCAATTTAGGTGAATTATCCAAAAATTAAAAAACTTACTTCTTGCTTCATCACCGATAAATTTTCTCGTACAAGTATATTCTTATTTCTAAGGTATGGAGGTTTGCAGGTCATATCGTAAAATATCATTCGCCTGAAATAATGCGAATACATATAGTATAAATTGGGATGGTCTTACAAGTATATCCATCAGCAATGTGATATTTCGAATTTATGCTATGGCTATTTGGTACAATTTGAATGTAGACTGCTTCGGAAATTTTGCGAGATCTTTAGTGAGATAAAGAAAGATATTTTACTATAGAAATGAAATAAACAGGATAGATCGATGGCTTTCAAAAATTATTATTTCTTAAAATCGTTTGAAAGTATGTAATTAATTTATGACATTATACGAACGATCCTTATAGATGGATTAATCCTTTGAAACAATTGTTAAGGTGATAGAGATATAATAATATTTGCTATTTATAATGGTTAGCTCAATTTATGTGGTGTAATCTTTCCAAGAACTCATAAATTGAGTCTCGTTTAGTTGAGAACTCAACGCATAAAATATGTAGTATTAGATCGTTGTATATTTCTGAATTTTCCTTTTAATTTTAAGAACAAAAATTTCCTTCTTTGCGTCCCAATCCCTTCAAACTTCAATCACAAGGAGTATTTTAGTTTCTTTTCAATTAAATTGAATATTGATGAATATAACGCAATGAATATACAAAAAGGTGATTAATTATTTCCAGTGAGAGTATTTCTTAGTGTCCTAAACGAGGTAAGAAATTCTCAAGTTTTATCGGTTGTGTTTTGCAGCATACTGACATTCACACATTACTATTAACAGCTTCGGTTTAAATTTGGAAATAATGAGAATATTTTAGTTTCAGAAAGAATTTCTGAAAATGTATGAATTTTTAGACCGTGGATAAATGAATCCGGACGTTATGTAGTTTGATAATGTTAAAACATTTTTCTTACCAATTGTTCAGGTTCTCAGGTAATTATTTTATAACTACGCACTTTTTTCATTGTACCTTCAGGTTTTAAGTCCGAATATAAATTAAGTAATTAAAAGATTGAGATCGCCCATTTTGGCATAAATCTGAAACTTTCACAGTTTTATTTTAGCTACTGTGTGAGATAATACTGCATGAAATTGAGGCATCGAGTGCTTCTTATGAAATGGCTTAACTATGAAGGCTTAAAAGATGGTAAATAACATATACAGAGTAAGAGTTTGCGCTTCGTCAAAAATATATAATACATGAACTAAGAGTTCATTTTAAATGAGAAATCACTGCAAAACTGTAAGGTTTAGTGCCGTTTTTATTAACAAGAAAAGTAAAATTAAAATAAATGCTTTAATTTCTTTTGCGGGTATACTATTTTCTAACGGAAGGAAGATGGAGATTTAAGAAGGGCACTAACAGTTAAGTTAAAAGAAGTATTCCTCTGAAGCTTATTGAAATATCTCGTTCATTTCACCGGAAAACATATCTATATATGCAACACGCGTATGTAAGTTATATATTTTGTACTTAACTTATTTTTCTAAGTATCTTTACTTTGAAGTAAATATTTCGCTTATATATTTCAGAGTTCGGTTCAATAAGGTTATGGTATCTGTAGACATTAGGCTGTGCGTTTTAGGAGAAAAAAGTTAAGAAGGAAAAAAGACTAAGAAACTTACATGAAATTAAGACAAGGATGATTTAGGCTAAATTTAAGTGGAAAAGTAAAATAAGTACAGTAGACTCTCGATAATTCGAACCTCGGTAATTCGAAAACCTCTATAATTCGAAGAAAACCCTCGGTCCCCTGAGAAAACCTCTATAATTCGAAGAAAATCAATGTATTTTGGTCCCCTCGATAATTCGAAGTGAAGCTAGACCGGCCCACTCCACAATTCGAAAAATTAGTCATTTTATGGAAAGTGTCGAGGCAATTTTTCCAAGAATTTACCTTTATTGGCTAATTATGAAGCGAAAGATATCTTTAATTGTGATGAAACAGGGCTGTTTTATAAATAATTACCTGATCGTACCTTGGCATTTAAGGATGACACCAGTCATGGAGGCAAACACAGCAAGGAGAGGGTTACAATATTATTGGCAGCCAATATGGATGGATCACAGAAATTTCGACCTTTTATGATAGGAAAATTTGCTAAGCCTCGATGTTTAAAAATATGAAATCTCTTCCTCTAATCTACAGATCAAATAAGAAGGCGTGGATGACAGCAGTATTGTTTTCCTAATGGAAAATGAGCATTGATGCTAAAGAGAAGAGAAAACTGAATGGGAAGAGAAAAACGAAAAATTTTGATGTTTATCGATAATTACTCAGCCCATAAAGATGTCCCTTAACTTGAAAATATAGAGATGAAATATTTACCCCGTAACACAACTTCAATTCTTCAACCCCTAGATCAAGGAATTGTTAAAAATTTTAAAACCTTGTATCGAAAAGAAGTGGTTAGAACTGTAATAGACACAATGGAAAATGGAAATAACCTGTGCAGCATTTCAATGCTTACTGCAATGGAAATGGCTCACTAAGTATGGGAAGATGTTAGCTTACAGACAATCGCAAATTGTTTTAAAGCATGCGGATTCATCAAGGATTAGGAATGCAAGGACGGAAATGATATGGTTCAACAAGATCTGCAAGATGAGGGACCTTTTTGAGTGCTTGGAACAGACTTCCAGAGGTTCCCATAACTTTCAACGATGTTAATATTGACAATAATGTTGCTACAGCGGGTACATTGTCTGATGAAGACATTATGAAACAGTCAATTGTGGTCAGTCAACAGATTTCTGACAGTGAAGATGAAGACGACGATGTTCCGAAGGTGTATTCTAAGGAAGCAACCTTTTTTTAAGAGGGTTGCGTCGTTTCTTCGAACAATCCGAAATGGATAACATCCAACCTGGTTGTGTGTTTAAAGCAGTGAGCACTTTGGAAAATGCTGTGGACCAGATTGACGCCAACCAAGCGACCCAAACGAAAATAACCGATTTTATTATGAAGAAATGATACAACTTTTTATAATAAATAAATTGATCCACATGTATTATTATAATATGTATTTTTGTTTCTACCAGCATTCAAAATCTTATACAATGACAAATAGAGTGTAACTTTCTTCAATTCGAATTTTACTTTCAGTCCCTCTTTAATTCGAACCCTCGCTATTTCGAAAAACTCGATAATTCGAATTTTTTGTTCGGTCCCTATAAATTCGAATTATCGAGAGTCTACTGTATTAGGTTTCAAACGAGTCGACTTACAATAATATTACCTTTAGAAATACCTTAATTACCTGGTAGAAAATAATATTGATTGTTAGAAGAGCGACTATTAGATTCTGATATATGATATTTCGTTTTATAACCTCATCAGGCTACATCTCTTTGAGATCGTTCGGGATAACAGAGTCTTAGAAAATGCAACATATACTTCTTATCTGATTTCAAATTGTTTCACTGTACGAAAAATATTTTAGTTTTAATTTGAATGTATACTTGCTATTGAAGGAAATTTTAAACGCGTAATTCAATCAATCAGAGGATTCACTTTCAACTTGTGACGCAGAATAGAATACAAACAGTTTGATTTTTTGGGTTTGATAATTTTTATCGAATTTAATAATAGTATGCATTAAATTTATTTAGATTTATTGCTGAAATTTCATTATTTGATATATTTACATTTTTAAGAAATATTTGAGTTTTTGGATTTTACAGTTTCATTGGCTGTCTTACTCGTTGCAATTCAGATTTGGTGAAAGTAAATTCAGTAAAGCGAGTATTTTATTTTTTTATCAAAAATCATTCAACGAGCGAATAATAGAGAATCTACTTCGATCAAAGAAGTCCCTTTTATTATTTAGATTCTAGAATCATCGAAATTTTCTTCTGGTGGGGTATTTAAAATCATTATTTCTTTCCAAAAAATGTATATTGTGATGATGTTTTTAGTACAACTTTGGAATGATATTAAATATATAAATGGAATGCACTTCAGTACACTGTCTGAATATCTTTCGTCTAATCTAAACACTAAATCAGTAAGATGTTACACAACCTTTTGAGAATGATGTTTACTGCCGTAGTTTGGGGATTTTTTATGTTACATGTAGAAAAACTCATATTGTAATCATAAATGATTGATTTCGTGTTCTACTATAATGCGATAAATAGAGGAAAGTCTTTCAAATGCCCCCTTCCATCTTCAGTAAGTCCAATGTTTTAGACATCAACGATATAAACTTCTTTACACAATCATGTTTTTGTGAAGTATTAAGCGTTGCGATTCTGCTTCGTTAGAAAAGCTGAATAGACTATGTTATTGAATCAATTGAAAATAAGCAAATCAATTGCCTTGTATTTTAGTATTTGTAGAAAATGTGACATGAAATATTGGAAAGATTCATACACTACATACAACATTTCTTTAATTGAATATTTATAGCATTCAAGCCTCACATAAATTTTTGAAGTAATACCAGGGGAAATTTTTACTGCAAGATAAAGGAGCTTGAGGCTCTTGGATCTTGTGGTATGCTTAAATGGTGCAATTAATATTACTGATAGAGTGATCATATTTATTCGTGGTGCCTTGTATAGTAGACATAGCAAAGGTGATGGACGGTATACATTTAATTCATATTCTTTGTCATAAACATTTATTTCTTTTTGGGATATTCTCACGCGCTACTTATATTATTTTATCACTTTCACATTTTTTATAAATCAGGGGCGTTGAATATTTGTAAAGGTATAAATATTGGAAGAAAAATTAGCTTCTAGAAATATTCCGATTTTTAATGGTACATTATTTTAAAGGAGATATACTGTAGTTCTTACAAATAATTTGACATGAATTCCTCATGCGCGCTCATCAGAAAGAAAACGTTCTAGAAGTACCATAGCAGAAAGTTATTTATAAGATTTTATTACTGATGTTTGCAATTTATGAAAACCCAACCACCAGAATTGACACTGAAATATATACCGAAACATAAGTAACGAAGAACTTTAGTAATACCTGCTCCTCAAGAAGAGGAACGCAGATCATTTTTTGAAAATACTTAACTCTTAAATTGAGAGTAACTTTCAGAAATATTTTATGACAAGTACTTTTTGAATGTTTCCTCTACACAACTACCTTTCTCTGTGGGAAATTAAGAGCAGTTTGCATTCTTCTGCATATGGGTTACTATATACAGTAATATACGCGTCATTTTAATTATTTTGATTTTTTTGCTACTGCAGCCTTATGAGGAAATATCGTGATTTCTATTTTGTTACTGTTCTTAAGATGTTGGAAAAATCTTTATGTGTTGGACCTGATTTTTTTTGAGAAGTTTTCCATACAATCAGGGTCATTGCAATGCAGGAATATTCATTTATATTTTTCAGTTTGCCTTCTTAATATCTATAGAGGTGGAATAAACTTGATTATATTTTGAGGATATATAAATAAACTTTTTATACCAAATGAATAGGAAACTAATAAATGTATGTGGAGCAGATGTCTTAAAAAATTCTTTACTCCCAACTTTGATATTGGACCTCTGAAAATTTATAGCAGTATCTTCAGTAATGTACTTTAAAATTAAGTAACAATTATCCTTACAAGTCTTCTTCAAGTTATAAAAATATGCGAAACAATTTTCGTTTTTGTGACAAAATCTGCCAATCTTTAAATACAGGCTTATTTAAATTAGGAGGAGAATGAAAATTTCGACTGATACATCTCTTATGAATTCTCTTTGTAAGTACAAAAGATGTCAGAGTATCCGATGCTCAATTATTATTTTATGGACTAAGATTGCAAAATATGATATTTAATATTTGCATGATTATCATCTCAATGTATAAATGAATAAGTATCTCACATCTAATTACTATGTTCAGTATATTTTGAAAGGTTACACTATTGTTTCAAGTTTTAATCCAAGCTATCTAACAGCTATATAAGCTAATATATACTAATGGATCTGTAAGCTAATAATGTAAATTACAAACCGAAACATAATAAACATGAAGGTATTATTTACTATCTTTTTTGAAGAGAATAATAACATTTTCCAAATGTTATATGTCTGCATTAATATAAAGTGCTTAAACCGAGAGCATACATCAAAATATTAACAGAAATCTCATGAGATAATTAATGTGAAAACAAACTATTCTGATAAAGCTAAAAAATCTAAATATAAAGATACTAAAGCAAGATAAAAGTCATGTATCGGAATTATGATGGCTAAATTTTTAGGGTATCCACAAAAAATTCCAAAATGTATACGCTATTTGGCCCAAAATATTGTTTGCATTATTCCTGGCTGCTCAATGTATATTTTTTATCAACGAATACGATTAATAAACTAGAATTAATAATTTTTGGAGAGGTTACTTCTCTTATTTTTCACAGAAATTTTTGCAAAACTGCCATACACCTAAATAAATTCAGCGTAAGATCAAAGTAGAAAAAGTAAAGAGTATTTTTAGTAAAATAAGAGTGATATATTTTTGACATAGCGAGATCTAAATTTTCAAGATTGGTTGTTTATTATACATAGAAAATATCAGGTAAAATAATTTATGTTTATCTAAAAGTAATTTTTCAAGATTGATCCCAATCAGGTCTTCTAAACGGAATTATACGTAAAGTTAACTTATGATTTTGGAAATTTTGAAATTGTACAATATTGGATTACCTTAAATCGAAGGTAATAAATATTACCTTCGATTTAGCCCGAAATATTTTAATTTCTACTAATTGTTATTTTAGAGCTAATCCAATGTTACAGTTACAAGTATAAGAGTGAACTATGGAAAAATTATAATTCTATGGAACAAAATTTTTCTTTTATAAGATCCGGATCCCAATTATTTCTTCTAAGAAATGTTTTTTTAAATTTCAACTGCAAAGATATTGAAGATGTTCTTTATATAAAAGCAAGAGAAGTTAACTGAGCATAAAAATAATGTTTCGTCTATTCAGCTACCAGAGGATTACCAAACGTATTTTAACTACCAAATCAAAAGACATCACAATGTTGGAGTAGTACTAAAATACGCGAAATAAGGTCTGGCTTTTATTATATACATTTCAATTCAATTTCACAAGTATATAGAGCCTTAAAAACGAACTTTATACTCAGTAAAATATAAGTCATATCCAATCATGTAAAATACTTCATGACGGGCCTCACGCATGTATAATTTTATTATTATAACTATCCGTAATGTGCATTGATATTCTATCAAATATTATTAAGGCAAGGATATAAGAGAAGGGAAAATTCACTACAAGCAGTAACAGTCCTAACATTTGCTTTTGCTCTTCTATAATGCTATGAAAGCCATATATAAAATATATATTTTTGATCAACTTTCAGTAAAAGTACTAACTTGGAGTGTAATTTAAGAGAAAATTTACAGAATCGATTATTTGTATTTAATATAAACAACAAATATATTCTACCGTTCTGAAGTGAAACATCAACGATTTTCTATGAACCTTTTCCATTTTCAAAAAAAATAATTTCATTAATATTGCAGTTTAAATAGCATATTAGATAACAGGATGTATTTTATAAAAATTTTTCCTTTCATATTTAAATGTTTTCATATACGTAATTTATAATGAATTGATTATCTACAATCTCAGAAAACAAACTAGTTCAAATAGCCAACAATGTTTAATTGTCTTCTAATATTCCTCTTTCAAAAAAAATCATGGGAGGAATCGGATACATATTATCGAATCTCGGATAAATAACAAATGAGAAAAGTAATAATGCTTCAAACATTCAGATATTGTAACAACTTTTGTTAAGGGTATTTTTTCTGAATAGATTAGTTAATAAGGAAGTGAATGTATTTCTAAAGCCAAATATTTTAATAAGGAATTTAGAATTTCATAGGGTGGATGAATAAAAAATACATTAATTAAATATTCTATAAAACCTCTTTTGGTAAATTTTCGTTTCGATATAATAAAGTAAATTTTTCCTAAATGATATAATGGCACAACTGAAATTTTATCACGCGACGCTACAGAAAAGAATTTTGTCTATATTCTTCTATCTAGTCAAGAAATTATTACTTTTCATTTTATAAACTTTATAAGGATCATTAATAATAGATAATTTACAAATTATTTCTTTTTAGTGTTATTTTTGGAATTAAATTGATATCTTGATGGTTAACTTATGTTAATTAGAAAAATAAGTTCAGTTCAAAATTTATTCTACAAGTTCATAAATTTAATAAAAGTGTTACAGTCATTAGCGCGGGCATTATAATAATATTTTATTTGATAAAAATCTTGGGAGTTTTTATTAAAAATAGAGGGATATGTATCTATTCCAGTTTAATATTATACCTGATATTGTATGAAACCTGACTATCCGATATTCAAATGTTAGGGAGCTGAAAATATAACTGGAATATTTAAAATGTTAGGATTTTTTCTAAGAATTATACTTTCCGTTTCTGAATAAAAAGCCTTAATTCAAATATTTTAGGAAAAAAAGTGGAAAATTTAAAAGAGCTTACGTTTCGTGTCTTTTAAATATCTACCTATGCATAAATTTTTTATTAATATGAAGTAAATATTTTGCGGAAATTAGTGTGAATTTATTTTATTTTTTAGAAAAATTTCTTTCATAATTTACATCATTTTATCGTCATGATTCATTATGAAACGTGAAAGATTTTATAATTAATTTCGAAAGTAAAGCATCTTTTGAAAGCATTTCTTGAATAGCATTTAATCTTTATATTCCTCTTTTATTTTCTGAATCATTAAAAAAACGTATACGAAGATGATTTCACTAACTATAGAATATAAAGGGCATAAAAATTCCTGCAGTCAAGTATACATTTTGAAGGGAGCTACAAGAACCTGATAGAATTAATATACCATTATAGAAACCTAATATCAATAATTTCCATACTCAACAGCTTATAATAAATTTCACAATAATTTCTACTATACCAATTTTATAAATTCAATTGTATCAGAGAATAATAGATTAACTTCTTCATTAAAAAATAAAATTTACCTATGCTTGATTCGAAACAAATAAAATTTTCTGAAAATAAATCTCTTACTAGAAGACATGGTAAGAATTGATCAAAATTATACGTATATCTTTATGACCTGAAAATTTAAGATGTTGATTTTCATGGTGAATAATTAATTCCTAGCTCTAAACGTCTTTATATAAGCCCATACATTGCATGAATGAATATTACAACCTCTGGAAACCTTCTCTACTCGGCTTTGACTTCGTAGTAGTTCTCCATAATGAAGGTATAAGTATACTTCTTGTTCTCCCTTTTCCATTTGAAATAATATGAAAAATTAAGTTCTCTAATGTTTACTTCCTCCAAATAAAATATTGGAAGTTTTTCAAAAGATGCATAATTTTGCCTCAATATACTTGGGACTATTTAAGACTTAAGTAAAGCTTACCATATTTTGGACATTGTATCAGCATTTTCTATCCTATTTTATTTTTTACTGTTGGAAATAAAAGGCTTGAATCTTTGCTTGGAAAAATAAAATTAGAAAGAGGATTATATTTATTTAAGGAAGGATGACATCGGGTGTCACCAAAATTTTCTTCCTCTGTTTGGAAATATTTTGGGCAATTTAATAATAATTTTTGGGAAGATATGGGAGATAGACATTATCAGGAGACAATGAGGCTTCTGATGGTGGAAGGGTTCCTCAAGTCTTCAGATATTAGGAGGACAATTTAATCATGTGCATGAGAGGACAAAACCGGACGAGCACCTCTGCAGGTAAAATGGAATTTTTCCTCGTTTCCAATTAAATGGCCTCTATCGAAGACAGCGATCTTCCCATACAAGGGCACCGTGGGCTTGTCATCCGCGGAAAAAGGTTCGAAAGGAAGCGAATAACACCCGACGGGCAGATGACGTGACACGGAGCAACATCTGAGAGACACGCAGTGTACCCGTAATGGGCTTATGGGAAGAAGAGGGTAGCGTGTGTTTTCATTTACGACGCCCTGGAACCCTTGAGTCAGTCTCTTTTCAGTCAACTCCAGCGAGGCCGTCATCGACAGGACTCCGGAATGAGAAGGGAATAGATAAAAGAGATGCTTTGCCGCCTTCCCTCATATGGCGACACGGGGACAATCGGGGTACGAACGCGCGACCCTCCGGGGGAGGGGGGTGAGGAGTGGGGGAACTCAAAGAGGAGGTCCTTTCCCACACTTTCCATCGAAATCATCCCGACCGACCAATCCCTACTCGACCCCTCCATTTTCCAATCCCCCCCCCAGATAACATTCCCCCCCGACTTACTCAAACACATTCCCACACACCTCGGAATTCGAAAGGGAGGCTGTCGCGGGAAAAAACGCGGCTGTACACAGCAACGGATTGGAGAGAGATGAGCGGGAGGGGAAGGCTCCAAAAGTGCAACCTTGATTGTCGGGGGGATGGGGAGAAAGGGTGTGACGGCCAGAAAAGAGCGTGCGGCGTAGAGTGGAGGTTATATCGGGATTACGTCATAATGCACCAAATCATGAGCAGTCAGCATGGCGACGGAGGCGGGGCGATGCAACGGCGGGGTATGGGTGCAGCGGTTTTTGAAGGGGCATCCCCCCCCTCGTGGGGGGGAAAAAAAGGGTGGACTCTCCCCGTTCGAATCCCGGGGAGGGGCGAATCGATCCCCTCACCCCACTTTGCAAAACTTTCCCACTCGATCGCTCATACCTTCCCCACTTCTAATTTTCCCACACCCGCGACACCATGCACTCCCACACTCGAAGGATCTCCGTCTACGTTTCCCTCCCCTCTTCTGCAAATAACACACTCATAACATCCATCGGGAGTGGCCACCGTCCGGTAATAGCGCCACGTCCGCGCTGTTCTCCACCCCCGGCTTTTTCCCTTTTTTCCCCTTTCACTTTCGCGGCGCCTCCGCGGGACACACGAGCTCCCTATTCTTACCCCGCATCCTAGGCGACCGCTAATTCCCCCTCCGCCGCTTCCGGGGGCAGCGCATGATTGGACCGGAAAGAGAATTCCCTCCGAGCGAATTTCCCTAAATCGCCTCTATTTATCCGGTAAAAGTATGAAAGGCCGCGGATTATTCCGAAACGAGCCCGAAAATCCCGTAAAACATACAAGAGATCGTTTGGACGGCTTTGGATTAGAGAAAATCTGTTTTCTTGATCATCGGACACGAGGGAATAATTGGAGAAGCGGAGGAAAATAATTTGGATTCACCAAAAGGATTCGTTAGAGAATTAGTGGAGAGTGTACGAGAATTAGGGATACTTTGAGGCCGAAATGGGATCTTATTGAGCAAATAATGCCCTTGATATCCCGTCTTTAATTTTCTCTTGCTCGATCCGTGTTTTTAAAAACATTTTATCTGCCCAAACAAATAAGACTCTGAATAAAGCGTTTTTAAAGGAAACAAGGAGACTTTTATATTATTCATTCATTAAAAAAAATCCTTTCCATGGTAGATATCTTCGTAACCATGGTATAAGGCAACAATAAGTTATTCTGTTTACTGCAGGTGAAGAAATATTTCAACAAGTTTCAGTACGAGAAACTATCCTGAAGAGTAGATACCCACAATATTAGAATAAAAATTTCAACTGCAGAAGCATTTCATTGGAAGAATCTGGCTAATTGCGAGTCAATTAAGCTCCTATTCGGCCGAAACGTTGGCGCTCGTACGCTAATGAGATTGCTTCCAATTCTAGGAATCGATATGACTTCACCCACTTGAAAGTCCACTCGTGCTTTTACGCGAACTAACAAAGTATTGGAATGTGCCCAACATTAGATTCCGGCGCTCAATTAACCTTCATGAAAGCTAACCACCGAGGTATTTGATCATGAAAGACATCGTTTTGAAGGCATTAATTTATATTAAGCGTATCAAGCAAATGTAGCTTTTGGAATTCAGATTTGTTCATAAATGCGTATTCTATTTCCTTTCTACAAGTAAAATTCAGAAAAAAATTAGCTATCAGAATTTTTAATTACTTAAATTATATTTAAATAAATGAAAAAAGTTTTTAATAGAATAAAAGAGTAGAGCTGTAAATATTACTTCAGCGAAAAAGAAGTTATAAATTACTGTAGTTCACAAGGAGGTAACCAGAAATTTTCTACGCTCTTAGAATTTTCACAATAGGCAGAATGTATGGATTGAATTTCAGAGCTCTACTACGAAGTCTATTATCAGCTTTTAAAATGTAACCATTGAAGTTTCACCGAAATATAATTAATTGATTTCCTTTTGATTATATTTGGTTCGCAGTAAAGATCAAGAAAACTCGATAGAGTGAAAATATGCCCTTAGGATAAGAGGTGCAGTGAGAATCTCTCCTTAGCCTGCCTAGAGGTACCTTTTTTTCTGAAATACTTTCTTCCTCTGGGAATTAGAAAGTCCTAAAGAGCGAGACATTTCAGTTAGAAATTGCAGGGATAAACTAGATCGTCCTGCTTAGACGCTCTCCCAATCTGGTTCGAGAACCGGAATAGAAAATAATAGGATCCTTAGAATAGCAAGTTTCGTGTGGCCAATGCACGGGGAAGAGGGTGGACCTCTCTGCTCTATGTTGAATCACGATCTAAAAGTGACATGGAAGAGGCATTAGAAATATACAGTTGAGGATCTGTTGAATTATTTAGTGTTTTCCAGTAACTTAAATGTCGAGTTTTTAAAAATGATAATTTTTGGGTTTTAATAACAATTTTGGGTAATATATTTTAGTTAAAAATAAAATTAGGGTTCTATAGATTGAAGGTTGCTGCAAGGATTGGTAATTCAATATCATCTTCTTATGCTATCCTGGTGAGTGAAGCTTCAGTTATAAAAATCTGTAAGTTTAATCTTATAAGCATGTTGTTTTCCATACATTGGATTTTATTTGTAGAATTTACATAGCTTTTGTACGCCACAAAAGTACTAAGCATTTTATTTAACTTATACTGAAATATATATTCCGAAAGGAGATGGACTTCAAAAATAGTTTTTAACATACTTTTTTGTTCGTTCCCCTCAAATTCTCTTGCTGGATGACCGTGAAAAATATATTTTAACAAAAGACTTGTCTTAGTACTATATACTATTCCTAGCCATGTTCATAAACCTATTTTTTTATATGCAAATAATATTCAATAAAGAAATATTTCTATCTTTTATTCTAATCGTTAATGTATATTTCGTGCTGTTGGTATAAACGGAGAGTTTATACCAGAAATAAATATTCCGTTTTTATTATCGAAAGAAATCTCCTGAAATTATTATAAATATTTTCTTATTTAATGAAATGTAATAGATCGAGGAATAAGTTTGTCAGTTTCTTGATTAAGCATCACTTTCTGAAACGAATATCAAGAAAGGAAATACATAGTATCGGAAACTTTTTCCTTTTTTTAATTTTGGCATATACTTCTGATCTATTTTTCACTCCTGTAAAATTTATTTAAGCTAAGAAACAACATTTTTTAAAAGAGGAAAAAGATAATTCCTACCGTATTATGAGTTCCTTTTCTAGAATGTTCCTTCATAAAATTTTTCTTAATGATATTTTTGCAAAATTAATCGTGTGATAGTTAGCTATAAATTTAAATGTACGCATAATGTATTTTAAGCGGCATTAAATACGTTGTGATTTACTTCTAAAATCGGTCTATAGTAAAAAATGTAGGAATGGAACTTAAAAGACTATAACTATGCTTCATTCAACTTTGTTACCTTCTAAATTATCCTTTTTCTACTCAGCTATGCCTACTTATATAATAATATCAAATAATAAAAATATATATGGGCGCTCGGTAAATCCGCAATTAGATGTATCTTACAAAATCCTTTCAAAAGTCAGTTAGTAGAAGGTCACTACATACTATGCAGTCTTAAAACTCATGCTTCTCAATGGTTCTTATATTTTAGAGAATTTACGGAAATAAAGCAAGAAAAGAATTTTGATCTAGTTTGGTGATATCTTCGGTGGAAGAGCAGTGTGTGATTTTCTATTTAAATTTCAAGTAGAATTATTATTCTAAAATACGGAGTTTTCAATTTTATTCTAAAAGGTGATTCAATAAATAATGGACAGTATTTTTTTTAACTCTTATGAATTAAGTCTCAATTTAATGCTATATCAGAGAACACACTGAATCATATATCATTAAAATATACCAGGAGTGGTTTAAACATGTTTAATCGTAGCTTATTCTAGATATCTAAAAACAAACATTAACAATAATAATATTTAAGCCAACAATTCCAAGTTATATAGATACATTAATTAGCCAAAAATTATACATAAGGGGAGGAGAATATTTTCTACAATCCATAAAACACATTCCAAAGAACTATTGTTCACCAGTATTATATTTCGACTCTACAGAAAAGTTCTTGAATTTTAAGCTATCGGTTTGACTGATATGGCAAATTTACAAAAGTAGAGAAAATTACTCCCATCTTGGTTTTTAATCTCTCTTCAAATCAATCAGAGAAATAAAGATCCATAAATTTACAGAATATCGAATTGATTTGGAAATAAAAATAGGAAATAAATTTACTTTTTGTAAGAAATCTCATCCCTTGATTTGGCTATTATAAAGGATAGTAATCAAAGTAAATATGCTCTAGATTTAATGAATGTTTTAACGATTATCCTTAAAATATTTCCCTTTTCAGTTTTCGCATCGAACGAAAAAATTAGACGATCCGTTTTTTCTACTAAAATTGTTTTTCTTGAGTATGATATTAATCCATCCTTAAAAATACGATAAACTTAAGCGAGTGTGTTCAATTTTCCAGAAGTTCGCATATTTTATTTATTACGAAATTCTATTTCTTATAAGTCTGGTCTATTTTCACAAATTGGTTTTATCTCCAGAAAATTTGTGTAGAAATAACATTGAAACAGATAAGAGTGTTGAATATAAATTTCATTTGATTACATTCAATGTGTAGTTTTATGAAATTTGAAATGGACAATTCAAAATTATACAGAAATTACTTACCCATCTTCCTTCACATTCATGTTGGAAAATAAAACATGATGAATTTAAATTATATTATGCTAAAAGCAAATATAGGGTAATTATTTTTCGCTTTATGAAATGATATTTTTTGCTGTAGCCGGGATATTATTGCATATGACAATTCAGGATGATGAGGATATCCTAAATGGTAAATACGGAAATAGACTGGAGTGAAACTAAAATCAAAATAAATCAAAGACTTAAACTTATAGACCGTTCCTTAAAATGAAAATCTAGTGTGACGTCAATAATAATTACCATCCGCATATCCTATGCCTTCATTCTACAGAGAAAATGAATTTCTAGAATTAAGAGAAAATTAAAGATTTCTTTGAGAATGGAAATACGAGTAAAATTAGTGAACGAACAAAAATGTAGCCAAATTTAGTAAACCAACTTCCAAAATGAGAAGCCCGAAGCAAATATTACCATACTTTTTATAGATAGAAAAGAAAATGAATCTTATCATCTTTGTAGAGTCTCCTACTTTATATTCTCATTTCTTTCCTTATTCAGAAATATTTTCCATTTTATTTCTTTTAGGTGTTTATATTCGTGATTTATATTCCATTGGGTACAGATTCAGAAATTTAAACTGCAGACTTATCATCACAGTACTTTAAATGATACGAGAGAAAAGAAAATTAACAAATACTTTCACTGTTAGCAAAGATTAGAAGAGCATCAAACATCTCTAATTGTTATGGCAGAAATTTATTGGGCACCATAATTGAAAAACTGTTCGTACATCATTGATTCTAAACTTACAAGTTTTTGTAAACAAGGGCAATCAAATGCGTAATTTTTTGAACCGTAATATTTGCGTTATTTTGGTGAAAAGTTCATTCTTGCAAGTATAAACCTAAGTTACTATAAGGACAGGGGATCAAATTAGATGAACAAGGGATTAGTAGATTAATTTTCACTACGACTACTAAATTATTGGAAGATTTTCTTCAGAAAATCATAATATACTATAAAATTGCACTATGGGTAACTATTTTGGGAAGTTCACCTTAGCAACCTTATCTCCGTGGATCAGATACAGGAGTCCTACTGAAAACTCAAGATGAGGGATGAGCATTATAACAAATGAATATGAAATTGATGGAATAGCCCATATAGAATGAATGAGAAGAGGTATCTAATAAGGGAGGGGAATAGAGAGAAACTAGCTGACACATCCTGAGACACAATAGTTGACTGACGAGTGGAAGGAAGGGAAGTAGGCTCTAGGATGAATTACGAGAATCAGGTGATGGAAGACGTCAACTGGAGGAACGATGGAGGAATGACGAGGCTGACGGGAAACAGCGCGGAGGGCAGCTACAAACCAATCCTCGGAATTACGACTTACGGCAATGAAGTTTCCAACGTGAATAGATTCCCTGATTGCACCCAAGGAAAGTAGAACGTTCTTATGCCTTCCTTTATTTCAATGAGTATCTGCCACGATGGAGAGTTATTTGAATTTACTTATTAACTTTCCCTATCTTAAAATTTTATGAAAAAGATAATATTCTGATTGATTCATTTCGATAGTTTTTTTATAGTACGAAGAGATGATAAGTGTGTAACCGTTTCCGCGAACGACATGAAGAACTTTTATATGAATATCCGCCATTTCATAAGTTTTTAGAGAATTTTGTCCCTCTGTACTTTTCTCCAAGAGTTCAGAATGAATGCATTGTACTTCTCTGTCATTTTTACTCGAATGCCATCTGAAGACTTATTTTTGCAATAGTTATTTGAAGCACGGAAAAATCTGATTATAAATCAACCATGTCTTTCGGAGCATGAATATAACCACAACACCAAAGATAAAAACCGGGGGATATTCTTATGAGAGATAGATTTGCTGAGAAAGTAAAGCATTCTCTAAATCGACCCTGAAAATAATCTACAGAGGGATTAGATCGAATAGTTTTTCTCTATCTGAAAGATGTTTTCACCCTGATAATGTCAATTTGTTATGGTTTATTTCAAATGTATATTTCTAAAATAGAGCTTAAAATGCATGTTTTCCGTTAACAGTTAAGAGAAAGAGATGCAAAAATTTAGCTCTTCCTTGAATACGCCTTATAATAATTAATAGATTAGAAAAATTTTCTAAATTATGATAAATATAATCGGAAATGCATTGCATTAACGAATTCCGTTGAAAGTGCATAAGAAGTAATTATATTATCCTAGGAGGGAATGAATGTTTGAATTACATTGCAAACTTTATCAGCATTTCTTAACATTTTTGTCTTTTAATTTCATTTTACAAACTTTTATAAATCTAAAATAAAAATGGGTATATTGCGTTCACCTCTAATAGTGTCCTTTGGATATAAGAGAAATTATATAAATTTAGGATGAGTTAAATCTACAAACGAGCTGGTATATAGTATTCTTACAAAATACAACTTACTTCTTATGCGATATTAAAACTCCCCGTATTTCAGTATATCAGAAGATTTTAGAGACTTAAAGCAGTAATCCAATAGAACATTAAAAAATCACCTCTTAAGGGAACTCCATGTGTAATAATGTGAGTAAAATCAAGAAGAGATTCTTCTAGAATTCATTCAGTAGATATTTTATAGTTATAAAATTAGATTAATGAGACTCTTTTAGCAATTAGAAACATTTTAAAATCTTTCAGAATGTTGGAATGTAATTATGAAGCTAATCTAAAAAATTTTTTCAGTCTTCCCTTGAAGGAATTTTTGCTTGGAAATCGAGTTCCGCAAAGTAATGAGTACAATCGAAAACGGCTACTCCTAATTGAAAGATTAATGAATAGTATTCCATAGTTTTAGAATATAAAGATGAATGAATGATATAAATAGATGCTTTCAAATGTGTAGGATAAGTTAATATTGTAACCTATTCAAGATAGAATGATTCAGTAGGGAAAGGTATCACACTTTCATTAGCTAGGAGATTTTAAATTACGGATACAGAATTGATATCTGTAGAATCAGTGAAAAAGTTTATTTTTAACACGTGTTCAAGTCTTCAAATTAAAAAAAATTGTCAAATTCGAAAATATCATACAAGGAATCTTTGGTTCTTAGTGCAAACCGTGAGATAATTATTTTATAGCACTTCATACGATTTTATAGTGAATAAAAGCCAACCCAAGCATACGATTAACAAAATGGACTCACTCACTTCTCAAGGATTTTAAATCGATTACGATTCAGTTATCTAAAAACAAATTCAAACGATAGAGTGTAAATAGAAATGTATATAAAATTGATAGCGTATTTTTTTCAGAGGAATAATAATCAAAATTTGATTTGACGGTTAAATAACTACGCTACATTTGTTACAGAAACTGCAGTTGTCAGAATAGGAAATTTAGAATATATTTCAGAGAAGTCCATGTACATATTGTCTGTTGTTTTTATTAGAAGCCGCATGAACATACATTTTTATGATGGAGATCATATCAAAATATAATACTTCGGTGTACACGCGGATTGCGTTGCGGATAAACAAATTAGAAATTGAGCGGAAACCGGATAATAAAATGAAAGCGATTATATAAGAATAAAAAGAAAGATGTAGAGCTAATTTGAAGTTACGAGAAATGAATTTATATTCATCGGGAGGTTAGGAGAGGAAATTCAGTGTTTAATTTCTCTATATATCGAGAAAGCAATGAACGCTTATTATTAATACTATTTCAAAGCAATAAGGATGGAATGTACTTTAAAAATGTTGCTAATTCATAAATAAATTCCACTATCGGAAGGCATGACGTTATACCATTTTTATTTATCAATAGCATCAATTATTGCATTGCGTAATCAACTACAATGTGGTCAATAATAACTTATTTCATTTAATTATTTGCACTGAAATGCTAAGAGTTGCCTCTAACACTACTGCCATATAAGAAAAGCGGCTTCAAATACATGCCATCTCTTATTCAAAAGGAATTATAGTTTTTATATTTAATGGGAGGATAAAATTCGCACAATTGTGCTTGAGTGTTCTCATTATCAGTATCGTGATTACGTGCATAACCTAGACGCAATAGGTATTCTAAATAAGGTAGTTAAGTATCTCTCAGAACTACCGGCATATTTCTGAAAATGTAAATCCAATTGCCTTAAAATAATCTGAAATTCTAAAAAATACTAGATACCTTTCTCGAACGTAAGGTAATAGTAGAAATATTGGGAATTTCATATTTTGGATCCTTTAGAGATAATAATGGCACAAAGAAATTGTCCGTTCCATACGTTCCATAATTCCATTCACTTTTTTGCAGGAAATAGTTCGCTTTAGAAAAATAAGGGACTTAAAAAAGGTTAAAGGTAGTAATTTTGAAAATGAAACACAAGTTAACTAGCTGGTAATTATTTGGTCATATTTTTAGAGCAAAATCCCAAAGTAACCTCTATTTGAAAATCCTTTCCGAACTCATACTCTAAAAATTATACGGCAAAGTTATAAAAATATAACTTAAAGTTATTTTAAAATTGTAACTAAACGATAGCGAAATTGAAATGAGTGAAGCAGGAATTATACTTAATTTCCCTTTCACGGAGCCTGAAAATACCGAAAAAGTCTACATCCTCAATTAACACGTTCACAATTCACAAAATTAGAATCGTTTTGTAAAAAAATGTGAGAAAAGATATTATAATCATAGATATAATAAATCGTTGTTATTACTTATAGAATTTTACGAGCAATGAAAATCTTCCTGTTTTACGTTTACTACAACTGCCGAATTTTGAAACACTTTCTGCGCAAACCTGAAGTTAATTGATTACAAAGCAGACGCATATGATAAAACGTATCGCTCATGGAAACTTTATGTCCATTATCGAGTTGAAAAGATCCATTATTATACGTTTATTTAAGTTATATTGAAACGAACAGTGTTTTTAATGCTATGGTATCCCAAAATTACAATGTCCGTCTCATGAAAATATGTCTATAGCTTATTAAATCCAAAAGAGGCCTTTAAGATTATATAAAACCAAATTTAGATCAGAATCACTAAGTAAATATACAATTTGATCGAATTTTAAACAAAAATAATAAAAGTTAGTGAAGTACTTCACGTCTCTTGTTTTCGGAGGAAATCATTTGTTCTCTGAAAATAGTCCCGTTTCCGTAAAATTTCTGTGAATCAATAAAGATTTATGAAAGATAACCCATTTTAAGCGTTTACAGAATCGTGCATCAAATTTAATTAATCAATAATCCTCTAGAAAAAGACACATTTAGAGATATAAAGCTCAGAAATTGATCCATCGTATTGAAGAAGGATTTTTAGCTTTTCACGAAGAAAATTCTTACTCAGATATAAGGAATAGTAGCTTATAACTCATGTAAAGATTTAATAACTAATCATTTGAAAAGAGAAGAATTCATTTGCTAAAACTTCAGTTGATATATTTTATTAGTTGAATGGAATTCGTCAATTCAACCGGAGAAATAATTTAAATGCAATAGTATAATGAAAAAACTTCAGCGGGATTCTTTGCTTAATATCTATGCTAAAAATTTGTAAAAGCAAAATATTCAAACACAAATTCATTTTTTCGGATTGAGGTTTTGTATCAGTAAGTATTTAATAACGTAATATAACGTCCCGTCTTGCTTCATTGAAAATTTCGATAATCTTACACTAAAATCATATTTTTAGTGGATTGATTCGAGGAGTAAAGTAGCTTTTGATTTCAAGAAAGTGTGAGCCATGTAATTTATAAACATATATCTATTTAGAAATCAAAATAATGGTTGCAATCACCGCATTCCTCCTATTTCTTCATTTAAAATTCCGAAGATTTATGGATGCAATTTATTTCTTTAGTATAATTGTCATATACATTAGAAGTAAAGATCCAATACTCTCCGAACTTGTAAATTTTAGTAAAACTTCCCAAAAAATACGTGCTAAGTATGTTAATTATATATTTAATATAGAAAATAGAAGAGATAAGATATTAAACAATTACAAGTAATAACAAGTTATCTATTATTCTTATGAAAAATCGCTTATTAGAGAAAATACTGGAATTAATGCTGGCTTTTAAGAATAGGAAATAACGAGGCATTCTATCAAATATTTCCAATTAAAATACAATTGTCCGGAAAATATAGATATGCTGTGAATTTCTGATTCTTTAACGTTGCTTGGCATTAAAAACGTGAAAACATCACAAACTTTCTCAGAATTAACTTTTTAGCAGGAAGATTTTGAGGGCACCGCTTTTCTATTTACAATTTCCATTTGAGATGAGATCCTACGTTATTATTTTGACTCATTATTCTGCATGAGAACTAGGTAGAAATATCAGAGGAAACTTAAGATACCTATACAAACAAAAATCATGTCTAACAATCTGCTTCAAACTCCTCAATTTCGCATTAACAACATATAATTCTGACTTAAATAAAAATTAAAATAAGCTATAGAATATAAGCAATTTTATAGGAACATAAGGATGAATTAAAGCATATTGAAAGTTGCAAATGTGAATTTTTGCTTCAGAGGGTAAAGGAGCTTAAATAAATACTAAATGATTATCATAGCCTTGTATATTTAAGCTAAAAGGTGCGGCAAATTATTGATATAATAACGTTACTAGAAGTACGAAAAGACACAGGATCATACTGAATCAGGGTTTGAAGTAAATGATGAAATATAGCCTATGTGAACGAAAAATCAGAATATATGTCTGGACTATAATAATAGTAAAATGAAGAGACACGCTTGTCTTCCCTTAATTGTATAACAGAGAAAAGATTAAGTTTTAGGCCATTATATTTCAGTTTTCTAAAATATCTAAACACAAGTTTTGTAAAGCTTAAAAAAATTCAATTTTTATTTCATAATTAAATAGCTGATCAATGAGGGTAACATGACATGAAATCGAGAAAGGAAAAGAAGGTTTTAAAATTAACAGAAGGAAGGCACATTTACAAGCAAACTATTGTATTACTATTGAATACGAATTATCACCATCATAGGTAAATGCTAAGTTATGAATTCGTGCAAACAATAGTATATATAGGAGCCAATTTATTCGGGAGAAATAGTGGATAAATACTTAACTTTATACAAATCAGCCAGTACTTAATGTCTATATATTATTTTCCCAAAATACGAACTATAATGTTGTGTTGTACTTAAAGGCAAAACTTTTATACTTAAATTTTGAAATAGCGATTAAAAAGATAATAAATCTCCTAACGTCTCACCCAAGTCTAACGCTGATTTTGAAGTTTCATAATATACTAATCTTCTAGAACATCATATACAATAAGTTTGAAAGGTAGATCTTTTAAACGATAAATTCGTTCAGTATTGGGTTCGAAATTTTTCACAGGTGACTAATGGCTATAACCCTCATTCATTAAAATAGAAACCAAAACTTCACAAATTCTTTATTATTAGGCTTGAATCCGTGGGATAGTGGAAATTTAAGAAAACGCTTAGTAGTAAACAGTGAAAACTGCGAAGTGTTTTCTTCAATTTTATCCACAAGACTAAAAATCAGTCGAATGAAAAAAGAACATTAGGACAGACTGCTCAAGGAATGTTGTGCGCGTAATATAAAGAGAAGAGCAGTTTTTGGTAATACAGTTTTCATAGGTATAATAAATTTCAGAAGTAAAACTTCTTAAAGTACGACTTTTTACGACAAATGTGCAATGTGTAATGAATAAATTCATATGCGAATGCTAACATCAGAAGTGTTAAAATCATTAAAATACAGTAATTATTCAGAGATAAGTTTGGTAGAAGTTTAAATGAACAGAAACGAAACCTTTGCAAGAGACAGCAAAGATAAAATGCTAACTCCATAAATATGCGAGAAACTTTTGCTGTGTAATTTCAGTTTGCTATTAAAGTATGAGTCGAGAACTTATACTTTGAACATTTATATTTAATTCAGATTCTACTTGTCATTGAATTGCTCAAGTTGATATCATTTGCACGAGTTGGGAAACTCCTCATTGATAATATTGTTTAAGTAAAATCTCTAGAAATATTGCAACATATGGACAATGGAAGCGTATTCTGCCAATTAAAAGATTAAAACTGCTGGAGCTATTAGTTTCTTGCTCTTTCATTTCTTACGGAAATTTCTTATTAATTGAAGAGAAAGGTTTAATAGTTACAATTAAGAAAGGATTTAATATTTCTAGCTAGGAATTACAAAAGTTGGCTACATTATATGAAGGCGTCGATTATTTTGAGAGAAATTTTAGAATTACCTTGTAAGAGTGATGAAATAATGTGCTATGCGTATATTCAATTGCAATATCCAGATTTAGCAGAAGAATTTCATAAAATAACAATAAAATTGGCAAAAGTTAGACAAGATACTCACAGAACGACAATGGATACCAAACATGACAACTGATTCAATTCTCATAGAAGGCTTGGTTGCTTTATGAATAATATATTGAAAATTGAAAGCTAAAAACTTATCTCCTATATAGAGAAAACCGATTCATCTACATTCTGTATCCTCATTCTCCTATCTATGATTGACAATAGTGCTGAAGATGTAAAATTTGTGAGTTTAGATTTATCTTAGAATCAGTAGTCAGTCTACTCAGACCTAAATCGAAATATCTATTTTACATGTACGCGATTCTTAGAAACAAAGTTATGTGATAGCATTTGGAAAAAAGGATAAGTGAACGGTGTAATATATTTACCTGGTTTTACTTCTTCAATTATATTGGGGAACAAGAATTAATTAGTTATGGACTTTCAAAACAGTCTTCACTCATGCCTTCTTTTCCATTAAATAACGAGCAAATGTTTTGCTATGATTTGGAATCATTAAAAATAAGGTATCATTCACAATAAAACATCAATTTACGGGACTTTGATATAACTAAGATATGGTTAAATCTGTCTCGAAATTCGGTTTAAAATAAACGCATGACAATTTCGTAAGCTTTCATTACTTTATTTATGCGCTAATATATTGCTTAAGAACAAACATAATCATCTGAGAGTTAGTATATATATTAGAATAATTTGATCGATAATATTGCAAGATTGGGATAATGAACAGTTAAATTAGAAAATCAAACCCAGTTTGCATAAATTTTCTTCAAAAGCCAAATTTCAAGATCATGCATGCAATGGAACAGAATTTGGAGTAGAATTTTCATATGAATTGTAATGAAAATATATTCATTACGTTGCTTAAAGCATATTAAATGGTTTAAACAAATCAATAAGTATTTGCGCTGATGTGTACGCTTTATGATTACACTTATAATTCTCTAGTTCTCATGGCGAGTCTACGGATTCAAGAAAACTGCTTTGGATACGCGCAATTAAAGGATCAGAATATTTAATGAGGGTGTAAAATAATAAAAACATAAGTAGTTAATGATCTTTGATAAACAATTTTTTTGTAGAAAGATGCGTATAAAAATTTCAGCATAAAATGAAGTATATTATACTTTAATAAACTCTTGTCTATAAATCAAAGTATTGGCAGTAATTCCACCAAAGAGAATGAAAATTTTCAGTCATACGGATGACCGCTGTAGCTGCCGTGGCCGGGTAATAACCAATGCAAGTGATGGTCGGACCGAATTCCAAGCGTCGCTTTCCCATCACCACCTCAGATATTTGCGCATTTAGAATTCTAAGAGAATCTTTAGAAAGAATTAAAAAAAAAAAAACAAATTATATGGAAACTTTAGTACACAAAACGACCCGTGGAAGGATCACACAATTTGCGCGCATAAAGACAATTAGTGTGATAAATAAAATCTATACGTTAGGGAATTACTTCGTAGAAGGACTTTACAGAATATATTGCAGAAAGAATAAAATTCGTTTATTTCCAAACTGTTCTTTACATTGCAACCGATTTCGCTAATTTCTGAAGATGCTATGAAATTTGTGACACCGGTCGCAAAATGAAAACAGTGTGAAAGTAAACAAAGTGTGTTATATCTGCAATGTTTTCAAACGTAATTAAATAAATGTATGGCAAATTGGACTTTGTTTTCTATCAAATCCAAATGAAGAAAATAAATTTATCGAATCTCATCAAAGAAGAGCTTTACTCGATTAGTATAAAAATCTTTTATATAGGGATTTATTTTATAGCCTTTTTGCTATCTATGATAGAATGCACAGTGAGTATAACTTTAATAG
The DNA here is from genome assembly GCA_020796165.1 of Pantala flavescens. NCBI lineage: Eukaryota > Metazoa > Arthropoda > Insecta > Odonata > Libellulidae > Pantala > Pantala flavescens. The sequence goes on along the minus strand of CM036884.1, from coordinate 31,477,233 downwards.
TAAATAAAAGGAGCCGGACAAAATATATTTTATACGCAATAGAATTATATTAAGAATAAGCATTAAAACAGTGACAAAGTAAGTTATTTTTGCGAGCGCCTTAACGGCTCTATTTCAAATCATATATGATATGTATTTTTATAAAATTATGGCTCAATCCGCTATTTTTGCCAATTTTAGTATATTGGCGATTTATTTGCTGAAGATGGATTCAATGGTTATTATATTAAAATTATAAGTGTTTGATGAAAGATACTGATAATGTACGCAATCTTCATTGATTTTAAACTGGCCAAATATGCCTAAGCTTTAACGCATTTTCTGCCAAACAATAATTTATAGTAGTGATTTGCTTAATATTAATATCTGTAGATTGTTACATAGTTAGCCCTGAGACAGGAGATATGGAGCAATATTACAATATTTAATTTGTATATCTGTAAAGGTTATGTGCAGCTAATAATTTAAGAGGAGTCATTAAAGATATGATATTTACAAATTCCAACTTTATCTAAGTTTTTCATTTCTACGAGAGATGATAATAATTACAAAATCGTAAGGTACATTCAATTTACCGAAATAAGAAATTTACTGGAGTCCTATATCCACAAATAATATATTAATTCGTCGCTCACTAATGTAGTTACCCTCTTAATGATATGAATACTGTTTGAGGAGACTTCGCAAAGCATTATACCCATGGTTCTTATGTATTACATTTTAGTATTTTTTGATCATAGCTTTGAATAAAAGGCGCAGTATGATCACGGAAATTCTTAAAATATCTTCAAATTTTATAATCAAATAACTCTATGAGTGTATCCTTCAGTTTGATGTCGACCTTTATATATAAAGCAAATCTTAGAAGTCTTATAATATAAGTCTCATCGAAACAATATACCAGAATAGTATACATCGTTGAATTTGTTAACCACAGTAACAGCTATCATTTTATGTTTCGAACTAATTAGAAAAATAAATTCATACATCTGTTTCGTATATACTTAAGGATTCTTAATAAATTTTTCAAGCTTAAGAAAAACATCGATATGTAAGGATTCGCATGTAAGATAATAAGAAAATAAGGCTAAAGAATCAGCATTGACTTTCATTAACAAATCTAAATTTTTAAGCAAAATAATTTAGTTTATCATTAATTGGATGTGTAGAGGTAATGAACAGGCAAGCGGTATTTCATAACGCCTTAAGCAATCAATTCATCTAGAAAATTCATCAGAAAAAAATTATAAATAATCATTCTTATGTCTGAATCTAGATTTAAAAAACTTAAAGGTCTAGAGCGTTAAGGAAACAAATATAATAAACTAAGTTTTCATAAATTTATAATTAATTTCCAAGAAAAATTATCGAAACATCGTCTTATTTAAATACTCTCTTTTCTATAAATATAAATAGGATACAAAAGAAACTATTCAAGATAAATTAATTTATTTGAAACATTTTCAAAATTGGTTTTATGAGTAACGAACTTTTTGTATTCTTATTCAAAAGCGAACATTATTTTGATTGATATTTTACTTTTGATATCCTTAAATAACTTTTAGCTAGTTAATCTACGGTTTGAATCAGTGTATATTGCATTGAAATTCAGGATTCTTCCCAAATAATGCTTTCTAAAACCGTTACGCAATAATAATCTGTTTAACATAATAAAATGGATTTTGGTTCATATATATTAATGAATATTGTGCTTTAAATCTATTCATTTCTATGATACGTTTTAATTCGGGAACATTTCTTTTCGAAGACAACGATATTCCGCTTTTTTAATGATTTTCGCAGAAGAAATACTTACAAGCATGTATTCTTGCGATCAACAGAAACACTGATTCATTGTTTCTTTACAAGAATACATGCTTGTATGCTTACATTGTATGAATCAAAATAATTATATCGAAAGCGGCGTCTTAATTTCAATTGCAGATTCAATAAGGATTCGATTGTATATCACCAAAAATTGCCACACGATCAGAAAATGAAACAAATAATTGGAATAAGACTGGAATATAAATTTTCTCCAGAATATTGAAACACTCAGTTCTTTTTCCTACTATTCTTAATATCATAAATATATAGATGCTAAGCTAACTTTATAACTAATTAAAATATTTGGTCACCTATCGAATGTAACGAGATTAAAACTTCATTTTCATTTGAAGTATTGGCATATTCGTTAGAAGATATTCATTCTTGACAAATATTAAATAGCGTGAAAGTATTGAACTCTTCATAAGTTTGCTTGGGTTGGTATATAAATAGCGAGATATTATTTTGAATGCTTATTATGTATCTCAGATTCATGTTATTTTAAATGCCGAGAATTTATCCTTGTTGTTCTCAATACGGAGAACAACGAGGATTGTTTGTAACAAAATTAAAAGAATCGTTTGATTTACGGGACAAATTAATTCATATCGAAGTAATTTTTATTTCCTAAGATGAAATATCAACATAATGAAAAAACTTTGTGAATTTCAACAGAAAATTTGCTTTTCTTGCGACCGGTTTCTTAATGGAAAATTACATCTTCAAGGAGAAGTAATTTTACATTACAAACCGGTCACAAGAAGAGCAAATTTTCAGTAGAAATTTACAAAGTTTTGTCATTATACTCTGCCTCTCTATGAAGTCACGCCTTCTCATATTTATTTGGAATATCAATATTTATAATGAAATTCATTTTCAAATAAGATGAGTTTAAATTACTTCACATAATTTTGGATACAATTCCTAAAATCTTTGGCAATACGTAGGATCGGATTTTCACACGAATCTAGAAAAACATTATTGAAGTATACTATCCATAACTCGGCTTAAAATATTTAGATTAATATAAAAAGTATCGTAAACAATTTTTTCAGAAAGAACACGCTCCACCTCATCCTTCGTTGGAATATCAAGAATAATTATCTACTGAAATTTATACTGTGTATCATTTTAGAACTTTATTCGGAAGAGTAATAACTCTTAAAAAGTAAGTTAAATTTTCATAATTTATTCTCCTTATGATTTGAGTTTCAAATTGAATTCCACAAAGTGTAGACTTAGTCGATTGGATTTATTATTTTAGAGTTTGGATGATAATAAAGGTGAAGATAAAAGTTATTATTGAACAAATGGACACGATATGATTTTGTACGTTTAACATTTTTTAATTTAAATACAAATAATTTAATGAAGCAATACAGTTATTATATGATTTACGCAACAAAAGTGTCGCATTTGCTTTGTTACATCTAAACTGAAAGTTGAGTTCTATCTCCTAACCTCTTTAGTAGGACCTATTACTTTTAGACATGGAAGAGGTACAGTATTACAGACATATACAATAATAGCATTTCCATTATCTAAGGAACAGATCAGATATTAATTGTAGATATGAGTAACTCTGAGGACGACCATTAAATGTTGCTGTTACAGTTTTATAGTCATCATGACCTCAGATCGAATCAATTTAAAAATTTTACTTTCCTATTTTATTTTGCAAAGCAAGAATTTCGTTCAAAATCTTCCATAGTTATTTTATCGAAACCTTTCTTTCTGCTTTTCGGGGAGTGAGAAAATATATAAATAATTCTATTGAGGATTAAGCGAAAAATTTGTTAGATGGATGTATTAGAACGCCACAATAATACAATGTTAGAAGAACTAAAAATGAAAAGAGAATCGATACTTAAAATCAAATGTGTTATTACAGTATGAAAATCTTAGAATAATCCTAAATTTTAATCAATTTTGCTTAGATATTTATTAGTTGGAATATACCGAGAGTATAATGGAGAGGAATAAGGAGTTTGCGGCGTGAAGAATTATTAATTAGTCCCCCAGAGGTCAGCCATTTTGAGTTTCCGATGACACGAGCACCGTCCGGTGCACACGGATATATTTTCGAGAATGCACTTAATTATCCTCTCCTCGTGTTGGTTCGAATCCTGGATTAGGTTCCGTAGGAGCCAAAGGCCGCGATGTGAGGGCAAATTTGCGGATTCTCCAAGAGCAATCCACCCAATGAGTACTTCGGAGCCAAAAAGACATGGTTTCTAGGACGACGCTTCCCAAGATATACACCCACTGGGATACTTCACTGCGATAGCGTTATCTCTTTTGTATTGCTCCGCATTTTGTACTCTTTCGCGTATGAATTGATACGTTCAGATAGTGGTGCTTCAATATTAATAGTTTTGTTACTTCTTTCAATAACTTCATCCGTCCATCTTAAGTGTAATATTAGCCTCCACTTTATTTTGAGCGAGAAAAAAGGATGAATGTTGGGGGAAAATTTCTTAATTCTTTATCAATCTCGAATGGAATGTTTAAAATAAATTTCTATTTAAAATGTACATAATATACTTTATCATGCAATAAATGTCTTAAAGGTCATTCACGGCATATAATTGACCATTTAATAAAATTTCCATCCTATAGTTTTATGGCTATATTTTCTTCATATTATAACTTTCCAATCTAAATAACGAACATTTTGCAAACATAAAAGCTTGAATAGAAGAGAATTGTGATACAATTTCCTGATATTGCGACTCATCTTTATAAATAACAACCGATCATTTCTTTCATGCCTTGTTGGTGGTATTCATTTAGGCTCTTTATATTCTTTCCAATCAGAAAGTTAATTCTTTATCAAGAAATTGATTATATTTTAGAATCACAACATATATTGACCCAGGTATGAGCGTAAGACATACGATAAAATATATCATCAAAACACAGAAACTTAAATCAGATGCTTCACAACTTATAATGAATAAATTTTAACTTTCATCTCTGTGAAATTGTAATGACGTAACAATTGTCATTATTAAGTGAAACTTATAATCTAGGTTTATACATAAGTAATGAGAATGTCAATCCAGAAAATATGCGTGATTGTCATAATTATCCTTGATCAACACTTTCACCAAAGCTTCTAAGGTACAGGTCAATGTGTTGCTAAAAAGAGCTGGGAAAATAATAATAACACTCTCACTTTATGAAGATAACTTCATGCTTCAGACAAGTAATATGAACTAAATTTTACAATATGAGTTATGAGAATAACTATGAAAAGTGAATGAGGAAAAACAAATCAATTTATATCCTGATGACTATTTATATGACGCATTAGTTTCCTAAGAGATGGTAAGTGTATTTCCTTTGAAAACTACTAAGTAATTATGAAAAAGCAAAGAATAAAACTCTTCCTATATTTGAATATTTCTACAACCATGGTTTTGGTCGTAAAATTCTTCATCTGGTGAATATGATCCTTATCAAATGAAGATTCCTTAAGATGATTTCTTAGATCAAAATCATGGTTGTAGAAAAATAAAATCGTAGGAAAGTAAAAATGTTATTCTCTTTATTCATTAAGGAAAATCAACGCTAAGTTAAGGCCGAGTTTGAAGATTCAACTATCAAGTGTGTTAGATTAGCTCAACTTGGGGTTTCATCAATTGATGCTTCATCATATTCATTAAATATTTAATCGCATTCATTGACCTCGGAACGATAAAACATAGTGTCAACAGGCAAGTTATTTTAAAAATATATGATATATAATATTTTGAGTCTTGTAATTTAGGAATGGAAATGTGATTTTTAGTTTTTACAAGGAAGTGTCGGTTATAATAACTGGTGAAAGAGAATGGAAGAAGGAACTAGTAGAAAAGGCGTTGTACAAGGATGCTCTCTTTCTCTCCCATATATTGTTTGATACATGAATTTGCGAGGAATTATAGGAGTTGAGATCAATACTGTAGGTATAGGTTAAGATTTGCGTAGGAGAAAAATTCACATAATAAGACAGCCTGACGATGTATTGCTATACTTACAGGCATAACATGGAATACATATTAAGACATAGATAACATCGAGCAAGCAATAGGTCTAGTGTATAATCAGAATAATGACAATGAAAACAAATGGTAATAGAAATAAAGTTATCATATTAAAAAAACTTAAGAAATAGATTAAATATTTTAAGTATAAATTTTATAAAAGACTTAAGACTAACTATTTGGGAAGCAGAATCGTATTAGATGTTTCATACTGATAAACGCATGATTTAGCAAGCTAATATTGTACAAAAATACATCTAAATGAATTGGGTACTCTAAATGTTAACTTACTCCTATGTTTGGCAACAAATAAAAGTCTTTGGTCGGCATGTAATTCTGGACGAACCAAATGTCACGCCTAATATTAGAAACTTTTACACGGAAAATTATATACAGAAGAAAATATATTATAGGAGAATGATTCAAGAAAGAGAGGATTACTTTTTCTTTAGTTTTAATGCGTCGGGTAATATTAGAATTCTAGGAAAAAATGCGTCTGATGCGTATTATGAAATTAGGGAAAAAATTCCGATCAGTTTTCACCTCCTACTTGGAAATCAAATAGTCAGAGCTATATTGGAAGAAGAAAGAATTGAAGGATAGAGGAAGACATAGGATGTATTACATTTTGTGAATTTGTATAGATTAAAATACATGTATTATAGAATGGATGGAAGGACGAAGATTGAGGGGTGAGCTGTTTTAAACCGCTACTGTATTGATGGAATGAAAAGTGCATAATGGAAGTTACGCTAAGTTATGAAGATATTTACGTTCTTTTTGTATAATCGTAACTTTCTGAAAATGTAATATAAGATTAATAAACATCCAAAGTTTTCTTTCTATAAATTGAATACAGAAAATAATATTCAAATAAATAAATAGATGATAGGGAATAAGTATGATCAAACAATATCTATTCACGGATTCCCTCTGGCAATAATTGCACGCATTTGAGAATAAAATAAGTTGACATATGCAAATAATATTAATGGCTAGGTACATATTTTTCATAATTATATTAATTCAACTGTCCTTGTTTCCTTGTGATAAATATTTAATAAGGAATAAGTTTATGTAAGAATGTTTTGATTGATCTTCGCTTAAAACCCATAGACTCAAATTCAGCTTTGAAAGTTTTCAAAGCAGGCTAAACATTTCAATTTGCTGAACATAGATTACTTTTGGATATTGAAAATAACTTATTCTCTTTTTAACTTCTTCTCTTTATACTCTTTATACGCAATTGCGAAGCGTGGTTCGTCGCAAAAATTATTCTCCTAGCCATTACGGTATCTCTGGAGGAACTTTATAAATGAATAAACAAATAAGAGATGATCGTTATTTGCCTTCAAGTAAAAGTATTTAAGTCCTTATAAGGATGTTATGCACTTCTTGCTTTGGCTATATAAATGCAGATAGATCACCACGGTATTTAGATGTGATATATTATATAAAATCAGGTTGTCTGTAAACTTAAAAATCCAAATTTTATCAAATAAAACCCTTGAAAATATAATAAGATCAACTGAATATTCTAATTTGAATTTTGATCTTTTTCTCCACTGGCCATTGCCATTAAAATTACACTCGGCAAGCAATTTTCTCATCACTGCGTTTAAATTTTCAAATTCAAATGCATTTCAATCATAGACAAATACAACCGTTCTAATATTATAATTATTGCAAATCGATAAAATTAATCCAAATGGGTAATGCTGAGACTTATAGCAACCCCCGATTTTCTTCCGATCATAACAACGAATTCAAATCAAACGAAATAATTCAAATAAAATAAGAAAAAACAAAAGCATAAATCATGAAAACTACTCAATTTGCAAATGGTGCAAAAGAAGACAAATGAATAAATGAAATTTAGTAATTCATCTCCGCTCCTATGAAAATCATGACTCGTGTACAATTTTATTGTTTTTCGTTCTTTGTTAATTCCAATTCACTGTTATTTTGATAAATGTTTTGGTAAAACACCATTGCGTTTTACTAGGCTATTTAAGTTATCAAATGTATCATGAGCGATGTATTATTATCATAATTTATCTCTGAAAAAAAAACAATTCTATTGTGACTGCTTTAGCTATTAAGCTTTCTCTCTACATAATAAGTTACTCTTTCTATATTATTAGGGTGTTTTTACCCAGTCAAAAGTGTGGGATTTGGAATCGAAGTAAATCTAAGAATAAAAGCCTTAATTGTTGTTAATGAACGGTTTATAATAGGTAAATAACTTCTCAAACTAAATTCATAACATTGTCATGTCTTGGATATTACAGATAAGGTAATAGAAAATTTGTAGTGCTAAAATTTGAAAACGATCGTATAGCTCAAAATTTCTGTTTTGAATTTGAGGGACTTTTAGAATAATTGAATACAGTCTAAAATAAAAGATTAGTATTGTGAAAAGTATTCCCCTTTTCTTAGAAGAAAATTCTTCTAATTTATCTTTCGCTCATCGATAACTAAATTTCCTAAATGTATTACTCGAGTTGAGTAAGATGATATAAAATCAGCATAAATGCTAAAATAATGAAAATTAGATAAAAAGTCCTTTGTTTCTTATAAATATAAATATTTAGGTAGAATTTACATATTCATATCATTCCTATACAAAAATGATAGTGCTACTGAGGAATCGAAAAATTTCGTTCTACTTTCAGCCTATGCAACTAAAATTAAAAATTATGTGGAAAATCTAAGTTTCATAATCTAATTTACACTTTCTGTTATCATGATTCCTTGGATGAGCGATAGATACATTTCCCTCATATAGTTGAGCAGCATAATTTAATCATCGCATAAGGCGATTTTTGCTTTGAGAATTATGAATCTCAGTTTTTATGTAATAGTGGTTCGTTAATCAATCGTTTAGTAATAGCTTCGGGAAGTTAAGAAAAATATCGAACGATGCCAGTAAATAACGGAAGATAACGAGCAATATATGCCTTAGTTTTGAGAAAACGTCATTTCCCTTCTATTTACCGACACTTGATTGATTCAGTTGTGAGTGAACACCACTATTTGATTAAGAGGAATTGCACACGTTATCTCAATACACACATTGCCCTCGGAGCGCCCCAAACAAATTGAACTCCTTAATCAATAATCTTCATCATCTTTCGGCGAAAATTCGTTTTCGATTTGGTAAAAATTTTTTTAAACTTTTTTTTACCGAAATCTGAGTAATAGTATTTGAGCATACTTTTATTTGCGTATTTTTTTCTTCTCTCGCATTAATTACTTTTATTATTTTGAAAGAATGATGAAAATATTCTAAAGAAGATTTTTCTCTGTGCGAATATTTGTCAATTAGCAAAAAATCGTAATAAATGCCATTGATGCACTTTTGTCCCCTAGTTATTTCAAATAGAAACTCAAACATCTGGAATATTTTCAATGATTTTCCATTAAATTAAGGAAGAAATTGAGTTAATATTCTCGAGAAAAAAACTCAATCGATTCATTTTGGAGAACTTTATTTGAATCCTTACCTTTCAAATATTATATTCGATATAATTTATGGGACGATTGGACTCTTTATTTTAGATGCAGCTCATAGTTATTCAAATCCAATGAAGATTTGCAAATCATTTAAAAATAAATACATATTAGCGTTAATTAATGCAAAATATATGATCCAAATTCCTACTGATAAACCATAATTTTGAAATGAAACAGGGTGAAAGAGATTTTCAAACATCAGAAGTTAAATACACGAATTTATTCATTTGTCTGATTCATTTGTTTTGGAACTTATCTACTGTTTTAGTGGGGAATCGTTCTGTTAGAACAATCTCCTAGACTGGGTTCCACGGTTCTGTGTTTGATGAAGGTTTGACTTAAGGAGCCAATGGACACCTGAATGCCGTACACCCCGCACTAGGCCTTCCTCAAGAACAGGTGAAACTCTACTTCCAAAAGTCGTATTCTTCAATACCAGTTTCTACGTATTCTTAGTTCTTGCAATAGTCAAAATTAATTTTCAAATAAATTTCATGCATAATCAAATGAATTTTCAAAGTTGAAAGGGCTCTTGTCCAAAAATATCAGCAGCGACTAATATTTTGGTAATGATTTTAACTTTCTATATTCGTCAGAAGACGAAAAATGAAAGTAGAAAATGAACTTTTTTTGTGATACAACTTTTTTAAAATCTAATTTCATGGTATATTTTTATTTTTGAATAAATAAAACATTTTTTGAATGTACTATTAAAAATATCAGTGTTCATCATGAATATATCACGATGAATATTGAATTACAATGTCCCACAATACGAATAAACAGTTACGAATTATAATGTTTACACAAAGCAGCTTACGTTTCATTTACAGAAATCGCACTTTCATCTAAATCGCAATTTGCATCGCCTAAGATAATAATGTCAATAATAATAAAAATTATATTTCAGAAACTAATCATGAATTCATAGCAAACACTAAAGAAACTCTGTTACATCAATTCTGAAATGAATCATTAACTTATCACGGACTAAAAAAGAATGGGAGTAATACCATTAATTTTATTCTTAGGAAACAAGTTTTATTGTTACATCACTTTGAAATATATCTTGGGAATTAATACCTTTTGCATAAAATAATAAATACCATTGGCATCACCTACACATTAAATGTTAATTGGCAGCAGGTAAATTTCAGTGGCAATAATACCTTGCGATATGGATTTTTTTTCAGTGTCGGATATATGAAAAAGTATTTTATAAATGGAATGATGTTGTAGTAAAATAATTTATGATATGATATGAGTAATTTACCGTACTTATAAATTGTTTAATATTGCGTTTATAAATATTTGTATGATTAATGTTGCGATACATACGTATTAACCCATGTTTCTAACAAACTTTACCTTATTTCACGCCATTTTTATATAATTATACGCATATGATTTGTACCTACCTTGTTTTAACACCTTTATATTAGGGGACCAAAATTTTGAAAAAATGTGTGCTTATACTCGAAAAATAAAGTAGTTCGCTCACATTTACTTATCACAGGGAGGGAAGAAAATAAGTAAAGATCTTGAGGATCTAACAAATAAAACCCATAATTACATAGCGAACAACCTATTCAAATATTTTTAACATCATGAAAACAGCTAAATCACCGAGGAATTCAAATTTGAGTATAGCAAAAACGTTTTTGCGCCTATCAGCGAAATTTAGTTCAATGAATGCATGATACTTAACACAGAAAGCAAAAAGTACGAGAAGGATTCACTACGATTATTTTTATACGCATTAGAGCAATATATTGTTAATTTAGTCAATATATATTCATTTAAAGCAACTCCTTGATGTTGAGTAAGAATTAAGCCTGTTGGTGGATATGATTGTTGGGTATTGGAGAGAAAAAATACATACGACATATAGTAGCATGCAATGAAATTGTAATAATCTACAAATTGTCATGGAAATTATTAGAAACCTTTGGTAAATACTTGAAGGTTATTTACTTGGATGGTCTGAAAAGTCTCCTACATTGCGCTATTTTTTGACTTTTTTCTGAAAATTTATATATAGTTTGAGGTGGGAAACTTTTGAGACCACCCTCTTTTATCACTTCGGTTCTTATATGATCGAAGCTTACTTCATCAACTTCCTTATTACAATTGACATTCCAGTCAAGTGGAAAAAATAACAGTATTGGGCTGTAACGCGTAACCAGTAAACTGAGAGAACACACATTGAAAAACGTTAAAATTCATCTTGAAAGGTTATTTCCGACGGAAAGGGCTTCTCAGTCTAAATATTATTATTCATGAATGCTGTTTTTGTTGTCCTGGTAACCGGTCGAAAGTTATTGCAGGCATCTCTGAAACGTATTAATAATTACAAATCTGAAGAAGTATCTTTTGAGAACTATTTCAAAACGGAGAAGGGACAATTGAAATCGTTCTAGGCAAAATTATTGTCCATAAGATTTTGGTGAGAGCAAGATTTAGCCTCAGTATGAACTCACACCATTCCGATTATTTTTGCTATAAGTTATCATTATAATTTGCTTTACGAAAAAGTGTGTACACAATGTGTATACTTTCCTATACATTGTTTATCATAACTGTATCTTGAAAACAACCTTTATTCGTTAATAAGGAAAGGAGGCAAGGGAAAGGAGATGTGATAACTTTAGATGTTTTATAAAAAGGAAACTATATTCCAATATCACTCTGTAGAATATGAAATTTGAATGTAAAAGTACATAAAAAAGGGTATTGGAAAATTTCGAAAACTTCATTGAAAATAATGGAATTGCGGAAAGAAACCTTAAGATTGAAAAATACAGTAGAGATTATTGGTAGTCTGTCCTTGGTTTCAAAGAAAACTAATATTACGTTTACAAACAAAAAATTGATATTCGAGATAAGTTCACGATTCACTGAAAAGAGTGACTACTCCGAATCTTCCAATGTAAGTAACGAAGGAACTTATTGCATGTATGGATAATAACGAGATTATTCTGATATTGTAAGGTCATCCTCAGGATATGATTGAGATTGATCAATAATAGTAAATTGTCTCATTTACGAAACTCAGAAATTTTATTCAGAAAGTACTGTTTTTATGTGGCCAAACCACGTAAATGCATATGTTCAAAAGACTAAGCTGATGAGGCTATTTAAATATTTATCGCTATTAATACATCTAAATGCTTAAACCAGGAATGATTTTGTAGAAAAAGTTCAATAGATTTGGTTAAATACGAAATTGATGGGTTTCTCTCCAGCCGTTTACGCAATGGAGAAATAGGAATAGCTTAATGCACAAAATGTAAAATTTTATCAGGTATGTAGGTTATTATGTATTAAATGGAGTGTAAAAGCTACTCACCTACTCTTTCTTATTTTCTAAGATACTGATGCGCATAACAATGCAGAAATTTATCTACCGCCTTATTTTGAAATTCTAGATATTTGAGCTTACTTTTCGAAGTGAGATATTATTTTAACATATTCTAGAAATATGCATGCAAATATTGTAAAGCACATATAACGTATAGGGACCTCAGGCGAAGATTCTTTTTTAAATAAAAATACTTACACATGAATCATAAAATACTCATTTTCATCAATGTGATATTAATTTGATTACTCCTCCAATTTAAGCATTTGCCGCTATTTCTAATGCAAGAAGAAATTTAAACTTAATATGTATGAGGATCCCTATTTATATATTTACACGCTAGACAAAATTCTTTATGATCACCTTTTGACATGGACCAGTTAGGGACAGCTGCAGTATATTAGGATTCATTCTTATTTAGGATAATAGTATCTAGATTTCTTATAAAAGGTTCAAACCAAATATAATGAGGATAATATTTCAAAAATGACTGCAATCGTTTTTCCTATAAATATGGAAGCCTATTACTAGTGATTTAAAAAAAATATCTGTTCTTCGGTTATTTGTTTTCTAACTCAACTTTGCATAATATTCAACTATTACTTTGATAAAACCAAAAATATTATATAACCTAAACAAATATGTTAATTTCCGAAAAGCAGACTTCCAATTGATAATACCATGTAAGAATTTTGACTGTTTGGTGATGTTAACCGTATTAGATTTATAGAGAATGATGAATACTAAGCTGTACATAAGTGAAGTAAAAGAAAAATTTTATCGAAAAGCATTAATAAGAGAAACAAAATCGGCTGATAAAATGAAATACCTATGTGAAAATGAAATTGGTTTTAGAAAGAACCTGATTCACTCATAATACCTTTTAATTTTAATATTTTCAGTGCAAGACTTGCGCTTGCTCGTGCAAGACACCGCAGAAATTATAACACCAATATTAAAAGTGCAGTTAAAAGCAAAATTTTACGAACAATATTCCTCAATATATAGTCATAAGTTCTTATCAAGGATAAATCAATTACCAGTTTCCTCTACCTATTGTATTCTATTTTACCTTAACGTAAAGGAAGTTCATCCTAGCAGAACAATTTTTAACCAATGCAGCCTCATTACAAAGTTAATTCGCAAGTCGGAAATCTTAACTCTCTGAACAACCATTACCTATTTTCAACAGTATCCGCATAAAATTTATAAGTGAACAGTATTTCATTTGTGTATACCGTAATTCAGGAGTTAATATCATTAAGAAACTAAGAAAATAGTGGAATTTTACATAATACTCCATGAAAAATCTTTCTACTCTCTTCCTGTGTATTTTAATTTAGTTCTGCCGTTCCTATGACTGAAAATATTTTTCTTACTGATCAACTAAAATATCATCCTTATACGCCAAAAAGAGACTCAGTAAATTTTATATACTTTCTCGTCAAACGACATTAATAAATATAAGGCTAAAACGATCTGAAACTATTCATGAGTGAGCCTATTCTGTTTGCCATGGAAACTCCACTTGATCTCTCCAAATAAATGCGCCCTTACTCTACACCTGACTCCTCCTGAGCTCTAAATCAAGACCATTTCGGAAGTCCATGGAAAATTTCCGCCGTCGAGACATTAGAAGAATCGATTGAGGATGAGTTCACAGTTTCATTACTGACGCCCAACACCCGCGTTAATCAACTGACCTTTTAATCTCAATTATAGAGCGCTCCTCTTAGGGTTCGAAGCCCCGCAAATGCAAGCTCATTGCTTTCCGCGACTCAGGAACCTTAACTGCGATTATTCGAAGCATGTTAGTGCAGTATGTCATGCACCGCCAACTATGCTGTTCAGACGACGAAATATTGCGTCAGCACTATCTGCTGAGAAGGCTAATGATAAAGTCAGATCAGCCTACATCCCTTCTTATGGGAGAAGATTTTTTGAGAAGGTGGAGTGTATATAGATAACGCTTCTCCTAGAAAATTTTAGCAAGCGTTCATTCATAATCTAAAAGGAGCAAACTAATATTGAAAATTAAAAAGACCTGTCCAAATATTTTATTGTATCATTAGAAAATTTAAAAAAAGGATCACATGATATAAGATTCCCACTATTTTTCTTGTCATGATATAGTAAATTTCACTAATTCAATTTAAATTCAAACAATTATAATTGTAATACAAGGACTTCATAGTTATAGAAATGGAAAAATGTGGAAATATGCTATAGACAGCTTTGCGAGTAATTTCGTAAGATGCATAATATGATTCAAAGAATTTGGTGGTCTTTATTGAACCAATGGAAATTCAAGAGAATTAATAAAGTCAATTATCTAATCGTTTAATGTTTAAAAGACATTTTAATCTTAGCTAATATATGTTCATCTATCTTTCAAATTTCGTTAATTCTGTGAAAGTCCAAAAAATATATTAAGAATGGAAATAGTAATTGGAATTTTGGTGCAAAATATTAGTGCAATTTGTTAAATGTGATGGAAAGATGTGATTAAAAATACGTGAAGATGATCCTGTAATATTGGAACATAATTCTTTATGTCGAAAGTGATGCAATCTAATTTGGTCCGTCATAAACACGTACAGATCGAATTTCACAACCATCAATTTTCGACGATGACTGCTCTCTCATTGGCTGTTGGCAATACGAGGCCCACTACGTCACAGGGGGTGGGGGAGACGGTCTCCTCCGCTCAAAGTATTTTCGCGTAAATTTTGGAAAAATTCCAAAAAGTCACCATTTTCCAAAGAAGACATATGTTATATAATTTGGTCTATTAATTTAAACATCACAATTTAACTTTCATTTATCTTTTATTTTCAAGCGAAAATAATAAAAATGAATAAAGATCACATCGACGGTTTCAATTTTAAAAATTAAAGAACGAACCAAAAAATATCAATGTATAGTGAAATGCTGCCATATGTTACAGCAAAGCGAGTTTAATTGAAAACAATGCTGATATCCCGACAAAGAAAATATTTTCCAATCTAGAAGAGATATCAATTATGACTATATATATATTTTGATTGCATTATGTTTGTGAGGAGTTTCGTTGCGCAGTACAAGATAGGCATTTGATGGTGATAATCTTAACTTTTTCTTTCTGCATAAAGATAAAGTGATAACAGAAAAAATATTTTGAGAAAGCGTCACTAAGTTTCTCTTGGATAAATTAGCACTAAGAACATTTTAAATACTTATTTTAATCGAACTGGTTGCAAAATTTAATATTTACCAAAAAATTGAAATGGCAATTGCGATTAGGAACTGTGATGCAGAACTTTGGACTGAATATGTATGACCGGCCCAGAAGGGAATTATGTTTCATGTTATATGCAGATATTTAGAATGCTTAAATGTATTATCATCATGAAAAGGATCTAAAGATACGCCTGAAGATGATCTTGTAGATTGAAACCGTGGTCGTGAGAAAACAGAAAATTTTGGTGAAGGTATAAATTACTTATTGTTCCCTCTTTTCATCATGGAGTACTACCACGAAGTCAAAGCCGAGTTAACAGAGTGGATTTTCATCCTAATAATGGGCAATTTTATTTAATGGGTTAATTATCTTTATGGTAGGTAATATAAAACGAATCGCTGCCAATGTACTGTCATCTGTATTAAATCACTAATTAATCATCCAAAGTTATTTATCTAGAATCACTTCCGAATTCGTTATACAAAACTAATTAGAATCAGAGCATTACGTAAATCAAAAATCAATTACTCCACTATATCAATATAATTTGGAACTTGTTAACGAATGAACGAAGAATTAAGTAAATACCAGTGAAGTCTTTATAGCTAATATGATCAAGCTCATTATTTTCAAAAGAAGCTACCCTGAATAAACGAGCGACATTGTAATTGACACAGAAAACTCACAGAATATTTATGCGGAAATAAGGAAGTGTTATTCATTGATCTTGCTTTCTACAGCTTGAGTAACTTTAATATTTAAAAATACTTATCAGGAGTTATCTTGAAATCCAAGCTTAATAAGGGTAAGACAGACAATAACAAAATTTTTAACCGATAGTTTTAATCGGATAATTCGAGCTAAATATTCCTCTTTTAGAATTAAGGTAAATTTAACTTTATTTCAATAGAAAGCCAACATAACAATCTTTTATTCTGTCAAAATAAAAGTATTGACAGTATATTGTATACAGTACAATGCTCTATATGATAGTATAATGCTGGAAATTTTGCTCTTAACAAAACACCAGATCAATGCAAGAATCATAAAAGACTACTTTCCCATTCAGTTGAATTGGTACAATGCTACGTTTCAAGAAAGCTAATTCAGAACGAAAGCATTAGTTCCCTTTGGAAAATATGCATCTAAAATTGTCTTACATTTTATATATAACATCAAAAATCAGTCCACCAATGATCTAAGGAATCCATAGTTTCATAACATGATTTAATAATATGTGGATCGCAGAAATGAGTTCAAAAATGAATCAATCAGAAGACATATTTCCCATTTAATCGCTCCTTTTTTGATCTCTGTTTTATTATAGAGAACATAATTTCTCCTTCTTAAGAGTCCTTCCATAAGGTTTCAGTCAACATTTCAATAATAAAATTAATACCGAATCTTAACAGTTCTAATTGTAATTCTTACCCTAAAATTTGGTCTAGTTACTTCAGTTTTCAATCTCTATATTTACAAGAAATAGAACGGATTACTTACAGGAGTTTATGTTTCCATTGAAATGTAAATTTAGATACTATTGTAAGCGAGTCCGGATATGAAAACTCCAAAAACTAAATTGGTGGATTTGATGGTGAATAATTCAGATTCGAAGTTCTGCCTTTTTGATTTCCTTTACGGCTGTATTTCGTTCAGCTTTTCTAAGTCTACACAAGAGTCATATGGTTTTTAAAGATATTCTATTCATTAAATATACTCGTTGCTGATGTTAGATTAGGACGTTAGCAATATACTAAAATGAATAATTTTAACCATGGAATTCTGCAAAATAGATCAGCTATTCAAAAATGTTTGATTCAATGCTTTATTCCTCTTCATTAATATCAATTACAGACACTAGACTGCATAATTTCTTTAAGAGTTTTATAAATTGTTCATGTTAATCATCTTCATGCGTTCAAATAGAAACAAAAATCGAGTAGATTATAAATTAAGTTATTTTAGAAAAGTAGGCTAACGCATAGAATTAGAACGTTAAATTAGAATATATAATTTTCTCCATTATAATTTCAGTGGAATTATGAAACGAAGAAGCCTATAGATACATTTCCAGAAAAAAGACCAATATTTTGGAGGTTGTAGATTTGATGGAATGACAGTCAAATCTCACATATAATCAACTGCTTTGTTATTTGGTCCCAATGATGAGAAAATTCATCCAATGGGAACATGAATGAGGCAAAGCAATAATGATGTCAATATATAAACAAATCCAAAATCAAAAAAATCAAATTCAATCCTTATTTTTGTCTTTATATAGTTACCTAAATCAAATAAAACAAGAATTTACTTCCTTGATTGTTAATTTACTTAGTTCATTACTGACCATCGAACAAACTTCGCTGAATTTTATCGTACAAAGGAAAAATATAGAAGTATACCACTATTTGGAATGCCACTTGAGGAAGAGGGATATGTAAAATTTATTGATGGATCATAAGGAGCAATACTTAATTAAATTAAGCGTTTTATTACTGTAAATATTACGGCATAGCCATTCATGTTATGGAATGGATACATTATGGTAAGCGATTATATTTTATGCGTATGAGTATTCCAGTTTATCTAAAACTCAAGATAAAATATTCTTGTCTTCATTTATATTTTATAGTCAGCTCAATTTTTTCGGTATTGGAATTTATTTTATTTGTGCGCTTTTCTCGACACCTGTACATTAAGAAAGCTAAATCTTATGCTTCCCTCATAATTCTCTTATCGAGGGAAAGCAGCTGCACGTGGTGAATGTGAATATTATCTCATAATGAATCTCAAATTACCATCTTATCAGGAAAATCCCACCGTCCTTCCTTAAGCCACTATATTTCAAAAGCTATAATCACATACACTTTACGGCCGATAACGTAAAATTAAGCACAAATTATTTGCCCTAAATAAATTATTTCAACTCCTGAAATCAGATATTATGCTGGATATTATTTGGAAATCAACTTTATCACAGAAATTAACTCTCATAATAGTTAGTTAATTATTTTGATTCTTTAGGAGGGTAATTTATCGTAGTTTCTCAAGATTTTGTGGATGAACAGTGGAAATATTCACAGGGAAAGGTGAATTTCCAGCTCAAGAAAATATTATTGACCGATTTACATAACCTATTTGTCCTTGCTTAGGCTGTGAATCACTCAATTCGAGTTCCAAAAATTCTTGAAAAGAGACACTTATATCGAGGAAGAGAAACATTCCAACTGAGATAACTCATCGCCGAAAGTTATGTAAACATGCAGGGAAAGTAATTATAATTAAGCCTTGAAAAAGAGTTTCCAGCAACCATCAACCTTGTGGCTCTTTCTACTGCAATTTGTTACTAAGGAAATTACGTGTCAATAATTTTACACGAATGCCGCTCGTCTTATTAAAAGAGAAAGTTTTCATAATCTTATTAAGATAAAAGGACATTAAAATAGAAAGAGAAATAATTTTTTACAAAAGATGTTAAAGTGAAAATTGGTTAATGGAGCTGGTATGGTCAATAAAATACCGTTGAAGAATATCAGTGGCCATGATACTGAAATACACAAGGGAATATTCTAGTATGATTAATTACTATCTTCAAAATAAAGCCTTATAGCTTTAAAAACAAATTGGTTACTATTTAATGAGAATAATTGGGAATTTTGAAAGTGTTTTTGACGGTCCTATTGGAAGGTCGAGAAAGCAAACTAGTTCTATGCATGAACTTGACGCATTAGCTATTGATAAAAGTACAAACTTGGAAAGACAGTCAACGATTGAGAAATCTTAGGATAGAATATTCAGTCCAGCTAATAAGATACGCTATGCCATGCACGAAATTCGAATGGTATTGCGATGTCTACTGAACTGAGAACCATTAAGAAATCAAGAAAATTCAAGTATGGGAAATTGGGCCTTGTGTTTATTCTTGTATTTATAAAGGTTTTACTAGCCAAATATAATACTCTCTTGCTATTTTTGTTATTCTATGGTTTCGAGAATATGATGAGTATTTATATTCACAATTTATATCATTTATGATGATTAATATGGGCATCATTATTCGACTAAAACTACACGAAGCAGTCTTTGCAAGCTAATCATTCATCACTAAAATAATGTTCTAGCAATATTTTGCACAAATATCTAAATTGGAGAACTATCTATTTTAGGTTATATCTTCACCAGAGGGAAAGTAATAAACAATTCCTATTATTTACACCGACTTAGCTGTTAAGACTAGCAGGTGAATTGATGTCACAATATTTTCTCTCATTAAATAATAGTTAATAGAATGATATTTTACCCAATTATTCGATGAATGTTTGTTTGTGCGATATAGAGGATGAAAGATACGAACTCATATAGCGATCACTTTCATTATTTCAAAACCACGGTTGAAAGTTTTTAGATTGAAATATACCTATAACAAAAAGTAAGAAGCTTATTTATTTTTCCAGTAAATTAAATTCCGTTCTATTTAGCCGCAAGATATCAATTAAGCTATGATTTCTGAATTTAGTGCTTTAGATTACAAAGAAATTCCTTGATGAGTAAAAGCGCTATGAAATGAAAGAATTGAAATTGATTCTCTTTGAAATCAAATCAATCTCTCTCATTGAAATTTTCTCCTCTCATAATGTCGAGGTACTTTGATTTATTATCCTTCACTTCTTGCAGAAGGGATGTGAGACTCATACATCTATCTTAAACAGGAAAATCTTCGTATTCTATATAATATACGAGTTTTCTTCAAATTATTTCTGAATATCTTAACTGGACTGACTTACATCGTCGGCCTCGTACAGTCAAAATTTGTAGACATCAAGAATATCTGCTTCGCTTTTCATCCTTGCAAGTGATGTCATTCTTTTACTATTTGATTTTAAAAGGAATTTTCTTTGTAAGATATTTACGCTAATAATAAATATATATACGCGCTAATACATGTAAGAGAAATAGTCAGGAACATGCGGAAGAATGTGATTCTTTAAGTCGAGGATTAATTATTGAGCATAAAGTTTATGGAGGTCCTTATCATGCTTATCTGGATTGTTGGATTATCAAATATTCGTCAATATAGAATTTCATTGCCTGTTTTTTGAGTATAATTCGATCTCCTTCAAATAAATTTTTCAGAATAATGCTTCTATAGATATCACAGGAAAGGAAAAGATTATATTTTGAAAAAAGCATTTTAGAGACAAACAGTAAGGTTAACCTTTTTAAGGCGTCTTCAATTCGTCTTAAAAGAGGACTTTATTATGTTTGGGAAATCATCTATAGATAATGTGGCTCGGTAAAAAGCTTTTTATCATTGGTATTTTCTATAATTGATATGCGTACTTTCACCCATCAATTGTAATTCAAATTGAATGCTTCGAGGTAATTATGTACCCACGAAATTACGTTTTATGTACCAAACGCACAACACATAGTTAAGCTTAGGCAATTTTAAAATGAATTCTAATCTTCAAAAGAAACAAATGTCTTGGAAGGTAAGAATAATTATGTGCGTGAAAAAGTGAAAGTGTTCTTTAAGCTGATACATAAGAAACAACAATGTTTTCAACGGAGGATAGTATCTTGAGTAAATTTTAAGGAAAAGAGTAAGAAGTGCGAAAAATTAAACAAGTAACAGAATTCAATTACTTAATTCAATTTTAATTTGAAGACCTCACATAAATTTTCTTCAATTACAATATGGTTCTATTGATGGGACAATCAATTTCAAAAGACGGCCATTTTGTCGTTTCTGAATCTCAAAATTATGTTAAGAAAATGGTATTTGATTTATGGTATTATTTATACATCATCATATGACCACTTTCATGTTTTTATAATTTAAATACGTCATTGAAATTAGTAACTAAATAAAAAATTTATAAGATTAGAAAAGGTAGATATTAACCTTACACGAATGATTTTGTGACTTTTTCACGTCACCTATGTAAGACATTTGTATTTGATTAAGTATAATCTACACTTGGATACATTAAAAAATTTTTGCGGAGCTGAATTCATGCAATATGATAACATAAACGTATATAATTATTAAGGAAACAAGACCTCAAAAACTTTAGCATACGAATTTATAAATACTTTTAAATTACATGTAATTATTAGTAAGGACTGGGGAATTTGGAAACCTACCTTTTACTTTGCATTAAATCCTTAGTTAGCATTACTCCGCTTGTGTATTACGTTTCTTCATTTTGATAGACAAGTGTGCTTATTCTATCCATCTCCAGTTAAATTTAGAATTTTATATGTGAATCAAAAAGCTTGCCATGAATCATCCAGTGAGCCAGTACCACAAGTAATTCTATATTGGTTAGGCCCGCTTCTTCGATTACTAATAATCTTACAATGTAATCCACTTAAATTTAAAACAGACATCGAGGTAATGCATTATGCATCTTCCCTCTCTAAAATTCATATCCAATATTCTCAATCAACTGTAACTAATAAATCACCTGATAATATAGAGCCCTGAAATAATAGATGGGGCGCATTGGGTTTGTATGCAACACTCCACACACGTAGATCCGCCAAACCCATAGCCGAATAGCCGTCTAGGAAGAGATACTATAGCAACAAGATATTTGTGCCCGAATCCTGAAATCTACACTCTTGGAGTACTTACATCCTTACTCTGAGGTAAATATATGGGTGAGGGAGAGGATGAATGCGATCATGTACAAGGACGCTTTCAGGATTGTGTAAAATTAAAAACATGTCGGCATAACTAGTTTTACAACAAATATTAATTCTAATGCATTAAATTCAATAGAGTATTGAAAAAAAATGTTCCGAGTATTTTAAATGAACTTACATTTTAAATCCAAATGACTGCATCCAGGAGACTTTCATAATTTAATTTCCATTCTTTGATAAGTCCTTCTACAATACAGGAAAATATATAAAAGCTGTTAAGTTTATGAAGCACAATCGAAATTCATTTTTAAAATCTGAAGTATTAAAATTTTATGCCTTTACTTTCTTATTAACTAACTGAAATCTCTCAATAGGAGTTTTTATGTACTCTCGAATTTAAGCTCGTGACATTTTATGTTCTGAGCTTTTCTACTTTTATATCTACGAAAAGAATATCCTACATGCTTTTAATTGAAAAAGAAAAGGATGACTGCATACAATGCAAATTTTATTTCGAAAATAATATGATTTTGTTCGGATTTTTTCTCAATGAATGTCTCAATCTGAGAATGTCAAAACAAAATATTACACAGAAGTAATTTTTCTTTTCTGAATTTAATTCACAAATGATTTAGTATTCAGAACCTAATATTTACTTGGTTAACTAAAAAAAGAACTAGGTTCAAGATTATATCATATCATTTTAGTAATACTGCAAATAAATAAATATTAAATGTACTATTAAGGTTAGATATTAAATTATGATGAATTGAGATGTATCTGAGGATGGAAAAGTTAACGCGACAGAAGCTATTCTATTTACTAACTATAAATAAATATACAGAATTAAAGACTCCGAAATTATGCTGTATTATTTTCTTAAGAATTGTAAAATACAGCTAAAAAATCAATGGCGTGTAATTTTTTAAGACATCTTCGAAAACGTTTGTTGGGCATAGAAATGATTACGCTGTTGAGATTTTACTCATTGAATGCGAAAATTCAGAAATATTTGTTAAAGGATCTATAAAATAAAAAGAAAGAATGATAATAAAAATGGTTTCATCTTAGACAGAGACTCTATACTTCTCCATGATTATTGCTTCGATGAACTTGTTCTACCATTCACGCAATCCTTAAGGTACTTCGTAACTATGAGAAGAAAGAAACAAGACATGAAAGAAATTATATGATATTATATACAAGTTTGGAAAGAAAAAACGGAATTCAAATTTCGATTTTTATGCAGCAAGTTACATATATTTTAAGGATAAGTGAAATAACTTTGTAAAATGAGTTCGTGAGATTCGAAAATAACGATTAAATATAGTTAAAATATGGATATTACTGGGGAAAACAGCATAATATCATCAAATGTAATCATTTGTTGCATTATTATTTAGGTGTAGGTATTATGGCATTCGGATACTCTCTATTAATATCTTAGACTTACTTGGATTTACGTAAATCTTTTCAATATTGAAAGTTTCCGTTCATTTTATGATATTTTAAAGAGCAGTGGCAGTACATATTTTATCATTTCAAATATAAGCAAGCTATAATTTCAAACGATTGTAATGTCAAATAAAACATTACGTACAAAATTTTGGTTCACAAAAATAAATTAACCATTCGCCAGTTATTGATAAGAGCTAAATTTAATTAAGAAAAGTTTTACGATAAAATTGGCTGATTTGATTTTGATGAAAATGCAAGAATATAGAAGCATTAAAATCAGAGGTTGAAAATAACGAATTAGTGTTGACATTAGTTATGAAGGACATCTTAACATTCATTCAGAAATTTCGTAATACTTTTCATGATATTGAAGAGATGCAGAAAAATTATTAAGCTGAAATAAAAATTTAAGATTGACAGTTATCATGAAGTAACCGCTACTCTGAAATTCATTTTTATGCTAAAATGTAACTTGCGAATCCTCATTAATTTAAATATGATATGCTTTAATCGTAAAATGAAAATTATCAGTCTGAATGAATATGGAATAATAATTAATGGTACATTCGTTTATTATACTCGTAGTATTTTCAGACACTTTTTGTTGCCTTACTCATTCTATGTAAATAAGAGTTTACCTCAATAATAAGAAAAACTTTGATTATCACTGTATTATGTGGAAATACGAGGAGGTAAGAAGGTAAAACTGGAATTTTTTTATTATTTTAAGTTGAATCTCAAGAACTAAATTTCTTTGCATCATTAGAAAAAAGTATTCAGTGGTAAAATTTGTAAGCATAAAATTCATTGTTATTAATGTGCATCACATCTTGACAATATTTCTTTTATAAAGAGGTTTTTAGTAAATGGATCCGAAAGTAATTAGTGAAAATTTCTTTGTCTCATCTAGTTCAAAGTTTGCAATCTATGCAAAACTTATGATAATTTTACAGAGTAAAATAAGACAGAAATATTTAGGGAGGCGTACACAAAGATATTCCTTTTTTAGGATTTGTCAAAATTCATTGGATAATTAATATTCTTTTCCCAATTCAAATTTCTCATATCTATTTCTACGTTTTCAATAATCTAGAAATCCATACTTAATAAATATTTGTTCGTACCGAAGACAAAATACTATTCACTTCTTACAGCGCAGTGTTTTCTGAAACGGAATAAATGTATTTGATAAACTGATTTCCATATTATGCTTACTTATACTAAACTGCGCGTGAACTTTAAAAAAAAATTCAGATTCTCATCACTATCACTACACTAATTCCGTAAATGCCTAATTACACTTTCGGAGACGATACGCTACTACTAAATCTTAAGATACGAAGACATTCAAATTTTAATTTCCTGGAGACATTTTTAAGGCTATGAATTTAGAAGTAGAGGTTCATATTTCCATTCACATTCCAATAAATTCCAATGAAAATGCCATTCAATTGTTGCAAAATATTGAAAACATTATCAGAAAATATGGCATTAATCTTATAAATGCTGCTATGCAACTCTTTTAATTTTTAATTGAGTCTGGGCATTTTACGGCATTGTAGTTTGAAAACACTATATAAAAACCATTTGGTACACAAAGAGTAATATAATGATATCAGCAACTAATATGCATCCAATAGCTTACAGTTTGCTTCTAGAATGAATATTAAATGCAAGGTTGGAATTAAAATTATTCTAGTTTTAGGGAAATTTCACTGAATCTTTCATCAAAATATAAACTATGCAAGACGATTGATGGATTCTTGAAAGTGACCAGTTACCATTCTTACTCTCCTTTTTCACGGAGAATAAAATTTGCTCATATGATTCTCATTGCACTGCTCTGTAAAATAAAATATAGATCTATTATTAATAAGTGAAAAAATGAACTGATATTTCTATTGAATCCACATATAGATGTATTATGGCCGCAGAATATTATAATTCGATGAAGTTCATATTTTATCTAGAGGAAAGACTATTAAACGTAAGTTGTGAAAGGGGAGGCTGGAAAATTCCATCTTTATCATAAAAATTAGTCCTTTTTCGCAAATTTCTACGGTCAATTATGATGAAAGATTTTTTTTTTAATTATAATGTACATCTTTTTATTTACCGAATGAGTAACGAAGGATTTCCTTATCGAAGGATGACTATCGATAGCATAGAAATGTTAAAACAACACAATATCCATTTATAGCAAATGATTAACTATTAATCAGCTATTCCTACCCCGAGATGTTTTGAGTATAGAGTTTGACTATACTAAGATGAGTTGGTGATTTTTGTATCGTATTTGACAAAAGGCTAAATCACGGAAAGAAAATAGGCTATTTTACAAGATATTTCTCTCGGATCTCGTGATCCCAAATAATCCACCAATTAATACTACACTCATTTCTAAAGTAATTTTTCAGGAGAACCTCAATGGCACCGTCAAAATAAAACCATAATGAAAGGGAATTTGGACTCAAAGGAAAATTGTTGGTGGTTCTCAGGGTATTTAAGAGAATTCAATGCAATGAATCTGTTCCATATTATAAATTTACGTAAATGGTACTCCATGCTAATTTCATTCCTGCAGTAACAATTCATGATAATTACCTATTCATTAACAGGAGCAGTGAATGTGGAGTTTATAGTGAAAGTGATAGAAATATAGATACAATATGGGGAAGCCTCTGATGCAAGGTTGCGTGTTTTCTTTTACTTTTAATATAAATTTTACACGAATGAAAATTGAAGAAATAAAATTTGCTCAAAGGATCATATGAAAATTTCAAAACAATTCTAATATTATTGTATGATTATAGAGGTTTTAATTCAAACCAATAGAAATAATATTTACAGCTATACAAGAGGGTGCCATAAGAAATTTTTGATCTTTGTGAAGAAATTACGAAAGTAAGAAGTTTCTTTGCAAATTCAGTTTTTCACAGACGCTGATTATATATCAAAGTAGCCGCAAAAGTTCCCTATTATGTACATACATACATTTATACATGGGTCTTTATTAGGCGAAATTGGGACTAAAAAGTCCCATCTTCCATTTAACATAAATGTATAGAGATATTATGTGATGAAATCTAAAATTATCAAGGAAATCTTCAGTCTTTAATATTTGACTCTCCATCTGCAATAATATCTGAAAGAAGAACTGAGTCGCAATGGAGAAATTTATTGCTTTTCCGATGAAGAATAAATTAAATGAAGAACTTGAAATCAACGCGCTCTGATTCTCTTGGTATCAATGAAAGTTAATAGATAATTATCATTATTGCCGGTGTTTCAGTAGAAAAATTCCAATCGTAATTAATCATAAAAGAATTCAATGGTTTACTGTATTCTTGCATATTCTTTGTCACTTGCATATCAACGATTGAATGAAGGAAGAACTGGTTGTGTAAATATCGCCCTCTAATTCAGTTCTTCGTTATATTTCCCACCATTTACATTATTATTCCCTTAAATCATTATTCCATAGATTGCTATTTTGGTGATTTACCTCTTTATGTGATAAATATATCAAATGTTTAGGATAATTTGGCGCAGAGTTGAGAAACTTTGAACGCATAGGATTCATTGTAACAGCACAATTATTCTATACAGAAAGCATCAGATGTTGTCAACTCTTAATTCTTAAATTATTTTCAAAAGTATGGTCGGTTTTGTAGAAAAATTTCTCAAAATTTGTACTTGATATACTAAATTCATTCTAAACTAGATATACGCAACGGATATTGAGAGATCCCAGATTATGTCCTGGTCATAGCGGGCTTCTGTCATGTCATATTTTTAAAAATTAAGAATACTTTTATTATACGATAATTTTAGGATAACAAGTATGCATGTGCTATATTATTCACAATCAAATTAACTTAAACACATACATTTAATCCGTTCGAACCCTAGTTATATCCATAACCGACTAAGAATGAAAATTAAATAGTATATCAATGTAGTATCGATTACTTCTTTATAAATCGAGGATAATCAAAAATTTGGGCGTTATTCAGCTTTAAATATGTCTAACTTTCTTATAAATTTTTTCGATTAATTACTTTCGAAAATGAAGTTTGAAAAGGAAAGATTCGGTGTTGGAACTGTATATCTATGCAGAAAAGATGCAGTTTATTCAAGGCACAATTACTAATGCAATAAGAAAAATTGGATATTGATTTCGCCAATGTAAAAGGATATAAATTAGATATGGAATATTTTGAAAGATGTCATGCTTCTAAGATTTCATATTGACCAAAGTTCTAAAACTAAGTAGACCGTGCTGCAATTTGTACTGATTTATTCTAAATACCACTTGGGTTTTTAGCAATCAACTTTAGTTTGACGAGGATGAAAAAAATTAATTTTGTGAATAGTATAAAATTTATTAGAATTTAATGAATGATCTGATAAACTTTGTAGAATATTATCATTTCGTAACAAGTAACGTGTTTCCTTGATGAAGGATGCAAAATAGGTGCTTATTGAGTTTTGATGACTTGGTTTTGAGGCTTGTTTTTGATATTTTTTGTTATATATTATTTTAAAATTAAGTTCTATACTAGCTGAGGTCTGGTTATATTTTAAAAATTCTCCATTAAACTTATTGAAAAAATAGTGAACAAGTCAACCTTGAGTCCACCTCAAAAATGGCTCAAGATTAATCATAGTATTCCATATTTCCGGCTAAAATGATTCATTCCTTATTAAAATATTCTCAAAGACTATATAAAATAATTATATGCGATTTTTTGGCCTTAGATCCTGTAGGAGAGAAAATGATTAAGATTCTAAATCTCCATAGGACAATTAAAAGAGGTTCAGTAGAAAAATCTTATAATTTGATTATTATTGCAATATATTACTTATTTTTGCTTCATTATAATTTAATAAACATATTTTACGACTAAATAAAATTGATTAACATAATTATCTATAAAAAATTTCATGACAAGGAAAGAATAGCCCCAAAAGCTCCATAATAAAGAAAGTTTACTTTATAATGGAAAAAATAAAAGATTTATCCCAATTATTATGACCTGCCAAAAACTGTACGTTTGCATTGAATATGTTATATTAAAATACATATACCGAGTTTCTGAATTACAGAGTACATCTTATAATTAACTTTCATAAAACTCTTCCGTTTCAGCCTAAATGGAAATTATAATAATTAAGAAAGTATCTCCTATAACCACAATCGATACATGGAGGTGATAAATTTATAATATTTTATGCTTTAATGAAAAATACACAAAAATTGACACAAATTTTCCTAGACGCATTCAGTTCATATATGCAAATTCAATGTGCGTTTTTATCATGATATTGACAGTCAAATAAATCTATAAAAGTCAATGGTAGTATTATTAATGGTAAAAGTATAATGAGTGAATATTAAAAAAGAGAGTTCTTTTACAATTGTTTTGCTATATTTCTAAAGTAACTATTTGAATTCTTGTATTTTGTGATTTACAATAGGATGCAAATTCAAGAAGATGAATTTTTTTTTGTTTATGTAATAATATCCATTATATAATGAGGATTTTGCATTCCAATTTATGAGTACAATTGAAAATTTAAAAACCAATTAACTGCACTATAATTATAATACTCTTCTTTTAAAAACTTTGGGAGAGTTTTAAAATATTTTAAATTATCTAATAGCACTCTATCTTAGGTAAAATAATTTAACTAAACTGAAAACTCATTTGAAACTTATTCTTATGATGCTTGAAAATTATTCTTAAAAATAATGAACTGATATGCCTAGCCTTCATATATTTTAGTGATTTCAAAGTCCCATTATAGACATTCTATTTTATTAGAAAATCTTAGTCTTTCGCTGAAAATTTTATTTTATGTTAATCTTAATGTCTACTTGGATTTTTAACTTCTAAGATATTAAATTTCATAATTTTTTTCAAATATCACTGCTTTGATCAGATTACATTAAGTTTGAATTCACTGAAATGTGATTTTTTTAGTGTCATTCAATTTAATGATAATGCATGTAATCGTATAAACTCTATACATCGCTAAATTTTGATAATAAGTTAATTTTGTGAGAACATTTCACTATCACTTTCCCTTTTATTTTATTTTGATTGAATTAGTTTACAATTTTTGATACGTGGACCCTAGAAATTTTTTATAATTAATAAGAGCTACTCATTGTAGTTTTCTTGAAATTTATTTTTAATAAAAGTACTTCATAATAGTTAATGAACTTTATAAAAAGTGTTATTGTGATTGAGAAAGCAGATTAAAATAATTTTACAAATTGAATTTTGAAAAAAGCGAATAAAGTTGTGGGAAAAGCGCGGCGCGCGGCCGCCGATTATCGTTTGCCCATTTTTCGGATTGGTGCAGAAGATGCAAATTCTTGGAGGTGCGGACAAATCGCCTCCCTATGTTCTCGTATTGATCGACCTTTTGTAAGCACCATCCACCAATCGCGTGCGCCCTTACAATTTGTAAAACCTCAAGTCACTGCCCACGTCGAATGGACAAAGCCGCCGTAATTTGACCGAGAATCCGAAAAAACGTTCGGCTGCAGTGGATGCTTGCTTTTGCATATCCCATGCGAGCAATCCTCTTTCGCATCCGAAAAAAGGCCGCGATTCCCCCTCAGGATATAATGTTTACCCTGGAATTGAGTTTGGAGCTATTTATAACTTCCGACATATCAGCATCTCCGATGGGATAATATCCACATGTTTTATACCCTTCCCCGAATTCGTACCATTAAAATTTTTTGTAATTTGGTAAATTTTAATTTGGAATATTTGGTACGTCAGTGAGTTTATTTAGTAGAATTGAATTTTGTCCTGTTATGATAAATAAACATATTTTAGGAAGATAAAATAAAAATCTATAGGGAAAATTCTCTAAGAAGATTAGCAATTGTAGATTCGCATTCCTCGAAATAGAGGCGAATATTTTTCACAGCTTCTATTCCAGAGCAGAATCACATAGATATCGGATATTAACCCTTAATATTATTTCCCTTTGAGAATTTGAAGTAATTTAATGACAAAAAATTGAGGATGATTTAATTGAATGGTCATTTAAAATTTAGGAGGCAGTAAATAATTTTTAAAATTTATTTCTACCTCAACTATGTTATTTTTGTAAGATTCTCCAAGAGCGCTCTTATCTATACTCTCTTGCATGTGTATATGATCGGAATAATTCTCTAACTTCTTAAGGAGTTAGCACTAATGTAACAAGGAATATTGTAATCAAAGAAGTTATAAGTACTCTTATTAAGGTGTCTATTATTTGTTGCATGCACCCCCTGCCACACGCCGAAAGGTGGCTCGCAGAGTATCTACCGAGACATGGACATTAAAAAAAAAGTTGTTGGACCCCTATACCTTGTCAGTTGATATTTTATGATGGAGAATATATTGAAAAACTTAGACTTTATGGGGGTTTATAACTTTGTAATTTTTACAACTGGTTTACTCCTTAATTTTATGAATATTACCAATTATAGTTAACTAACGGCCGTGTCTCGTTCTCCTTCCTT
Organism: Pantala flavescens; assembly: GCA_020796165.1. NCBI lineage: Eukaryota > Metazoa > Arthropoda > Insecta > Odonata > Libellulidae > Pantala > Pantala flavescens. The sequence continues at coordinate 31,445,638 of CM036884.1, read as the reverse complement.
TTCATTACCAATTATGTCAGAAAATATCAAATTTTAATTGAGCTTTCGTGCTATATCACATGTTTTATTTAGCATAACGTTTTGTAACATATTCCAAAAAGGAAAAAAATAGTCATAAGGAAAAACGCCTCACAGCTATTTATATAATTTACTGGAGTACTTAAATGATTTATGTAGGAATTTCGTTCCAGTGCGAAATTTTGGAAATATTAAAATCTGCGATCTATTCAATAGAATTAAAAATTTTGCTACTTTGGAAAAGAAAGCTCAATCAAACAAATTTAATTACGTGGATTAACTTTACTCTTGAGGAGAAAATGATTCATATTCAACGTGATTTTTCTCCGATAGTTACCAAAGATTTATGTGTGATATTTTAAAATTCGAAGAGTTCCTCCAAAGAAGTATCTAATTATATATCTCCAGCCATCATGAGCAGGAATTTTTTTATAGAGAAAATTTTCCATAATTCCGTTGGAACTTCTCATTTACTTAAGGAATATGACAACTTTCTAAAATTTATTTATCGTTTCTTGATTTACTTCATTTCGGCTTATCGGAGTATTTGGAACTGAATGCAATATTCTTCTACATAACTAACAATATTAGTGTTTGATGTAAACAAAGATTATTATAATTACGTAAACATTTTTCGAGTTCATTTCAATTTCTCTATTCACAGTATTGATATTCAGGTATTTTCATGCATGTCTAATCATAAAGATCTCTTCTTTTATTTAATATTAAGAAAACTCTAAAGCATTGATTTCCATTTTTGAAGAGGGTAGAATAATTTTCAGCCGACATAAATATTCTAAAGGTTAAGCTGAGGATGATTATTTTTCTTCGAAGAAGCCTTTTATTCGATAAGAACAATACTTGAAAGTCAGGAAACATAATCAAACACAAGGTGGAGGATTGGGAAAAGTTAAGGTGGTTTTTAAAAATTACAACATAACTGAATCATAAATTTCAGTGTATACATTTTTTTCAATTGAAAGTTTTTTCATTTTACCTCCAAATAATTGATTGGTATGAACCAACTTAAAGCAAAAGATATATATGAATATCAAATAAAGCATTGGGATATTACACAAATATTTTTAATCAAGCCGTATTTTGCAAATGCAATGGCGAAGTAAAGAGTAACAGCAAAATAATTCATTTCAATGAATGTACATTCAAATTTCATAAATTTATGTGTATTTTAATGGAAAATTAATATAATAATACTTATTGGAAAGCAATTTTTTTGGTAATTCAATTTCTGTCAAGTCAAAGTAACTTTTGGGAGGAAAAATCACAAATTGTAATTTTTAAAATATTTACCAAAAGCTTGTCGGCCGATATAGTTTGTCAGACTTGATAAAGATTTCTCCAAAATACTTGAAAGGTTTTTCGTCAATTTGTTGGTCGTTATCCCTTAATCGGCATCTGAAGAAAAGAAAGACAATTCTAATTATAGTTTTAAAGAAAAGCTTGTAAATCCCAGAACTAGGCATACATTATATACATTATTTCTTATAAATTGCAATAGCTAGTTATTTCAATATAATGAATTATTTCACTAAATCTCAATATAGTATCTATTAATCTGATAATGTGAAAAAGTTTTCTATCAAATTTAGACTCCATTTCTTCCATCCTTACTCGTATAATAATTTTCTTTAATAATAAAAATAACTTGGTAAATTTCCACAGAAAAAGTCTGTCTTTTTTCTGTGGAAATTTACTAAGTTATTTTTATTACTATGGCATTCCACGAAGTCACGCCTTCTCACATTGATTTCATAATTTTCTTTACTCGTAAAGAAAAATGGAATCGCACGCGTTGAGGACGATTAAATACATTGATGAATGATCCACCTTCAACCATCTTTTAATTTCTAAAGAATTCATTAATAAATACTCTTATGAAATGAGCACACACAATAATATAAGTTTGAATTTATTAGTGGAGAAATTTGAGGAAAAAGATATTAATGATAAGTAAAGTCTCATCTCTTATAGGTATATCAGTTATCTACTATAAAATCATTCCTAAATATCATTTTAAGAACAACTGCCTGTAATAATTACTGAATACAGAAATTTACAGCTTATATTCTCTTCATAAATTCAAGTTTCGGCGTTTCTCAAATTATAAACCCAAATATTATAACCGTACTTTTCAGACAAAGTGATTTATTTCTGCGAATCCTTTCGCATTTTATGAACGATAACTTGCGAACATTAAGCTGGTAATTTCAATATATCGTAATGTTTTTTCCTGTGGCTATACATTTTTATCTTGAATTAGGTATACTTATATTAAAGTTAATTCTAACCTCCCAAAATGCACAAATTATACAAGTAATCCTTCTTTATAGATTGAATAATGTCGTACAGGTTCAGATTTTTAATTTGCTAATTTCTCAGTTGGTTGGTAATGATATACATATGAGAAAAGAGGCAGATTTCTATTGCGAATAGAATCATCGGTATTAGTTTTTCTATTTTAAATCCAGTATTTTTAATAAAATACAATCACTTTGTAGAATCGTAAGCGAAAAAGATACTTCGAAAGAAATGTTCTCCGAAGATTCTCTAATTTAAAAGTGCAGAGGTACTTTTCAGAAGAGCATTTTGTATCAAAATATTAGTATTTTTGCATTCTCACAGTTAAAATGCAGAAAAGGGAGGATTAATTAGAAAGTATGCTCTTTGGCTATTTTTATTTATTAAAAAAGAATTGTCGTTTTAATGTCATATACCACTCCAAATATTTCTTCAACCAAATGTGAAATACATTCTTCCGGTAAGAGTACATAAACATTTTAATGCTGAATGTATTCCTAGTCATAATATAAAATTCTCTATATCAAGTTCTTAAAAATAGAACCAATTATATACTTCTCGTATGTTGGCGGGAAATTTAACGAAGTCTCAAACGTAACTATCGGGATGATATGAACTACTTTATTAGTAAATTAAAATGAACCATTTACTGAGAGTAATACTAAGCGATTACTTTTTAATGTATTTACATCAATTCTTCGAGTACAATTCCCAGCTTCAGAATGAGAAATAAGAAGGGCTGAAAAATCGAGCAGGTTTATTTAAGTAGAATATAAGGCTATAATACAACAATTGGAGTGACAAAACTGTGTGAGAGCTGAACAATTAGTAAAATGATAAAATTATCGTTTAAAACAAACTCATATTACACCGACACAAGAAGAATTTTAATACATAAACTAGCCATTTTCATCAATACGCTAACAGTCTGGTAAATGAATATATATCAGTAATCGCCGCCATTTTGTATTTGGAAATATAAACTCGTAAAACCCATGTACAATACTTTACAACTGAACACATGTGGTTTATTTGATTGTTTTGAATAATTGTAGAATAGGACCGTCTTATACTTTCAAATTCAGTTCAGTTCTCGTGGACAATTTATTGCTATTGAATAGAGATTAGGAGTAAATTCAGTGATTCATCATTATTATGTTCAAATGAATAGATCTTAGTCATCCTCGCTGTCATGAATTTGCAAAATTTAGGTATAATGTCTCTTGATGAAATTGATCCTGTTGTTCCTCTTAAAAGTGAAATACAATGAGCATTTCCTATTTTGTGCGACTTCATTTGATTTATATTTATACAGAAAAATAGAGACTTGATATAAAAGTTTTGAGTTGATTCTATCAGAAAGTATTATTATAGAGAGACGGAATTTCTATTAACTTCTTCTCGATCACTGAGGGATAATAAAGTATCCTCCAAGCTTCTCCAATGGAACTCCTTTCAGAAGGGTGTTAAATTAAGTAGTTAAAAATTTACATCCAACTTGTAAATTTTTTCTTACTTCCGATCTGTGAATTATGTTTTTATTTAACGTTCTTATCATTAATATCATTCCTATAAGTCAATAGGTAATACAGTAGAAGTATTAATTTCAGTTCATCAGCAATCTCTATCAACAATCATCATCCAATGAAGTAAATCCATAGCAACGATAAGCTATGGAGACGCAATAGGAGTTTTATATATTTTACTATCCTATTTACATGATTCCTATATCTATTGAATTCAAAAAATTCAACAGAAATAATCTATCTTGACACGGCGAAGTTCCTTGTGCATAGTTATGGTTCTACCCCAAATGCCGTGACCAATGGTTGACCTAGACATAGGGTTAGATTCCCGCCGGATCCACCCCTCCGCTATCCCTGCTCTATGCCATACTAGATATGAGTGCAGAGCATCGGTAGGTACCATCTTATAAATTGCCTCAGTGTGGAAGCCGAAAACTTTTTCTTCTCCTAATCTAAACGCAGTGTATGAAACATGGTAAAGGAAGAGCACTTGTTCTAGGTCAATTAATAAAATCTACAATAATTTAAAAAGAAACATCTGTATTGGGAAGTAATGATTTAAATTCATTTATTAATTCTATTGACAATTATTGACAACGGTATATTTGATTTCAAACAAATAAATCTTCAGAAATTCGTATCAGAAAAATGAAAAGCTTAGAAGAAATGCAATGAAAGAGTTACATATATTCCGTTCAAATTGTCTTAATTTAAGTACTAAAAATTGTTCATTAAAAACGCTCGGAACTTGGATTCTCGTTGTAGATTTTCTACGACTACAGAATATAGTTTCAATAAATTTTTAAGATTGAATTTTAATTCAGGGAGTAGTATCTAAAGTGTAGCTGACCTTTGTGTCGTGTAAAGATGTTAATATCTTAATGAAATTTTCTTTTGACCTGTAAAAGTAATTGCTAAACTATTTCACTATCCGCTTCTAATATCAATCTTTAATAAATGTAAGAAAGGTAAGGAGATTAGGTTGCAGTGGGTAATCAGCTACTTGATTACGCCAAAACATTTTTAAATTGTAAGGTATGAAATGATCTTAGTATAAGTTTAAAAGTTGTGGAAAATTTTGACTGTAATGTATAATATTGTATAATGTGAATCCGTCATGTGAATTCTAGAGAATGGTAGAAAGAAGTCGTTACTTGCAAGAACATAAATCAATGAAAACGTTGTGATATTCAAAATACATAGTATAAAGTGGACAAGGAATCATCATCTTCAGAAAGAAATTATTAATTTTATCTATCGAGAAATCCATTTATTCATCCTCGTGAATGTGAATAGAATGCAGAGCATCTCAATCTCTATTTCCATTGCCTACACATAAAATTCATGATTAGGCAGGATATTTGGTCCAAAAAGGAGGACAAAAAGGTAATAGGGAATAATTCTACGGATAATATTTCTTTTGTAATTTCTACTGTAATGACTACTGTAAGAAATATTGCTATTATTTGATCGGAAGGATGATGCATGAAAAGCTTTATCATTGAAGATAATAACCCATTAAATAAAGGAAAGACCTTTTCCTGGTTCTTCAGTGCTTATAAAACTTTTATTTTTTTCTTAGGTTCATCCAATATATTTATTTTGTGTGTGAGTAGCAAATGAATTAATCATAACGTCTTTAAGAAGCGACTTATACTTGGATAATTTTTTGATAACTTAGCGAGTTCTCTATGGAATTTAATACCACCGACATTTTAAAACATCTTAAAATTCCTTTTAGTTTGATAACTTCTGTCTCATTTCATCATCGGATAGAGGATTTATAGCGTTCCTTAAAAAGGGAAAATAAATAAGTTGGGGAAAATATATTTGACCTATGAGAATGGAGCCTAATATGAAGAATGAGAATGAGTATTTAAATATTGGAGCTTAAAAACAAAGATAATCGTCAGATTAGTATCAATATTTGTATTTTGATAAAAAGCTAGGTTTTCTACTAAAATATATACTTTATGAATTGGCAGATCTTAACAGTTGTGAAAAGAGGCTAAGTACGAAGTTCGGAAACTGACTTCTCCACTTCGTATTACGTTTCATAATTTCCCTACGAACCTAACATATCTATAGATGAACACCTAATAGTACTATAAAAAGTGAATGATTAAAATTTTATTTATCTCTACCTTCATTTTGTTCTCAATTGTCTAAACTTGACAATAATTAATGTTACAAGCCATGTTTCTGTAGAGGTTTAGTAACCACTTCAGTCTTGCTGGGTATCCATAATAACTCAATGATAAATAAAATGAATCTATACATTTAATATTAGATTAAATTAACAGATTATAAGTAAACAAGATGAAATTATTACAGAAGCGGAGGGAAACGGAATAAGTTAACCAGAAGAGAAATGAGGCTTAAAAGTAAAACTTCACTGCATTCCCTTTTGTTGGAGGAGTAAATGAAGAAGCCTTGGTTCAAACGATAAATAAATAATTAAAGTAAGAATCAAATAATTTAATAATTTCGTTGATATACGCTTTTATTTACTGCCAAAGTTACAAATAACGCAATGAAATCGAGATTAACTAGTGTAATCTCAGCGCTCCATCGTTCTCTTTCAAGTCCACAATGTATCTCTCGTATTTCTTGATTAATTTCCTCAGTTCACTATCAGCAATTATGTAAAAAGAGAATATATAACAAAGATATTCTCGATAATTTATATTTAAAATCAGTCATCAAATTTATAGAATATTAATATTCAAAATGGTGTCTTCCTGCAAAGTACACAAATTGCATATTTTGCCAAAGTAACATTTTTTTCATCTGAAAAATTAGATGTGTCTGCGGAATAGAAAGATGATTATAATTATCTGACAAAAAAGCTATAGTCTGGAGTCAGGATGAATATCTCTGTTTTTCGGAAAGACTGGAATACTTAATCATATCTAACTGATAGAGAGAGATTCATTCCGAATAATTTTTAAACCCTAGCTCTCCAAAAGCAAAATGAGGAATTATAAGGATTAAGAGAACAAAGATGATCTACTTATTGGTTAAATTATTATTAGCCCCGAATAAAGGGGGATTTAATTATAATCAGACGTGAGGGAAAATATTTACCAATTTGTATCTGTTTAAGGACCTTGATATTACTTGTACAAAATTTATGAAATTTTTGAGGGACAATAAATCAATGATTGTGCCTTGATATTAAATATGTTCAAATTTTAATCTCAATAAAATAGTTTAGGTTATTACCTAAATAATAATTACTTACGAAATCGTAATATAAGAGCGAGTAAGTTTGATTATGTAGAACATATTCTGCCAATAATGTGAAAATGTAGCTCAAATAAAATCTTCTTTATATAAATTAAGAAAATATTTCTTCTATTCTCAACTTCTAGATACTTATAAACATCTAATTTATTCCCACGAGTACCTCATTAAAGCTTTTTCTGAGACTTGTCATGAATGCGAGCGAATTTATCAGATATACTTTTTTATCCAGCTTTAGAAAAAGAAAGGCGTAAAATAAGCTTTTATTTCGTCTAATTGAGAAATAAAGTAGGAGATTGCTTAACGTATTACCACCCACCGCATGGCAATTCTAAAGAGAGGGTTTTGTAAATAAAACGAAACAAGAAGTGAAAAACTGCTCCTTTTTATTCTATCAGAGCGAGTAATGTTTATATATTAAAAAATCTTCATTCATGATAGAATGGAAAATTACATCCAATGTGCAGGAGAAAATTCTTTTAAGATACAATCATAGAATTATATTTATTCACAGTAATCTTAAATTCTGACTCTAAAAATATATTATATTTACCTATGACTCGATAAGAAATCATGGTTTTAAGATCAAGGTCGATATATCTGTAATGCCTTGAAACCAGGGTTGAAATGATTTAATAAAATTGCATCTGCATTCTTCGCAAAAAGAAGCAAATTAATCTGCGCATGTGATTGTCCTCATCTTCCCAATTATCATCTTCTTTTCATCTGAAAAACTTTCAAGACTATTAATGTATTGGAGGGATTTTATTTAGTTAATTCTATCTTACTTACTGATATTAGGTTGTTTCAGAAAAAGCGGTCCAAAATTGAATACTCGGAAACTATTTCATAGCCAGCCAGCTGAATTTTCATTGACTGATAAATGAGATAAATGAGGAAAAGATTAATTGGACAGCATTAAATTGGAAAATTAATTATTAATTATTACTTTAATTTCAGTGAAGCGATTTTGAAGCCGAAATATTAGGAAAACTTTCACTCAATAATGGCAATGGGAAAAAATGGTTCATCTAATACCTTTTGTCCGATAAAACGAAATAATAACTGTTTTAAATAATAAATAATCTACTAAATCTTCGCATTTGCTGATCAATCCTTGTATTTTCTGTTTAATTTCATTTTATAACCTATAAATCGGATCGAAAGTAATTCAGAACAGAATATTGTAAAATGAAAAACTTTGTTATTTCCGTAGAAAATTTGATATGATCACGACCGATTTCTTGATTTTTCACTACATCTTAAAAATTACGAAATTGAGTGCGATTAAATTGAATTTTCTGTGTAAATTACAAAGTTTTACATTACACTACGGCTTTCCACGAACTCACGCCTTCTAAGACTGACAATGAGAGTATATTGTACTTCAAACTTTTACTTGATTAAAATTACTTTATCCTTCTTTCTACTTAACCCAAATAATGTTTATAATTATTTTCCCCGATTGAAGATCACATTATCTTTAATTTCAGTATTGGTAGATGGGCTGTACTCAGCATGAGGAAGGAATCAGTAAGGATATTGATACAAACAAAAAAAGGGAGGATTTTAATCTGTCCATCAACATATTTGAAGTAATTATTAACAACAAATATACAACTGATGGATTTATTTTGAAGCAAAGAAATGCTTTTGATTAATGAGCCTTTCACCGTTGAGAGTAAAGAAAGCAGTATCTTTGAGCCGAAGGCTAAAAATTACTGAGAAAAGGTAATACCAGGATATCAAGCCATGATTTCAATCAAAACTAACCAATTCGATTGCTAATAATAGTTCTTGATATTCTCAAAATGCATCAAAAATTATGTTAGCGGTCATCAAACATTCCTTTCCATGTACTTTCTCGATGTTGGTATATCTATCTATTTATGATGATTATATTCTAAGCTAAATCTTTTGTAATTGAAAATGATAGTTTAATAAAATGCTACTATGTAAGTAATTATGTAATCGTCGATGGTTATTGGAATATTTCCTTTGTGTTATCCACTTAGAAACTATGGGAAAATTTTCACATCAATATGCACTTTATTATCTGAAGTACGTTAATTTATCTACTTTTATTCGGTGATAATTTCAAAAATAAAATCAAGCATAGCCACTTGATTTACCATTCTCAGAAATATTCCGTTCAATTATAATGTTCCATCATGACTAAGAGTATACTTATAATAGTACTTGGTATTTATTTAACTTTTTCCTGATTTTAAATATGGCAGGAATGGAGCACTTCTAAATATGCTAATCTGCCTATATTAAATCGAAATATTATATTCTCCAATTCATGTCGGTGTTAATTTTCCATTATCATCAGGATTACACTGTACAAGTTTTGAATCGGAGTGTAGCTATCTTATATTAAAATTTCTATTCAACCGAAAATATTGAAGTGAGCTTAAAATATTCCGCTAATAAATTAATTTCATTATTCAGTTTATAGAAGAAGTAAAACATCATAAGATTCACATAATTGTATTACTTTTATTACCTAAGCTTGGTGTATATTTTTGGAAGGAAATCTGTGAACATTTCAAAGGTAATTTCTGATTTGTGAAACTACGGATGCTAAAACGTATTCCGAAGATATGTTGTAGATTGAAGGAAAATTATACACGATATAATATTATATTACTGATAGTAAAATTAATTTGACGTTAAGAATATATTTTCCTTTGAAGAAGCAAACATAAAATTAATTGCCTCCCAAGGCTGGATATCATTTACCTTTTTCAAAGCGTTTGTAAAATTTTGGATTTCTTTCGTTATATTTCCTTTTTCATAAGAAAACTGATAGACATGTCAGCCAATTCAATTCAATTTCAACTCCTATCGTTAGGTTTTAACTCAGAAAAGAAGTTGAACCAAAAAATATTCATAGCATTAGTATATTACAGTGTTACAAAGAAATCGGATGCAACGAATATTTTATAAACATTTATTTGAATTAATCAGATACCCGAACTTCGCCGTTTTCTGATCCTAGTTTCTTGCATTGAGGTAAGTCACAATTTCACATCATTTTTAACTTTAACCAAAGATTTTTGGATTAAATATTTAATGATATTTTAAATTCTCTCGTTCATTGGCTCTCACTTTCTTTATATGCTGAATTTTTTTGAGTAGTTTCGGATACTTTCATTAATTTCCAAGGAGAGAAATTCACTCCGTGGCTTTTAGATGCTAATGTTGGAAGAAAAAGGATATAAATATTGATAGATCGATGCACTTATTCTCAAACGTTGGCATCGTTATAATCTTTCATTCATTTTATATCAATTTAAATGATTTCGGGGATTTGTAGATACAACGAGTCCGTAATCCCATAATTTAAGTTTATGACTTAAGTTTTTTAATTATCGAATTTAAAAAAAGGATAATTTTTTAAGCTTATAAACACGTAAACGTCATTAACAACTACTTATTTTCCTATATGATTTTATTCACTCTACGAAGATTTTTACTGATATTTGTATCTTTTATCATCGCCTCTGATATAAAGTGCGCGAAGTGAAACAAAATGGCGGACTACGATTTTGTCCTAATTGAGTTTAATTAGTGATATATTTTGGACAGAGTGCATTTAGCCATTACATTTTGATCTTTCATAAGAGATGCGATTCAAAATTAAAACTGAGCTGTAAGAGCTGAGTCTCGATTGCTAATTCAGGCGAACGCGGGATTCACGATTCGTGAGTTGGAGTGCGGTTCGGAGCATAGGAACCCTGAATGCCGTTGAGCGGCCATTTTGGATTTGTAATGTACGATCATTTTCATTTGACACGCTCTATACGTGAATAGACTATCAATTAGATGATTCAAAAGTTTATTTATGAGCGGTTTAGAGTAGAATATAATAGAATAGCATTCCATGTCAGAAGAGAAGAATTTTTATTTTTTCTCTTATATCTCGGAAATTCCTTTTGCATCGCATTTCGTATCGATTTATTACTTCCCTATTTCTAATATGTTGACAAATAAATCTTTTTACGTCTAGATTTTGCATAATTTTTACACTTTTATTATTTATTATAGATTATACCACATGAAGGAGTAACGCACGTCGGACAGTTTTCCATCACGCACTGCGGCAGAATTTCAAATTGGTCTTGCTTAATTTATACAATCAACATACGAGAGTAAGGAATTCTTTTCTTGCTTTAACTACATGGAGTTATATAAATTAATTAATTCACCCTGATTTATAAATATATAAGATATTTTCAAAGAAAATCTTTTACTAATCTTAATTCTAAGAGAATTTTTGCAGGACGCAGCTAAACGATGAGATTCCTATTATTTAGTGGGAATGCAAAATGAGAAAAGAGATTTGGGTATGATAATTCTCAAATGCTATATTAGATTTCTATAGTTTCTAAAATTTTCAGATAATTAAGTTTATTTTAGATTGGAGAGATTTTGCTTTCGATTCGAGGACTTTGTATAACTTCAATATCTTCTCATGATAAGTCTCCTTATAATATATCTCGAATACTGATTCTGCTCGACTTAGATAACTCAATAGCATATGAACTGGATATTGCAGTGGTAATAGACCTTTTCCTTAAGCCGCCCTTCATGAACGGAAAACTGCTTTTTATTTTCCAATCAACTCGTTCATCTGGTCTCAGTCGAAGTCCAGTTCGAAAGTCTAGGGGAGTATCTAGCCCAGCTCTAATAGGGGATTCATAGAGTTGGTTCTTCTAGTTACATTTTGTACTTACAGCTAGATGTATTTCATCTAAAATTAGAGAAACATCATATTTACTCTTTCAAATTGAGGTTGGAAATTTTTTCTTGGATAAAGCAAATAAGTTAAAGATATACGCTATTTTTATTCGTGAATCGATTCCTTTCAGTAATTTGAAGATTATATTTTAAAATTAGCCTCATCCTTTTCAAAACAATACGCTTAATTATCATTTTCCTTCTTGAATGAATAAAACATTATGCATGAGCTAATAAAACTATTAGATACATGACCACTACTAATCTTGAGCTGCTTTACAATCGTATGTCCTCTTATTGTCTTTCTTTGCTAAAACTGGCTGAAGATATAAAGTGCAATATTTTATATGACGTATGAATTTTTTGATTTTTTTTGGCTTTTTGGACATTATTATCGGTATTTTTTATTTTGATAGTCTATAGGTAGTCATCCGCGTAACTTGCGGCATAAAAAACATTCTGGTATAATCATATGATACCGTAATTTACAGAAATTATTTGTGGTTTTACAGAGTTGACTTAAATTTGCGGTGGTATAATTTACTTTGTTTAATTTAATTTATTTTTAGGGTGGGAAACTAAAAACGACGAAACAATAAATCTGTCAGTTCAATAAGTTCTACCGTCCACTAAGCACGTGTTATTGAAAATACTACCGTTAAGACTGCACCAAAGTACTAAGAGGAATTTCAATTTCAAATTCATCTATTAATATTCGATAGAATGTAAAACAATAAAAGCGAACATTATAAACGTTAACGAACAGAATGATAAGAAATCAGAGACAATGTGTACAAAGAAAAATAAAGCATTCTCCCCAAAATGCTTAACAATAAATGAATTACGTAACGATATGTTTTGAGAGATAATTTTGTCTCTATATCAACGAATGTGAGGAAAAAATCAGAAGTAGTGATACAGCCCTTAGCAAAATAAACGATGTTTAATATTTTAGTTCTCCTGATATTTTAAATCGCAAAACCCTCATTTTCATTCATAAATATTATACATTCAAGTGTTCGTATTCATCTCTTTCATTTCTTATTACAAATCTACCAGTATTACATTTCCCTTATCCTTAAAATCAATACCGATATCAACTCCATGTTCGACTATTGTAATCTTCTGGAGGCTTAATCTATTTCCTTTGGCAAAATCTTTTCATTCAACACCCAATGCGCTGATCTTAAATCATTTTGGCCAAGCCCATCTGCAGACTTACGATGAGGTTGTGACCATAAACAAAAGCCTCTGCACGAGCGAAATGGTATCCGTGGTAAATTCGCTCTAAAATACGCCTTCGTCCGCCGCCCGTATTCTTCGGAGACCATAAAAGGGATTTTCGAAAGACGAAAATCGCTTTTTTTCTATTGAGGTCTTTTCATAAACACCAGAACATTATTAGGTAATGTCGCATATTTCGACTTCGTATATTGGTAAATCTAAATACTAACTAATTAGACATTAAGTTTTCTCTTTGAGCAATGTTTTAGGATAGTTATTCTAAGGAAATTATTCAAATAATCATTTGAAATCAAATAAGGATTGACAATTTGAGAGTAAATGTAAATTTCCAACTCGAAAAATGTCACAATATCAGGTACGAAAAGAAATAACTTACTAGTGTAATTAAGAGGTGTATTATGAGTCCTTGAGTGAATACATTAATTTCATATGCTAATCTGATATAGGAAAAATTTCGCCTCTACTTTTCATTAATTTCCTTAATCCTTTCAAATTCTTATCTAACCAAAGATAGTCACTTCTGGATGATGGACTCATGACGGGAGACAGGCATCGCATTTTCGCAATAATATTGATTATTCTAGAGCAACATGATCTTATGATATATTCCATTATTTTTTAGTATACTTCAGAGTCTTGTTATGAACGTTTAGTTACAGAGTTTAACTTTGAGCAAATGGAATTTATACTGTTGTCTCGTATTGAGATTAACTGACTTAGTGACAATAAAGATCAAATAACTTCTTTATTGACACCAAAGGTACGGTACTACTTCAATGGAAGCGTCAATATCGAAAGTTTAGATAGAATCTCAGAGGAAACAAATTGGGCGTGAATAAGGTGTATGTATTCGCATCACTTTCATTACTCTTTTCCGTTTCACTATAACTCACGAGCCAAAGTATTTTACATCCATGTAAATGTTACGGCTCTTTCTCTAATATAGATTAAAAGTAGCACTCGAGAATAGGGAGTAATTCTTTTCTTTACATATTTCAAAGTATCATCATCAGTTATTATACCACTGCGTCATCGTGTTCTCATATTTACTTCTACCGGAATGAGAGAGGATATCAAAGTTTCACAATTATTGTAAATAATAAAGAGTAAATTGCGCATATGATCGCATGACTATTATAAATAACCCGTTGTAATAAATCATGATATAATATAGGTAAATTTACAGTAGAGGATGTTTCACAATTACCAGAGTAACTTAAATTTACAGCTTTAATTATAATATACTTTCTTAGCCAAATATAACAAGTTTCTGAAATTAACCGCAAAAAACCTTATATCTGGATAGCATGTACCAATCTTTAATCCAAATTTCAGCTTTTCAAATTTTCACATCGGCCATTCATCCATAAAGTACTAATACCCAAGTATACTGAAAAACTTTTGTAATATCCACAGAATTTTAAATTACATCTTCCTGAACATGTGATTTAAAATAACGAAACCGGTCACCAATAAAGCAAGTTTTCTATGGAAATAATAAAGTTTTTTTCACTATAAAATGACTTTCCTCGAAGTCACGCCTTCTAATATTGATTTCATTACTAATACCTAATTACATTTTCTCGGATGAATCTCGTGCTAATAATTTACAATCCTCATCAAAAAGATATTTTATCTATTTAAATATATAATTAAGTTAGATTTGTCTCCATCGGTTGTGAAAAATCTTTTTCGCTGAATATCTATTAAAAGTATCATTTCCAATGTCAATTCATCGTATAAGCATACGTTATTTCCAAACGTTTCTAATTTTATTTGCAATAATTTCATCCTTACAAATACTATATGAATCAAATTTGATTTAACCTAAGTTAATATCACTGTTATTACTACTAGACCTATAAATTTATTCCTATGACATATTAATAACGAGCACATATTTCTCTTATACGTAAAACGCGTTTTGTGAGTTCCAGTACCATATTCGCTTATTTCATCATTCCATAAGTAATAAAATAACTTTGATGTTTGGAACATATAGCTACGGTACGTATATGTGTGGAAGATACATTTATTTAAATTTTTAAGTCAATGACCTCATTAAAAGGATTCAATTAATATTTTATCCTTCTTGCGGTAAGAAACTTGGAGAAGTTTTTTAGATGCAAAATGCGTTACTTCTTCCACAGAAAACATAAATATCAGGTAAATATTTTGAAGGAATATCGGATGGCGGCCAAAGTTGATTTCATGTACAAAATGTTAAATCTTTCATTGATAAATAATAATAATCCCTATTTGTGCTGTAACTTTTTCATACCTATATGTCTTACGATCATTTTATAGTTGCATGACTTCTCTTATCCTTAAACATTGAATTTATAATGTCTTGATTAGGTTTTATTATAGAAGAATTTCAGCTAACAACATGAAATTGAAAACAACTAGATTCCACAAAATATTGTGCGATTAAGAGCGCCACGGTACCATGGCATGTGTAACAATGAAACATTGGAATGATATTCTTCTGCCTCTATAGATAGTTATCGTAAATAATTACTTTCACATGAAATTATGTGAGATGAATTTTCCACAGACCGAAGGAAGAATGACCTGTGACACTAAAGGAATCTCTGCAAATTATTTTTCAAGTAAAAAAAATCTTTGCTCGAGACTTGATGAATCGTTTTTAACCGATCCACAGATAAATACAGCTACCAAGGAACAAAGGAAAATGTATTATTCATTAACCTTTACAAGGTTATTTTCAGAAACCCATGAGATATATTGTTCTGAAATTGGAAATTCAATGAGGTATTGTAGACACCAGTTTAAAATAATTATGGTGCTCGAAAAAATTTATTTGACTGAAATTTGATTCCAAAAAGGAGGTAAAGCTCATCTTCATAAGGTTATTGTATAAATATGAAGTACATTGAATATTTACTCACATACTAAAATGGATGATGCGTAGAATATGCACGATATGGAAATTTAGAAGTATCCCATGGAGTTTTTAAAAGAAAGTAATTGAACTACTAAATTACATCCATCTAAATATTATATTTTAGTTAAAGTATTTGGTATAAACATAAATGGAAATCTTCAAGAAGAAAACGACAACTTCGTATCTTCATTAGACTTCTAAAGTTATCGCTCTCTTTTTGAAGATGTCATCGGCTCCATTCCACCAAGTTACGCGTCAATATATTAATTTTATCTAAATAAATACATAACGTACTGAAAGAAGGCCTGTATGCTTGAATTCATGATTTACTGCGATAAAATTGATCTCCCGGAAAATTTTAAATACAATTTTTCGATACCAATCGATTACAAAACCAGAAAAATACAGGAACTCGCAAGAATAATGTTGCAATATGAATTATCAACGTACGTAATATGAGAAGTATACGAATTATAAACGTATATAAAAAGCTATTTATGAAACAGGGCTTACTTAAAAACTGTAAGCGGTCTCTTTTCTATTTATTAAAATTTACGGAGGCGAACATTCACAGAATACTGGGTGTCAAAAAGAATATCGATAAATATAAAAAGAGAAAAGTTTACAATAAAATAAGAAAATAGAGCTAAAGTGAGGGAGAAAGACCATATATATATCCTATTTCTTATGAATCGAAAATTAACTTCTTAAATATTAGGAAACAATTATAAAACCAAGTTTCAACGCGAAAAAATTTGAATATTTCCGTCACAGCGTTACTAAATTATTTATAATATTTATTAGTTATTTAATAAACTCATCGCAATATCAAAATATAGAAGAAATGCTAAGCAGAATGACACATATGCGGTAAGCATTACACTGGTACATGCATACACACATTTCGCATTGGAAGTTTTTTAAAATTCTATTGATTAGAAAATTTGAGTTTGGTGCAAAATAAAACCAATAAATTAATGTAATAAATTAAACGGAAGAGAAGAAAGGAAAAAATTCAATTTAGGATGGGAGTGTTTTCTAGAATTTACATCTGATGGATGGTGGACCGAATCAGGCAGGAAAAATGTTATCTCTAATAAAAAGCATTTGGAAGCAACGATTACTGGTAAAGAATTTGGAAGAACGAATTCCTCAAATACTTCTAATCACGTTTTCCTAAATAAAATTATTTGTAACTGATCTGTTTCCTTTGTGTAAACAACGCACCTTAAATATACATTACCTTTAGCCAATTCATCTGCACTAGCGGGTCTCCAAAAGAAACAAACAGAATTGCGAAAGTGAACAAAAACGTATTTTCTCATTCCTAAGAGAAGAGATTTGGTTATTTTCTTAAGCATTGCCGCAATTCTGAAAGCAAATTTACTCTTGTAAAATTTCGTTTTCTTTTTGAAGAAAGATATCAGATGGACAGTTAATCGTGTTTTACTTAATCGTGTTTTACCTAAACAGGCGTAGAAACGGCATAGTGACGCTCCTTGTCTTCTCAAATACACGTAATGATTTTCATAGGAGTTTTTAAGATCCAATTACGTAAGAAATATTTCATAAATGGGATAATACCTTGACTTCGAATGAAATAGAGTCCAATGAATTCATTCGAAAAGGGTGAAATCATTAGATTCATTCTACATTTCTTCTATTAAAATTAGGTACACTCCTAATATTTTGGCTTATATTTCATTCCAAGATATTTTTCTCTTTGGTTGACTCAATTTAGGAAATCCTATAAAATATATAGTAATCTTGTTGATTAGATTTCACTGTTATCGATGTATATTCAATGCACAATTTTCAACCTAAGATCTGAAAAATACATTCCCTACTTTTACAGATCGAATAAAACAGCTGTTTCCTCCAAAACTAAATACTTTCTAAGATAATGATACGATCGTTATTTTACAGAAATTATTATTTATTCAGGTGATATTAGAGATCAAAAATTGCCCTTACAATAAAACTAATGAGAATACTTCTGAATTGATAAATGAGAATTCATTCTCCACGTCACTCTGAAGTCATTGTTGCGTATTCCAATTCTTTGATGTATCTTTATCAAAAATCAGCGGTTTGATATTATTTCATATTCTTTGCGAAATATATAGAAGTAGACATGCGATCACAGCATGCGATATCTATCAGATCGTATACATGACAAACAGGGATGAATATTTTGACTGAAAAGCTATTTTTGCTCGTAATTGATTATATAATATCTTACGCATTGATTATGATACAATACATTGCGTGGAAGTATGAGGTAAGCGGCTGAGTGAAGGGCATGATGTAGGTGACGAATTTCAACGTTATCTTCAAGTTATTTACTTCGTGGAGTGTGACCGTTAAAATGAAAAACATATTAGGAAAACAATTCAGGGCTATGCAATGAGAGCTTTGCGTACCCACGTAACCTTCACATACCGCATTCATTCTGTAGCTTCTCCGCCTCCGAATCGAAAGGGGCACACGCGGGTGCATTCGACGGCCGATTCAGTCGCCCGCAAATCGGGAAACGAACTGTCCAATTCTGCCTTCGCTCAGTATGAGCTTGTTTTCTTCTTCAAAGAAAAATATAAATGCCCAGTCCTTAACTCTGATCGTTTGAAGATAACTGCTTCCTTTCCTAGTGATATAGTGATAACTGCAAGGCATAGATAGTATTATGATATAACTTCCCTGAGTTAAAATACCGAAATCAGCATTGAAATATTCTAAAATTTCGGAATGTAGTGATTGAATGCACTTAAAATTTATATGGGTGGCGATATAAATATCTTCAAGCATTATCGCCATCCCTTACCTTAGCGAAAGCTCCGGAAAGTAATTCATAAGTATTCTATGTAATTGGGTGAAAGAAATGATTTTGTAAATGTTCCACAGTTTAATTTAATACAACCGGTTTTGTCACCAAAGTATTTAGCATCTTCAGGTCGTTTCTTCTCCTGAAGATTCTACTTCGATATTCCTTGACTTATCACAAAGTTATGTCGAACCATCTAAATTTCTTTTTATATAAATATCATTAATTGGTACTTCTTAAAAAAATCGATGAAGTATATTAACCATATCTTATCGGAAAAGTTTTTGTCCTCAAAAATCATACACATTTTCACGAGAATTAAATATCATTTTATTGGCTTAATTAAGTTAAAAGGAGAAAGTTTCCACAAATTTATGAAGTTTTTTATTTTCAAATAGACTTGGTAGCTTTTTATAAAATTAAATTTACAGGATAAATTCACTTGATATAATAATAATGATATCGAGTGAAAGCGAGAACCGACCAACAAGGGAAAACTGGATGTGGAATGTGCATCTGAGTTCAAATTTCGAGGAATATCCGATAGAACCATGCAGAACGGATAATTTTGAAATATTATTTGATATATAATACTATATTCTATGGACGAAATTACATGTAAGAATAGGAAATTTATCATAATGAATAATGTTGGTTTATACGAATTAGTGGAGTAGAGAAATATTATTATTTCCTAACTCATTAAAGAAGCATTATTAAGAAGTTATACTTACACACTTAAGTAGTAATATTTGATTGCTTAAAATCAGAAGGCGCTTCAGATGTAAAAACAATTTCAGTGTGTTGATAACACATTAACTTTTAGATAAATATGATTCCTAATACAAGTTCATAGTAAGAGTATTAATTCATATTTAAAGAGTAATACGGTATTCTTAAGGTAACTTGAAGCAAATAGTAAACTATGAACTCAGCAATATTTTATTGCTATTGGAATTAAAATAAGAGGTTTAAACCAAATTTATATTTTCATGACTAGACTACATTTTATTCATGTTTAAATTTCAAGCTAAACCAATATGTTGACTCTAAGGTTTATAATAAAGTGAAGTTGGAGGGTTCAGAGATGAAATAATAAATTCCAAAACTTAGACTTGGATTTCAAGTTCTTTCATGGAATGGAAGTGTTGAACTCAGCTTCATTTTCTTGGGTATTTCAAAATCAATGAAAGCAAAGACGTTACTGAAGCTGTCAATTCTAAAAATCTTCTTCAATCATTTTGATCTTCATATTATACGGGAAGAACTTTGGTTCTAACTAATAAACTAGAAAATAATTTCAATCGCTTTATTTATAGCTATGAAATAAATTTATATACCATACCTCAGCTTTGGAATATAAAAATATTCCATAGATTAGTATAACATATTCATTCCCAAGTTATGTAAAGCTATATCACATTTTTGTAATAAAAAATATAAGTATTCATACTATGAAGTCCGAAGTAGTCGGCTTGAGAATTCACTTTCTCAAAGAGGAATGCAAGAATAATATATTTAGTATGTTAATTATTCGTAGTATCATTATAAGTAGCGTCTCACGTAATGGGATTATTTATGATGCAGATTTTATAGAAATTGGAAAAGACGAAACTTTGTTTTTTGTAACTGTTAACTGCATGAAATCTAAATATAAATTAAATATTTACGCTCTATTAATATTCAATCAATGAGTGTATAGATAAAACCGATATTTGACTCTCCTTTCGCTTTTTTGCGATATACTGCATGTAATTTACATGATACATTTAATATACACTTATTCATTTTAGATTATAATATAATTATTATGAAACCTCGACATTTAAGCTTCTTCATTATATGGTAAGGATAAATCCTTTTAATCTAAAGATTTTATGAAACAATATTTCAGATCGTCCATTTTTATGAAAACCTAATATGGGCTAAATTGAAGGTTTGATGGACGCTTTACTGCACTGATCCAGTTGTTGATGTTTTTTACTTATGAAATCGAATTTATGCTTATTAACGGACTTAATTTCGATTTCATTCTAGTCTTAGTAATCACAAAGATAGTAAAGTTAGAGTATTTGCGCATAATATGGTAATTTATACGGAAATGAAAGGTAGAGATGATTATGTGAACCTTTCAAAGGACTTGGAAAAAAATAGAACGGTGCGAAGATTGTCAATTAGAGCTGGATGTAAGTAAATACTCAGTGTTTAATATCTTTGAACGAAAATCTATCGATTAAGATTATCTTTACAGTTTTAGAGGGGAAAAATAATGAATTGGTCAGATGATTCGAAGTTACCCAAACAAATAACCTATCATGAGGCATCCAAACCCGTAATATATGTGAACGAGCTCTTAAAAAGCTCCGATTGGTCAAAAGAATAGACGGTGAAAGCGAATAAAAAGTCAGTGATGTAAATGTTATTTTATTCTATTTAGGTATCTTTATGAGCATCCAAAAATTCTATGTAACCGAGTGGACAGGTAATCGGGAAATTGAAAAGGTGTAGCGAAAAGTGATAATTTTTGCAAAGAACTGTTAATAAAATCGCAAAGTGTATCCCATATTTATTTATTTTTTGTTGCTAGAGCCATAAATAGGCACCAGGCCAGGTGGTAGCTCTCTTTTCATATGCTTCTCCACGCATTATAAATTAACTTGAAAAGTTTATGGAAGGTAAATTTTCGCAAGATGTAACTGACACCATACGTCCATTACATAGTTGGTTGAGATTCCGTAGTAAAAATTAGTAAAATAGATACCAGACCGAGTCATTTTAAGAAGTCGTTCCCGAAAACGGTTCACGAAAATAATTGGCTCCAAAAATATATAAAATTGAGGATGCACCCCCTGCCGCAAGCAAATAGGCAGCTTGCAATGTACATTTATAGACATAAGCTGTATTATCCTACATCTGGGGTTTCAAAACAATATATTTTAAACTTACATTAATTTCCACCGCCTGGATAGAAAAGTTATTTTAAACATATTGATCTACGAATTTAAAGGTTTTTGTATGCAACTCTAATACTTTTATATGAATTTATGTTGCAGATTTTGATGATTCGCTTATATAAAATACATGTAAACTCTGTAAACAAATACCACAATTATCCTTTGATCTCGGCTTTACTTTTTGATGTAATGTTCACTTGCGCTTCACGTTGAGAAAACATGCACGATATGTGTTGATTATTTTTAAACAGTGTTTACTTGCATAGTTTAGAATTTTTTTATATTCTCACTGATGTACCCTATTTTCATTTTGTTGTGATACTAGTCCAAAAATGGAGAAGAATTAAGATACAGAATTAAATAATTTGGATGTGTGTTTTGGGAGCAAAAGTTCCATTATAAAATAACCAATTCGCGTTCGTCTTTCTTTCGCTCACTTTAAAATTGATACTCGCTTTATTTATCAAATGCCCTAATCATCTGTGAAAATGTTTCAGTAATGCCTCAAAATTTAATTAACAAAAATCCCTGTAGCAGAAAACTGTCTGTATATAAAATAAATATTAACTGCTTCTTGTCTGGCAAATCTTATTCAGAAAATATTTCGAAACAGATCAACGGTAGAAACGGTACTATGATCAAAGTTAAGGAAATATAAATGAAATAGGCTTTAATTTTGAAAAAGAAAGAAGTAGCGCAAAAGTTTAGATTTTTCATACGATGAATTGATACTTACGTGTAGATGACGGTAAAGGTTTTACTAATCACAATTAAAAGAATTAATTTGCATAATCAAGATGCTTAGGTAATATTGTAGAAAATACCTTTTTGCTGGCATTTACTAAAGTTAGATGCATATAAAATCTGAAAAATCGAGGTTGTTTCTGTCATAACATCTATATTAGAACTATATTTTTAGATTATCTGACTTTCCTACCTTCCTTTCCATGCATAAGCATCATCCATTCTAAAAGCATCAGATTGTGAATGAATCAGCTAACCGAAGCCAGGAACTTAACGAATAAAGATTCAAGTTCCTTCGCACAACACACAGTAATAGCGGTTAAAATAAAGATCAGATCTGAAACTACACTTCTTGACTCTCGCCGACAGGGTTCTATTGGGGCGTACGGGGGTGGATTGGCGTTTGAGGGCATGGGGCCCTGGCTGCCGAGATCTCCGTTGAAGGTCCCCAAAATGAACTAATGTCTCGGTCAGGTTTCATTGTCTGTCTATAAAATATCTTTATGGTTATTGACTCAATAATTTCATAATTATTGTGTGATGCTCAAATTGATATGTTCAGTCGCTGATTTTAGAAAAGCAATGCAATTTCTGATAATAATTATAGCATCCGTCCCCTTATACGCAATATCGAGAAGCCTTCTTAAAATATAATGGTTAATAAGCACACAACTCTAACATAAGAACAATAGTGTAAACTGCATTTTTCCAAGCTGTGTGATATCTTGTTGCGATTATCAGATAAGGAGATCATTATTGGGTATGAATATGGAATTTTGGTTCTTCGTACATTCGGAGATGAAAAACATTATCCATCTTTAAGTCGCACCTTTAGGAAAAAACATCACACTAAAAACAAGGTAAGGTTTCATAATTATAGAATTATCATTGTACGCTTTGAGAATTGCATTATAAATCATAAGATACAACGCCAAATTTTTTCGCCAAATCAAGTGAATATGATAGGTTTCTAAAAGTTTAAAAGTAAGCTAAAAGTACAAAAATGCTGCCTTAAATTTTATTAAGCATAAACTCAAAATGCAGTCAATGATGCAAACTTTATTTAGTTATCAATGCATCCCAATTTCTTGAGATTTTACTTTGTCAACTAATAACGATGCACTGCTTACTATCGAGAGTTCCAAAAATTTGATGATGTTATTTTATTTTATGGAAAAGGTTATTTATTGATACTTAATAAATGTTTCATATAATGTGTACTAAAATCTTAGTTGGTCCGTTCATTTTCTCGATTGTTGGGAAATTGAGGAACGAGATTGAAATCTCTCCCTTTGTCAAAGAATAGCAACTTCTATCTTTATGTTGCCACACAATCGATTTAAATGATATTATGAATCATGTAAATAGTTTGCCATTAAAAAATGAACAGCATGATATTAAATGAAATCAAAGTATGTTTTAATACGATGATCCTTTTCGTCATTATTGTCTCATAATAAACCACGATGCTGTAATTTTCCTCTCTAATTTAACAAAAAATCATTTAGCCATTTAATTGCCAGAGTAAGTTGCAAGTCAACGTTGCAATCAATTTTATCAAGTTCTTCTAAATAAACGTTCTAGATATTAAATATTTCATTCCGTAATATTTGACTCTTACATAAAGTAACGAAGAGGAAACTCTTTGATGCGATATAGTTTGGATTCTTTTTAGTTCCAGGGGAATATGAACTACATACTTAAAACGAATAGAAATATCCCTAAAATGTCCACCAGAAGTAATACTAGAATCACAGCGATTTACCCGAAGGATATATGTAATATCTTAGCGGTATCCTTGGCAATGAGTTTTTCTTCTTCATTCGTTTAAATTTGCATCTTCACGCCAATGATTTCTTCAGATAATTTCAATGCATTGAATGAATTACTTGAATCCTTACATTAATTATCGAATCGAAATCGAATAATCAATGCTTTGGAAAGCTTCTAGATTTTACATATATAATTGATAGAAAATTCAATTCTGTAGTCTTAATAATGCTACTATCCAATTATATTGAGCTGAAAAACAAAAGTTGAATTAGCTTATAAAATTTTATTAAAAGTTTTCCCAAAGACAAAAAATTCTTTAAAAATCTAATATTATTGAAGACAATATAATCCATGAATTATCATGAATTGAGTGGACATACAGAGTTAAAGTAACAGAGAATTACTAATGTAGCGTATATTTCTAATTAAATAAATTTCAAATACCTTCTAGTCCCAACTTTCTGAAACCTCCTTAGTAATATGAATTCAAATAGCAGGATTTTTCAAAAATAAACTTTTTGTTTTGGGTATTACGACGAAATCATCTCAACCAACGAATTGTTTACTGAAAGTTTGGGAAATGAATATCGCAGAGATTTTCTTCAAACTTCATATTTATAATGTATCTCTGTTACAAGCGGCAACGAGAATGGATCAAATAGAAGATGTGTTTTATCCGTACTAAGTATATTATGCTTTTAAGAGTCCATAAGTTAATGAAACATATTGATATGTTGAAAATCACTAATTTAGATACTATGAAATATTTTTGTTTTAAGTTGGAGCACCAAAAAGTTTTACAATGAAGCCTCGAAGGCAAATTTACAATATACTGAATATATATTATATCCACAAGCATTACATATCAAGTGATTCAAATACAAAGATAATTTCATGAAATACCCGCATAGAAAAATTAAATATTCGTAATAAAGTAATGAATTGTTGAGGTATTAGAAGAAAATTCACGGAATGAGTTGAGATGCAGCGAAAAATCAACTATATAAAACACAGAAAACAGAATGCAACAGGAAAAATTATCAATATGTTTCCTTCATATTATATCTTCCAGAATTAAGATAATTCTTGTTGATATTTCTTTTGAGAATGCCTATATAACAGTAGAAAATTATGTTCGTTGATATTCGTCAATAGCGTAGCGATTAATAGAAGCAATTATTAATAGAGTTTAATGAAACATACTCGATTGAAGAACTTCGAAGAAAAATATTTCTAAAATAGATGTAAATCAATCATCACTTAAAATTACTTAGATAATGAAAAAGATACGAAATAATTTGTCAGTATATTTCCAATAACAATTAAAACTGCAGTTTCTGTACTTAATATGAAACATGTTTTGGAAAATTTTCGGAAACTGTCAAACTATGAATTACGCAAAATTAATTTGCATAATATAAAATCAATGAAGTTATGTTGGATTTATAGCTGTGAAAAACATCCTTGAATATTATCTTTGTATTCAAATTTAGAGCTTCTAGCAGTATGCAAATTTAAACTACTTGCTTGCTACACTTCTAACTTTGTATTCCGTCTTCTCTAAAAGTATTGGAAGTTGAAATATTCTTAATGGTCAGATTCAAATTATTATTATAGTTCTTGCAAACCGATCCAGTTAATAAAGAGAATGTGAGAAATAAAAGCAATAAAGAGTTGCAACTAAATATCACAGCATCATGAAGAACATTTATCACGAATTTCAACCAAATTCAAATCTTGATATTTTTATCAGGAACCTTTGATGCTTATATTTAAAATGATTTTTTTCATATAATTAATATCTGAATTTGGTTGACCC
Source organism: Pantala flavescens (assembly GCA_020796165.1). NCBI lineage: Eukaryota > Metazoa > Arthropoda > Insecta > Odonata > Libellulidae > Pantala > Pantala flavescens. The sequence goes on along the minus strand of CM036884.1, from coordinate 31,419,519 downwards.
AGAAGTCATGTTATAACTCAGACTTGAGGGTCATATACTGGTTATTAAAGAACAGTACACTTCATCTTCTTATCCATTGCAATATTTTTTGTAACAGAATACCTGCTACATGGTCAAAAAAATTGCATAATATATTATGAATATGTTTGAATGTTCCGTTAATGGTCGGAATGTAATATTTATAAGCATAAAAGTTGAAAGTGATCTTTCAGTTAGCATCCTTCCGTTAAAATATCCTTTGGAGTGGTTTAGATTATGATATAAATATGCCAATGCTAAAGGCGAATGAAGAAAAAGAACATACATCGTACCACATAGTCATACTGTTTTTTATTTACAAGAACTACCATTTTATTTATATTGAAGTATTCTAAATTATTTCCCAATCAGAAAACTCCATCTTGGGAGGATAATATTGGTAGGAAATCAACGGAGACTATTAATGAATAAAATACAGCGATGTGATACTGTAATGCATATTTCAATCTCTTTCTAAATAAAACGGAACACTCTGAATTCTATCACGCAAAGTATTTAAGCGTTATCCTACATCCACATTCAGAATAAAAGATTAAATATAAAGACGTCACTATTAGATTATGTATGCCAATGCTAAAATAAAATAAAACGAAACTTCAGGATATAATAATCAGTGTATACAAAATGAAAATCAAATTTTTAGTCCCATATTCATTAACTGTAATGATAACTGTAGACTGTATGCAAATTTGGTTGTATTATGGACTACAATTTACAGTATTAAGGTTTTTAATAGAGAGAAATTTTTTACTTACTAAGTTATTTTTTGGATCAAAGAAGAGAATATTTTTAAACGTAAAGATTTTACAATAAATGATTCATAAAACTTTTAGTATCCATATCCGAAATATATGTTTACGACCTTATGATACTCAGCTCCATTAAAAGAGTCAGTACGAGCAAATAAAATAAGGGGTCAATATTATATTTCGCTAGTTAAGCCTTCATTTGAGTATAAATATATTTGTGTAAGAGATTTTGTTTGCCATTTATTAATAAGACTAGTTTCAGTGGAGGACTATCCGATACAATATGGGATTGCTATCACAAATAGGCATCAAACTTCTTAATATTTTAGGACGCAGGATAGAAATCTGCGGACGGTAGAAGAATGAAACAAATACTTAAAATTATTTGTAGGTTCTAAGATGTTAGAAGTCTTCTCTGGAAGCTTGCGTCAATATAGAACGATCTTTGTTACATATAGTGCCATAGTCACACGACGTACGTAGTTCCGATGTTGCACGGTAAATTCGGTGAAATATTTCATAACGCAAGTCGTTCAAGTGCAAGTTAATAACTTATTGGGGAAAAAAAAAACTTAATTATAGTATATTACGTACGTGGAGTAAAGATACTTGTTCAACTCCGATAAATATCTAACAGTATTATCCTAAATAATATAGTTGAAATTTTATTTCAATCATACATTTTTTGGAAGAAACCATTTTCATCGAATATGACTTATTTTATTCCATTATTTGTTTCCAAAATTCAATACTACCTAACGCAGCATCAAATACATAATTTTCGAAGCAAAAACATCGAATTTAATCGAATTAGAAAGTTCCAATTACGTGAACCATTACTCTGTGAAAAATCGCAAAGGGAAATAATTAACGAAGCTCTGTTCGTCCATCTTGCGTGGTCGCGCCCATCTCAAAAGAGAAAAATATTCGATTATCGAACAGTGGCGTTGGGACGTCCATTAACAAAGTGCATCTTTACATTCGACGAAGCACTCGTAACAAGCATCGATCAATGGCGGCTCTGGAAATTTCCAAATTGCCTTTGTGGATCCAATAAATAGCTTCTACAGAGCATCATGACGGCAGATATTGACTAACATCTCATCATTAGAAATTGACTACATGAACAAGATAATCAAGACGTTTTCTGAGTGCATATTGCGTGAAATTAAGAGATGCCTTCATTTTTATCGTCTACTCTGTGCTATGCAGAGCTTTCATCCTCTCGATATCAGATGTTATGGAAGAAAACGAAGCGAGATGGTACTGACAGTATCAGGATACTAATATTCAATACAAGTATTGAAAGCCGTGAATTTACAATTTATAACTAGCGCGTAATAAGTTTTAAAGTCGTTTAATAAATTAAACCATAAAACTTTTCAAGGTTTTGAGTCGTTTTTGAGGCATTTCACGAGAACTCCAATTTTTAACTGTTATCGCATTCATTATATAAAATTTGAAATTGCATCTTCATTCCTTAACGAATAAGATTATAACAATAAATTACTCTGGAACTTCATAAATAATCCCTCAAAAAACCAAAGCACTACAAATATTCGCAATGTTTCAATCAAAACCAAATTAAAACTTTTAATATAATTTGCAGTCACTGCAGATTTTTTTGACCTCAGCCATATGTTAGGTTAAAAATGGATCTTAGAATAATTAACTTCCCCTGTTTAATGCCATGTATATATTGCTTAAATGTATTAACAAAAATACTTGATACTAAAAATAATATCCATAATATCAAATACATCTAATTTCTTTAAGAACTCGGAATTTGAAATATCTTTGCTTGTCTCAACTTCTACAAGGGCTTAAGAAACAAATTATTGGACTTAAACTAAGATCAAGGAGGATTTCGTTTCTTCCTTAAGTTGTATTTACTATAAAACTTGGGATGCGGGTTATATGGTGAATTTTAGCAAGGTATTATGAGCATTGATATTCTGCTAAGGATCCGCGGACTACTACAGAGGCGGAAACTAAAATATAACCGATTAACTTCTTATTTCTAAAATTTAATATGTGCAAAGATAGCGAAGAATAAATTTGGTATGGCAACCAACTTTCTTATTTAAATATTTGTTTAAAATTATGTTTCAGGGAATGCAGAAAAACAATAGTGCTCATAAGATTTCTTTCTCTGAATATATTTTGCAGTACAATCCTAGTTCTGAAAAAAATACGAAAACATTTTCAGGAATAGTAAAGCAATATTATAGGTCATTGATTATTTTTTTCAATAATCGCATTTGTGTGTAAGCCTTTTGGCAAATTGCTCCTACACTTGCGATATATTTGTAACCATTAGGGAGATCAAAGAATTTATGTTCTATTAAAATAGGAACAATCTCCTTGTTTTAATTGTTTGACCATAACGTTATTGAAAGCGCTTCAAAGTGGTTAAAATATATGTATATATTTCTTGATAAAACTTTACTTTGATGACTTGCAAAAAATAAAATAAGGCTTACGATATGCATACGATAGCACTGAAATTATAAAAAGTAGTAGTAGTAATATCCTTTTCAACAAGCTACAAGAACTATCTAATCTAAGAAAATTACGTAATTATGTTCTTAAGTCTTGTATTTTAATAAGATAAGGGTATTCTAAAGACTTCCTGGCAATATTATCCTCTGAACATAGAGTTGACTAATTAGTAAAGAAGCTGTTATATTTAGTGATTGTTTCATATAATTAATGAAAGATGAAGATGATAAAAGTTTATCTAAATTTAAAACGATATTGTGGATGAACTTGGCGAAAGTAGATTTTCTTCACCACTGGATATTCATTCCTGTATTATCTCATTCATACACATAGTAGTGGTACTTAATTTTCGCTCAAAAATAATCGATAGAGTTTAATGTTTTTGATTGGTTTCAAGTTATGAAAAATTTATACATTTAAAAATTTTAGACAACATTATGCTCCGCTTCATTATCAGTTTTTGCTTAGTGAGATTGATGAAAAATCTCATGAGATACTTCATTTGATGGTGTATAACATAATATGACTTTATTATAACAAACCACTCGTTTACAATACATTAGGAAAAAAGACTTTAAATAGTAATGCCTTTTGTTGCTGTGTATATATATTGTAATAATGTCTTGAATTGTATAGAATATCTAATTTATCAAGATGAAGTAAATGACCGTATTTATAAATATTTTCTTTGGAACTTTTGTTCACTTATATATAATCAAACTGCATAGTATGGGGTTTAATTATTTATCCTTTGCAAATGATTATGTCGCATAAAAGTTAATAATAAGTACTCAAACTTCATTCGCTGAGTATATTCTGAAAATCAGTTCCACGACGTCCATAGAAGCTAATACAAATATTTGCAAAAATTTTAAATTAACTTGGATCGGTGGACTATTTATTTTATATCTTTATCATTGAAATAATTTCCAATCGAATGCTATCCTATAGATCTAGCACTGAATATAGTACAGCTGATGCAAAGCGAAGGGGCATGACGAGACTAAACTTCCCAATCTGAAAAAATCGCCTGACCCTCTTCTATTATACGCTGACTTTTTTCTATGGCAGGTAGTCCTGCATAGAATTCTGCAGTTGCAGCCTATGCACAAGTTCACTAGTCCGCCGTTGTCATAGAGAGTCGCTAACAATCAGAGCAGTCGAACTTGTTTCGGGAGCCGCCATCTTTGTAGAAATGCACGAATATTAATGGTATCATTTCAAATTTCAAGGAATTTTATCTATTGATAGATTTAGACTGCAAAGTTAGTGGTTTCAATTATTTTACCAGTGATAAACTGAAGCGTAGGGGTTTGCAGTTATTTCTATTTTCCGCGAAAATAGGTAAGAATATATCTTTAGTTTCATTCAACGTAATAAATATCTTGCTTCTATTTGGTATTTTGCAATATCTTGAGCGGAAACACTGGTGAGAGATAATTGCTAATATTTCATAGTCAAGAGACCTTGCTAATATTTTTTTGTTAACTAAAACTAAAATAGTAACATCCCCAATTAATTTCAGCCAATAATATTCGCACTTTAACATATTTAATCAAAAAAAAGAAACAATATGGATACATTTATATCTGTAAACTGTATCGGTATAACTTTTTTCCATTCGTCAGTTAGTCTCGTAGATGGCGGTGTTTGGATTTTCCCTTATACGTGACATAATACGGCAAACACGTTCATTATATTACATCCTTGTATAAGTATGAATATTGCGCTTCGGATCTTCTTTCGTCTTTACCATTCAATTTAATAAATGTGGACATCAATCCCTAGGTTATCTATATTCCTCTATAAACAGAAAAATATATCCCCCCATTTAAAGTTAATAAATTTTATTATACTCAGATCTAATTCTCCTAATAAATATTACGATAATAGAAAATTTAAACAGCACCGAAGTAGAGAGTGTTTGTATTATTTTTAAATAAATATATATTCTGTAAGTCTTGAAATATTTCAGAAACCCATTCCGCCATTAGCTTTATGTACTCATGAGAAATAAAAGACTGACCATGTGATTTTTGAGCATGTGAACCTAATATCTTCAATTGGAAGATTATGAAATCAGAGTATTAGGAAATGAAAACAAATTTAATATCTACTGATTGACCACAATGAGAAATGTATTGAAACTTCTATCTTATCCTCGACAAAAATATACTTGGTTCATGTATGAAGAGTAGATCTATTTATCTTCGGCAGTGAATGAGCATAGTATATAATATTACACTGCATGAAATAGAATCTATCTTTTTGCCCGAAAATATGTTTCTTAGTACATGCAACCATAAAATTTCTCAATGAATATAGTACAAAGTAGCCACCAAAGAGGCTTTACAACATGGTTTAAGAAAACAATTAGGAAAAAAATGACTGCATATATTTTACAACTCTATTTTATATCATTCGCTGCATTAACTCCTATCGAATAAAATGTCCTCTTATACTTAATATCGATATGAAAACAATGAGGTATCTAAATTAAATTTTGCAAATACTTGTTCATCTATTTTTAGCGGAATGAATATGAAGGTTCATTGGTCCATATTATTAGTCTAATGAATATGTTTTATGCCAAGAATTTTGATGACCTCATACAAATGGTAGAATCTGACATTATTTTCCACAGAAGTTGTAATTACTTCTTTCTTTGCATAAGAATTTTAAAAATATAGTCATGTGTAGGATTAAAATTTACAGTTTATGTTCATCCTATATTAGCTATATAGATTTTCATTGAATTTTTGTCTCAATTCTTGTGTGGTTGTTCATCTGTTTGCTCGATTTTCGGACATAGTAATTTTAATTACGACTACGTTAAACTAAAACTCTAGCTGTATTAAAATAAGTATTAAGGATATTAATAGTACAATTTCAGTGTTCATGGAGAGAAATGGAAATCGGAAAACGCTCGGCAGAATCCGCCCATGAAGATGTAATCGTGATCTGGTGTCAAAGTGAGCCGGCACACGTTCCCAAATATCCTTTTATAAGAATACTAAAAATGAATTAACAGAAGGAGCTTTCAAGCTCCAGTTATTAAAACTCATTATTCATAATTGTTGCCATACCATTAAGTGTATTATAGTAAGCTACTAATATACCAGTACGTAAAATTAGGACTTCTCTTGAAATTCGAACATAGTAATTATTTGATGAAATGTAGAAACCAAACTTCAATTTTTTTAAATTTTAGTTCGCATAAAATAATTTCCTTAAATATTTTGTAAAGAAAAAAATGTATTTAGAAAAGGACGATAAAATATAGAGAATAAACAAAACAATAAAGCTAGAAACGTCGTTTGCCCAGCTCTTCTCTCTATTTAAGACTTCAATTCTGAAAATAAGAAATCTTTGTACGAAAATTGGCTTAAGGATTTTCTGCATTGATTAAGGATATGAAAAAAACTAAGGCTTCTGACAAAAGTAATCCAAATTTAACTTAAACACAAAGTATAAATTTAACTTATAAGGAGAAAATGAGAGAAGCGAATAAATAGTTTTCAACTACTTTTAATAAATAGAATAGGTCGAAACAAAATAATGACTTAAATAAATTACTTAAAACCATAGCGTTTTGATAAAAAGTTTTTCTGGTGAAAATAGAGCGGCTTCTAATTTCGAAACTGCATTTCTGAAGGGATAAAAAGGGGCAATGAACTCTAAAATTGTCAAATAACTCGTAATATCCAATTATCTGAATTGATATAAAAATAATTGTAACATTTTACTTACCAGCTTTTCCTTATCCTAAATCCTTTGATTCAAGAACTGAATTTCATCTAGGTAAAGCTAATTTTCATATACACAAATAGGAATCTAATGAAAAAACCCATGGCGATTAAAAACTATAATGACAATCTTGTATCGCCTTTTAGATAAAAGATATATTTTCTCTAGAGAATGGTTTCAATTTTTTATTTAATCTCTTTCTTTTGGAGAAAGAATAGGCTTAAGTTCGTTCTGTTGTAGACTGTTCCACCGATTATTGCGTTATATAATTATTTTTAAACGTAGAATGCAAAAATTAAAGTCCCTTAAAAAGAAAAATAAATTCTTTAGTGCGATTGATAGAATCTAAAGATTACACGACACTTTAGTGTTTTGTATAATACTTAATTGATCAATATTTTTGAACGTTCTTATAAAAGAGAGTACAATATTTTTTGGGAATTTATGGCAATATATCAAAATATTAAAGATATTGGCAGCATTATAAAAAACTCAAAAATGTAGAAAAACATTCTGAGATGGCAGCCTCTTAGTAAACTTCAATATTTCGTTGCAAGTTTCCACATAAAGCATAGAATTTACACATTTTCCATAAGCTTAGGATATAACGCTGCGTTGAAATACATATTGTTAGTAATAGGTTTTATTGGGACGTATTTGGGTTGTAGAAATCTTCAAATTCATTTAATTATTCTTTTTTTTATACATTCCTCATTTTCTCATTTTTAAAAATGTATATAATATTTAAATGCCTATAAAGTTATTCAAGTTGTAATTAATTTTCTTATATTAATAATACAGCCAAAGTAGCCTCGTGAATACGTTATTAATTCGCCTATTTCATTTATTCCTATCTCTTCTCTCTTTGTGTTACTTAATTGATTTTATCTTGAACGTTTTTCAGCATTCAATTTTTCATGTAGGATCTTACAACATCAATGAAGAATGAAAATGATGATGATCAAACAAATCGCACTTTTACCAATGGAGTACTTTCAAAAAGAACACATGAAGATTTGAGGGTTATTTTAGTATCAGATAGGGAAAACATATTTCTTTTCCCGATTCTTTTCTAAAGTGGAAGCTATAAATATTTCAGAATTATCATAACTTCTGTTCATATTTGTAAATCTTTGTTAAAATTGATTATGTGAACTTTTAAATCTTTGATAACTAAAGACGTAAATTCATTAAATAAATTATATTTTCCCGAATAAGTCTTCATAATCAAGTAAAATTTATTTGGTATCTCATCAGATGGAATTTTACTATGGTGCAAAGGGCAAAACTTGAAATTATGCATTGGTATTCTCTCATAAGTAATACTCAATATGGCCGTATTTCTTCTAATAATAAAATATAGCTGTAGATTTAGAGGATAAATATAAATTCATGTCTATTCTGAAAGCCACCTTTCGACGTTCAACAGTGGGTGAAAACATTTGGCGCACTGGTTATTTCCTTCACTTAGTATAATATGTAGAGAAAAGAATTTTTTTTATTGAATCAACCTCACATCTATTTTTCTTAATTTAATTTTTTGATTTAAATAGGTAGGGAAAGCAAGAGAATCCCATAATCTCTACACACCTTCCACGATAGTAATTATCTTTCATGTATCAAGCAGTCGTATTCTTGCTCCCAATCTTCTATCATTTTAGAATTCCTATCCTGCGTCTAAGAGGAATTCATTAAAGCTTGATATTTTACATTAGCACTGTTTAATATGTCTAATGACTTTCTTTTATACTTCACAGAAATGAAGAATGCATATTTCGTCCGCCATTTTCCATATACTCGATGCATATTCCAGATCAGACCTATCGATCGAGAAAAGTCATACCTTCCCTTACTTTTCGATAATATCCACCAAAATTTCATCTAACAAAAGAGCGACTTGTTTTAATTTAAGAACAAATGTTGAGGAAATATGCGCTCTAGATATCGTTTTTTATAAGAATTAAAACTGAATATTGGGCAAAATTAACTACTTTTGTAATTCTATAAATTCTTTACGATTCACTCTACCAGCATAGCTTTCTCTCCAAAAATTTAACAGTGTAAAATGTATTTGCGCTTATCAATAGTTTACTTTTATTCTAACTTAACAATGTACGTTTACAAACATCCACGCCCTGAGAGGAAAATATCCTACTCAACCGGGATTCGAACCTGGGAACTTGGCTTTACCACTCCGCCAAACGGAGGCCGGTCGGCATCGGCGCCATTTTTTGTACTATAGTGGAATACGAAATAATTTTCATACTTGCACTCCCTGTCTTCCTCTTTTGATATTTCAAAATTTACATTAAAATTGAAAGAGAAATCTCGCTCTTTTCTATTATAAGATGGATTTGTACCCAATAAGATTTGGATTTCATCTATTTGATTGAGAGAAAACCCTTTCATTTGTGTTTTTTTCATCTCTACATTCTTAAGTGTTCGATGAGAGAATTTAGGCATATTATAAGTGCTTGTGTAGTTAAGGAGAACAAATCCTTTCACCAAGGATAGAATTTTTCCTCCGATATAAAGGATGAATGCGTAAATCGGGAAAAAGTTTACTATAAAATGCGTTAAAATTAATTGAGTAATTACATTTGAAACAATTAAAATTACAATCGTTTTAGTCATTTAGGAAACAAAATTTTAGTCATTTTAATGAATAATGAAAATCTTTAGCGGTATACATCGAGTGATATAAGATGTAGAAAGAAAATAAAAATATAAAGAAATAAAAATGCATTTCAATACTCGATAACTTTAAATTTTGTTCACTTTCTAGAGCCAACTTTGAAACTCCAAGTTGATAATTTTCATAGGAGGACTTTTCGAGGAAAAATTTTGATGGCTCATATAATGAACTTTGCAGAAGCTGAAGAAATAATGAAGTTAAAGAGTATCATGTAGAAATAATAAAATTAAAATCGATCATCATTTAGTTGAATGATTGAAAAGAATTTTTGAACTTAAATGAATTACACTTTATGTTTATAAACTTATTTTATTATATATTTATGAATTACATCGGAATTTTGATGTAGTAATTGTACTGATTACTTTAGCATTTCCACTCATATGCTGGTATGCAAACAATTTTTAATTATTTCTGAGGATCCTCAGTTTTAATTACCACCATGGCAGTTATAACCAATCGATGCTAAAAGGGTACTGAAAAAACGATAAGTCTACTCAACCAGAGTAACTGTACTGATTAGGGATATAAATGATAAAGGCTGCGGATATTGGAATCCATCCAATCTATTTTTTATGAAATTATGCAATATAAAAAATCTTGGTCTTCTTAATAGTGAAATAGCACAGTTTTTTCTCTAAAATTTTGCAAGAATCTCAAAATTGTTCCTGTTGCTTTTTTAAATTTTTTTCCCATTTATTCTATTCGCATTATTCGTTAGTAGATTATCCAGTGTCAATTTTTGGATCCTCTTTCCTGGAATTCAAATTATTGTGTCAAACAATTTTAACAACCTTTAAAATACAAAATGTGTAATTGAAATTATCATGTATTTGATATTGGTATTATAAAAACGAATCATTAAGTTTCTTTTAAGATAAAATTATTCTTATTATTTGTATATTTAAAGAATCATCAGTTGCTTTTATTTTTTCCTGAAAACTTTTACCTCGACGATCGTTAAGATATTTTAACTTTTTGATATTCTCATTCCTATGCTCCTGAAGTACGTATTTGAATATTCTTACTTCATTACTCATTTAAATTTGTTCTTTTTTCAAAAACGAAGGAACTTGAAATATGCTTAAGGGATGAGAATTTTTGGAAAATAATAACCATACTCAAAGGGTATGCTAAATTAAGATAGAAAATTGTACTTCAGTTTTTCAGTGTTTACTCTTATAATAATGAATTTTGATCCATGAAGATAAATTCAATATTCTTACTAAAATGAGTTTATATAACGTAGGAGTAATAGATTTAATTGTACCAGAATCGGCATCAACTACTAAAATAAGACAATTCAAATTTGATTTCAAGACGCTTTAAGTAATGAAAGAAAATAATTATTAAATAATTTCCGTAAAAAAAGGCTCATCACCTTTCGTCTTTCTATGTTTTTATGGAATAACCATTTGTCAAATTGATAAAGTTGAAAATATTGGCGCCCAAATATCGTTGTACTTCTTATTTTGTTTTCCTTTTCAGTGTAATTCTAATTTTGAATTACTTCGGCAAACCTCAATTTGCGAACATTCGGAGGCTAACCTCCACGTTTTTGGCTTCCAATCAAGAACATTCATCTTTCATCAGATCATGAAAGTAGCCGTTTCCAAAAAGGGAGCCAATATCTGCGATCATAACGAATTCAATGGAAATGCAACTCCGAAACCAGTTACTGCTCAGCCAATCCAAAAAGGCGGCGATTCCTCAATCAAACATGGGAAATTGGTTGCCGCTGAAAATTACCTAAATGAATGCTGAATTTATTGATTGAGTATGGGTATTCTGATTTTATTAAAAATTGAACTAGGAAAAGAAGAGATTGTAAATTTTAAAAGGAAATTATTAGAAGGTTAGCTCCGAACTTAATTGCTCAGTTTTTTTCTAAATCCATCTTAGGTACTTCTGCATGCTAAATGGTAAGCAAGAAAAATCTTCCACTCTCCCCTATAACACTGGGCACCTAAATGATGAATATACATAAATATCGTATTTCAATCCGTCTTATACATAAAATGTATTATCCTATAATTGAATAAATATAATATCAAGAAAACTGGTAACGAATTTCATTTTCCAGATTCTTTTCATTATTCCTAATAAATGATCGTGGTGGATATCATTTCATTGAAAAGCCATTATGTAGCCCGAAGAAAAAAATAGTATAAAGAGTTATTTTGAAACACTTCCGCCAGAATGGAAGTTCAAATAGCTGATAAAAATAAAAAGAAATTTTGTAATGGACAGCAAAACATAACGAAGACTTAATTCTAAGGCTTTGGATACGTTCAGGTTTTATTGAAAATTATTAACTTATTATATTACTTCCAAATCCTGAAAAGATATTTTATCAATGAAAGAAAACCATGCTGATTTAGATTTCAATGACCAAACTCTAATCGATGGATCTGTTCCTTTTATGAATGTGATATGATCTTAATTACATAGTGGAAAATCGGAAATCAGTAAATGGAAGTAGAGTAATTCATTCAATATATTTTCATACTCATACATTTATTTTCGTTCAGGCAAAACGTCTTTAATTTCATTTTTCAAATATTAGTATTAATAAAGTTACTTTATAATGCCTTAGTTAATGTAGTGATGAATGCGTTTAGGTTATTGCAAAAAATTTACTTGTTCACAGTAAAGGTACGATGGAGGATTAAAAAACATTCCCGAAAAAATAATAATTAAGAGGTGCGATATATGCATTCGACGTAAAATCATTTTAAAAGACCTTTATACCAGGCTCTTTTCCGTTTTCCTATTTCAAGTTTGATTTTTGTTTATTTCACGAGTGATTTATTATCCTCATGAAAAATTTCGGAACTCAAGACCTATAATACGCGATGTAAGAAGCGTTCTGTGAAATGACGTGTTTCCTCATCAGCGTTGGATCTTTCTTCTTCTGTGAATGCTTCGAAATTACAAGTTATCTCGACTGTAACACTCAAGTGTAATTCACTCCTTCACGAACATAGTCAATCACTAACGAACCGCACAGTGCTTTGCTTTAGAGAATGTGGCCTACGCTGCCATCATAAAATTATCGAATAGCTTAGTAAGCGCGAACCGCCGAAGTAATTGTGGTTTTGGCCATTAGGCGTATATTACGAGTTCATTTTGCTACCTTAAAAGATGGTGTCCAATCTAAATTTTAAATTAGAGGTTTAACAGCGCCACCATGCGCTAGAAAAGGCAATGAAGGAGGTACAGGAGAAAATCAATGAGATGCACTTGTATTGCTCAAACAGACTTTTCATCTTAGACGAAAAAGAAATATCATTGAGTAATTACTGATGCGCAATACACTGTGAAAGAAGAATTTTGATTGGAAACGATTTTTTTTATTTTTTACTCAATTCTTTACAACTCTTAAACTATGTGAAAATAAAAATACATTAATAATGATTAATTATTCCTCAATAACTACAGAAAATATATTTAAGCGGTTCTCAAGCTATAAAATTTTAAGTATGACTTCAGATTTTTCTCCTCTTAATTACAGCCCGTGTGAGAAAATATTTTCCCTTTCTCTATCGTTGCTTTCTACAAGGTAAGGAAGGATAACTATCTGATAATTCTATAAATTCGAATGAACATCAAATCGGAATTTGTGATATATCAAACTACTTGAAAATATGGTAATGGAATCACGTCATATTTTAAAAAGAGCTGTAGAAACAGAAAAGAGTTTGTTCTTTGTTTATCTTGGGATATGGAACGAAACGAATATAAGTAATTCTTTCAAAGCATTTTCGTGAAGTTAACGACCTCATTGGTTGCTCAATATTTTTCGCAGTTAGAATTTAACTTAAAAATAGTGTTACGGAGAGAATTCTTATAAGAACGCAGCTTATGGAATTATCTTACATTATCATATGCAAAACGTGAAGGTGTTATTAAAAGTTATTGTTTATGATCAGGAACTAATATCTAAAATAATCAATCACCTGCAATACGATGCCAAAACTTTGGACGGATTAGAAGGCGAAACTAATCACAAAAAACTTCCAATAATGATATTGCAATGATAAGAAGTAATTGCCTTTTTGTGATACGTGATATGACACTCAGCAATTTTATTTTCTTCAATGTTTCGGGATTCAATCATAAAACATTTATTTATTTATTCCAAGTTTTCCTCGAGTTATTACTCCCTTTTCCATTACTGCAAATAGTTAAAACACTCCAACAGAAGTAGCAAAAGGAATTTCACTTGAAAGAAGTTTCATTGGAATCTTATTTATATTTTCAATTCACTAATGATAAAGCAAATTTATAAAGTATCGTGAAAATTTTTGCCTTGGAAATTTACCTGAATAAAGTAATGATCAAACTACGTGTTCTATAGAGGTTAAAAATAAATATAATAATATATGATCGAACCGCAAGAGACCTAGGTTCAAGTCAAAGTTCGGTCACAATTTTTTGCCTCTGTCTGACCTTTGTATTCGAGTCATTTGATGTTATTTGAATATTTCAATATCCCTATTTACAATCTATTACATTTGCTGATTTTATTCCGGAATATGTTTGTTATTTCACGCTTGTGGAGGCACATAAATATGTGTATTTATCGGAAATCAGAGGTCATTTCGTATAAATTCACTCAAATTATCTAGTCTTAACCGTGAATAAAGTTCAGGATATTTAGGAGCAACTGAAAGTAAGGAATCCTTTTGCACGTTTATAAAATCTGCTGTTTCGTTTACCAAATAGTTCGTATGAAAAATGCAATGCTCATGAGATAGACCAGCTGAGGCTGGTTGTTAGGGACATCGACGACAACTGTCAGAATGTCGCCAGACTTGGTGCGGCTAGAGTTTTTCTTTTTCTTTATTTTAAGTCCGGTTGTGTTGTAACACATGTGTAAGTGCAGCCATCTTCACAATGATACCGAAATGCGTATGGTTCACCAATCGAAGTAATCTCTTACGGCAAAAGTAGGTTTGGAATAATTTCATATTCCAGTTAAAACTCAGATTGAACAGCAATAAATGAAAGTCATCACATAAATTTAGTATTTCAATTGGAATTAACACCTTGATGTAAGCAAGTAGATAAAAATTAACTTTATTTTATGTATATTTGAATATTCGGTTATAATAACTTAAATTTTTTTTCATTTAATTTAGACAAGAATTTATGTAAATACATCCTAGCTTGTTTTAGCAAGTTTAATAGCTTTTTTCCTGAAAATTCTGATATTTGTTACCTCTATTTATATTTTGTGATATAAATATCTTACTTAATTTCGAAGTAAATTTTTCCATTAAATATGATATAATTTTAGGAAACTTGATATATTGATAATGGTATAATTAAAGATAATATACTGCACATTATTAGTGGATTGAATTGGAGGGACAAGTTTCGCATTAGAGAAGGAGAAAATACATGTATTATCCTGAGCAGTAAAAAATATAGGTATTGGAATTTACTTGATCACGCTTTTATAAAGGATAAGTAAAAGATATTCTCTCGCTATTCTCATTGAAAATTAACGTCATTTCCATTAATTCAAATTAAATAAACCTCTATGATCGACTTCTTAAATAAACGATAACCATCTTCCCTGATGAGAATTTTATTGTGAATTTATCCTTATTGTATTATTCATTTATTCGTCACAATAACCATTTTCAATTATAAGTTGCAATGAATGAGCCCTTTCCATTGTAATTTTCTTTCGATAAATAATAAAATGCTTCCCATGCATCACTCCAATATGACAGAGATAAGCGTATCTCATAATTCAATTCGGTGAATAGAAACTATTCTTACCTTTACTCAAAGATAACTCATTTCTTTGCTATCTCTCAAGCGAGGCCCAAAAGATCTGTCTAATGAGTTACATGTTTACTTACGTGCATATTTGTGTTCCTGCATTAGATTCACCTCAAAACCTAAAATATATAACCATATTTCCCAATTCTATCAATCAATCATGAATTTAGGTTGAACCTTGAAGGGATATCCTCTTTCTTTCACAGTTTAATATCATAAGATAAGAATGCTACGAGATATCTTTCGTATGTTTTCCAAGTTAATAATAGTATGAATATTGGCATAATCATACCTTCTGAATTCCAACACGCAAGACTATGAAATATTTAGACTCACTTATCATTTCTCATTCTGAACCGAATCCCCACTGACATTTTATTCTTATCACTTTCATATTATCCTCACATAATTCTTTTTCAGTTAATGTATGATCGTGTATGTACTACCATTCCTTTCATATGCTTTTTAAATGAATTTTTGCCTTGAGTTTTTAGAACTCATAGCCTCAATTTCTATACATTCATGTGTAGTAACGGCTTAAGAGTAAAACAGGAATCCAAAATCCTAATTCGGCTCAAATAAAGATGCATGCATAATATATCTTCATAATCCGCACCTTACGGAAGCTATTTGCGATAAGAATATTATTCAATTATATGAAATGAATTCAATTTAGCATTTTTCACGTAACGACAGGTTTTAATAAAAATGCAAGCTTTAAAATATCTGTTATCTTGGCGTTCTTCTTATTTTTTCATAAGAAGTTATACGAAATGAAACATCTTAATATAGAAATTTCAAATTTAATTTGATGTTATCTTACCTATTTTTTTAATGAAATAAAGCACTGATACAGAACTGAGTGAGCCTAATCTAGAGCTTTTCTGTAAATTATTTAGCTCAAAATTTACTTACGCAGAAGCTGATTTTACGCATGGATGTTAGGTATTTATGAATATTGTTTCTAAAAATTATCGTTATAATCACCGAGTAAATGATTATGTAGGATAAATACACGTTTTTAGTTTATCTAACTCCAATGCATCCTTTTTTTAAATATTTATATCAACGACTCTTCATGGATAAGACAAGGGGTTCCTAGATGAACAATTATTATTTGGGGATTTTGAATTGTAGATTTAATTGTAACTTTAGTTTACTCTCCACCCTATATATTTTTACGAATTTAAAATCATTCTACGATATATTTTCTTTGACTTATTTTAGAACAGAAATTTTATTTTGAGTATGAATATGATGGCCCTTAAATATATAATCCATAGTTTTTCTTAATAAAGTCGGATATTGAATCTCATTTCTATTCAGTACTCTATATGCATTTTACTCTTATATCCCATGCGAGAAGTAAGAAATAATGAGAAAGGGATAAAGTAGTGACATGTTAACATGCCTTCAGAATTTCGGAGAATTCACTCTATGTATATTTTATGTACTCTTATTTAATAAAATTTTGAAAATCAAAAAATATGTCAAGTAGAAGTTTCATGTGATTCAAGTCAGTAGAATACCGTACAATATAGCAAATAGATGTCAATAATAATTGATGCAGCTGATTATTTCTGTTGGATGTTTTCAAGCCAAATCTTAATCGCTTTATATTGTCAAAATACAGTAAAGAGGCAAATCATGAAATAGAAAATATTCTAAATTAATACTTGCAATCAGTCATATAAAAATGAAAGGTTTTTCTTAAATAGGGAATAGGGAATTCTGAAATGAAAATAACATAAACTAGGATCCGTTTGGCTGATTCCTATTCATAATAAGATATAAATGCTACTTTTTCATTTACATCCAAAATTTCTATTTTACAATTGAAAACTGTGGAATTATTTCCTATATTTACGAAAATTTACATCGTTCGATCCTTGGACGAGGAAATTGGGAAAGTTCGATTCCGTGAGGAGAAGACAAAAGCTTCACAAGGTGACAGAGAAGGATATTTTGGGCTTATAATAGACGATATATTTTACTTCTTCTCAAAAGAGTTCAAAGATTCTCATTTGAAAAAATAACGCTATAGTTTCATAATTTCTTCTGATGTCTCTTAAGTTTATTCATTAATCTGAAACAGTTTTGTTAAAAGAAGAGGTACCACTCTTTATCTCCTTTACTTGTATTGAACATCTTCAGTGAATCCATTTCCATTTTTACTTAAGTATTTTCATTCTTCACTCAAGTAAAATATCATACGAATAAGTTGCATACAATACATTATTCCAGTCTCAAGTGGAGAGGATAAAGAGTTGAAATCTAACTTTGCACAGCTCAGGATATATCTAAGGGGAAATGGGTGATACGATTGCTCGCTCTGTCTGGGATTCGAAACCGGATCTTCTAATGTGCGGACAACTGGTCTAGCCAATTGAGCCCTACTTATATCTTACCCTCGGACTTTTCGCACTAAGTCATTCTCTTTCCTGTTATAAGAGGGGTTCTACTTTCCAGTGGACATAAGAGGCCATGGATATAGACGATGCTGCAGAAGATTTCTAGGTATCCACAACATTAAATACAGATATCTTTGAACGTACTAATACTATAAAGAATTCGTAAGTAAGTTAATAGTTATATTTTTGGGGTCATGAGAATGGACAGTAATCAGAATTTTATGTTCGTTTCTCCTTAATAAATATCCTAACTTCAGATGTATATATACCAAGATTTTCTTTACGTCCTATATAAAGCCCCATCAGTAACAGTTAGAATGAAAAATTAATATCGTCATATCAGAACGAAAACTGCAATTACGGTTGGACTATATTTGAGATAATGAAGATCTTTTGATCTTTTAGCTGGTTATGGATATGTATTGACTTAGAAAAGGTCTTCGAGTACGGTATGAATTATTTGATAAATAAATATACTCACTTTTGGCTGGTTATTTGAGTTATTACGTATGAAACACAATTTTCAAAAGATTCATCACTAACTAAATCACTCTTCAGCAATTGAGCGATGCATTTTGAGTCTGTACAGTCAGGTTATTTTCATGCAAGAAAAGTGAAGTCTGAATATTATATTTTCTATTTGGATCGTTATTATAAAAAACTTATGTTTTTAAAGTCTCTTTTAATTATTGGTTACTCTGTAAAATATTTGAAGACAGCTTGAAGTATTATTAAATCAATTATAGTTCGGCAAAAATTACTAATTTAAGGTTAAATAAAGAGAGTTCATTTCCATATTAACTAGAAGGCAGGAGAAACCATTTAACAACGCACTGTATAAATTGTCTTTAAATATATTCTTCTGTGTAATTTCAAATTCTACGCAGGTTAAATTGCATTCCGATGTAACGGAATTTCCTTTTCATTGTTTTGCATATGAGACGATACTCATAGCAAATAATTGCTCTGCGATTCACGTTAACACAATTTGGAATTGTACTTATCAAATGAAATGAGAATATAGTATATTACTTACTTATTTTAATTTATGATAGATTATCAGTCCCAAAAAGTAATCCCAAAGAGAAAATCTTCATCATAGCTTTTGATAAATGTTTAGTCAGGAATTACATTTATTCGTTGATCGCTAAAAAAATTCTACGTGCATTTATATTTAAGTCATTACGAGAATCTTCATAAGAAAATCAAAGTAAGTAATAAATCTTCCTCAAAGGATTATTTTTATTGTAAGGTTTATGTAAACAATCAGTAGGCATAAAAAGTTAATCATGAAGATAAGTTATGCCTAACTAATGCTTGTTTAATTCCTGAAACAGGGGTATTGCTGAGTAATTTATTCTAATAAAATGTACATGCATGGATTTAATGATAGTAGGAGAACAAGGTCCAACAAATTCGCACCATTTAATAATGCGTAGAAATTTCGCGGCAAAATTAGTGTATTCCTGTGAAAAGATACTTATTATAGCAAGGTAATCACGAAAATAAAATTTGAGTTTTAAAATCACTGGTAACTGCGTGAGCATATGGAAGATTTGATATACTTTACTATTGCATAATTCGTGAAATTGTATTGCACATGCGAGGTAAACAAAGAATTCGATCAAAAACCATAATAACACATTGAGAAAGTAGATTCAATCAATATCCAATTGGGATTTATATGTATTCTGCAAATCGAATGTAAAAGTGAAAAAAGGTACGTAAATATTTAGTATTGGGAATAGAAAGTTGTAGCAAGATAGCTACCACGCCAGACTATTCGGGCATCTCTTTGGAATTCAAAATATATATCCTGTCAGTATCTTCGAATATCCCTTTCTTCTCAAGTACGATTTTAATTCAAAGTCAATTCAAACTTAATTCAAGTGTGTAAACATTTTTCCTTATCAGTTCAATCTGGCAATAGATATGAAATGAACTTGTGAGGAAAGCTGACAGTCTCAGCTGAATGTGAAGACGTTCCTTATGTCTAATATATTTTATTTTCCTATGAAATCTTAAATTCTTTATATTCCATTATTATATTATTCATCCTAAGAATAAGATGATTTTTTTTACTTTTTAGTCAAAGCGTAGATGCGAAGATGAAATCTCACCTCTTATATTACAGCTACTAATTTTGACTATGCTGCAGTGATAATCAAGGTAAATTGCATCATCATCAAAATCACAACGATTCCAAATTGTCTGATAAAAATTTTTAAAAATGGTGGCTCATTCTTGATTGAGAAAAGATACATCACCTGTCTTTTCAAGAATTAAATCACATTCGCAGTTAAAAATTACAGAAGGGGGAGTTATTTCATCATGCAGGAATCTTGTGCCTGCAGGTTTCTAGGAAGAATTCCAAATATATACTGAATATTTTTATTTTCTCTTTTCCTAGGAATTTTTAAAAAATCTGCTGAATTAAAATAAGAATTTGATCAAAATTGAAATATGACGTCATTACATTTTGAAATGATTTTTTTTCTACATATACCAGAACACATATTTCATGATCAGCTGATTTTTGGCATCTTTCTAGTTGAAGATTTTTCCTAAGCAATAGAACCGTACTAACAGATCTCTACTATCTGTAACAGAGCTCTACTTTTTATGTGGAATAAAAGATAACGGTATCCAGGAAGTAAAAAATGATGATAAAGAAAAAATTTATTTTGTCAGTAGCTTTATATATTTAATCATCAATATCGCAACTTACATGTTAGATTGGTAACAGTTCTTGTTTCTTGATCGATGTCGATGTACCACTAGGAGTGTATAATGAATGCACAATGGTTCTAATTAGTTCAATTACCGTCTGATATTTAAATTTAATTTTTTTTATTTTTCGAGAGATTTCAATTTTCCGTAGCCATCGGCCATAATGTTGGTGCACGCGGTGACCAGCGACGACCGCGCCATCCGTTGACCCATCACGAAATCACGTGCGAAGAGAGTCACTGACTATGCCCATTGGAACCGTACGTTTGGCGTTTTCCCCTCTCGTTTGGGTCCGCCAATGGAGGCGCGATGGGAGGGGCACCGGAAAAGTGGAAGGGGGGATAAATTATTGCGCCCTTTTCGGACCTCCTGATCAAATGGCTGTCAAAACCGCTCCCAAATGAACAAACAATGCGCTTTCTTTCCTCCGAGGCCACTCATTGGTCATCCGATGTGGGAAAACTTTCAAGGAAGCTCGTTCGGCGGAAGATTAAATTGCCGAGTGGGTGATTAGGGACGCGTCGTTTTAATTACCGTGTTTCATTTTTATTTCTTCGCCAAATGTCAAGTCCTTATTTTCCCTAAAGGATAATAGGAGTGGAAATTTCTCTGCTGGATTTCACTGCGTCGGATATTGCTTGACAGCTTGAATTAGACCATGGAGGAAGACAAGCACGTTCACAATTTTCACGAAAGATAAATTTACCCACGTAAATTTAAGATCTTGTCACAAATTTACTCTGTCGAATTAACTGGTTCGTGATTATTGTCCACTGAAGTTTCCAAATAATCAGATGCACCTTTCTCCTATTACAAATTTGAAGGAAGACTCACTTCCGAATAGATAGTAAGAATGTATAATTGAATTATATGATAAAACAAAATATATAAATTATTTTCGCAGTGAAAAAAAATCATTTAAAGAAAAATTTGAAAGTTATTTTCAGAATTTTTTAAATATTCGAAGGCATAAGCTATCAACTGGTTCTCGAATTTCTCTGTCATTATCATCATACTATTCTGCAGTCAATGGAATATAATTTCCTTTCTAAGCTCCAATGTTCACGCTAAAAATTTATGCACTGGAGAGAATGGCCCTGTTCACATTCAATTACTTTCACTAAAAGAACTCCTTCAGAACTTTGGTGACGATTAATTTTGGAAACATTCTTCATTATTCAACACTCTTGCTTTATAAGATTTAATTCGGATAAAACAAAGTACAAAAATTTATCTTAGGAAAATTATAATTTTTGAAGCATTTAATTTCTTTCAGCGCTAGTTTTTATTTAAAATTCATTATATTACTCCATGTTTCATTATCCAATTCAGCAATTTAATTTTTAAGTGGAGCTTATGGACAACCACTTTTCTTCACCCATAAAATAAGGTAGATCAAAAGAAAAAAATAGATGGACAAGTGCAATAATTTTTTAATTCGATGAATTCGTCAGAATTTACATAAAAATGCCCATGAATACCACCGATTAAAAATACGTAGTATGCCTTATATTATTATATCGTCTCTTATTTATGAAAAAAAACGCTTAAATTTCATTTAATTGAATTTGAAATTAAAATTACTGAATGAGCCTCGATTTATTGAATAAAATTATCGTTTCTAATTATTTAAATGAAACTGAACTACACTTAATTCATAGTAATTTCAATTTAGAAGTTTTGTTCTTTTTGAATTGTAAAAATGAGTTAAAAGTTTATAGAGAATGGAGCTTGAATAATAAACATATTCATATTGCACGTAATTCAAATACGAATAAGTATTTTAAAATGCTGAATTCTCTGAATATGCATTGCGTTTATCCCCAATATAGTTTGAGTAATCAACATTTTCTTCATAATTTTTATTTGTTTATTTGACAGCCAAATTTATAAAGAAATTTTTACTAATTTACTACTAATTAATTGACTTTGAGATTGAGTTAATAAAATTAAATTTATTGGACAGAGACGATTTAAGTACGTTACTTCCTGAAAAGAATTTTCTTAATTAATTTAATGAAATCATGGGAAAAACTGAATTTCAGTTATGCTATAATAACATTTATCTACATTACTGAGATACAATTCATTCAAAATGCACCGATTATCATCCAAAACAATTCTTGAAATTAAATTTGTATAACTATGCCGTAGCTAAAAAGTTATTTACAAATATTTTACTCCATATGGATTGTGCGTTAACGAATTGGTGAAAAATTAGAGAAAGAAAACATTTCACATTCAAACCAAATCTTTGTGAATGACTAAATTTTGAAAAAATGCAACCATAATATTGCTATCACTACATATTGTTTCATATGCCTACTTTTTCTAATGCCCTTTCATTTACATAAGACCATTCTCTAACTTCAGTTCAGTAAAAAAAAGAAGTGACATATATAAGACTACAAACACACTGTGCAGAAATAAATCGTCATTAAGGTTTATAAAAAATAATGTGATTGAACGTGAAAAATATTTAGTAAAAATGTACAAAATTTTCTGAAACTAAGACAAAGCATGCGATATCTAGATTAGGGGTAGATCAATATGACAAATCTTCCATATATTCATAAAATTATGTAAACAAAAGTTTATGAACTTTCCTCAAAGAGCGCAATATATAAATCCTGTAGCAATAAAACATCTCCAAAAGATACCTATTAATTCATATTCACCGTTTATCCCTATAGTAAGATATTTTTAAAATTCATGCTTAAATTTTATAGCATCAAACTCACAAACACGTTATGAAAAATGCTAAACTTCTCCAAAGATATGAAAAATCAATTTCAAAGAGTAAAGTAAAAAAAACTGGAATGCCAAACAACATGAATCGTGCCTACTATACATTAAGAAGTTTTCAATTCTCTTAATACTTAACTAACTAAATGAGGAGTTGTGAATTGCCTCATATTTCCTGATGTTAATAGGAAATGCTTTCTCTTACCAATTTCTAGTTTATCAGAAGATTATCAGCAGCAAAATGATAAGGTGAAGGAGTAAATAAGAATCAATTCAGTGCAATACAGAAATGCAGTTAAAAAGTGCTCTAATAAACTAAGAGAGATAATAAATTGCTACTTAATATCAATACATGCATTTAAACCTATGAACTGTCAGAAGAAAAATTAGCATTCTATCTTTGAATAATAGCCATGACGAAAATCGACAGTTATTCTTAGTTTATTAAAGTGATCTGGAATAAAAAGTAAGACAAATAATTATTTAAATAAATCTTGTGAGGATGAGAGAACATGCATTCCATCGTTAAATTTGAGGTGGAAATGTATGTGGTGTTATATAACAGAGGAAGATAGTTGAACGTATGCATATTAAAAAAAAACAGACAAATGAAAGTAGATCTGTACTAAAAATAACATAGAGAGATTGAAGATAATGCGATAATTGGAAGCTGAAATGGTTAGAATAGATATAAGATAAAGACATTCATTAAGCAAGAATCAGATATAAATTAGAGAAAATAAAATAAAGTAGAGTGTTAACGCAGTAGTACAACATAATGATAGTGAAATCTAAGTAAAGGATCAATTGCAATATTTAAGAAATGAAAAAATAAGAGGCACAGATAGAGCGAGGTAACAGAGAATCCTAAATATACTCACAGCTGGGAAATAAGCAGCAATCTAGAAACAACACTTTACAAAGCATAAAAGTGAAAGACTTGATGATATTCCATACGATTTGTGCTGAAAAAAAATTTGATGAAGAATTGAAAAGTGTTTTTTGTTAAAGTTGTTGACGAAATATTCTATCATTCGAAATAGTAACCAAATAGAAAATCTATAAGTTATCATTCCCAACATAGCAATAAGTAAGTTAAATTTATTCCGATCAAATTATCATTACCAGTATTTGAAGTAAATATCGATAAATAATCTTATAAGAGGAGTTTTGAAGAAAAAATAAACTGGAGAAGCGAGTATGAGAATTTCGATAGATATTTAATACTCCATGAATGTATGGGAAGAAAGTAATTCAGTAAAAGGAAGAGTGGATTCAATTCAATTCAAAAATTGGAGGTACACCATGTTCATATTTCTTGTATTAGGTATTTTGTACTATTTTTTAACGAGTTAATTATTTTAAAATCATATAATTTACTTTTTAATTCATTGCTACAATGTAAGAAAATTTTAATCTTTCCTAAATAGAAGTTTTATTGATTGAATAAATAAGATCGATCTTGACCGTGTGGCATTAACAACTACCCTCAAGAAGGACGCCAAGTATTTTTTATGATGATGTTCAATTTTGGTGAAAGAATTCTTGCTCTTCCTCGAAAACCGTTTTACTTAAAATTATTTATATTTTCGCTTTCTATAGCATTAAAATAATGTACAAGAGGAATGAATTTAAACGAAAAGTCAATAGAAGTACGGAGTAGATATATTTAACGTGCAATATTTTAATCATTTCGAGATGAATTTATTCTTACTTATATTTTATCGTATGCTCTGCTCTGGAAATGTTTCTCTTGGATTAATGAGTTTCCTCATTTTAGCTGTATCTCAGCTTCTAATATGAGAAATCTTTTCAATAGATCCACAGCTACCTTCATTCTGTTTATTAAAAAGAAGTTACTTTGAAGAAGGTTTATGCACCTTATTTCCCTGAAATATTCCTACCCGGAAGGATGGACAAAATATCCAGGGCGGACGCATTTCATAGACCTAGCTGCTAAAATGATTTTCTAAGAAGTCAAGTCAAACACATGTATTTATTTAGACGAACTCATGAAATCTTATATAATTGTGATTTTAATCTATATAATGATAAAATCTCATAATGTAAGATTCCTTTGAGCGATTTTTTTATAATCTCGCTGTTCATCTCACAAGAAACTAATTAAGTAGGGATTGGAAATAAATTAATCGATACCACTGGCTTAATTAAGTGATAGAGTGCTGATAATTTCAAAGAATCCCTTAAGAGGGAATATACCAATGATTCCAATGATTGAAAATTTACTCTGTTTTTTCTGGTTTAAGTACGAATATTCAAACCGATTAATAGTATCTACGTCTTTCAAAATTGACAGGCTATCGTTACTTATAAGTAAATTGGATGCAACGGTATGGAATTAAGGTTAAGTGGACAGAGCTACCTTTACACCATTTCGTGATACCCGAATTTTACCTCCGGTTCTCACTTTTGAAGGATTAGTCGACACATGGACTGAAATCCCCGAAAAATGTCGGCGGATGAAGATCCGTAACTGGGGATTGAACCCCGGCCGTGACACGCTATCCCCCCACCGAACGCTCGCCTTACAAAGACCTTTTTATCGAACTGTCAAAGTAAAATATTATATATGTATGAAAGTAAAATAACGATACTTAATATTCCTCTTTACGTACCAAGGGAGGTTATACTTCAAAATTTGGCAAAATATTGAAATAATATAATAAAGAATATACTGAAGGAAGCAGTTTTCCGAGAAGTGGATTATGATGTAACGGGATCATTTGTTTTTTTACATTCGAAGAACTCTTCCCTCTAATTCATTGAACTGAATAATTACAGTGAAAATATTTTAGATTCTTAATTTGAGTTTTTCATGCGCGAGAACTAAATGTTAGGAGGGATGGTCAACTTAAGTTGGATGCAATACAGGGGATGTTAATGATCTTTAATTTATTACAATATTTTAACTATACGAGAAAACAAGATAGTTGTAGATAAAATTAAAATTGGAGATTGTATATAGTCTACGAGAAAGAGATTCCTAGTTGTAGAGCTCATAATCATATAATAGAAATATTCAATGAGAAATATTCCGTCGGTCATCTGTTGCTAAGAAACATATCTAATTGGATATACTTAAAGAGCCTTTTATAATAAAATATTCAATAGCAATGGATTTTGAATGAACGTGAAAGGCATAACTTTTTCTAAAATTCTACAATAAGAGGATATTTATGTAAATATTGTATCGTTTTAAGTCCCTATTCCTGGTAATATTTTTTTCATAAGCCATACGTAAAATCGGCTGTACATTTATTCAAGTAAAAATTTTTGATATATCCACTTCATTGAAACTTGATTCTTACAAGATAATGCTAAGATTCTCTACACTATCTAGGCTTCTGGTCATTTCGCTATATCTATGCAGAATTAAAGGGCTAGAAAATGTGTATAGAAAGTTATCCTAATTCTAGGGTATTTTTTGTTCGATTCCGTCATAAGTCTTTTTACCCTAAAAATTAACCTTATGAAAACCTTCAAAGTATTCTTTCGACTATTTTGTTTGAAAATAAGATTTTTAAATTCTTACTGTTCAATCTTAATTTTAGTTACGAAACGTATTAATGGAAAGAACTGCTATTCCTTCCATCTGATACATTCATAATTTTTAGTTCGTCAACTAAAAGAGTAACAGGGGAGGAAACTTCAACCTACTAAGTAAGGTTTCATTATATAATTAAAATTCAAATGGCGGGAGAAATTCGTAGTAAACATAGTTGATTCTTTTCTGTGAAAATTAAAGACTTAGTTGAATTCTTTGAAAATTAAATATTGATGTAAAATCTTAGGGGTAGCACTATGTGTGCCTTCAAAATTACAAAAAATATTTTGTAAAACTGATCAAAGACATTAATTTCAGAACTTATTTTAAAAACTTTTTAACATATTATGGCTTATTACAATGTTAATATTCTCCACCGGATTCTTTGATAAAAGCCAACCCGCACCCAATTTCGCTCTCGATTTGATCGAACCTACGCCCGCCAACACCAAAAGCCGGTTTCTAGTACCGACTCAATACTGCAACAACATTTCTGACCCCACTTAAAATAGCAGGAATAAAATTTCCAACGATTAGATATGAATCTATTCAAAACAATAGAGTTTTCGTTGGCCTATAGTTCCGGCAGATTGGCTAGATGACTTCCTTCTCTATTATACAGCTCCTATAATTGAGGGCGATTGGGATCATAGACAAACACGACTCCTAGCACGTCCAGTGGAATATAAAGATCAAAGGTGCAGATGACCTCCCGAAAAGAATGAAGGATGACTCTTTTAAGATGGTCCGTTGAATTCTCACGATTCGCCTCAAGGAAGAATAACAGGCGATGAGTTTCGTGAAAATGGCTTAATCTCTAAATCGAGGTTTTTCCCACTGCAAATAACGTTGGTCTAAAGGCCGAAGGTTTGCGACACCGAAACAGATGCGCATTGCTGGGTTTGATAAACCAAAGAGCAGGTGGTCACCTCGAGGGCAACCAGTGTAGCCGCCCACGCAACGGCGACCGCTTCTTTTTTGTTTTTTAATGGGTCCATTATAAAGCATTCAAATTATAGCGAAGTATAGGCATTAATGAGATCTTCCGGGTATTTAGCCAGACAAATATGTTCTTCTTCAAGTGGGATATGAAAAGAGAAAGCAATAATTTTTGTATAGGAGTGGGAGATTTAATTTGAAGATTATTCTTTGGAATTTTGAATCAATCGAGAAAAGAGTTCTCAGACAAATAATTCTTTCCAGTAGTTGGTTTACTTCAGTGACCGGAAGGGTCACTGGATACTCATACACAACCAAAAAGCATTTATTATTGATATTTGAAAGAATGAAATCGATATTATTTCACTTATATATATTATATATAAGATATTAATTTTGTTTGATAAAATACAGTTAAAAAGGATAAATAAGAGAGTTCTGTTTGTTTACTGTGAAATTTTATATCCGAAATACGAAACAAATACTAATATTTTAACCTAAGTATTACTATATATATACTATATATGTATACTATAGTATTATTACTATAATACTATACCCTATGGACACTTCTTAAATATTTTTTGGATAGGGAAAATACAGCTCTCCGCGTAACATTTTTATCTGGAGAGTAAGAATCCATAAACGCAAAAGAATCAAATGAATTAAATTATGTTTTAATTAATATCCCAAAGGAAATTTCACTATAGAATATTTATTTTGATTCACAATTACCATTCTATTTCAATTGAATACAACCCCGCTTATCTTGTATTCTAGCTATTCAGATTCTTGGATTCACGAAGCAACTCATTCATAATTGATGCAATGTGATTCTAGACAACAGAATAAGTTCTTGTTAATAATAACAGAAAAGAATGATTCGGAGTATTTTCAAAGTTCCCTTTCCTTATTTGAAAAAATCGAATAATAATCAATGAAGCTCACCGTTAAAGTATTGTGTTAAACTCGTCGCATTGTATAACATGTAAAAATATAAAAATTTAAACATTTCTACATCTATAAGAGTATTATTATTAGATTTAAACCGCACATTGGAATATATTATCATCACCTTTATTTTTAAAATAAAACATTCATTATCTTTATGGCCTCCGTGAGGATATATATCTTTATGCATTATCATAAATCTGAAATGTCCTTCACCTCCCTATCTAGAATACCTCTAAGATGTCATAAACTCCTTCTAGCACTGCCCTCTTTTAGTGATCTGAAAGCCTTCCTTTCTTGCTTCAGTCTCCTCCATTTCAAATCAATGGTATCATTTTCTGCCGTCTAATACCATTCTGCAGACACCCAAATTTGCGAGTCTCTTGAAATGTATTCGTGCAGATTGCTTCTTGTTCCTCGTGAAGATGCCAACGACAAAATAAGGATTATCAGAGAGAATTCAGAAATTGGAGAAAGGATCCAATAAATGTGTACTAATGAAGCGAAATGGGGTTGAAGAAAAGAAGAAGAGTTCTAGGAATGGTCCTATTTCATTTCCATGACAAATTTGCCAATAATAACTCGTATATCTTATATAAATACATTTCATTATATAGATTTTCAATTTACTACATTTTGTTCGCGAATCTCCCTTTTATATAATAACGTTTAGGGTGTAAACCTATCGTAATTGGTTCGTTCCCAAAAATATAGTAAATTGTAAGACGAAGGTAAACTTCAATTCCCATGGAGATTTGTAGGTACTCATTCCTTCCTTAAATACGAAATTATTTCATTTTTGGTTTTATAAGGAAACCTCAATAATTTTATATACGATAGCTAATCAAATAGGATATTTTTAAGATCACTTCTATTCTTAATGGAAATTTTGTATTCAAATTATCTTTACCAAATCCAAAAAAGCTAACGAATGTTAAAATTATTTACGCATCATAGGAAATGAAAGCATATATTTAATTTTACGAATAAGCCTCAAACGCGGCAATTTTAACCCTTACAAATTTTTTAGTAGCCATGATAGTTTTTGGTCTAATATAAGATGAATATCAAATAAAGCGTAATATACTAAGATCCTTTTAAATGGCTTACAGTAGAGTTTAGAGTCATTTTTTATATACCAAAGTTTTTTTCATAACATTTCTCCAATCGATTGATTATTACGAATCACCAAAATATAGCATGTATAAACTCTATGTATTTTTTCTCATAAGGAAAAAGTAAATGCTAGAGATAAAGCATTCAAATGAAGAACTATCATCACAAAGTATCCGACAGTCGCAACTGAGTGGCGCCTACGAATGATATGCCATCGTCTCGGGTTCGAATCCGCTCGCGATCGCTTCCAAGAATTAAGTAGGTAAAATGAACCATATCCCCAAGTAAAAAATAAAGGCAGTTTTCTATTTATATTACAACCATGTTGTATCCAACTCTGGAACTGATAGAATAGCAGAATTCTTCACATGATCTTTATGTTCAGATTATTTTTACGACCACAAACATTTTTCTTCCAAAGGTCAAATCAACTTGAACTTTATTCAACATAATCAAATGCTCAGGTACAAATTTAAATAGAAATACATATTGTTACTAAATAATGTTCTTTAATAATTTAATTAACGATCGGTGATTAGATAATATTCATTCATCCTTTATCTACTGGCTGAACTCTATTGGTAATGTACTGTAGCACTGTATACCACGGGCTAATTTACAGAGTTTTAAATTTTCAATTATAAAAATGTTATAAATTATAGTATATAAAAAGGAATATAAATATTATGTAAAAAAATAGGAAGAGAACTTTATCGCATCCACTAGCGGAGGATTTTTTGTTTTTATTGAGCTTTAGCCCATCAATAAATTTTCAATAAGAATTTCAAGTGTAAGAGGATTTATATACTCTTGAATGAACACAGAGAATGATTAGAAATAGAATAGATTGTAAAAAAATTGGAGACAGAAATCATTTCCACACATTCCTGAATTAATAAAATTTAATTGATTTGATCAGGATGCTCTTCGAAATAAATAATTTGAACAATCTCTTTACGATACTACATATAGAAAGTGGCTACTCGATGTTAACGGAGATAAATGCGTGTGTTCAGATGTAAGGCAGCTTTCCTTGAATCTAGTTAAACACACATGAATGGAGTGGGAGTGAAGAAGAAGAAGAAAAAGAGAGCGTGAGAAAGGGTTAGCCAGGTGGTCCTTTAAGTTACCTTAACAAGGAGGCCCTCACCATATGGCGATCTACTTAAAGGACTATCTTCAATTTTCCCTAATGAGTCTACAGCTTCCTCCATGTATCAGGTAAGAATTAGTAAAGCCACTTATCTTCATTCCTTTCAACAATATAATCAAAATATGTTTTGAGACTTAGATTATATCAACGTATTCGAATCGGTTAATATAAGACCTTTGAAGAATACGAAGAGAAGTATTCATCAGATGAATAGAAATTTTGGTAAAATCTGTGCTATAGTGAAAGATAATGAAATGTTACTTTTTTATTTGTTCATTTTCCTAATACATTGATAAGTCGTAATTTAATGATTAGTTATATAACTACGTAGTTTCATATAATAAAATCTGTAGACACAAGTTCTGTAATCATATCCACTTAATTAAAATTAATCTAAAGGAAAAAAATCAAACCTTGTCTGATTTCAATCTCAAAACTACGGTACATTTATCTGCTTGAAAAATTAGTCTTCATTCAGTTGATGCTCGATAATTAAAATCGAGACTAAGAATTCTGTTTACTCAAAAATTGCTTGTTTGTTCTAGATTTAATTCCATATAACATGTTAATAGAAATGCAAATAGTGTGCGAAATGAATAGAATTCAAAGATATTCCTCTTGCATTAATGTGAGGGATTTTTAAATATCGGAACTCTAATTTAATTATTATCACACGAATAAGTTCTAGGTATCTTTTACGAATATTCTTCTATATAACAGATGGAACATTTATTCGTATTTTTAATCGTCAAAAGATATCTAAATATAAATAGAAGTCATCAACGTAGAACTAAAAAACCTTAGTCATGAAAGACCTCTTTCCTCAATATAATTAATGGATAAGTTTAAGAGAAACATAGCAAAGTGCTTAACTTTATTTTCATCTAATAACCGAAATACCGCTAAATGAGTTCTCTCTCTCTTTGAATCGTATCTATATTTCATTTTCGATTCTCGAATATTTCATGAGGTAGATTTCAAGTGAATCAATAAAAATTAAAGTTAAATAAAACGATAATTACTTTTATAGTTGGTATATATTTAAGCAAAATTCTACTCTACACCTATAATTAGTAATGGAATTGCGTAATATAACTCTAAATCATACTAATTCATACTATACGGATTCATAATCATAAAACTAAAATTCTAGATGAATCTTTATAGACTAGTAATTAAAATGCAAATAAATATTCCTATTTTTTTTTTATTTTCCATCCTGAATTAATAACTCATATCTATTGGCATTGTAATATTTAATACTCCTATCAGATGTATCTGAGAACAACTCCCATTCTTTTTTCATCTAAAACAGTGTGAGCATCTCGGCGTAGAGAAAGATCAAAGATAAAGGTGGAGAAAAACAGCTTCTTAAAGTGCCCAGCACTTAGGAAAATGGGTTAGGATATGCAGAACGTCGAGGGAAATTAGCCTTTTCAGCTGTGACGTTGAATGCGGCTTTTTGCAATTCATGGAATGAGACCGTCAGCCAAATCGGCCGGATGCTGCGGCATCTTATCTCAGGCTCCGTTGCTAGCCAGATATCTCCGCTGTTTAGCGACTCCTTCTTGAGCTCCAGGTATCGCTTCGGTGGGGATTTTTTGCCCAAAGGACTTTCTCAGCATCTTATTCGGGAGTCGCAAGATGGAAAGTTTTAAAAGGGGGAAAAAACTTGGCACTGCAGAGAGGCGTATAAAACGCCGAGGGAATTTAAATTAAGACTTTTTAGACGACTGAAAAAATAATTAGCGCATTCGCGGAGGAGAGAAAGATATTCCGGAAATTTCCATGGAAACGGGTACGATTTCGTCATGGCTGTTTTTCCGTGAAAAGGATTTAATACAGTAAATGATAAACAGATTTCTTAATACGCTATTCAAATCTTATAAATAGCGTTTCCTCATTAGATAAATTATATAAATGAAAGATAATTATATATAAGCCTATAATACACGAGAAAAACGGATCACCTTTGATCCTAAAAATTCATGAAAATATACTAAATATTTTATATATTTAATACTAATCGGAGTAATAACAATTTATAATGAATTTAGAAAAGAAAGAAATATTTCCCTTTTACAATGGGAACATCTCTAATAAATTAGCTAAAAATCTCAAAGGACGCATACCGGATAAAGCTTAACAGTGCGTTGTTGAAATTTTAATTTTCAAAGATAATTATACTTAATAAACATATCTATATATATTATTTATATACTTCTCGCTCTAATTTTAATGAATTTAATTCATTTTCGTAAAATATAAATGATTTTTTACCGCGTTATCTTATTTAGATATTTCAAATTAATTTATTTTATTTATATCTGCTCTTTATTTAAAAAATACGAGTTCTGACTATACGCATACATATTGTACCTGATAAAAATACCTTTTGTAACAAACGCTTACATAATCTTACTTAAACCGTATCTTAGCCGTTTCAAAAACTTAATAAAAAGTCCTAAATGAGTGTAGTGTGAGAGATTGTATTTAAAGGAATTGGATATTAGTAAAATGGTAATTTGTAAATTTATGGACAGTTTAATAGGTCTAAAATGTAACCGAATCAATGAATATTTATTTTTTTACGATTCGATATTTGAAGGCTGAAATTATTTTTCGTCGCAGAATTCTTATCAAATTCCAACCGCTGGATCATTCGAACAAGAAGCGTGTGTCACCGTGGAATATTATTAACGTGAGATATCAATTTCCTGCTGCTATTTTCGACTTCCAGGAATTCATCATGAGCACAAAAGGCCCGTCCCAAATTCGAAGGTGATTGCCTTGGAGATCCCTTCCCTAGATTGGTCACCCATTCATCTGCAGTGGCGCCATCTCACAAGGAAAAGCCTCCTCTTCAAAAACGTCAAATGGCGTCCATTTTAGCGACTCGTCGCTAATGGTGCACGAGGAAAGAAGACATAATCACCGCCTTCCATTATGAAGCCATTCCGAATGTCTCCGTAGGAGCAGCTTTCTGCACCCTCATGAGGGCCTGGATCTTGGCTCTTTTTCATGACGATTCTCGTCAAATACATGTTTATAATGCGAAATTTCTAAAGATGTACTTGATTATATCATTATAACCGTTTTAAATACAATTCATCATGTCTAACTATAAATAAGAAAAATTATCGCTATACTCTGCAACTTTTTTTCATTGTTCATTTCAAGGAAAAGTGACTAGGATGACGTTCCCTTTAAATCTACTATTTATATGATTTTATCTTAAGTTCATAAGTGCCGTTCAACCATATCTATATTAATCAATAATGGAATCTTTTTAAGCCGATTTATTTTTCATAAGCATCTTACGTTGATTTTGATTCTATAAATTAAAATGCGAAACATTCCAAATAAGTTATGTTAAATACCGTTACTTTGACCCTATTCCAAAAGTCAACATGATTCAAGTTTACAGAGCATAAAACTTCGAGCCAAGTGACATTATTATATTACCAATTAAAAATAGGTACACTTATCCTACATATATTAATTCTGTGAAACTACAGCTTTCCTACTATGAATTAAAATATAAATATTGAGAACAATTTTCAGGAAATCAACCATCTATGATATTGATCGTACTAAATCTTGTTGTAAGTCAATTTATTTCGCTGCAGTAATGTAAGCTACCAACTATCATCTCATTACTTTAAATATCCTACTGAATGAGCTCCATTTACTCGTGTACGTGTTCCTTATGAAAATACTTATCCTAAAATTTTACGTTATTTCATATGCGATACGCATTTTAATCGCTCCTTAATAACCCGTTTCGCTGGAGAGTGCGGATTAATTA
This sequence comes from Pantala flavescens, assembly GCA_020796165.1. Classification (NCBI taxonomy): domain Eukaryota; kingdom Metazoa; phylum Arthropoda; class Insecta; order Odonata; family Libellulidae; genus Pantala; species Pantala flavescens. Next base: position 31,384,573 of record CM036884.1, on the reverse strand, counting down.
CACCAGCAACTCATTTAAATGCAGAATGCTTTCGGTTAACGATTGCTTCTATTGCACCTTAACAGCCAAATGAAGCTCTCTTAATACGAAACTAATCAAAAAGTAATGAGTATTCCCGTTTGCCATTCCTTCCGAGTCGTCCCTTATTAGGAATCCATCCCGGAGCCATTCTACGCCACCCATTCTCATTCCTTATTTTCTAACCAAATAACCTCGTCTCCCATCTTCGCCTTAACAATAACCAATCCCCTCATCGGTCTGCAGGAGGAGGGCCAATCATTCCGAGGAGACGCTGATGATGTTCCTGGAGATAGGCCGTTTCTTGGATACACTTTTATAAAATCAATATTCATGCAAAGTGCCAAGAATTTGCCTTTAAACCTTTTCTTTAGATAAATATGAAATACGTATAGTGTTTCTTCAGTATCCTCCTTTGTTTCACTAATGACAATGCTTTGAGATAGAGTTTCCTGTGTTTCAATTTGGTAAATTGCTTCTATTTAAACATATAATGTTATTTGTTTTCCGTATATTTATAAGACCGTCTCAATCGCATAGTCCTCTAATGTAATTATTTCTTTATTTACGCATTTCTTATTTAATTAATGTTTATAAGGTAATTTTTCCTAGAGTTTTAAGTAGAACATAGAAGTAGAAATAAATTTCCTAGATCTTTCATTGAAATCGTAATAACAAAAATGTTTTTTTTTTAATATCATCATATAACTTTCATTTTATCCTTTTAAGAAGTATATAGCTCTCAAAAGGAATTCATATTTTACAGATAATTCCAGGAAAATTAAATTATAATTCTAATATATTTAATCAAGAAAAATTGAACTACCGAAATAAATTTCTGAGTATTTCATTCAAACAATTATATTTCTTTTCATCGTATATGCCAACATTAATAAAGAGTACTTGCACTGGGGCTTTTTTAAGAATGTTTTTATATGGACCTCATATACATTCAGTTCTTTAGATGAAATATGTTTGCTGAGTAATCTTTTTATTCCTCAATGTAAACGAGTAATGATACATATTAAAATCGTAGAAGTAAAACCAATACCTTCTTTAATGGCTATATATTTATCCAGTGATATGAATATCTAATTGTTTATATCATGAAAATATTGCTTTTGCTATCAAGATTATTCACTTTCAAAGATTTACACGCATTCACGGAACAGTTAATTGCTTTTTAGCAAACTTAAAAATTTAAATACAGAGAAGAGCAAAAATTAATATCTGGAATAATAAAAGATAATTCTATATTGCAATTTATGTATGCTTTTTATATGTTAGTTGAAATTCAATGTTCATTGAGTCAAAACCATAACGAAAAATATGGCTCCATTGGAGTAGTAGTTTCCAAATCGCCACATAGGCGGCAGCCTTGCAACGAAGGCGTGCCCTTCGCGTCGCGGTATCGCGGCACTCTTTTTGTGAGTTCAAATCGATCTATGATTATTTTCTGCATTCCAGAAAATACTACTGTATTTACGCACAAAGTAGTGAATTGAGAATTTAAAGAAATCAGATGATTATCTTTTATGAATACTACGGAATGCACTAGATATTTATATATTTACAGCAATTCTTAAATCGAAAAAAAATCTTTGATCTGCAAGAATAATTAAATTAAATTGATATGCTTAACATTCAAATAAACTTTTTATAAATATTATCAGAATATAATTTCATTATGTCCATCTTTATCACCCATTATATACTAATCGCTAATTTTAGTAAACCTTGTCATCATTATCATTATTTCTTTCCCTCTGAATTACAATTTTTTTATTTAGAGCAGATGCTGCTTATACTATTTTATTCTAAATATAAGGAGGAAAATTCTTACAACGAATTCATCCATTTTAATTTCATAAAAAAGAAATGGTTGTTGACAGCAAAACTATCACATGGCAACGACAATGTTTATTCATTTCGTCAATTCACCATTATCTTATGCCTTCTAATTATCATAACCTACATTTAAAGCAACTCAATAAAGTAATTCAAATCCAATCTTTTAAAATCTACATTTTTTGAGTATTTACTTAATCGGGATTTTCTATTTACGAATTTTCTGCAGCATTTTAGCAATATTCCGATTTATTTTCTTCACAATACTTCATCTATTCTTAAGAGTTGGAGTAAACTAAATTTGAACCCTATTGGAGACTGTATTTGTATATTTTCATGAGACTCGAATTAAGGAAAGCTTTAATGAAACTTATCAATCCTTTCTTAGGAAAGAGGATCAGTACTCGCAGACAGCCATTTCCATCCGCACCGAGACGCAATCTACTGTGATGGCGCATAATAACTCTTTAATATTTCCTTCAGAATATAATTCGCGGAGACATTTCATCGGAGACAAAATGGAGCGAATGAACGAGAAATCCAATTCATAACGATGAATATTAACGAGAGCCATCCCAACATTGTTAACACTTTCTAATTATTTCGAGGTAAAACGTGCTCTGACACATGCAATCCATTTAAGGCCGTGAAAAAAGGCATCTCCTTGGAGATAATGCGAAAATAAGGGGAAAGAGATTGTCTTTTGCAGTCTCCGTAACATCATTTGCAAGAAGGGGATTTCGTGAGGAAAAAAGGCAAATAACGAGAGTTGCATCTCCGTGATCCTTAGTCTATAATCGAGATGCAGAGAATATAACGAAGCGCCTTCGGATGGGTGAATTACTGCTGAGCCTTGCAAAGTGAAAAGTGGGCTAATATCATGACATCGAAATAAATTTTAAATTTGGTGTTTCTCGTCAATTATCGCTATCCATTAAATTTAAGAGTGAATAGTGAATAGTTTATGAAATACGTGGCTGAAATATAATACTTAATATCTATTTAATTTTAATATTAATAAATTGGAATAAAATAATACCTAAATATATCAGTCATTGGGTAAATTATTTTTTTATAAATGAGGTAAATGATATAATCAGACATAGATTTTTAGAAAAAATAATTGCTTTTCGAGAAGAAAATAACGTTATAAGCCACTGGATACTACAACAGAAAAGTTATAATAACTTACATTATAAGCAGTATTGTTCTACTAACAATGCAAAATAAATATTCTCCGTAGTCAACCTTATCAGCAACTGAGTACTCACAGGATAGAGGAGATTCGTGAAAAGTATATTGAACGCATCCTAAGCAAATAAAGCAAAATACGGATATTTATTTTTAAAATACTCCAAATATACTCATTCGCATTCCTCCCTTCATCGTAGAAAATGTAAACGTATATTTCTAAGCAAAATAGTTATGTATATAAATAAATTAATAGCTGTAAGAATCTCTATCTTTTGAACCGAATATACATCTCCTGACAGGAAGAGTATTATAACTTCTTAAAGGTATTTTGGAGATGATTGCACCGTATGTTAAGGTGATAATAGAATTTAATAATGGAACGCATTCATTTTTGATACAGAATTTAATTTCTGCAGTTATCGGACCATTTTTGTGAAACTTTGATAAGTAAAATATTGGTTATTGATTATATAAGCAAAGCCTTAGAAACCGACAATAAGGTAGAAATACCGAAACAAGTTTTGCATAAATATCATATGTGAGGCAAATAGCTTTAGTTAATTCTTTCTTATAATTTATTTTTATTATAATCAAATGGTGAATCATAATAATATAAAATCGTTGAAAATGAATGACCGAATTCACATTCGTCAATAAAGACCGTTAATTTTCATCAGTTTGTCTTTTTAACCATTAATTAGCGAAATATATACTTCAGATCAAAATCAATAATGGAACTATCCTTCTACTAGCTAGCAATAGGCTCTTAATATTTTTATCTTTTCAAAACTTTTTTATTTCAGTCCTTTAAGGAAAAAATAAGACATTTTAGGCACAACAAGATATTCAAAATTTGCTTAAAAAAATTCCAAACCGAGGGTTAGAGAAAAATATATTTATATCCTACCTCTATAAACAAAAATTTCGATATCCTTCGGCAGAGGTAAATAAATATAATAGTTGATTCCATTTTTAAGACACACATTTAAGAATGATAGTATAATTTCTGTGATTGAGTCATATCCGGTAGCTCGACTAGTTATATCTTGAATCGAATTTAATTTCAATAAATCTTATTTTGAGGTTTGAGGATTGAGATGTTAATATAAATATATAAACTATTAAACTGCTTAAATTACTAGATCCTAGAATTCGATGACCTAGAGCTAGTCAAAGGATAGCGAAGCAGCTGCTATAAAATATTTGAGTTCTTCTATTCTCTATCAAAATGGCGAATAAATAAAAATGTCAGATGCGGAATAATATTTTGGCACATGAATATTTATATGCGTAAATCATAAACATGGAAAAGCCATAAGTTTTTGCGAAGCGAAAAAAGTGAGTGACAGCAGCGACGGGGGAAGATAGGGAAGAGTTATAAGGCTGAAGAAGTGCGTAAGGACACTTGAGACAATGGCTGTCTGGGAGGGGCTGAATGAGACAGGGAATTCTACCAGTCCCTCACTAATGAATCTGAAATAACAAAATTACCAGAGTTTCCTCTAACAAACGAAAAGTGTGCATATCTCATGGTCCTCCATCTTCTTCTGCCTCCAGCATTAATCTTCATCCAGACCTCCCCTTTTTTCTTCCATTATCTCTTCCTCTTTGCTCTTCCCTATTATCTCTTTCGCGCATAAATTTCGCCTCCTTTCAACCATATCTTTTCTTTTTTCCCTGAGGCTACTCATCTGCCGAAATTAAGGCCTGAATTCAATCGAAGGATGAAAGTGATAGAACCGCGTTTCTATCTCATCTTTTATATATAGGACGATCTCTATCCACATCTTCGTAAAAAAACTATACTAAAATATCTCATCTTACTTTGTATAATAAAAAATACGAATACGATTCCTAAAGAATATCGATATGATGCTATAGTATTTAAAGAATATCGTATATAATATGTATCATGTATCATATAATGATCCCTAAACCTAATTATAATATATCAATACATATATTAATAAAGGGAGCATTTTGTGAAGTTAAAGAGTGAGATGATATTAGCTAGCCCTATAATGACCTATTAGTTAATAACATCGCTGAACCTCCTTCGAAATATAGAGTCATTCCACACGTGGCTTCTTATGGGATTAGAACCCTAGAGCATTACCTTATGATCGATCTTGTTTCGAGCTTAATAATTTAATTTCCTTCTGTAAGAATATTTTCATTTTACTTATTCCTACTGAAATTTTAGCAAAAATTGATCATTGCTTTAATTAATTTAAATTATCATGAAAAATAATTATTATAATATTACGAGAATATCGTCCGAACAGCATACGCGAAGAATGTATAGATTTTTTGCATTTATTTCGCAGTAGAGCTCGATCAGTGGAAATGGTGAAAAAGTTTATGGTTGTATCGCAATGGCTTTGAAGGGACGAGGTTAAGTGGATTGTCCCCCTACATACGACCTAGAATTCACAGGGGCTTGGAATCAGGAGCTTAATCAGCGCAAAAATTAAAGAACTTCCTTTAATTGCCAAAAATACATTAATTTAAAATCGAATAATTTTATTTTCGGAATGTAAATTTCAATAAATAAATATTTCATTTTTCTTTTAAGGTTTTTAAGACCCTGGATTTTACTATTTAGAATTCAAAATTAATTTTGTCATGCAGTTTGAATGATGTTCTCTATTAATGAAATTTAATATCCTCGATAATTAATAATTCTCTTCATATAAGTTGCATTCACAAAAAATAGATCGATTCACACGGATCTCAACAAAGTGGAATAGTGTTAAGGATTTATATGGAAAGTAAAAACGAGGGAATGTTGCGGATTAGAGGGTGGAAAGGGTAAGAGAAATCGGTTGGGGCGTGGATGAAAAAGAGTAATGGGCCGGGAACGGCTCACGTGTATTGAAGCTAAGCTTTCCCTCGCAAGAGAGATAGCAGACGATGTAGAACGAATGAGCGAAAGAAAAGAAAATCCTAAGGGAAAACGATCTGAAAGGCGCAGCAAAGCAGAAAGGCTTAAAGGAGACTTACGAAGAAGATGTATGGAGGGCTGTGAGACGGCAAGAAATAACGGGAGTAATGTGTGTGTGTACATGTTGTTGGAATCGTGTGGATGGACGTAAATTAAACAGGAAAAATTGCGGCGGAGTGTACGTTTCGAAGATAAGATTTCAACTCGAAATGAAGTAGATGGTAGTAAAATCAGTTGTTGATATTGGTGATAAAGAAATTATCGTAAATTAATGAAAGGTTGAAATGATATAATTATAATAATATATATTTACAATAAAAGATTATACTTTTAAATGCTATCACAATTATAATTATGGAATGGTATTATAAAATGAAACAAATTCTATTAATATATATTGTTTTTGAATAATATATTATAATAATATTGTATTAAGTCAATTAAATATATCTAATCAATATAGAATAATTTTCCAGAAATTCATTTCTCAATGAATGTAAAATTTTCAAAAATATATATAGATAAAGTAATTAAAAGCGTCGAAAAAATGCTAATGGATGAATGGAGTAAACATAAATAACAAATCATTCGTATAAAACATGCAGTGGAAGGAAATAGAAGTAAACATGACATTTTTAAGCGCAAATTAAAATCAATTAAATTCTGGAGTGAACAGAAAAAAATTCGTCAATATATATTTTTTTATATGCCTATATATTACAGGTACCTAAAATTTTTGAAAGAGGAATATAATTTTTTTGAATAAGGGCTTTGAGATGAAAATATTCTGATAAAATTTTTAAATAAGTAATATTTATGTTTAAGTATTTTTTATCAATGACGATGTAACTTAATTAAATGGCCAATTATACGCACATTATTTAAGTAAATGGAAATATTTAAGGCAGAAAAATTACGGAAGAATTACTTGTTGCATAAATGGTAATAAATTACGTAACTTTTATATTGTTGTATGTGATTAAAGTAGGTTAAATATCCTAAGAAACTCATAATTTATAAATTTCTTTGGATGTATAACTTTGTTATTTCGACGAATAGTTAATCTTAATTTCCTATAAAATAAACAGTAATGTAAATAGATGGTTATTTTCGTAATAGTATGTGCATGTTTTGGCGCAAAGAGGGATAATTAACGGCAACGCAGATAGTGAATGAAAGGATTAAAGAAGGGTTCCGATTGGGAGGCGCACCTTGAGGCCATACATCACTGTCGCAATACGAATTACAAGAGTTTCTTACGCGATAGAGAGAGGGCTAAGGTAAGAAGAGGGAGTGCGTTTCGGGGGAGGGGGGGAAGAGGGGGTGGGGAGGTTTCAGGGATGCTGGGCCTTTAGGGAAAGAAGACCGGATCCCGTGATAAATGTTGCCTATTAGGCAAAATAGGGAAGTCTCGGTGAGATATGGAAGGGATGAGAATAAGAAAGGGGGGATCTAAGAAATTCCCCGAGTTGGGCAGCGGCAACGAATAACATTTCTCTCCGTTTCTCACCCTCTCGTGACGTCACGCCAATGGAGGAGTTCCTCTTTCGCACCTCCGTTGCCATAGTAACCCGAGACGCTCTCCATCCCTCCGACGTCCCGGGTTGACCTTCCGGAGATCGGCGGTCCCACCACTTCCGGTGAAGAAGCTGCATAACGGGCTTATGGAAAATAGACTAGAGCGGAAATAGACGCGTATCCAGATAGAACGAGTTCGAAGCCCGGTTGGCCAGGGATGACTGCCGCCCTCTCGGCCGTAGAGACGTAGGTGATTGAGGAGGGGTGCCCCTCGGGTGGGGGAGAAAAGACCGGGGTTCGAAGGGAGCACGGCGACGTAAGGGGACGGCCGTCGTGACGACCACGGAGGGAGGAGTGTCTAGCGAGGGGAGATAAGTGGTTGAATGAATTCGCAAGAGGGCGTAGCATAACTACCGTTACTATATGCTTATTCTACTACTGTGTGTCTATGCGTTGTCCTTGTGAACTTCCTTATGGCCATTGTCTTACTGGGAACTTCATTAGCATCGAACGAATGATATGACAACGTCTTTAACACGTCCGACTGCGCGCTGGCATCGAATGGGGAAACACGTGTGTGGTATCACTGACAGCGAGTTAACCTCGTGTAATGCATGTGTCTATGACAGCTATACAAGTCGCTCCATCGGATTCGAATGTTTGGGCGAATTTTTAGAGATGAAAGTACGCTTACAATATTTATGTTTGTTTGGTAAATGAACTTGATTACAATATGAAATATTCAAGATTCATTAATGAAAAATAATGTTTTAATCTGTTCGGAAAACGGTTATTAACTATATCATAATTTTATATGAAAGCAGATATGAAAATTTTCCAACCAAATTTGATTATTCAGTACATCAAATGAATAATACTATCTATGGCTTATTATAAATTCCCTATGGATACTTCCTCTCAATTTTTAATTTTCCTTCGGTTTCGTGGATTTGCGAAAAATGAATTTCCTCCTATTCTTAAAAGAAAAAATAACTATGATAGTAGGTTAAATTCTTATCATTAAAATATGATAATAGTTGATTAATTATACTGATTGCGGGTGAAAGTATGCTTAAATCTCAGAAAAATCAGAGAATCCATTGGGGAGCATTGAAGTTTCTTAGGTGCTAATTAGTTAAAATCTTCTAATTTTTAACAAGATCCATATTGATAATTTATTCCTTGGATGAGGTCGGTGCAAAATAAAACGTATGAAGTTTTACATTTCATTTTTTTTAATTCTTCATCTCCTACATTGCTTGACTCAGTTGCTCTGAACGAAAACATACTCGTCATCTAATAAAATCAACAAGTTTACTTTCTTATTTTATTATATAGTACTCTTCTATATGTCGCATTAAAAATCATTCCATAAAATAATTTGAAAAAAAGATGGAATTAAAGCCGAATTCTAGAAGATAATTCTAAGGTCCCATCCACATCCAACTTCATCCTATGAATAGATATCTTACAAAAATAAGGGAATAATAACGGAATTCATTATTTAAATACTGTTTTTAGCTGTGCCTAACCCTTAATTCAGATACCAAAAAGAGCTATACAATAATATTATACAATGATTATCCTAATCTTTCTCATTCACTACAGTGATTTAGCTTTTGTTTGCTTGCAATGAACTTATATCATTAATTTATTTGCCGCTATTTAAAATCAAACTCAGTATAAGAAGTATAATATTTCTAAATGTTCTGAAAATATTCCATAAAGGGTTACATGGTATTGTAAAAATTCTTGATCCCACTTGATTTCCGCGTCTTGGATTGCTTATCGAATTTCATTGGATCATGCACACAGCTCTCTCTTCTGGAAATGCATCTCCCATTTAACGCTCGCGAGTTAATTGCAATTTCCGATCCATCAAAATTTTCCTCGAGCCGAATTTCCGTGGTGGTCAATATTCCCCTGAGGAGACGAGTTGGTTAATCGCCTGAAGAGTGGGTCCTTCCCCAATGCACTCTCCGGGGAGTGACACGCACTGTTGCTTCCGCAGATTACACCAGATTCGCTCATTGTCATTTTGTTAAAAATCGTTAAATTAGAATCCTTCTCCCATAAAATTGCAACTGCATTCAGTGGGATTCGGTGGTGAATGCAGCATTGGTTATCTCCAAATAGTGTCCTAAGATGCATCAATTCGGTCGTTTCCATTGGATCGAATATCAGCATTGATTGGCATGGCAACGTATTATGTTCCCACACAAACAAATTTTTGCTAGAATATTTTTCCAAATCTAATAATTCATAAGCTATTAGCTAATAAAATACTATCGATATTATTTCCAATCCTTTCAATATCATCCTCTTAGTTTAAAATAGCCCGTCAAATCGTAATTTTGAGTGCTTCAATTTTGTTTATAAATACCTAGAATTCAGATGTTCACAAATATTTGGTTCAGATTTAAAATACCACATATAAGAAGAAATATAAAAAAATAATTCGTGATTATTGGACCCATAACGGTAGTATGAGATTGTGAAGTATTCCGTTAAGACGGAATTCGGTTATCGTTAATTGCACAGGGTGGACCCCTACATTTCGCATTAACCGATTTGCACTGCATATAGCCCTCCAGCGTGAGGGAGGGATTGCATCGCATAATCAGTTTTCATCGCCCGCCCCTCCCGCGTGTCGTAAAAAGTGAAACGACCAGTTACTGCATCCATTTTCCCAATTCTCACGCCCCATTTGACCGACAAATGTAATAGGTACGGGGTATAGTATCAGCAATAACTTCCGTAAACATACTTCACTAGAAGTAACTCTGGCCTTCGTTTAAACATTTTTACCTACTTATTGCAATCTTGCACCCAAATGCATTCAGTTATGGATTATCTATCCATAAAATTTAAGGGCGCAGTATAATTTCTCATTCCAGAATAATAATTCATTAAAATCCTTCAATCCTCCAATCAATTGACTTTCAAATAGACCTCGTAGTGAAACGTAAAATGCTTATTTGCTCGTACATCATAAAAAAAATCTAGCGAACTCATTTCTCTAAATTTAGCAGGAAGGAATATGACTGCCTTAAAAGTCGGTAAAATAATATCATTGGCCATTTAAAAGTCAAAATATCAATGCCAATAAATTATCAATGGCGAGATAACTAAGTAACGGAGAACTGAAATTTTAGTGATTTTTCGTAACATAAATGTTCAGGGTCATTTTTAAATTAATGAAAATTATATTCCAATATAAACTTTAAAGTTTAATTCCCATAACCAGTCAATATTGTTTTTAACACTATAATTATTAATTCTGCTTTTTATATGAAGATTTTTAAATTTGCAATTCTAGTAATTACATACCCGTTTTAAATAATATACTACAATACTAACGAACTTTTCAACAAAGTTGTATCTCAGGATAGAATTTATTATACTACCTTGAGATTTAAAACCCAGATATTTGAGATAATATATTAATTGAGAATTGTAATACTAATCTAGTTTAACATTCGCCTCATGTTCTTAGCGTAGGTAATTATTAAATGGCATTTAAATTTATGAAAGACGATTGAAAATGCCCACTATATGAGGTATTTACCCACTTTTCTTCCCTATGCTCATAAAAAGCATGTATTTTATATGCTTATAGAGATTATATTCTTCCTTTTTTCCACTAAACTCAAATTGTTTCAAGCCAAAATGGTTTATTGAAGTTCAAAGTTTCCTTATCAAGAGGATCATATGTATTTCTTATACGGGTAACTTCTAAATTTAGAAACATATCTTGGAAATAATTACCATGAAAGATTACTGTTGCTCATCTCTTCGAAATTAAATTGAATGTCTATAACTCATCATATTACTTTTTATCCTTCTCTGTAACCTTTAGCAAAGGAAAGAGGAGTGCTTTAGTTCAATTAATATCTCAAATAATCAGAAAATTTTTCCGTGAAGAATTTATTTAGATAAATACATTCATTACTACGAATTTCATAGTTAAGCTCTTTCGCTTATAAATTTAATTCTAGATGTTTTTGAAGAGAGAAATTCGAGGAGAATGAATTGTACCCTTTATGTAAAATGTTCTTTTCTTCATTAAGTTAACCTTGAAATTAAAATAAATGATGGAATTATAAATTATGAGTCATTTATTTTATTATAATTATATTGGTAGTACTTCAAGATGAGACTTATTTCCCGCGGGATTTTTTAATAAAATTAATAAACTTTTTTAATATCCAGAGAAAAGCATGCTGATGATATTCAAACAATAAAGTCGAGGAACAACAAGAAACACACTTTACTTAAGATGAATACCGAAACTCATGTAATTTTCAATTCTAAATATACTTTCGAATTCTATGAGAATAATTCAGGTGCAGATTAAAAAGGGAATACATGATAGTTTTAAATTGCTACCATGACAATATTTGGACATAACAGTTAAAAAAAAAGTTAAATGAATTTATTAAATCCCTAAATTTTAGTAATTAATTCCAGGTTATTTTTCAGAAATTGGGTGTACTTGGATTTATCTATTACCAATTTTTATTTTCTTTACTCCTTTATATTTTGATGCTCAGTTTTAGTTTTCCTCAAACTAGAGTCTACTTATATTAACTGAATAATTAAATTATATTTAATGTCTTAACTTCCAGATTTTTATCCCATAATGAATGAAATATTTATTTTTAATTTAAGCACTACTTTCAAGTATTCTTTTAACGATTTTATCAAATCAGTCTCAGCATTACAGTTCAATTCCTTTGATTCATTCATTCGAGAATAGTTGCTTTAATATTCCACCTGTAGCAAGATCACCCATAAATTCATTCAGATTTAAGTGCGCAAAAGCGATAAAATTCCCACGATGCGTATTTTTAATGATGAGTCTCGGACTTTCTTAAATTCTCATTAGAATCATTTTAATCCACTTTTCGCAGCGGAGAGGCTTAACTGAAGAGGACAGAAAACATCTTCCTTCCTCAAGAACAAAAAAAATAGCGGTGCAGACGGAGGAAGGGGAGTGACCGGTCGGGCAAGTCCCAACCTCATAACCCACCCATTCATTTGCATTACGTCTGAAAAAGTCAGTAAGCTTTTAAGGCCAAAGGAATGTAAGGACGATGTCTCTCTCAAGGAACAAGTTCCAGTGGTAACTATATCAACGAATGATTTTTGCCGACGATTCTGCTTTTCAGCGTTTGGTTCCGAGATCGCATCATTTATAATTTATAGGAATTCATCGAAATAATGTTCTGTAAAAAGAACTATTAAAAAGGTATCACTTTGAAACATTTGCACTTCACTTTTGAAAGTTTGTTGAATTAATTTCAACAATATACAGGACGGTATGCATATTTTCTACTCTGTAAAATTCTGTCATTTTTATGGATTGATAAACAAACCTAGATTAGATAAATGTTAAGCCACGCGATAAAAAAATATATATTCATTCTCAATAGGTATTAATTTACTGCTGAGAATTTTAAAATTAAGAATTAATTCACAGGAACATAACAGCAGCAAAATCTCTAACCTTTTCGCGAACAATGAGACAATGACAAGGAATGAAGCAATTTACCTCAACTACCATTTTTTATATTTGTAATAATAGACAAGCGAGAGTAATTAGGGTTTTCTTTTGTTATATCGAGAGAATTATTTTTGCTTTCTAAATTTATAACGAATATCGCCATTTCCATAGTATAAATATGATTCTTTCATTGACAGAATGAATTCATAAATATTTTTAAAATATTATAAAACGATAATTTTAGTGCGTTAGAGATTGACTTTTATCGAAATAACTATTCTGTTTCTTCAGAATTTTTACGGCCTTCTTTTTCATAACAAAGAAGGTAAAAAAACTCCTTAAATCGAAATAATAAAAAAATATCGAAGGAAGTTGCGTCATCGACCGAGTGCAGCGTAAAAAGTACTCGATGAGACGCAAACCTCTTTATGCATCTCATAAGGTTTTTTTCTCCTCACGAATTCCTCTTCTTCGCGATAGTGAACATCTGCTTCCTTTCACTGGCAGTTGGTCAGTTTCCCGAAAAAATCCAAAAACGCCATGAAAGAAATCCTTCCCTGAGCTGTGAAATTCCATAAAAATTTTCCCTTTCATCGTTCCGTCCGGTCTGTCGAACCCAAAAAAAACTGACCATGTGCAAGGACTTTTTTAATATAGAGGATCCGAAGTGAATTTTCCGGTCCTGCCTCCCATTGAAATCCATAACCTTCTTACCCACACCTCACCCATAACCCCTTCATTGTTACGCATTAACCACCTCCTTCCCGTCTTTGCCAGGTCAATGGCGACCTCCACTGTCTTCCAGAACCCTTTTATGCTCTCATTTTTCCTTACTCCCTCGTCCTTGGGAAAGAAACTCCTACATACCTCGAAGGCAAAAAAGGCGGTTGGTTTAGCCCCGAGGGATGTCTATTTAGTCCCCAAAAAAATGGTAACTTCGACGGAGCAGAAGTAAACCAGTACTGGACACGCCGGACTATGAGGGGAAGGGTGGGTGAGGGGGGTGGGGAAGGTGCGTTGGGAAGGGGGTCGGTGGGGTGGGAGAGGTAGAATCTATTGGGCGATAACAGTGGGAGTGAAAAGGAAAATTTTGATACGATCTTTGTCTGCGTAATTCACCCAAAGGGTTTCTATGTTTCTTTGCTTAGAAAAAGGGGCTGCCTATCACGATTAGGTTTTTTTATCTAATTGAAGATGTGAAACGGTTTCTATTTGAATCCGACCGGTGAAAATATCTTTCTTTCAACTAACAAATGTAAGGCGTGATTGTCATTATAGTTGGCGCTAACCGCACGACTGATACTCCTAGAAAATTCTAGTTTTTTTTATTTCTGGATTGAATTTAGTTAATGAATTCAGTAAATATAATGTATTGGTAAACTCTGAACCATAGAAACTACATCTTATCTTCCTTTATTAACCATTTACTTCTTAGCAATTAATGTCTAATTAATTAATCTAAATTTCATTTATTATAAATTGTTATAAATATTCGTGATCTTTGCGAAGGCTCTGAAATTATATTTTATAACCAATACAAATTCAGTGAATCTAATATTTTTCGATCGAACGAATGACAAGTACCGGCGAGTGAGCTGAAGTGATCGGACGTGCAATGCAGTGCCATCACTTGGCAAACTTACCACGTAACTCAACGTTCACTTCTCTGCACTGCTATCGTATTTATGCAATCTTCCGCTAAGGGCGCCACCGACTCTGAAATTGCCATCTACCGGAGGGCGTAATGCATCTCATGGACATCGCACTCTTCCCCCCACTTGACCCACCCCACGCGGAGCTGCAACAAGTCCTGTGACCATTTTTTACCCCCTCAATGCTGCCCATCTCTGCCTGCCCTCTATCCAACGGGTGAAGCATTTTTTCGATCTCACGAATGTCAAGGACTACTAAGTGAAAAAGAATAAGGAAATATATGTATTAATCATCGTGTATCATTTTCACCCAAGCTCATAGTAAAAGATGCTAAAAGGTAAACTAGTATCCTCACGAAGGTACACGTGATGATTATATGCTGTTCTCATTATTACATTTTAACTTCCATGGTTTCATGTAGGATCAATTTAACCTGAACGACTGTAATTGTAGTATTTCTCTTGCATTCAATTACCTTCGCATCATGAGGAGTAAAATTGTTTTTAGAAATACAGCAAATCCATACGTAAAACAAAACCTAATATTCCACTTCCTTTATTATTGAGTTATTGGTTAGAATTTGGTTAGAAATAAGTTGAGGTATAATATACGAAAACATATCAGAAATAACTGTCTAAGTCCGATAATGAATTCTAAGATTCTCAGGGCCTGTAGACTAAAGAATTTATGTAAAAGAATAACTGGATAACACCCATATAAGCATCTCTTTATTTGCAATTCTCAAATAGAAAATAGAAGTTTACGAGTACTAATTATAGAATAGTAAATCATTTATTTAGTATTATTAATGAATGATTTTTAGATTTAATAAACACCTAATATATTTACAGATAACTTTTAATTGAAAAAAGTGATATAGACTACATCTATTTTATCAGCTGCACTTCAGTACTGCTGGATGAAGAATAGGGCACTGAAATGAAACAATTGACTTAAATTTAATATATTGTACAACACAAGCCATGATTTCAGATTACTGCTTCTGACTACACTAAATGATTGTTGCTTCGATGAATAATTTTAGGAAATAAAGTTGTCTAAAAATCTTCGAGAAAAATAATCGGAAAATATTCGAAAATTAACTGCTTAGAGACTTTGAATATGGCTTAAATTCACTAGACATTTTATCAATAGATGTTAAATTTGATGTAGATAATAGATCTATAGTAATATCTAGCTTCCAATTTCAGTGAAATTACTTTCTTATTTTTCACATAGAAGCCCTTATAACTAAAAGATACCGTACAATATAAATTAAATGATTCTAAACAATAATAAAAAAATTTCCTATGGAATAAACAGATAGAAGAATTAATTATAAATTTGCAGATGCTAAGTCTGAGTTAACAGAAAATATTCGAGATACAGTCAGAATATCTCTATTTTTCGCATTTCATGTTTTAGACAGATGGGAGCAAAATCTTTTGAAAAAACATTTTCTCAGTTCAGAAAACACGTTTATTACGGAATCTATCTAATTATTATCTTTTAGCTTCTATATCTATTATAATCATTCTCTGAAGAAGAGGAAGAGCTCATGGAGAGAACGATTGAAAAACTATCATATATCATCCAAATATCAATGCATAAATATGAATTGGGTGATTCAAATACATTTTCATATTAATATCCATATTTCGGTTTAAGAAGATAAATTAATTTTGGTCTAGTTGGTCCAAATAGGTTAAATTTTGATGTCAAAGCAACTATTTCAGCTTTAATTAATGAAATGTTTTGACTAAAGATAATATACCTAAATTCCTTGGAATATAAGGTAAATTAGATACCCATATTTCAACCTTTAAATCTAATGGAATTTAGCTCCTGAGTATAAACATTTGAGAGTCTAAATTCAAAGCTGGCCTTACATAAGTATATGATATAATTCCATTGAATTTTTCCCTTCAATCTAATATTATGCTTTTAAATTCTTATTTTATATTATTTTGAGATTTAAATCCCTATACATATTTGCAGACGAAAAAACTTACAGACGTAGATTCCTATTTTTCTATGGGCTATCCAAAAAATCACAAATGACTTAACAAATTTATGTTTTTGTATTATATATCCAATGATATCTTTTCAATTCGTAAATTATAAATAGCTTTGGTCATCTGCAGTTCAACTTTCCTTCAACGCATACCTATGCAATGTTTACCCTCTAATTGTGACTTCACCTTTAATTGCTCGTTTTACTCTTAGTCTAAACACGTATGTGAATTCGCAAGCTGCATATTCTCCTTCTCCTTAATGCTTTATCCTCTTCAATCCACATCGGTCTACTTTAAAACACGTTTCCTTTCTCCCTTCTCTTTTTTTTGCATCCTTTTTCCCCTAGAGTAGGACACCCTCTTTAAAAACGATTCTTCCCTTTCTAACCCTTTCTCTTCCCAATGCGACAAACTGGTCTGGCCGGACTGGGGTCACACGACCCATGGCACACTGACCTCTCTCCCCTCTCACTGGAATGTCGTCTAAGGGATCAACAGCGGAATGAGTGCTCTGTGAAATAATATTTGGAAATGTAGATTATAGGTAGATTTAATATTATATTCTTCTATTTGATGAATATTATTTGCTTTCCTTATTAACACCTTTTTTCTTTATTTGTGGACAGTTCTATAATCAAGAATTACATTAGTTATATTAATTTATTTCCTTCAAATATATTAGGAAATAATAATCAGGAAAATTTCCAATAACTAAAATGCTCTTTGGGGCTCTTCTTCATGAAAGGAAAATCGTTATATTTTTAATTATATTCTCCAATAATGTTAACTCGAGTTAATCTTGAAAGATATTAACACACATTTAAATTTATTTCTATAATTAATGAAGCCGAATTCTTATAAAGAATGATATGATAATATAATATCACACAAAATTAAAAAACGGTACGTCATCTTCCAAAAGATTATAATATCATAAAAATTCTTCACTGACCAATCCAATGTTCTCATTTACCTTCATTGATTATTCATGATTATTTTATGATGAAAAGGAAGTAAAATGCAGCTGGTTTCGTTAGGATCCCTCTACCAAATTCGAGGCATTTTTAATTTAGAGTGGGGTAAAGCATTATATATCTTTAATATATCAACTGATGAATTATGGACACAAATAGTAATGGAAGGAAACCGATTTGATATATCAACTAAATCTACCTCTCCTAATGATAGCGAGAAAATAATAATAATGATCACGGTAGAACTAAACATTAAAGAAGCCTTTATCAACATAAAACACAAAAAGTTTCCCGAATGGCATGGATAAAGTTCTGCCGGTATAGCTCCACGGGCAGAGCACCCGACCGGCAATTGGGAGACCTGTTTTCGATTCTCGGTCCCATCAGACTTTTTTCAAGTCCATTCTACCTTTAGAATAAGCCTTTAATTCAATTTATTATGAGCATATAAATACATCAGAAATCTATTAAATATTTTTCGAGTAATATAACTTTGTAATAAAAATATACTTCGGCTAAATTCTTTTAATCAAAGTTTTAAAATTTTTATCTTTTCAACGAGTCGCGAATTCTTCTTTTATCTTAAATTTTATTTTCATAATTATATTACTTACTTTTTGATTGAATAGCGTCTTTTCATCTATTTTTATTTTTACTAATAAATCGCATAGTACACGTAGCTTCGTTGTTTGTTAAAAGTTACCTTCAATGGAAACGTAGGTGAGAGTGCGTAAGTGGAGGGTCGTTGGACACAAAAGCGAAGATGGGGTCCACTCTGAGGATAAACGGTCAGCCCATCTGTCCACTCCTTCCCCTTCGGAGAGACTTCGACGCACTCCCGAAAATGATTAAATGCGGACTTAAAGAGGCCTATGGTAAATTGGGAAACGAGCGTGAAGGTAGTGAAACGGAGATCGACCATAGCTAAGGCCTTTTTTTCACCGCTGGTCAACGGTCGGCAATTTGGGGCCATTGTAATTGGAAGGCCCGAGGGTAGCATATGCGCCGATTAAAATCGACATTGACCAAGTCACGGACGAGTTGGCTTCGTGATCTCAAACGCTCAGCGATGATCACGGTGCCCTTAAATATGATCGAAGTGTGTTTTTGCCTGAGTGGTCATTAATCTAACGAAATGAGTTTAAGCTGTTACACCAAGCCTCTTCATATCCGAAGTAATATCCGAGAATTATACTTTTCTTTGCTTATTTAGGGGATTACTTCTGAAATATGTGCTGTATTATATTTTACTTTAGATATTGAATATATAAAAGGAATGAATGAAGTTATTTTAGTTGAAGAGATAAACTACCTGAAAATAAATACGATTATTTACAATTATATCGAATTCTAAACTTTTTTCTATTTCTAGATTCTATTCTAATTCTAGAAATCACGAAACATTCTTTCGCATATCTTATCTATCTTCTTATTACATCTTCCGTATAATTATATTTGGTACGTTTAATAACATTTAGAAAATATTAAAATCCGAATTTATCATAGAAAAACTAAAAACTACTTCAATATAGTGTTTTTCTTTTTACGCAACTACAACAGGGTATCTATAATATGCGTACTGATAATTATTTTAATAATTCTATTAGTTTTTATTATTGTTATCAATTGACAATAGTCAAGCGTAAGCCATTACGTAAACACATCAATCTCCATTTGCGGGAAGTGTAATAAAACACTCGACAAGTACAGCACACTCTTTTTTCCGCTAAGAAATTCATAGCCATCGGACTCAGGTGACCACTCGAAATAAATGAAGGGCACGTGACGCGAACCCCGATCCTCAACAACAGGTTGCGCGTACGACCGTAATAAAAAACCGGAACATTTTCATGAAGTAAACTTCATTTTCCGAACAAGTAACTAAAACACGTAACTATCGCGAGATTTAGAGAAGTTGAGGATGGAAAGAGTGGGGATAACGGCACAAAAGGGTTGCCCCCTCGTGAAACACGGAGAGGGAAAAAAAAGAAAAACCTGTCGGCTCCAGCGTCACATCCCCGAATGAATGAAAACCTGAACTGGACACAATTTGGCCAGAAAAGGTTGGATGGCCGTAATGGATTACAAGAGAGAGGTCGGAAGGGTACCCGCGGGTGGGACCTCGAGGTACCATCGCGGCCCGAGGGTCTAAAGGCGTACGTGGGAAAGTAGAATCGGTGCGGGGATGAGGGAGAGCTGGACCTCTCGGACCGGATCCGGTCTGCAGACCAAGAGGGAGGGGGGAGTGGAAGGAGGATACATCCTGACATATACGTGGGGTGGTTGGGTGGTAGTGGTGGACCCCGGGGGGGAGGGGGGAGGAGAAACGCGGGGAAGAGGAGATGGCCTGGCGGCTGTCGTGAGACTGTCCGCACGGATAGTGCGTAGCTGTTGCTCTTTGAGTGTGCGTGTCTTCCTCTAGTGCGTGGAGCAGCGGAAGTTCTTGGAGAGATGAACGGCCGGCTTCGATTCCTCCGTGGACGGCGGATTCCCTCGGTGCGGCCTCTACGGTTTGGGCTAATCAATTTCATTTTCGGCCGCAGGATCTCTCCCAAGACAGATGGGTCGCAGGTTGGCGCTAGTGTTCCCACACTCTGAGGGATTTCGGGTATGTTTTCGGGGCAAAACTGTGGCCTGTTGCGTCTGTGGAGATCAACCAATGGGACCAAGATTTTTCCTATCACTATGATCCTCAGTTTATTGACCCCAATGACAGGCAATAGGTATAAATTATTTTATAATACAATAATAACATCTTAAATGCTATTATTGTAGGAACCATTATAATTAATGAGAATTTAAAACAGTATTATAATTGTCGTTCTTTTTCTCTTGCAATGCACCGAATTCCTTTTGATGCTACCTCTGATATTTTAATTTTTTATTTTTGATGCTGTTTTATTGTTATTTATTGGTTCTTAAAGGTTCATTGATGTTTAAGATTTTCTTGTTGAATCTTAAATGACCCCTTCTTGGCTATTATCTCTATAATTTAAAATACTTTATCTACATCGTACTTATTATTTTCACCTACTATTAAGCATTAGAACGTGTTATAAGTTAAATTTAATGAAGTCACCAATTAATTACTTGTAATTACTATTTTTGTAAGCCAATGTCAATAGCAAGATTCATTAGAATGAGTGATACGTTTTCGATTCTTCATATATTTAGCGTTCGTATCGTAAGACATATATTCTATTTCACAATCGTCTACAGATTTTAACTTCGTTTCCCCTTTATTCGTTCTCGATGATCGGCCGAAAGTTTTGCGTCTCCTGAACTTCATACAGAATAAAACATTCATCTTAAACTTGATAGCGAGAGAAGACGTACAAATGGAAGTAAAAACATAGGAAACCAAACTTTAAGGAAAAACTCGGGATTGGTTAAGAGCGATGACAGTTTTTGATGGCTTCGTTCTGACATTAATGACGGCATCAAACGAGAAAAAGTATAAACGTGACAGCAGTTGACCAATTGGATGCATATGGGCGTTTGCAGGCCTCCGTAAGTGGATTATTGGAAGGGCTTCCCCAGAATCTGTTTGGCCGTGTCGCGAAGGGCGAAGGCGGATCCTAAATAAAAGAGGACTGTAAAGTGTGGGAGGTGCCTTGGTCAGTGCAATTCGAGGATTCACTGACGCAGATACCCTTCAGAAGTGAGGAAAAGACTAATCTGAAAGAACATGTCAGGTTTGGACTTTGGTTAAGCCAATCATCTTTCGCGAAGCCTTTTATTTTAAGCTGGATTTCACCTCAAAGCTGTTTTCATGTGTTCTCCATTGCATCGCTGAGTCAAGGCTTTTTTATTAGATTGCGGGCGATTTTTGACCTCGTCCTTTCAATTATGTAAAAAATGATCTCATAATATATTTAGTATATTATATAAACCATATTATTTGCGAATATTTTGTTCCCTATAATAATATTGAATATTAATAGGAATTTCGGATAATAGATGATGCATTTTTTCGTGTCTTCATAGTTTACCTTCAACAAATTAATGAAATGTTAGGAAGCCTCAAGGAAACTAGTGAAGTGAAGATCAAATTTTACTATACCTAATTTATAAATTGTCCAAGATTATTAATAATTTATTTTTAAAATATTAACTACCAAATGTAAATTCTATCATAATACATCATTTTAAAATATAATTCATAAATTCCTAAATTCTATATTTTTTTCACTGACTTACTTGCATGCTTTGATTTGTGATGTACTCTATATGTAGATTATTCATTCATATCGGTCCGAATTCGATTGTAATTGTAATTCAAATAGATAAATTTGAATTAATTATACTACTCGCGCGGAAAATAATAATTTTAAATATTTTCCTCATTTCAATACTTAAACGCGTTTTGAACACGCCTTAAATTTTAATATACAGATATAAATATACTAGGCGCTTACAGCTTTGCCCTGATGTATTTTGTAACGGTTTGACCTACTCATGTATGACACTTGAAATATGGCAACTCTACAATCAAACTTCGGCCATATTTCATTGGATAAAGTTTGACCAATCAAGTTTTCGGCATCCAAATTACCGGAAGTATAGGAAGGAGCGGAAGAGAAATAGAGAGATGGTCAAGGAAAAGCAAAGATGGATGTGAGGATAGAAATTCCACCTTAATGAGTCTATAGCTTAAGTACTTTAAGTTTCCCGTTGTGATGAGTTTCCCATCAAAGCGCTTGTGTTCCAAGTAAATGGAAGAGTCACTTCGAATAACTTGTTTACGTCCGAGTTACTCTGTTGCCAAGCGAACGCATCAATCTAAGGTGTCAGAATGGATGGCGTGAAGAAATGGTCGAGAAGAGTTTGAAATGTTGCAAATTATTCCATCGTTCATTTTATATCTCTCTATCCTTTTTGTACATTTTGGAACAAGGCTGTTCTCACATTCCAAGTCTCTTTCAACAATTGACAGTTATAAAAAAAGATGTGCTATTGTCTCCTTAAATAAGAATTAAGCGATATTTAGATTATTGATTTCTAATAAGCTCTTATCTTACATTCCAACGTTATAGTTTTCAGGAATTTAAAAGAAAGTAAGATATCATTAGAGGAAATCTTAAGGAATATATCAGAATATTACTTTATGGAGTGAAATAGTAAATATGTAATCAATATGTATAATTTTTATAAGCGAAATTAACTATAGTATATAGTTGTTTATACATGATACTATGTAGATAGCATCACGTATCGCTTTAGCATCTGGATATCTAAGTTGAATATAATTACTAATTAGTTAGTATAGTTATTACAGTACCAACGAAATTCTCTTAAGCAATTTTCTTTAAGATTTAGTGACTATTAACCAGAATATGGTCGTATCCAATCTTCATAAACTTAATATGAGTTTAGTTGATTTTAGTTATGGAGCATATTCTAAGTCCTTTTTAACTAGGTTAAGTACGATGGCACTAATAAATATTCGAGGTTTCAGAGAAGGATATACGATCTAATTTTAAGTCGGAACTGGGTTCCTTCTTGGAATCACGTTCTTGCCTTCTTTTAACTAATTTCAATATTTGACGGAGATAAAATCTATGGAGTAGCGCAACTCTTCTGCTTGCTTTCCGACTTCAAGGAAAGATTCTTGTTAGCAGACGCATCTCTCTTGTTTAATTAAAACCAAAAAAGCGAGACTCTGAATCCCTACTGCGATATTCTCAGACACGTTTTAAATTCACGAACGTATCTCCACACCCAATTACAATCCCCTTCTTCTTCTTAATTAACTCCTTGCTTATCTTTTGCACTTCTTTTATCCCATTCCTTTCCTGGAAATAACATTGCCATTAAATGAACTCGGTTTTCATTCCTTACGTACATTCATTTTAAATAATCTTTTCTTGGTGCTCAGCTCATATGATCTTACAGTTTTCTTACGTTATTTATGCATAAGGCAACTCATGATTAACACCGCATTCATTTAAAGGTGATTAAATTAGATTAAATTAGATTAAATTATATTAAAAATAAAATCATCCTGAACTGGATATTGTATGTCTATTAAAATTTGAAATGGAGATAGCTAATATTGATTTTAATTTAGATAGTAATTTGATTCAATATTAACTGACGATTAAACCATATGTGCTTGATCTGTATTTATATCTTGAATATAGGATTGTATCATTTTTTAATAAAAAGATGATTCGTTTTTTAAGAAATTTCGAAGAGACCGTAAAAGTTTTGCTGGAACTTTACAATATCCAACTGCCTTTTTCTCTCTATCTTGGTTGTATCTTGAATAGATGACCTGTGGCAGAGCAAAAATTTCATTTACGGAAATCTAAATCTTGTTGTTGTTGTGAATATAATTTATTTATAGATTAAGATGATTTCTATTGATCCATGAGATATGTCTAAAAGCTAAATATAAGGTAAATTTTGATATATTGAAGCTCCAAAAAAAATATAACTTCAGTTAAGAGTCATTTTAAGCGATGCATTACCTTAGACATTGATCGATCAAACTTATCTCATGCTTATTTGTCACAACAGTATACTGCACAGAACTTTTCAATTCTCAAAGTCGAGCCATATCATCTCATCTGCAAGACCCTCCGTCATTTCCCTCCGTTGAATGTTTTCCTTCATCTCCTTCTTTCGGCATCTCTGGCCATCTGCCCTTCCCCATGGTCAATTTAAGGGGATCCCCTCTACGCTCTCTGTCTTGTTCCCTCCCTTTATTGCATTTTCCGCAATTTTAACCTTTTTCCCTTCTCCTCCTTTCAAAAATCCGCCCTCTTATATTGTCTCATTACTCTCTCCACTTATTACTCTTTTCCCTTTGCAATTCGTGCCAACGACTTCATTCCGAGGAACTTTTTTATTAAAACCTTCATCAAAAAATAATTCCTATTCGCTGCGCATATTTAGCTCTCTCTCCTGTTAGTTGCGTCTTATATGGTCAAGACGAAATGAGACTCCCAAACGCAGCTTCTAAAGAGCGTCCATGAGTTATAAACAAATGAATGGAGAACACTCAAGATCTTATAGATCATAATCGTAGTTTCTAAGACGATCCATAAGTATGTATTGTGCATAACAATGCGCTCATAGATACCCGTAATACAATAATAAGTCTCTTTTCTCTTCATTCTCAATGCATTTCAGGCGTGTTTCTGTACCGAAAAAGGCTAGTTTAGGATAGAATAATATGCATCAAGTATATATTACTTAGAAGAACATAGCTTAGAAAGAAAATAGCACTACTTACGAGTACTTTGATATAAATTGAACGTAAAAGAATACGATGGTGGTATTTTCTTTGTTGTGAGAGCTCTAATTTAGCCAAGACGCCGAGACGCGCATAAATTGTACGATAAAACATCAAAAAATTTTGATGCGGGTCCTATGTTGCAGGATGATGAAAACATAATGGACAGCACCGAGTTGTATGTTCCGCCATTTGTAGGGACCTTTAGTGTCTTCTGTCGTACAGAAGAGCAAAGCAAATAAAGTGAAAGGTAGTCTTATCTCCTCTTCATGCCCTCGGACTTGTACCTTGTTATTCTTCGCCTTGTTTTCATTTATCTCGACCCTCTTTAAACTCTCTTTGCCTACATCTTCCTCAGCAGGGGTCAACTTTATTATTTCCTAAATCACCATCTGCCCCACTTATAGCGAAACACTTGGCTGCCCACGCTGAAAGCGGCTCTGAAAGGCGAATTTCTTTTTTCCATCAAACTCATGCGTAGGCGTCTTTTTTGAGGAACGGATTTCGGCCGAAATTGAAAGGGTTGCCCATCGAATCGATCGCGAATCTCACGAGGGCTTCTAAAGAACACACCGCCATGAGCTTTATTGCGTTCAAAACAGATCGATTGGACTTCTTTTCACTTCAGATTTGGTTATAGTTGTTGAATGACGTCTTGATAATGTCCTATTCATGACAATAGAGTCACTTTGTTTGTATACATGAAGATCTTAAACATAAGATGCTAAATACTTTTATCGATTTATAAATAATGAATATTTACATCGAGGGAGTTCTTAATTTAACTAGACCCCTGTTAATAATCTGACGGCTAAATCTTGTAAATATTTGTTTAAACGTAGAAAGTATTGATATGTATAATTTTCAATATTTGTATTTATTATTGATATATATTATTTTTCTGTTAAGTTTTATCGTAATAATCAATTTAAATCACCATCTTTTAATGACAGTGGTCGCAGAGTGCTCAAACTGCCTTACGAATATCGATCTTCAATTCTACGTTGAATTCGAGCGTCACTTTGTTTGTCGAAGTATTTTGAAGGTGAATTAAAGCGGAGATGTGTGCATAAAGGTGAAAGTGGGATATTAAGGATGTGCGGGCTCCCAAGTGCAGCATTCCTTAGGCAAGTCACCGAGGGCGGCGGTGGTTTGGTGGAGGCGTGCGTGTGGAGGGAGGAGAGTATTTACGCTTTGTAAGCCGACGTGCGGTTTTGAAGGTTAGGGGAGGTCAGGAGATGAGAGGTGAGTCACTTTACCTCCATCATGAAAGAGTTTCCTCATTTCGTTGTCGAATTTTCTATTCTCCACTATTATGTGCTTTACGACGAAAGAGAAATTTATTCCAATATTTTTTGGATTCGCATTTAAATGGAATGAGTTTACATTTTTGTCTCTAGATTCTGCGAAATCCAAAATAGAATTCTTTCTGCGGATGGTTACAATGAAGTCACCTTTAATTCGTACTAATTTAATTCGTAAATTCAATTGCGATTCTATGTTTATTTGATTATATTCTATACATATAAATTGCATTATTAATATTGTGTTATTCTTTTACCAGTAAAATAGAGTATTGAGGCTATCAAGTGATAAATAACTATCCCTACTATTTATTTCTTGTTTACTCTTTAAACCTAAAATCTGAGTGTATGGTATGAATATCAGGTGTGAAAAAATTACTTTCTTTCTAATAAAACTTCCTTCGATAATAATATCGTCCTAGATTATGATAGACCTTAATAATTAAAAAATAGTTATTATCATATCTATCCTTGTCACCTAAGTATCTTTAATGCTTTAAAGCTTCTTTTGAGAGGATATCAGGAAGTAAATGTTTAAATGCCAGTTAGGTAAGGATAAGGGATATATTTAAGGTGCAAGTACGTTTACTGTTCATAACAGCATGAGGAAGATGAATCAGAAAAATTAGGAAAAAATGCAATCACTTCATCAAACCTTACAGACCTTACAGAGTGGATGAAAATCAGAATTCAAGAGGGTAGAACTTAAAAAGAAGATTCATATCGTTCCTTGATGACAGACTGCATACAAAAAAATCTGGAAATTTAAATGGTGAGAAATTTGAATACTGTAGTATGTAAAGCAGCAGTAGCTTGAAAAAACAGCTCCCAAGTTGTTTCAAGGGCCGTGTTTGCAATTACAAATAAGTGAGTAATGAAAAAACTCCTTAAACCTGTTGTACAGATTGCTAACAAACTCAAAACAGGTGGTAATGCTTCGGAAAAACTGGTTCTTGGAGAAGTCCGTGAAAATACTTGGCGGTGGACATGCGATAAGGGAGGCTAAATTGACTGCTGGCCAGAGACCGCATGTTTTGGGCTACGAAATTCTCGAGGCACGAGTTTTTTTCGTCGAAGGGTAAAACGTCGGTTTAAGTGGACAAAGAATATGCAATGAGAGGGCAAAATCCGGTTTCCTTCGAGTTTCGAACTCCGTCCGAGATAAAGAGACCACCGATTTGAACCGGTCACTATCTTTAAACTCACGGGGGCAATCGCTTGGATACTCTTTTTGCTTGTTGTTGCTGTTGGTGATGATGATTGGAGATACAATTCCCAGAGGATAATCTGACGTAAAGATGCCACGAGTATTCATGAACGCCTTTCTATTATAAACCCTAAATAGCACCTTTAAACAGGTTTATTTAGCGCTCTTGAGTAGTTTATCGAATTTTAAAGAATTCAAAGCAATTTAAAATGATAAAATCTACAGCCAATGTATGGCATTGTTTCTGATGCATATATATTTCTAATTCTTTGTAGAGATAGTTTTGTACAATTCCTTATTATTTTTCAAGGTTGCTAGATGTTGAGGGACTCAGAATATTTGTTTAAAACGCTAACCATTTTTCTATTAATTTCCTAATGTAGTTATCCTAGTTCTTCTTATTTAAAAACAAAACTTTCCAAATTTCATTCAATCCATTATTTCTCTTCATTAGTTTTTCATAGAAGAAATTTCCTTAAAATAGTATACTTTAATTATTTAAAACTTTCACGATTGCTTTAATAGATATTATGCGATTCTAACTAACTTTTTTGGTTGCAAAATCGGTTTAGAAACTATTTGGTTTTGCTATCGTTTAATGACGGATGAGACAGGACGATAATATAGGCATTTAATGAATAAATATTTATAAAATAATATTAATTAGGTATTCATCAATACAAATATACACATATCAACAAATCAATTAGGGTTAATTTCCAAGGCTTCCTACCAGAGTATCATAAAAATCACCTCATAAAATGTTAATGTAATAGTGCGCATTATTAATCATTCATAAAAGACGACGAAATTAGCAGCAGTGTACATATAATGCGAGTAAAAGAGTTGGCTTGTGAAGGTAGCCATTTCTGCTTCTTTCCTCAGCCCCTCGTTTCGCGGGGGAGAGTCCGTTGGGGGCCGACTTACATTCGCTCGGCGGGGGCGGAGTCTAGATCGGGGGGGTGGGGACGCCATGACGACGCCGAGCGTCGGCTGCCTTAAGATGGCGTTCGAAGAGACGCTACACTGGGGGAATACGAAAGCCGTGGCCTCGGCACTAACTAAGATGTTTGCTATGTTCTTTTCTCTAAAATATGTTTCTTAAACGGACAATTATGCCAAACGTAAGGAAATATTTCGAACAATTCACGTTCACTTTTATAGATTATGAGAAGTTTTCAAGGTAGAGAATGGTAAACTACGAATTTCTGATAGATTTCAATGACAGCGAACACAGAGAGATAAAATGAGATATGCCATCCGATGCAGAAAAATCATATCACTAAGGTTTTTCTTAATCTGCGAATGATTTTGCAAAAGCAATGCAAAAATCAATAAACAGATGTGCGCAGCATTTGAAAGGCTTAAGTTGAATTATTTTTGCAGTTACTGATATTATCAATGAAAATTTTACTTATTAATGTAATTGCTGTTAGTTTAACCGTCGAAGTGTTACTTAATTTTTTGCTAATACAAATGAACAATGTACGAATTGAATTCCTCAAAGTGAAATCTTAAAGTATTAGTTACAATGGTAAATATAATTAAAGCACTAAAATATATCTAGAACTTGTGTTAATAATACTCGTCATTACTATTGTAGGAAAAGTATTACTATTCAGTTCTATAATTTTCAATCACGTTAGAAATTTTAAATTCTTTACTATTTTCAGCATGTACCCTTTACTTTTTATTAATGATATTATATTTTGACTTTATTTTTCAGATATGAATTTGAGAAAATATTTTGAACATTTTCTTTGAAGAATTAGTTTTAATAAACCTGAATCGTTAATATACATGAAAAACTAAGTTATAAAGGAGATAGGATAAGTTGTAAATAAACATATTTCATACTTTTTAATTTGAGGAAGAAGGTAAGCGAATAATTTCTGCAACCCCGTGAAACTACTTTAAAAATGTATGTAAATAAAAAACGGTGTTCTTATTAACAAAAATATTGATTACAAGATTTGAAAGATGCTTCATTCATATCATTGACTAACGGTTCAAAGCATAGTATACTTATATGCATACCTATCTACATGTCCTTCAAGGTCCCATGCTTGGCCCACTGATGTTCTAATGATTACCGTTAAACTTTTTAAGTGTTTAACCAGCGGCCAAGCTTCCTGAGCATAAAAAATTTAAAAAGTTCAAATGACATGTAAAAGCTCCTCCAGTGACAAGAGCAATACCGTACGGTTAGGAAGGAACACGTAACGGCGAAAGGGATCGCGAAAAAAAATGGGTTACAGTTCCACTTTTTTCGGACAGCGAGGGACGAGTGACCGAGAGGGTCCAGTTGAACTGGTTTCGGGGCTGGACCGTTATTCTTCTGTCCGGCTGTGGGGGGCTAAAGGATTGCGTGCTCGCTGATGCATTACGTCCCCGTAAAAAATCATATCCCATTTTAATATTGGGACATAAAAGATCGGGGCATTTCCCTGCATCCTGACGTATAAAATGTCCGTTTTCTGAGCCAATGAACACGTTCCATGAATATTGGAGGGAGTGACTGCTCTTGTAAAATGTATTCAATATACTTTGTGACTAGTGAGATGAACTGGTTGAAGGGCAAAGCATGTATGGCATTCAAGGAATTAACATTTTTTTAATTGATCTGATTTTTATTTAAGGAGTGTACTTGAATGTACTGAATTATAAACTTTACCTATAATGAACCATATCTTAATCAAATTTATGTTTATTATTTTATGCTGAAAATAAATCATATCACTATAAATCAATAAATTAATAAAAAAATAACTAAATATCTTGCAATTTTTGTTTGAATACTAACTCACATATACATATTAAAACTTGATTTTATGTATTTTGAGAATAATATAACCTATAATTTAAGATAAAGCATTGCTGTGTTTCTAATCCTATTTTTAATATGTAGGATTTCCCATGAGTGCGATTACAATTTGTCGGCAGAAGGAAAATTAGAGCTGCGGCCATCATAAAAGGAGCTGTTTCAGGAATTGCAGGAGCTTATGAATTTTTAACAATATGACGAGCAGAGCAGAAAAAAAACAGGTATAGGACAGAAGGTAACAATTTTTACTTTTTCATAGAAATCACCTTTATCGTACATCAAGAATATAAAATTTCTTTTGTTAAGTCAATTTTACCTATAAATAGTTTTTTCATATATATAGTAATTTCAATGGGACAATAATTGTGATTTTTAAATGTGAAAGAGAGTTCAAATCTTTCAATTGAAATATAAACACGTGAAGTCTCAGTTGTAGCAAAAACGGAATTAACTATGTAAAACAATAAACTTACGGTTTATTATAATGTTATATTTTAATGCAATCATGATTTAGTTTGGTTATTAAACAGAAAACTTAATACTGGACGAGCCTAAGAACCACGCTGCTAATAACTTATACTCATTAAATTACAAGGCAGTTCTTTATCCGTTACAGCTAAGTTAAAGGGTATACACCCGATAAAAATAAGCAGCTATAAAATTATTCTGTGCCGTAAGATATCATTCGTTCTACAGTCATACGTTATACTTATAAAGATAAACCCTTTCAAGAATTGGAATGTTTATGTTGATACTATACTTTAGAGTAACTTTGAGCAAAGGTCTTGAAACAATTAAAATCCTCAGATATTAGGGATATTAGCATATAGACTGAGTTAATTATGCCCTAAATCATGAGAGGTTTTTTAATTTAAGCTCTGATTAGCAACGCTTTTTAAAAAGTACGGGTGGGAATAGAGTGATTTTTAGAAACAGTTGGGGAAAATGTGTCTCCAGAGAATCTAAGAGACGCATTTATCTTCCCCTCCGAATAAAAAGTGCGTAAAAAGGGAAAAACACTGAAGGTGGGAAGTCTCACTTAGCAAGGGAGTGGACGAAATTAGCACCGGAAAATTAAATTAAAAAAACGGGAGAGAGAAAGCGTTTCCAAGGAGAAAAAAAGGGTAAACAAGGCCTTAATTTCCATTTGCTTCCGGGTCCACAGATGTAAATTTAGGAAATGGCAATGAAAGTCCACTTAAAAATCTATTCTTCTCTGTCCGCTTGTTTTTTACCAAATGAAACCCTTTTTTTCACTGCGAGATGAGTCAATGGAATCCGACCTCACCACCGACACGTCCTTCAAATTCCCCCGCTTTAAATCCGACTCGTTTTTCCAGATTTCTTCTTTCCCTCCGTAATTAGATGCGTCTCGTTTGTAAAGGACGAGAATGAAAAATGACTCTACCTCTCGCTTTACACTACTGTCTCGTTGGTTCTTCATCTTTACCGAGGTTTAATTGAAACACAGGTCACTTTCAAAGGAGTACCCATAAGAAATAGTGCTCTAGTATCAATTGCATAGGAATATTATCCTTATTGCATGACATCATATTTCTATTTGAGTACTCCCTGAAATATTTTAAATACCTTAAAAAAGGTAAATTAATTTTCAAATTGTCTTACGAAGTTTCAATAGAAAATAAACTAAAGGTTATTTGCGTTGCACTTTAAAGTGTTATTCTAGATTATTTTCCGTTGCCATTTGTCTGATATAAAATAAGAGGAAGTTAAATGTTATACATAAATATTGAGTGTTATTATATCTCATTCTGAACCTCGTGAGTGCGTTACATTAACAATAAAACTGAGTCCATAATTTGAGAGACTTTTAGAGCATTTATAAGATTACTTTGAGGCCTATGTTTGAATAAAGTTTTATTACACTTAGTAAAAGTTCATTTTCCTCAAAATGCGATGATGATTCCAAACGTCAACGTAATAACGATATTTAGATCGATTCGACCATTATCATTTCCAAACCTAATGTAATACATCCCATTTAATATATATGTCAGATTTGCGTTAATATGTTCATTCAACGCATTGACTGTCGTCGTCCAACGTCGTAGTCTAGGCAACTGTCGCTATGACGTCATGAAGCATAGATTTCGGCACTATTCAAACCGAGACTCATTCTCTTCATCTTTTATAACAGCACTTCTCCATCCGAAATCTAAAATTCTTCCCCCTCAATTCGGCTCGCAATTCAGTCCCCCTTCTTGAAAATAGGCATTCTTAACATACGCGCCTTCCCCCAGAGGGCCATCTTCTTTGCCCATTTCCAACTGGGAGATCCTTTTATGGATACGCGATCGGTAGAGTTTCTCGTCACAACCGACGCTTTGGAATTACAATCATGCCTTTTACTTTAATATTATCTCGGCTGTTGCTCGAAACGAAGGGAAAAGATAAGGAAGTTTTAGGTGAAACGGGGTCCGGAATTAATAGAGGGAGAAGAAAAGGTTTTGTACGAAACGAACGAAAGATTAGAGAAGGGCTTTTCTGAGAAGACGCGGAGCTTCCTTTTGCTAGTTCAGAAAGATAGGTTTTATGAGAAAGGCGGAGATAAATTGGAGAGATGTTTTGAGTCGGAGAAGTTTTATTGGGTCGGAAAATATCGCCGTGAGATCGAAAGAGACTCGATTAAAAAGGGTGGAAGATGATAAGGAGGCATTAAAATGGAGATGTACGTATTTCCTCCCCTTCTTCCACAGTCGCCATGGAGATCCGCTTTCCGAAAGTTAGGAGTTTCCCAAAACCGACACTTCTTGTGCTCGTTTAGATATCGTTCCATGCAAATTTAACATTTTTCCTGATAAGATCTAAATTCCGCTGCCAAATGAGGATACTATCGGAAGTTAAAATTCGTTCTTGAATTTCCAACTTCGATATTAACGAAATGAATTTTGGAATAGATGAAAAAATGAATCGAATCTTTGGAAATAAAAAAGATATCTTCTCATTTCCCTCTGCCATGTTGAGGGTCATCTTACCGTAAAATATATTCTTCTAAGGGCTCTATGAGTGAAGCTTTCTGATTATTAGAAGCCATTCATAGATTGTGAACTAATGAAATAGCACATTCAGCACTTATTTAATCGTAATCCGAATATTTTTTAACGCATTCAAGCTCCTTACCCTTTTTCATAAAAAATTACATCAGCGATAAATACATTTTTTAAAAATAATTTATTTCGAGTATAAGTATGTTACTATGCTACTGTATTCACAGGTCTAATGTTCGTTTAACGTTCTTTACCATAGTTACTTTTTGCCATACATTAACGCCATCCAAAGCTGTTTTTACTGAATAAGTTATCGATCTATTCCTATGTAATTAACTATAATTATTAATCCATTTTGGTATTTAGAATATCGCTCTAAATTCTTAATAGTAGCAGTATCAAGATATCGAATAAAATCTATTGAGTGAGTACTTTGAATGGAATCATATTGCTAAGAATAGAGTCATTTTTCATCCCTTTCCCAATAAATTTCCAAAGACCTAATGAACCGTCTTTCCCTTCGAAAGAAAAAAAAGACTTAAAAATGTATAACGACAGCAATCGGATCGGCGTGGGCGATCCAATTAAAATTTCAGGAGCAAATTGTCGTACGTTTCCGAGAGCGAAATCAAAGAAGATTTTCTATGAAAAGGGCTCCTGTTTTCTTGAGAGGGAAGCAATTCGAGCCGAGAAAAGAAAATCATGACACGTAACGAATCGAGCGAAATGAAAAATGTAGAGGGAAAGGCGGAGTTTGAAAGGGATCTAGTGAAGAGAGGTCTCAGAAATGGAACGATTGTAATTTGGATTTAAATCGACGTGAAAATGCGAGCTTATTCTTTCCAAGAATGATTAGACTCCGTGGAAAGTGGCTGAAGCGGAAAAGGAAAGATGAGGGAAAGGGGCACCTTTCGAGGAAAAATATATGGAACGGGATTTTTGGCGGGAAAGACGTATATGAGAAGAATGGGGAATAAGGAAAGGTCGAGGAAGATGGGATGGGAAATATAATTTCGCGAAAGGGGAAAGAAAAGGCTAGGAAGAGTGTGGGAAGGCTAAGGAACGAAACAAAACACAATCAACGACTTTCTCATTTAATTTAATGAGGCAGGCGGACCCCTTTCTTACACTCACCACCGACTGGCACACACTCCCTTCCTCAGTTATCCCCAGGGGACGCCTTCTCCCTTATAAAACGCAGTAATGAAGAGTGGGAGTGGCTTTAAAAATTCTGGGAGCTATAAGAAGAGAGAGGCCATCGTACGAGGACTTATGCCCCACCCACCGCCACACACTCCACCGGAAGTGCCCTCCCCTCTTAAAAGCTTCATAAGCTGACCGGAAGTGGAGGTGCGTCCGACGAAAATATATCTTCTCCTCCTTACCTCGAAGGAGAGCGTCCCTCGAACACGATTAACGCGAATGGATTTGAGATATAAACGCCCAAAACACGAGACGACGTTTATTGAATAGATCAACTATCTGGTTAACAACGGTATTCACGTAATATTTGGATTTACTTTTGGCGTAATTTTAGAACACATACACAGGAAAAACTGATCATATTTTTAAGAATCAAAAGAAGGTCAAAACTGATAGAAATTGAAGCAAACGAAGAATGATGGCTCACTTCGGATATAGTATATAGAAATATTTAAACAACAATAGATAAATTTATTGGAAGATATAAGAAAATATTTTATACAGTCGAATTGATTATACGTATCTAGAGTTGCCATACACCAGTAAACACAAGCCTCGTAAGTTAGAGGCAAAATACAGTGGGTGATGTAAGTAAATTGTCGTAAGAAATGCCGGTGGTTAACTAGATGAACTTCACAAAACATTAGAAATTCAGGATAAATTTCTTAACCATTGCATCATTTCTTAAGTAACTTCCCTTTCCCACAATTATGGACAGCCGTACTCTATTGATTTTTTTATTGAAATGGATCTCAATGAAACCTTATCCATATATAGATCTTTATAGAACTATTTATTCACTTTTATAACTTTCTTGAAATTGAAAAATTAACTTTAATACGTTTGAGGGCTTAAAAGAGTTGCTACGGTTCTTTTAATACGGCCATTGACTTGATTATTACGCGAACCAGTCGAGTGCTTTCATTAATTTTTCTACGGCCGAAAAAGCAATTTTTTCTCTCAGAATATCTTATCTCTCGTCCCAGGGGAATTAGGGTGGTCCATATGAGACGCGATTGAAAAAATAAATAAGGAGAACGAAGGGAATAAGGCGAACGGGATAAAAGGCTAGTTTCCATAGAGATCGGAGAAGAAGGAGGGGAGGTAATCTCCCTCTCTCCTCCTTGATGAAAATTGCATCTTTTTCGCCCGTGTTATGTTATCACACGAATAATTAACTCGGAAATGGTGGAGCCCTTCTCCTCCTCCCTCCACACTCCACGCGACACCTCCGACGTATGATCTGGAACGCCCTCCCCTCCATCGCCAAACATACCCAACTTCAGTCGATGGAAATGTATTCTAATGACGAGGTCAGTTGCACTGATAAGGAGGGTATTTATAATTTGAAATCCATTATATTTATTCCTCACAACACAAGGTCAGAATCCCCATGAGTCCGCACGAGGTTAAGTCATTACCTACCGTAGCTTAGGTTCCATCGTATCCAAGGAGATTTTCAGGGCTGCTAGCTATTGCGGGAACGCTTCCAAGGTTTAAAATTCTGTGTAAAATGGAATTATAATTTTTATTCTAATTGGAAAACCATATTTTAAATCATTAGCCTTTACGAAAGTGACGAGTCAACTTAGTTCAATACCTGGATAATGTACTTGTACGTAGTAGGAAAGTAATTGAAGTCTTAAATATAAATTTTTATACTATATCTCAGCCTATTATAAGCCATCTATAAAAAAACATTATTTAACGATCGTTTAGTTTAGACTTGTACAGATAACGTGCTAAAAAGCCCAGCCAACAATCTTATCTAAATATCGTCAATGCAAAATTTAAAACACCCATTCTCTCGTCTGTTAATGTAATATTGCTCGAGGCCTTTAGATTGTGGACTTACTGCATTTATCTGCGAAAGCCAACCCAACCATTCTAGAAGGCCAAGAATGAGATCCAGCTTATTCAGGAGAAGGAAGAAATAACATGTTCCCCTCTAGAAATTAAATTTCCGGCATAAAGGCTATTTTCGTTGGGAAATCGCTCGCGACCTTCCCGGGCCATGTGCGCTATTGAACTCGCTGTGGAAGAAGGGCGTTTGAGAAGTGGATTTCCTTCGAATTGTTTGCGAATGTAACAGTTCCCGTAAATTAAGGAGTGTTTGTTTTATTATATCGCTGCCAGGGCTCGGAATGTTTTCAAAAGGGAATTGAAAACATCTATAAGATTGAAATTACTATTATCTACACTATAATCTACTGGTTTCGTACACAAACGGCCCATAAAGGAGAAGAAAATCGAATCTAAAATTAATTCTGGGAAAGCAACAGTAAATCAGAAATTACAGCACTAGCTATCAATTAGTAATTAAAGCATCCACCTAAACATCAAACATATTATGAAATTGATTCTGGATTTTAGCTTTTATGTAATATAGTTTATAGTAATACTCTGCTATATAATAATGGATTCGGCTAGAAATATTTTACATTTTTTCACATGATCGCTAATATTGATATTTGTTACTATCTCATGAATACTGGCAAATTAATGATCGATTAGCAATGAAGTATTTAACCATTAACTAAACCAATATCTTCCTCGTTTCCATGTAATTGGTTATTCGATCTTTATCAACCACTTTATCAGCTTTTTGGCAATTGTAAAATGAGCCGGATAAAGTTCTTTTCGAGTTCTGTAAACGATTCTTAATAAAACAGTGAAACAAGAGTTAAGTGATTACGAAATTAATATTGGCGACTTAATTTGCTGGCCATTGAAAGCTCTCGGAAAAGAGATAGGGGTCAGTAACAGAAAAATAATGGAAGATGATACGCAGGACATTATCTATGGCTATAGTTACGGAAGTTAGCCCAGATAACTCAGAGTAATGTTTCAGAGAAAAATGGGCATTAAGCCACGGCATTAATGGCACATGAAAACTTCCTTCATTCGACGCATAAGGGAAATTCTGTTTGCATGCTAAAGGGTCGTGAAAATTCATCTCACTGTTGGTAAATATATTGATCGTATTTATGTCTGTTTACTTGAGACTATTCTTTAGGTCATAAATATTTAATAACGACTGTATATGAACAAAGAAAACATACGGTTTCACTAATCATCAAAAGAATGTTATGCGTTAGCGTACGGTTTACTGAAATGAAACAAGCTTAGCTTGATGTACTTTTTAGATGATTCTGCTAAATGGTAATATTTTATAAATTTGATGAATGATTCAGACGTCTTTAGAGACTTTTAAGGGTACTAAATTATTTAGATATCTTAAATATATAACTAAAGAAGGTAAAATTTTATGAGTTAAGGAAATAAAAATTGAAGAATTTAAAAATAAGCATGATAACTAGCAAAAAGTACTCTCAGATATATGAAGCAAGTAAAAGAAAGATTATATAAATCTATATCTATTCTTACTTATTTTATCTATTCGCCTTCTTTTTTATGATTATAGATTATAAAAGTTAGCGAGTATAGCG
Organism: Pantala flavescens; assembly: GCA_020796165.1. Taxonomy (NCBI): domain Eukaryota; kingdom Metazoa; phylum Arthropoda; class Insecta; order Odonata; family Libellulidae; genus Pantala; species Pantala flavescens. The sequence goes on along the minus strand of CM036884.1, from coordinate 31,346,668 downwards.
TATTAATAACCATACAACAGGTTGGATGGAGGTACTTCAATTTTCTCATGTGGGTTTATCGAGATGGTAAATTCATTTCCGCGATATTAAGTTGATATTCGGAAGTTACGACTACGGCTGATGACGGTGCGAACGAAATATCCAATCCGGGGACGCTTTATTGTGAAAGGGGAAAGCGAAAAAGACCAAGGAGCAACAAGGAGAGAAAATTAGGCGAAGAAACTGGAAGCATCTCTTTTCTCAAGACGAAAATAATAGATTGCGATCTTGGAGTGACGTGTCTGCCATCCATTTTCTTTCCATTATAACGAGCTCTCTCCCGCAGACCCTCTTTTCCCCCGTTTTTTTTAATGCGAAGTATTCAATTTGTACGGAGGCTCCATTTGGAGATATTGGCCATTCCGAGGGATTCTGCGGGGATGGCCTCCATTTTGTGGGGGAAATCTTTGAAAAGGGAGAAAAGGTTCTTGTTTTGCGGGAAGGAGGGATTCTGGGGTACGCAAAATGCGACGCAGGACAGGAAGAATAAGAAGGAGACTGTATCGCAATTTAGCAGTCTAATATCTGTCGGATTCCGACTTTGATTTATCTCGCGCCGGAGGCGGGAAAGAGTTTTTCGATCGATGGAGAAAAAGATGAAGAAAGACGAGGGAACGAGCTGGGTTATTCCACTGGAATGAGTTTCAACCATGATATATATCCCCCTTCTTCTGGACGAAAAATGGATAAATATGCGTACTTCTTTATGCAAAAATGGAAAATTGTTAATGTTTAATACAATATTTATATGAATATATTTTCGTTCCTTACAATATTGCATTTTAATGTTTCTCATTATCTTACTTTTTCAATTCTGAGATCATATCTCAATTATATTGCAATACATTACGCACAGGAAAAACTCACTGAAATGTTTAAATTAATACAACTTAATTTGTTGAACAGAGGTATGAAATACGTGGCGTATACGACTTTTAGTATCTAAAATTATGAAAGGAAAATATTCTAATCGTTATAACGTATCGTGTTATCCATTAACGTAAATTATATAAAGATTAGATTAGAATTCATTATTAACAATTTTATTTATATTTCAACCGTTAATTTTCATCATTACTCATATCTGAATGAATTAGAAAACAGTTCGAAGGAAATATCAATCCAAAATTTTTATCACGTTCATTACGGAGATTAAAACGTCTCCGAAAACAGAGAATAGATTTTTACGCTCATAAATGAATCAAAAACACATTAATAGTCCTCTTCCAGTTTTGCAGCGAAGTTATTTTTCTAATCCGCCATTCATTACACCGAAGCGAAATAATTCCGTTAACTTACGAGATGAGTTTTCCAGGGCGAAAAGGGGTTCGTAAGACGTGATGGTAACTAGAAAGGGGAGAAAAGTAAGTGGAAAAAAACATCTCAAGAGAAGTGAAGGGAACTGGAGCTCATTGGTTTGCATGAAGAAAGGAGTGGTAATGGCGGCATTTCAGAGGAGAAAGGAGAATAAAACAAGATTGATCGTATGGAGGATTGTAAGGGTTTGAGATGAGAGAGAGTTTGAGAGGTCCAAAGGAGGTTAAATTAAGAGAAATATTGGAAAGGAGAAGTAAATGACATGGGGAATTCGTAAAATCGTTCAATTAAAACGAGGGAGTTGGGGCTGAATCGTATTAGCGAAAAGGGAAATTCTATGCTAAGATAATTATTGTGATTAATAAATTTAAATGACATTCCCCTTTTTATTGCGAGTGTTAAACTTATTATACACAAGTATCTGAGCATAGTAAAAACTTAATTCTTTCATCACTAGGGTTTGATAAGCAGAGTTATATAAAGATAAATCTTACGATTATAGAACCGTACAGAATCCTAGCAGATTTGCCATTTTGCCTATGAGTTAAATATCTCTCTTAAAATTTCTTATCTTTGAAAACATAGAGATAAGAGTAATCTTGAAAAGATAAAAAAGATTAGTCAAAGTGTACTCGATATAATTTAGAGCTTTACAGTAAATTCATAAGCGTAAATGCAGTTTAGATTCAAAGCAACTCATACTAATAGTAGCCTTCAAAGATTTCCGTGAAGTGGTGGCGCTTGGTATATACAATGAGATATAAGATGAGGCATAATATATAACTCTTTCCCTTTGATTATTTAAGGGAAATGATATTTCATAAAGTTTAAACAATCTCATCTTTTTAAATCCTTATTATTTCAATTATAACAAAATATTTATGGTTGCTGATTAAGATTTTTCTGGACTGATAAAGTGATTTTACGACAGGTTTCCTCTGCGTCTAAAATTCTTTGTAGATAAACATTTTTAGCACAAATGAAAATAAAAAATGGTTTATAAGTATGATAAGTATGCATGCAAATTTAATACCCATATTAAATTGTACATTAAGAATATTTTTAGTTTCCAACAGCACCGCATGCACGTAGGAGATAAAACTCTACGCAAAAACATTCTCAGAGATAAACAGCCGGAATCGCGATGCGCAAAAATATTTTCTACTTAGTTTTATACGGCCCTAGGCAAAAATATCCCAGTTGTGTCGCAACTCGTAAATGTCTGGAATAGGAAAGAAGGAGTTTTATGGTAGAACCTTAAAAATAAAACGAGAGGTGCTTGTCGTCTTTGGGGAGGAAAGGAAAATGGAGCGCAATGGAGACGAAGGGGGAAAAAGAGAGGATTAAATAGGTAAGAGGATACTGGGAAGCGGGGGAGGGGGTATTTTAAGGAGACGGAGCTGCTCTCTGGCGATAGAAAAGAGAAATATCGAGAGATATTAAAGGATGAAAAATAGAAGGGGGGAAGAAAATTAGGAAAAAGAAAAGAGGGAGTTCTGGAGGAGAAAAATCGATAAGGAGCCCGAAATGAAAATATGGAGAAGAAACTGGCGTTTTCAAGGAGGGAAACGGTGGCCATGCTTTGCGAGGACGCGAAATATCAAACGATATCTCGTTGCTACGTGATCGTTTGTCATTCTAACCGCTGATCCTTTTTTGATGTGCATACGTGGAATAAGATGTGTAGCATTATAGTTGATAGAATATCGAAAGGATACGAATAGATAATACTATAAAAATAATTTGAGGCATTTGAATATAAAGGAATGGGTTTAATTAATAAGCAGGCTTTACGCTTATTTTAGTATTCCTGATTTTTACAAGCTTAATATTGCCCAAGTAAACATAGGACTTCCTTGAAACTCAGTTTCTTAATTGCATTGACAAAGGAGAGGAATAGAATATAAATATATACGTGCTTGCTCATCGTAAATACCCAAGCGTTTTTTGTAGCTCCAATATATTCCCATCAAAGGATGCATTTGTATACGTAAATGTTACAGTTAGGTTATTGAAAACGTTATTAGATAAAATCTATCTCTGAAATTTAGTAAAAGATATAATTATTATAAATAATAAGCAGAATATAATACTCTTTAATATTCCAAAAATTTTCATATATCAGATTGTATTGATTAAATCAAAATTGGAGAGGAAATATTCATCTGCTCGGCAAATTATCTACGTTTCTATGAATAGATATTCGATTCGTAATTCATTTTTTTCTCGGCGCAACTGTGAATGGAATGAGGAGAACTTCGTCTTCGAGCAGCCGTAAAACGAGAATTTAACTCTAATGAGAAAAGAGTTTAGAAATTCAAAGAGAAGAAAATTCCGAGACCATAAATGGAAGTTTCCGATTTGCGGACTGAAAAATCCAGGTCTTAAAAGCCGTGGAATGTGCTCGATGCATGTTAAGGTTTTAGCCATTACGGCCTCATACTGCGAACTCTTCTGGGTCACAAAAAAGATATAAAAACACAGTTAAATATTCTCCTCATCCCAATTTCCGGAGCAGTTACGCCGACGGTAGAGTAAAAGCAGCAATTATTCGCGTTTTACAGTCGGTGGTCGAATATTGAATGCCATTGGCTCGAGAGCTCTTACGTCTTCTAAAATGATCCAAATCGAAAATTATTATTGCGTAAGTAAGTCGTTATTACTGGTATAGAATAAACGTTTTCCCAAATCTCTAGATCATTAATTCTTCAAACTTATATCACTATTAAATAGTTTCTGTGTGCTGAAAATTAAAGTTATGTCTTAAATTCTGAAAAAAATTTGAAAATTAGGTCGCATATGGGTGTAAATTGTGGACTTTTAGAGTGAAAATCAATAACCGTTGCTAGGTTTATAACTTAGCATAACTTGGGATTGACTGAAATCCATCTTTTTTATTTATGATTTAATCTATATTTAATCGTTCTCTCCAAATTGAAAAGTAATCGCTATGCATCATATGTGTTGGTTATTTAAATAGCAAGATATTCTTAAGGTAAGCTAATAGAGAAATAAAATTATTAGGCAGCTTTAAAGGTGAGATTAAAATCATTTCATACGGAAGTTAGTTCCGTATTTTTTGTATTCTTGACATTGTCTTTTACCTCAGAATGAAATATGATATTCATCTTGATGTATATTTTGAAAAATGAAAACCGAAACTTCCTGGAAATATTAATAAATACTTACGTGGATGAAAAGGGAAAAATGATTCAAACGGTTCAAGAAAATAAACATTCTAGAAACACAGTGTGAGGTGCAATAAGATTCTACTCATTTATGGGTTTATCGTGAACTCCACATTATATTATTTATAATTAAAATTTATGAAAAAAGGAATCTTCTATTAAAAATAAAATATTAGCGAAATATTTCATTAGCAGAACCTAACAAACATTACTTTATGCATATCTCGAGCTTATTTTTAACGGATACTTTAATTCTTTGGGTATGCTAATTTTTTACAAGCAGTAATATCTAAAGAATCGAGTCGATATAATGAAACGTGAATGCTTTCTCGATTTAGACAAAGTGCCGAAACGCGAAGACCGGTCACTTGGCTACCTGACCGAGGAAAGAAAAGCGGAAGATAGCTGCGAGACTTAGGTGACTGTCGGGGGAAAGAATAGGGTGGAGAGGGGAGTAAGAAAAGTATGGCCGAACGAGTTCTTAGTCTACGCCTGCGCTCTAAATTTCTCATCCGCCCCCACCTCCCCAAGGAAGCCGATGGCGAAAGGAATTATGGGAAAAAAAGGGGCGCAAGGGGGGGATCAGACGCAGTCATCTTTCCCCTCATTCTTTTCTCAGCGCCCCCATCGACCACTCGGAGCAGGCGCAAACAGAAAGACGAAGGAAAGAGATGGGGAAGTAGCAGTGGGAATTTGGGGAGGTCGCGACGGCTGTGCGGAGGGGGGGGAGGGATGCAAATAAGACGGAGGAGGGGGTGAGGAAGACGAATGACGGTCAATAAAAACTGCGGGTAGGGAAGATAAAGTTGGTTCGAAGTGGAGGGAGGTATAAGGAACCCCTCTCCGGGGACTTCCCCTCCATCTTCCCCTTGGAAACGAGTGCTCGTCCGCCAATACGCTGTGGGGGAAGATTCCATGGAAACGGTTTTGATCCGCTGCTGAAAAAGTAACGCTACTCTTGAAGACGCTCAAAGGGGAAAGAAGTATACCTCTAAGGGAGAGAGTATATGCTCGAAAGTAATGCAGGAAATGAATTAGAATGAAGGATTCGATGAAGTCTCGAAGGAAGTCAATGAAGGGTGTGTTAATTAGGGGAATTTCATATCCGATTGAGGCCCTATGACGATAATGAAGTTGATAGGCAAGGAGACTATGATGATGGCTAACTAATGGACGAGTTTCTTTACGCGTTTCGTAGTAAAATGATTAAATGCCTAGATATCAGCTGTTGTTCACCTTGCGGTTGGGGATATTCTTAGGGTCAATTGATGTTTTGGACTCAGCCACTTCTCAGAAATCGAACCATACATTCATACTTAAAATAAATCTAAATTGCCAGTTTTAATAAATAATACATCCATCAGTTAATTCCGACTAAATAACTCACTTTGAATTATAACATATTACAGATAAATTTACAATGGTCAGTAAAAAAAATTTGCTTAACAACGAGTGTTTCAAAATTATATTAAATTGAATTTCTTCTAGATTTAAATTGTACTTTTTCGTTTATTTTTGCATATCCGTTAATATCTGAAATCATAAAAAAATATTTCAATCACATTTGGAAATAATTTGACTAAAGAAGAATCTTTATAGAAAGGATAATAACCACGTGTGGTAATTGATAACTTTTTTCAGAGAAATTTTTGCAGATGCAATAATACGAGAAAGTAATTTCTTGAGATGTTTGTTAAATCGAAATTCCTTTATACTGAATAAATAGACGCTGAATAGCGCTATCTAAAATAATCATCACGAATAAGATGAAATACAATTTTAAAAAAAATTGCATGCTGAAATGTTTCTGATTAAATCTGGAATGTAAAATGTAAATAAAGAGAGAGTATAGAAAAGTATGTTGGACCTACAATGAAAATTACACATTTTTATCCCAAATTATATATGCGTATTATATCATTTTATCCGCATTCTATTGGACGTATTGTTAAAATATAGACCTGATATCCAAAAATATGAGTTTGGGCGTTGTTATGCAGAAGATAAAAATCGGGAATATTCGATCGATCTTAAGAATCTCTTTCAAGAGAGATGAGAATCTCTTTCCGTGTTTTTCAGTCTAATTAATGCATCATTTGGTTGTGAAATAAGACTTTTTGACCTGCTACGTTTCCGAAAGGCTTAAAATTAGAGAGAAACGCTTCCTGCCATTCTCAAAATCGCCTTCCACCAGCCTTTCCTCATTTATTAAATGTTTTTTTCAACAAATGCTCCAAAGGCAAAGCAGGGCCATCCAAGCGTGAATCGTGGCTCTTCGTGATTCCCAAAATGTATAATACGTTCAGAAGGAAACATAAAACATTCGAGAATTGTTTTCTAGAGCCAAGGAAGCTCCCATAGAGATCAATGGCAGAGATAGAAGAAGAGAGAAGAGATTAAATGAATATCCTAATTACAGTGGAATAGGTTTCTCAGGAATAGTAGACAGATATACGACGGCTGGGAAATGTGTATTCCTCTGAGAGAAAAAGACTGGATGAAATGCTTCAAGAGGAAACATTCAAAAGAGATCCTAACGTATTCTCAACAAAATTAAGTTATATGTTGTGCGGAATATAGCAGCAGATGATTGTTATGAATTTCCTATCGTAACTACTAATATTCCCTCTATTCCATAAATATATAGTACATTCATAAAATGATTAAGAGGAATATACGTCCTGTTTCTGTGATACAAGACAAAAGAAGGTATCTGTTGTTACATTACGAAGATTCAAGAAGTTTTGTTTTTCGAAATTTAAGAATAGATTTTATATCAAACAATTTGTAATTCTCAGATATAGAATCTATTTTTGCTTAACTCTTATCCAATACTCTCAACGGAAGCGTGAAAAACTAGTTGTTTGAAAGAATTTGAATTTGATCCTACGTTTGCTTGCATAATTCAGATATGATGTACTATATATTTTGAGAAAATATAATTGAATAATTTAATCATTGAATACATATCACTGATCATATTCAGAAAGAAATTACATGCCTCATATTATTCCAATCTTCCATGAATTAATCATTTCCACCGACTTCATATCACTAATTAGGACTAATTTAAATAATATAATACTTCATCAAACTAGTTTTTGATCTAACTATTTTGTATTGAATTCTAACAATTTTATAGAAAAGTGGACAAATTTAAATACTCGGAAATTAAATTGATGACGATTCGGTAAATTTAATGGAATTCCTCTGAAATAAATTTTTATTTATGTTTCCAAGAATACATTGTTACTAAGTAATAAAATCGAGTATTTGGCAATGGCAAATTTGTATACTCAATTGAATTATTCTGACGTGTAATATTGTATAGAGAAAATCACTCTATAGATTAGAGGTTATGCACGTAGCTGGTTGTAATCTAGCAAAAGTTAGAAGTTAATAAAGCTCGTGTCAGTCTATGCAAGAATGACATTTTTAGATTAGATTTTAGATATTGAGAATGTTAGAGATTAACAAACAAATACATTTTGGTATTTGGAAAGAAGATAGAAAGTTCAAAAATGGCGGAGTATCTAAAATATACGATTCTGAAGATTTCAAGTAAGGGAAAATTCAAAACAGGAGAAAATATCGAGGAAAGAAACGTTTGGGGAGACGCAGAAACGAGGCAAAATGCTGTGAGGAGGGGATTGAAAAGAAAATGAATGGCGGAGGCATGAATAGAGGGAAATATGCGTGGGAGAGAAAAGGGCTGTGAAGAATAAGTTGGTAAGAAGGGAGCTTGGAAAAATCGGTAAGGAGAAGGGGCACCTCCTTAATGGAGGGGGATCTGTGATGATGATTTGAAAGGAGGGGAATCCAAAGTAAAAGGGTTTGAGTCATGGAGGGGAAAGGGGTAAAAATACATGCCGATAATTTTGGGGTCGCCATACTTTATCGTGGCTGGGGAACCAGGATGTAGTTTCCATAGCAAATAGGCCACAGTATAATTGATAATCCTGTCTTGATGGGAGGATCCCATAGATATATCAAAGCATCTCATATATCCTAAGTCTCATTTGTAGACATCCGATCTCTAATTAAAGAAAGATCATTTATTATAAAACGAGAAACTTCCCATTTAATCATAAATGCTAGGTAGCATATTTAAATATATATGCATAATAAAAAGATTCACATTTTCGAAAAGGTTTTTGTGATTTTTATCTTTCAGCCAATTCGTATTAGTCGAGAATTATGATTGTCACTTCATGTCAGTCGAGAATTATGTTCGTAAGTTGATCGTTCTTTTAAGACGGGGATTGTTTATTATGCAATCGTCCGAATTCTCCATCCAATCTTCTATTTTATCATTCAACTATTATTGAGTCATATTTTTGTACTTTTATGAGCAGTTCCGTCAAAATTTGCCGTTAATCACTCTTTATTTATAGAATTATTTTCACCTATCATTGTAAATAATTTGTATAATTTCGATGATCCAAGATACAAGCCATATATTTTCCATATTCAAAACTATTTGTTGATTCCTTTGTGTGAAATAATCAATCAATAAAACGTATACATCAATTTCTTTTCAGAGGGACGAATCCACGTATGGCTGACAGACGTGCTGACCTAGTTAATGTATCCAGGATGCTGTTTCCAAATCCTTCAGGGGCTTTGAGATCACCATGGTTACATTTTGTCGGTAAGATTTTATAAACATTTAACTGTATTCAATTTACTACTGGAATTTCACAATCGAGATGATTAATAACCCAATTCCTAGCGGAAAATATTCATGAAGAGCATAATTAATTATGGCATTGAATGGGTTAAAATGAGATCGATAAAGCGACCCCAGTTTTAGGAAGTTAGTGTTTCGGAGAAGAACTTGTGAAAACTTAAGAGAGGTCGAACGGTACATAGAGAGCTGATACAAAATTCACACCAAACTTCGCGGAGAAAGGTGGTGTGGCAAAGATCCATTAGAGGAGTGAAGATTCGTCAATCCATCAGTGTCCATATGAAGAGGCTCGTTCATCAGTCGGCAAAGGGAAGTTGATTGGGAGTGATGCTTTCTTTCGAATGGAGGATTATTTTAGGAAATTAATGAATCGGTACGTGAAAAGGATTAGCGATTATATTAATGGAGTTTTAGTATGGGCAAGAGTTGGTGCGTTTTATAAACACTGTATAGATAATAGAAGAGAAGTTTCTTTGTTTATATTTGTTCAAGTTTTATAATTTCTTTATTTTAATATAATTAATATAAATTCGATTTTTCAATGGGATATGAAATACGATCAATGCTTGTCGAGTTACTGTAGGATCACAATGGGACATTAATAGTATTTTATGGCGATGATTCAAAGTAATTACTAATATTCTATTTAATTTAATAACAGTTTTCATTATAAATTTCGGAGGATTTGATTTTTTCATATATAGTTTCCTCTTTTTTTTCCTACGATTTCTTGGCTTCCTTTTTGGAAAAGCAGGAATTATTAAACATATTGAATCATTTTAAAATAGAGTTAACTTATTTGTAGGTAAACTCTATTTTACAAAGAGTACTCGTTGAACATTATCTGTAGTAACCCACGTATGAAGTAACTTGATGTCAGAAGAAAAATAGTTTTCAGAACTTATGGAGAAACTAAAATTCCATCAACTTTTTCAATCACAAACTTTTCCGCGATTCCTACAAAAGTTTCCATGGGAATCATTTTAAATTTATCCTGCGCAAAAGCACTTTTGGTAAAAACAAGATGACGTAAGGGGGGAGGGAAAAGATGCGGAATGGATTTCCGAGGGTAGCTGTCTTGGACAAGCTGATGGGGAGGGGAGGCGTAGTTATTGATGAAGGCGGGGATTTAAGGAAAAAGCCGGGAGAGGCTGTGGAGGAAAAATTTGGGAGGAAAGAGGGTTTCTTTCTTAGGGGTGGGGATTTAAAAAGATGGAGTCTGTTGATATGGAAGAGAGAAGACAAAGGAAGAAGACGGATGAGGAGTGGGAATGTTTACGAAGCAGTTCTCGGAATGGAGCTTTCTATATTCGATGCCTTCCATCTTTGCTCGATCTTTTTCCCAACCTTTTGGGTCGAAAGGGGCTAATAAATGAATGATGGAAGGGGTATCATAAGACGGCGGTGGAGTAAATGAGTATAGGGAAGAAAGGACCATATCATATGGTTTAATATTACGAAATTTATTAACCTATAGTTCCATTACGTAATGGAAGCTATTTTAAGTTGCCAAGATTATGCAACCATGATCCATACCACGGAATTAACTTGCGAATTGAATGCCTTTAGATGTTCAGCTCTAACTGGCCTACTTAATGCCTAAGTTAGCATTCTTAATAATTTAAATGTATGGAAGTTTACTTAAAAAATCACAATAGATACAGTAGATTGGACAATTTTATTGCGTTAAAACGTTTAAATGTTTATACTAGAGAATAAGTAGACAGATAAAACATGGAAGTGCAAAATGTGATCTCCTTACTGCACAACTACATTTACAAACGCCTCATGTAATGTATCTAGTAAGTCGCAGAATATGATAAATTCCTCTGACTGACGAATATTCAAAATTCCAAGGTCTCGATCCAGCAAAATATGATAGTAAGTAAGGAACCGAGGAAAAAATATAAGCACGACTATTTTTAAGAGTGGATTGGAAGGCCTCTCAGGAATCTTCTGAAATTTAATTAAACATTGAAAACAATTTGGGGTGAACGAAAGAAGAAGTGAGATGGGGAGGATTATCAAGAGGAGGCGAATTCCTTGGGATTAATAATACGCTGAGGAAGTATTTCCAATTAAATGCCGAGTGCTAGGGGCGAAAAAAACAAGGTTTTGAGGGGTAAAGGTGTAGGGTTGTTTTACTGTTTGTATCGAAGGATGTACAGGAAAGACAATGATGATTCTTAGCAGTGGTACGTGACTGGAATGCGATACCTTATTCGATCAGAATGGAAATTTTCAAACAAGGAAAACAGGGGCTCTAAGGAGAGACACTTCCAAATGGTCGAATGTCTTGCATATAAAGTACTGGATATTAATAAAAACGAATAATGTATTTAAGATGATCATATCTAAGGAGACTTTATCTATAGTCACTTCTACACTTAAGAAACGTAATATGAGGACCGCAGTTATTCGTCATAATTTGGAATAGAGCTATTCTGATATTTATGTTTATTTAATAAGTTCAGATTAAAGGTTTCGCTCTAATATAGGGGATTGGTTGAGGTTCATTCATTATCATTAACATTTAGTCCCGATCTAAGTACTTTTTCAGCTGAAGTTCTTATCTTCCAATCATCCAAATCAAATTCAAACAGCACACATATCCTCCTGATATCCAAAAGAATATATGTGTAATATCAATTCTGATTGGAAAAAAACGTCTGAGAAAGTAAACATATGCAAAATACTTATTTTGAGTAAAAATTTAAGTAAGCATTTCTCACTTATTCATGCAATTATACTTTATATTAACTGTAAATGTTCCAACGAGCAAAGAAAAACTATAATGTGCTTTTTATGACTGAATAATTCTACAATTTGACCTTGACGTAAATTCATTAGACCCTTGTTTCAAGAAGAATATAAATGGAACAGTTTCAAAGTAAATGTACTTAGGTTTGGGAAGGGTTTGAGTAATAAGTAAAAAATACGTAGATTGAGGAAAGGGACCTCATTAGCACATATGCTGGCGATACCATTCCTACGGCTTTATAACAAACGAAAAGTTATTCATTCGCAACTTGAGGCAATATTTAAGTTTCACCTTTGTTGCTATAGACGTTTTGTAATCTCAACCACTGAATTTCGCAGAAGTTCGAAATTATGAAATATAAAATGGATTTGAGAAGAACAAAGGTCACTTCACATTGATGCGAGTCTCAAAGGATCTCCGTGGATCTTTTTCCAGTGATCAGGGCTCCTCCTTGAGTAAAAGAGAATACACGCCTCTACTTCTTATGCCTCTCCCTCTACTAATTAAAACCCTCCGAAACAATACGGACAGAAATCCATCACTGCCGTCCTACCAGGCGTCACATTTTAATTAAAGTCCCGGATGTAGACTGATGTAGAATGGGAGGCAGCTCAAAGGAGAATTAGAAGTAAGCGGAGATGGCGTCTCTGGAAAAAGGTCAAAGAACCAGAAGAAGCAGTGGAGCGGAAGAAGGGGAAGGCCGATGTAACGGGAGAGATTGTTTTGAAGGCGACCTAAGAAAAGAGGAAAAAGGAGGAAGTAAGAAGAAGGGGTTCCGAAGTAAGGGTTGGAAGCACAAAGGGTGCGGTGGGGGTATAGAAAAAGGGGTGGGCATAAGTTTCGAGAAAAGAGGTTTGTGATTGGGTCGTAACGGGAGAAGGGGTTGACGAAGGGGTGGGAGTAGAACAAAAGGAGTTTTAAAAAGGGGTAAGAAGTGGGAGGGATTGTTCGGCGGGGGTGCCCACCCTGTTTGGCGTTCGCCATACTCCATAACCAGACTCGATCTATCCATTTTAATTCCATCTCTTCTTATTTTGCTCTTCATTTCCCTTTACTTTGCTTGTTGCTCCTTCTCGCGGTAAGGGTAATTGATCGGATATACACACTGCGTTGCGTTGCCAACGTAAACAGTAAATATTGATGAATTAGTGGTTTCCGCGATTAGTCATCGAGCTGGATTGGGATCGATCTATATAAGATATTAGGGAATAGTATATCTTTTTCGTTTGTTTTTTCTCAAGAGCATTAATGATATAGTTGGAAATAAAAAGATAATCATTCAATACGCAGAACTTTCTAAATAAGGTCAAAGCCAGATATAACATGATATCCGTGATTTATACATATCTTCCACGAAAACATTCAACCATTTTATAGGGTTAATATTGTTCGATATTTATGCATTAATTAATGGAGAAAACATGTATTTAAAAACAATATATATTTATAGAACATAAAAAACTGGAATTAAGAGAAGTTATGTCTTTTAACTCAAATTTAAGATCATACAGATTAAAAGTTATGATCACATGGGTAGCAACCAAGGTTCTCCATTTCGTAAATAAATATAATGAAACTTATACACTCACACAAAACAATTATCCCGTTACGGATTGCTACTATCTTATATACTATGCATTGTAAATGTAACGTTTTAGAAATGAACCTTAAAGTGAAATGTCAGATGTTATTCTTAGAGACATACTTAGTATAAATAAAATATCCTGTAAAGATTTTCCTTGCTCTGTTATAAATTCTATTTAATACAACTGAGCTTTATAAAATATAGAAAATAATTAGATTTTACGTTATCTTACACTTATGTCGTTTATTATGGTTAAAAATGCCTTATTACCCAATCTAAGCTATTGTAGACACCAAACCACAGTGATATCAAGTATTGGGAAGATGGTTAAAAATGGTACATATAATAAACGTAGCGTTATGCCGTTAGAAGGCGACGCTTTGTAGATCGATAGTGAATGAAAGAAGACTAATTGGTAGATTCAGAAGAAAAATCTCCTCAGGTGGGGAAGCTAACGATGTGAGACGGAGAAAGATCAGAAACAAGGATTAAGTATTGGGTAGAACGTAAGAAGGGTAATATTAAGGAAGGCGGGGTAGACAGGGAAAGACAGTGTTAGATTCCCAATAGGGATGAGCGGAATTAGGGGGAAGTTGGCGGTGTGATGAAGGAAAGGGTCTACGTATCGGATTGGGTGGGAGAATGGATTTTATATGGCAGAGATGAGGATGAAAACCCATGTTGTGCGGGGGAGTTTTCTCATCTGAACCTAATTGCAATAATTTCTCATCCTTTCTTATTCGAACGAAGATGTCAGATTTCATTCATACGACGCCTCGAATTAAGACGAACCTTCGGATCCAAGCCATTCATTGTAAGCATCTATTTTAATCTGAAATTCAATGCATCAGCCCATATCTGCCTCACATCTCGAGTGTCGAGCATTCATGGAAGCGATTCCTTCATATTGATACGGGAGATAAATATCGGAGACTATATCGTTGACGTTTCGTCATAAAATACGAAGCTCCGTAATCGTTGTCATTCATTAAGCTCTCAGAGCTTACTCTCTCATCAATGACTGCATCTAATTAAAATAATGTGCTTAAAATTCATTCTTTTAGCTTGATTCATCGAGGGAAAAAAGATTTTTCTTCTTTCCGAAATTTTTTTATAGTGGAAAAATTAATTAGCCTCCACGATAAACGATACGAGCTTCGCTAGTGATTCATTCTGACAGCTTCTTATGTAAGGGATACCTTGAAGAAGATGCATGTCTTAAGATATCCCTTCTCCCCTAAACCTTTAGAAACCCTTTCCTGGTTTTCCTGTTTCCTGTAGTTATTCGTGGATCTGCTTCTCAAATCATTTGTCACTCCTCTGTTACATACCCCGCCTCCAAAACATGATCCTTCCTTAATACCTAGAAACCCTCCCTCTTTCTCCGTTTACATTATTCTTCTTCTAATTCCATACGGACTCCCTGACATCTTGTTTTACGACCGTAAATACAGTATCCATTGTCGCTGACGTCATTATTATGCTAGATAAGATAGCGTGCCTTTTTATTTGAATTTTCGGAAATGAAGTACGCAAAGTTTAATTTGCGTGTGGATCATTCTCTTAAGTTTACGACTACATAATGTTTACTATTCCTGTATATTCTTAAGATATTATTGGTTCAAACATTAAAATCGTGTATCTACTAAGAGGCGGGGAAAAAATCCGCAATTGAATCATTTTGAATTGAATCAAAGAAAATATTCAAAACTATTCAAAAGATATTTTGTACGACCAAAGAAATAAGTCAGAGTAGTCATTAGTGAGAATTCTACAGAACTATTCTCATCCAGTATTTTAATAGGCTAAGAAAGAAAACATTAGACTATTTATATACATTAGTAAATACTGCTTTACTGCGTGCAATGCTTTGATTTTTTTCAGCGTGTCAAGTCTTCCCGGATTTTTCCCATGTCTCGGAAAATTAAGGATAAATTTCAATTTTTTTAATACCAAAAAGAGCAGCTTATTCCATTAAACCTCTCTTCCAGGGTTAATATTTCAAAAAAAGAATCTCAAAAAGAGAGAGAAAAATAATCTCGCCTTTCAAAAGTGCTAAAGTTGATGAATATCGAATTAGTCACCGAAATTAAAAGAGAGCTCATTTTTTCGAGAGTGAGAAAACACATTCCGAAAGAAGAGAGAAAAACACGTAAAAACGCTTTCGGGATAAAATTAAATCGCCAAAAAAAGTCTGGAGATAAAAAAAATGGGGAAGCAGAGGGGTGAGTGAGATGTTCCCTGTGAAAGGCAGACAAACATCTCCAGCGTTAAAAAAGGGAGAAGATCTGGTTTGGAAAGAACAGAAGGGATGTGGAAATAAAGTCGGAAAAGAGAGTAAGGAAACAAGTGAACGAAAGTAGGTCTAGTATCTCTTACAATAGTAAGCGTGTGTGGGAATGAAGCTACGAATTAGGAGGGCAGTGGCCGTCAGAACAACAGGTGGTGGACCCTCATCCCTAGAGTCCGTTCCTTTCGTCCCCTCCCACGTTTTGGACGATGGCCACCAGGGGACAGCAGTGGCGAAGGTCAGGTTGGAATGGGACGATGTAGTACTTGGGAGAGTTAAAACAGTCTGCGTCCTCATTTCCCGAAACTCCGACCAAGTTCTGGGCAAATTAGATTAAGTGAGGGTATCCTAAATCACGCGGCTTGCTGAAAGTTTCCGGAACTTTATTTTTCTCATAGTTCCTTTCTTTCTTCGTTTGTGTTATATCGCAGTAATATGATTACGAATTTGGAGATGGGATTGGAATATGATTGAAGACGCATTCCGAGATAAAGGTGAAACTTAAATTGCTTTTCTGTTCCCAATTTCTTACTCAAGCGAAAAAATTGAAAGAAATTAAGAATACATGAGCTTTATACATGTATGTGAATTCATTTCTTTAAATTAAATTTTATATTTTCTGAAAATTTTATGATCTATTAGTTGAGAATTAAATATTTCAGGCACATATTGATAGTAAAATAAACTAAGTTTTTAGTTTGATAAAATTAAATATTATTAAGTTTACTTATTATTAGCTAGTAAAAGATAGTTCTTTATTGTTTGCAATAAAGAGTAAGGAGTATTCTTACTTATAGTATTGTTTTTCAAAATACATTCACTTCTATGAAAATCATTGCATACCAATGACTTCGACGTTAATTTAATTGAAAACTTCCCTTGCATATTTTATTGAAATATGTTCAGTTTTTTAATATTATTGATATAATATCTTGTTACATCAGCAAAAAGATAAATTGGTACATTATTTGAAAAACAGTGACTTTGTATTAAATTTTCTTATTATTTTTATTGTTATTGATTAATAATTTATATTATCTTAATTATATTTTCCGATATATTTTTACTTATATTTTATAACTATCCATACAATTTAATTAGAATTAATAGTTGAACCAAAGTAAATGGAATATATCCGTGATTGGTGTGGTTATTTTCAGACGGTCATTTGTTTCGTCACTCCATTAAAGGGCATAGAGGAATAGGGATTAAATAGGAGTACAGAGGTCAATGGCAAGGACCCTTTTGAGGGGAGTGAAATGGTGGGTGTGAAAGCGGGACACGTGGAAGTTTCGGGGAAATGTCGTCCTTGTTCGATTAGTCTCATCGCGTGAGACAATTGAAGGGTGCGCCTTTTGGTACTCCCTGCGGGCACCTAAGGATTTTGGGACTTGCGTGTTTTCGCACACCGAGTGTTGACCGCTAACAAGGTGCTTAAGGGTTTGCCCAAATATACTACACGACGATCCGTGACAATTCACTTCCGTTAACAAGGGTCCACTCTTTCCCGAATTTTTCAAAGGTGCTGAAATAAGGGCATCTGGAGGTAGCTAATGAAGTTACACCTTAGAATCGACGCTAACTGTTGAAGAGGTCGTGATCCGTGATTATTGGGCACGATTGCGGGAATGTATTAAATACTAAGATCGCTCTGATTGATGTCATATTTATCGTTAATCACTAAATTGGTGCTTTTTTTGGATATGAACTTTAAAAAAAATTCAGATTTGAGTTTTTTACAAAGCTCATTAATCCATATTGTATTCATACAACATGAAAAAGAGAAAGTAAATAATAATAAATAATATATATACCAACGAAGTTTGATACTCTATTTCATTTACAGATAAACTCTTTAATATCTTAATTGGTTAAATTATACTTCGAAAAGTGACAAAAAATGAATATTTCTTAGCATGAATACATACTTTCTACATTTGTAATTTTCAAATTATAATCTATCCTTATAAGTTTTTTATAATTCAAAATTATTATTTTTGGGCAATGCATTGCTGAATATAAAAAATACATGAAAGTGTATTCGTCCAAAATTACAATCGTTTCCACTAATTAGCCTTCGCGTTGAGCAAATAATTGAACAATACTTAGTCAATATAAGATCATTTTATTTTATAACATACCGATGACCTTCGATTAATTATTATTTCCCAACTGAAGAGAATTATGGAGTAAATCTGATTCCTGAATATACTTTTTGAACGTAAAAAACACCTAAGCTTATATTTATCCTGACGCTTCTGCAACCCGCATCTCAAGCGTGTATGTAAATTTGTATAATCTCCAGGGGTCAACATAAAAAAATCTCATCTTCAAGACAAAGAACATATGTTCCTCTCATTCCGAATTAATATCGAACCCTGTTATTGTTTTCCTTTTTGTATTTTTCTGATGGCCATTTAATGGCGCCAATTTGTCATAAACGATTGATACGCAGGGATTCATCCGTATAAAACCATCGAATTCTGCACCATTTATGCCAAACATATCAC
The DNA here is from genome assembly GCA_020796165.1 of Pantala flavescens. NCBI lineage: Eukaryota > Metazoa > Arthropoda > Insecta > Odonata > Libellulidae > Pantala > Pantala flavescens. The sequence continues at coordinate 31,328,288 of CM036884.1, read as the reverse complement.
TTCATTGGTTACGGAATTTATTTCGTTCAATCACAAATCATCACCTGTGCACACAAAAGCAAACCAATTTCTCCAACCCCTTCCACCACACACATTTCAAAATTGAAAAGGAAGAGAGACAATTGCCTCTGCGATACAACTTTGTGACCCCTCCTCGTCCACCTTTGATTGACTGGTCACAGGTCGACCGCAGTCGGTGACAGGGGTCGACAAATATAAACGAATAGGATCGGTGAAATAGGATTACACTTAGATAACAGTTAGGTACCAATTAGGTAGGAGATCATAAAACTAAATAAATGTCTTTGTATATTAGAAAATTAATTAAAACCGTTAAAAATAAAAAAAATCCCTTCTAGTAATAGTTAAATATAATTTATTAAAAATTATTAAAAACAATTTTTTCCCAGTCCTATTTTATTTCGCTGGATTCCGTCAATGAAATCATATTATTTCAAAGTTTAAGTCCACTTATCCTTTAAATCTTGTACGTTTTTTCTTTCGAATATATAAACGATATCTTTCCTATAAAAATAACTAAGTATGCATAGGATTGTGTAAATTTTAAAAGATTACTAATAATAATTATTTGTGTAATCAGAAAAATGACGATAATGGTTTTTTACGTTCCATTCAATAATTATAATTCATTCACATGGCTTAAGGTGTAAGGATAACTGATCGGTGAACAACTTAAAATTCAGCCGTTTTAAAAGTAAATGTGGTGTAAAAGGTACGCGTGCAATTGGACAAGTGTCGAGTGGGGCGTGAAAACAGCGATGGAGGGCCATTCTCTTGAGATGGCTCTGAAGGAATTAAATGAGCTGGTATAGTTATGGTGGGGATGGAATAAGTGCCACTGTATACACAAAGTGTACTTGGTGAGATGGAAGTGTAAGCCATATCATTGTATTCGAGAGAGTTTTCTGAGGTTATTAAAGAAGGGGGAATGTGAGACTATTCTTAGTTCGGAGGGATTCCTTTCGCCGAATCCTTTGGGAATCCTCCTCGGCCATGTTTTATAGTCCCCTTACTGAGTGTCATCCTATACTTGACAATTTGAATAATTTTGCATTTAAGGAAGGTTTTCTACATGACGCTTTCCTCTCCATAAATTTGATTCGAAATAGCATCATATATTAGTTTTCAATACTTCTTAAGTGAATACCAAATTCAAAAGTTTGTTTTCCGTTGTTCCAAAAAGAATCGCATTGTAATCATTATTACGATTTTATGCATTTTACTTGCATATATGAACATCACTAATCATTATTATTTTAATCCAACATATTGCTCAATTATTTCATCTTCATTCGCATAGAAAATCCAAGGTTATATATATCGTATATCAAAGGCAACATTGGATACACTCTTGACTCTTCTATTTAAACGAAAATATAAAAGGACCATACATACATGTTTTACTCGGTAATGAAATTTTGATGAACAAATCAGTAACTAGTTACTGATGAAAAAGAATTGAATTCTATTTTTGTAATTTGTGGAAATCGTACTATCCAGAATTAATTGTAATTATAAAATCGTTTTGGTTAACATTTTTGGGATGTATTCATGGTTATTATTGAAGGATAATCCCTCAGTTGAATACATATTACGCTCAAAAATATTTACATAGTAATATTAAATAGGGTATAAAAATTTTCTCTCCAAAACTGGAATTTAATATTTATTAAAATGAGATGATTAATAGAAGGAATAATTATAGTATCCTTAATTACTATCCTACGCTATTACTAGAATGATTGATCTATTAACGCTTAAAATATTCGTACTTTCATAGGAGAGTTGAGTTAAATCCCAAAAGCCTAATAAAGTCTTAAGGGGACTCTGCACTAAAATTCCATTAAGAGGCGAAAAAATCATGATTATATTTTCATAGCCGTCTATCTTGTGGAGAGGGAAATAAGAAAAAAGGAATTTCGGGGAAAATTGAAGGCGGAGGGTTTAGAGGGAAGAAGGGCTGAATAAAATAAGGAAGGATAAAGGAAGGAAAAGTCTGTGCAAAGTCAAATTAAGGCTGGCTCCAATCAGTCGGCTGGGATGAAGGAGGCGGGAAAGAAGGTAAAAGGGTGGGGTTCGAGGGAAATGTCAAGGGAGAGTGATAGATGGAAATAAGTGAAACGAGTTATGCGCCGGATTGGAAAAGTGGGGGCAGAAAAACTCTCTAAACTTCGCAGATCCCTGAATAGACGTCAGAATTTCGGTAAACAAGCCCTTATTAAGTTCGGAGAAGGTGATTACTAATGGACTTTTTTCAAAGGACGTAATCAGCGAAATCTGTAAACAGTTGATGTAACAGAAGTTTTTCAAAAATTTTATTGATGAAGTTACATAATCGCCAGTTATTCCGCTCTTAATACAGGGTACAAGTAACAATAGAATGATAAACTCTCGGGTTGTTTCATGAACTTTGTCGTAATAATATCATCGTAAATATCGCATTTATATCTCTTGATACACAATTCTTCTTTCTTTTGTTACATATATTCTTACTCGTGAAATACAGTCGCAGTGAAACTTTAATATTCCGAAAATGTAACATTTACTGATTTAAAGTAATTTCTGGCTTCAGAAGACCTCGATGGAGTCCATTTTTGTATGAACTTTACGTTAACACAGACGGGTAATGAAGAAAAAATCAACATTCTTTTATGATATAGCTGAACATGAAAAGTAACTATTTCTTCCATCTTCAATCAGATAGTAGGTTAAATTACACATATTATCAAAACCTCAATCTATAATATACACGTCTAATAGCGAGAGATGCTGTATCATTTCCTTGGGAGGTATGTGACATTCCCTTAGAAACTTAAAAAAATCGAGATAATTGCTCCGAAGGAAATAGGAAAGCGTAAAAATGTTAACTAGCGCCCATTATGTAAACCGGAGAAGTTTGTGCAGTAAAAAGGCAGTACACCCTAAAAGAGGCAATCTCCATTTCACGCTTAGCATTCGACTCTGCACTTATTTTTTTGCGAACGACTTCCCCTCTTCGCCCCCCCCCATTTCCATTTGCAGGGTTCGTTAGCATTTCTTACACCGCGTGTGACTAACGGTCGACAGGGGCGGAGGGGAAAAAATGTTTAAGTCGAAGGAGGAAATTTGAAAGGGCAAAAAGGTGGAGAGGAATTAAAAAAAGATGGCAGCAATGAAGGGTATTAAGTTGGAATTTTCTCAAGAAGGAAAAGGGGAAATGACGTAAAGGGTTTCTTGAGAAAACGTAGAAATTCGAGAAAAGGTTTTTGTGAAATATTTAGACGCTATTAGATGTTCCAGATATTTGCAAAGAGCGCCCGACCCCGGCTAAAAGGGTCTTCGCTTTTAAATAGAAAACAACGAGAGAATTTTTCACTCTTGCAACGTTCTACGAAATGCTCATGAATTTTTAAACATTCGAATTTGGAAAGAGTGTTTTAGTGAAAGAGTTGGGATGAAGAGATAAAAATATTCTCCGAAAAACCATCTCCACATCATGCTGATATATTTCAATAATAACAACGATTCTCCTTTACTTTTAAGTCCTTAAAATTTACTAATAGGATAGTATTTTAGGAACATCATACGATCACAAAAATAACTTAAAACTAATAAATCAACTAAAAACTATAATCGGCTGTAAAAATAAAAATTTAAGTAAACATTACATTCACTTTGTGTCTTACGCATGGTAGTATTTTAGACTAATGAATCGAAAAATCAATGACTTGAAGCTGTCTTTCAGAATATTTTTTATTCAGCAATTAATTTGTAACTGTTTTTTTTATTGGTTTGAATTGACTACCTGAAACCCATTGCAATCGAAACATTCTCAGCAAGTGCATTTCTGTAACAAACAAATATTTGAAACGTTAGTAACTTAATTAATCGGAAGGAAAATATCTGATAACATTCATAAACATTGTTTTCAAATAAAATCCTTTGGAATTGTGAAATGAATCCTTAAGGTTTACCCACTAATCTAGAAATTCATTCCTCGATTTTAAGTTTAAGAAACTGGAAAAATATCCAGTACCTCACTAATTATTAACTATGAGTTGACGAAAAACAAAAATAATAACTCTCAAATCCACTCATGAAAGCATCATTTGGAAAATCTGCCTGCGTCTGATGCTAAATATTGAGAGTCTGTGGAAATTCGGAGACGGCAATAACGGACGAGATAAAAAATAAAATAAGGAGTTGGAACCGACGTCAGCGCAAGAGGGAAGGTGGGCGTTGCCTTGGAGAGATAAGAGATGGGGAAGAAGTATATCCTTGGAGGAAAAAACAACCCCAAATGGAAGGAGGAATAATTAGGGAAGATGTGGTACTTGGAAAGAAAGAAGGGGGACTAAAAGCATTGTCGCTTGAAGGAGAGGATGAATAAGAGAATAGGGAGGGGGATGCAAATGAAGGAAAGGGGGTCATCCCAGGGAGGGGGTGAAGAAAGAGAAAATGGCAGACGAAAAGAGCTTGTAAAGGTCTCCTCCGTGGCCAACGAAGACTAAAATACACGAGGAAAATATCTCCGAAAGATGGGAGAAAAATTCAAAATCCCAGTTAAATGATGTTTCTCCATAATCATTATACAAGTTAAAAGCTGGGATGCTCTATAAATTAAAATATAAAATTAAAATTATAATGAATCATAGATATTATTGAAACGGAAAATCATGTTCGCTATTCATTTATCGAAAAATATATAAAGTTCTAGTGAATGGATGTCAATTGATTTTAATCTATGTAATATATGAAATTTGGTAAATAAATAAAATATGAAATTTGAGAAATAAATAAAAACAGGCTAAAGCTTCAACAATCTTTCTGGTCTCAGAATTCTATGGACGACGATCTTCCAAAATAATACGAATGAATTATCTGTTTCCTGGCCTTCCTTTACTCGATACTTCTTTCCATATCTTCTATTTACGCTACCAGTACTTTTACTTAAGGAGTCAGTATTGATTTTCCTTCTAAATATCCTTAAAATATCTGGTAATTATATTCGTAGAAAATATTCGGTGTGGAATGTAATTATTTCACTTAAAAACTAATATTGATGTTTGTTGAAAATACCCAAACTTAGGATGCATGTGATTCAAATGTAGCCAAGCCAAGCACACTACATTAATTATTGATAATTTTTAGGTGACTTTTTCTTAGATGATGAAGGATTTAAGATACGCGACATAATTTTTGTTATTGCAAAGCTTTTAGTATCTGAAATTAATTATAATTATATTTAACTTTCCAGTAACTATAATAATTAAAAAATGGATTCAAGGCTATTTCATTAATATCGATTCTAACTAAAGTGATTGACATCTGAAGGCAAAATGATCGAAAGTAAAATAAAGTTTGAGATTAGATAAGAAATAAATGAATAAAAAAATAATGTCAATTAAAATCAGGTTATTTTCTCAAAACACATACTTACGGAACATTGATCTTTAAACATACTTAACGGATGTCTAAAACTGTATGATCGATAAGTTAAATCTCCAAGTCTATTTCTAACGTATAAGATCTGGTTCCCGTTAAAATGACCGAATACGTAACATAACCAAGAATTCGTCTTCTTCTTCCGAAGAGAATTTATTTAATTGAAATGAGTTCGCAGCGAAGGCGTCTATAAGATATCTGCTCGGGGCGATTCCTTTGATATTCCAATGTCTGGAGCAGGAAATGAAGGATGGAATTATTGTGCAATAAAGCAGCTCGCGAATGATAGCTGTGATCCCTAAATTGGAATTCGTTTTAATGGCGCCGAATGCTTCGAAGAGAATATTGGAGAAATAAGACACGTTTAGGACACAAGCCCAGGAACGGGAGGGCATATTTTAATTGCGTTCATTTTAGTGCTCGTACGTGCTTCTAGAATCGTATGCTATGAGCAAGATGGCATGATCATTCTTTTCCTATTGTATATCACCTAAACTTGCTTTAGAATCTTTACTGTGAGTATCAATATGTTGATTGTTTACTCGCAAATTACCGATCTAAATGACTTGGACGATCATATTTCTTCGTATCTAGTTCTGGTCAAATGATAATTCCAGATGTTACGGGATGTACCTTATTTAGGACGATATTAGTTCTGATTTTTTCTGTTAGCTGAAATAGTATCCCGGAAATAAGATATCAATCAGAAATTAAAATGATTTCCTATAAACTGTAGAAAAATACTATTCCCTGCATACATGGATTTCAAATAACCCCCACCTTCTTTCTTTTTAAGAACATAGTTCAGATGAGCCTTTATTCAGATTTGTGTTCAATCTGCAGCTGCTTCTCCTAAGGGACTCATTCAAATGATAAAACAAACGTATATTTTTCCGTTAAATGTACTCTTTAACCTTTTATTGGCTTCGAGACGTTATCCTTTCGTGAAATTCTTAACGACGCGTAAAATGTCAACGAATTCATCGGGCATAATGTCAAGGATTGACATTTCTCGAAAAAACATCTTGCGATAACGTGCTGATATTTCTCAGATCTGCGCAATCTTTCGATTTTCACACGCACCACCTGAAGAGACAATCGATTGCATCACGAGAATTACATCCGATGCATTTTGAGTCGAACCAATTCATTTAATATTTAAATAGAACTGTTGAATGAAATTAGGACTTTAACTGGAATTTCATCATCCTCATTACTAATACAGGGTAATTCAAATTAAAATTACACGATTATATAATATTTTGGCTTTTAGATTAAGATTTTTCTATTTTTATTGTATATAAAATTTATAACTGTGTAAATGCACAAACTGTTGTTTCTAAAACAAATAAATACGAATAGAGAAACCAATCATGCTCAAAATTTTCCTCGTATAACTACACAAAGTAGCTCACTTATTTCGGTTGTACATCTTTATCTTCAAAACCCTTTCTTTACTTTAACTTTTATTATTTGAAGCTATTCGAGTCTTACCAAAATAATGTGCGTATTGTTTCTTGTATATCAGAGAAATATCAATCTAATTTTCGTACGCTTCTTCCATAAGAAACATACAATTCTAGAAGTATCGATCGACCTCATTAGACGAGAGATAATGTTTTAACGAATGCCTTATCGGAATTCTTCGCGGCACAATCGGGGCAGCACTTGACATAATTCCACCTCAAAAGAAGCTCATAATTTAAGAGAACAAAAGGCGCACAAGTTGGAGCAAGTATCGCTTAAAGCGAGTACCTCCGAGGGAAGATAATCGCGACGGAAAAAAGACTTGACGTGATTAAGCGAAGCTGAAAGGTTGGAATGGAGATTGAGAAATAGTGACAGGCGAAACAAAAGAGGCATAGATAATGGAATCTGTAACAGTACGAAAAAACAAGGCACTGAGATAAAGTCGATGGGAGGAGTTGGCAGGGTATTAAGTTTGAGGGTTTCTGAAGGTAAAAAGAGAAGGGATAAAAGTTGAAACGAAGGAAGTGCCCTTGGGAGGCGCCTAGGAGTTTGGGGGGGAGGGGACGGAATTTTATTATCAAGCCCGGGATTGGACGAAAGGAGTATTGCCACCCACACTCCCCTTTTTTTTATTTTTCCCCTCCAAAGCGAGATTCGCCTCCGAAAGGACCAACTTCTCCCGCTCCAATCTCTCCGTCATCTTCTTTCTTTATGAACGTCTTTTTCTTCCCCAAGGCAGGTCCCTTCCACCATTCATTTCATATTCTTAGACTTTGGAACCTTCTCTTTTTATTTCCGTGTGTGTTTTCAAGACTTTTGGCGATTTTAAATTAATGTGCTCTATTGCCGAAGGCGAGCTTTTAGTTTTTCTCTCTTTAAAGGCCTTTTCATTGCTCAACTCAAAGCAGCTGCACTTCCATCTTTTTTTTTTCTTTTGAGATGATAGTACTGATAAACTCATCGGAAATCAATGTCTAACATGAAGTAATCCTTTCAAAAGAGAAATTCGATTTTTTTCTTTCTGATCTGAAAACATTTCTGATCTATCAATTATCCAACTATTCCTGAAAATTGGCTTTAAATTAATTTTGAATAAATCAAAAATTTTGAAATATTCAGATACAGTATTCTCGCTAATCTAACTGGAAAATATTCGCTGTGGTGGTATTATACTTTTATGGATATTTTTAATTTATCACATAATGATAATAATAATGTATAGTACGATTACCAATACAACAACATATTTATTCCTTTATGAAAATTTTTAACTTTACACTTTATTGCTTAAATCAGAGAAATTTTATTCTCGATCTAGTATTGCAAGATTTATATATTTTTATAGATTGTAACTTGCTTTTAAGTGAAACCAAATTTTGAGAAATTGATGAACAACATTAAGATTCATTTATCCAAGTAAAAGTCAGAATATGAGCCATATATATATTTTTATCATCCTCTCAACTAAGAGCAGTAACATAGATTTACAACATTTTTTACGTTATTCCACGGGATTCGTTTTACTCCGCATCCCTAAAGCTCCGAATAAAGACCTATGTATGTATGTATGTGAAGCGATTTTTCATTAAAACTCCCCTCCGAGTCTTTCATTTTTATCGTCAGAATCCCCTCATATTTTTCGCGGTTTATGTCCCTCGTTTTTAAAAAGTGCCGCACTCGGAATCCACACGTTTTTCACGCATTAAAAGTCCCTCCGGAGCTACTTAATTATTTTTTCCACCCCAAGCGTCGCTCTCGAATCGTAAAGGCTTTATCATATATATTTCCTTGATTTTTTTCCCTTCTTAATTAACTCTTCGCTTTATCGCTCCTCTCGTAAATGAGAGAACACGTTCTCTCGAAGAATACTAACGACCGAAGGAAAGAATCTTTTGCATGCAGATTCACTCCATCATAACCCATCGCTCCCTTTCTCCATTAAGAGCCCACCGCAGACCCTTTGAACGTCTCCCTGATGTACACTCTCCTTTAAAATGCCATTCCGATCGATTTTTCCAAAGGAAACGTCGATGTTTCTTCTCAGCGTGGTTACTTATAAACAGGTAAAACATTGAGGGCTTTCACTACTATTTATGAGTATCTTGAATAGCTGTAGCTGAGGATTATATTCCATTACTTTCAAGCACATAATTCTCCATATTCATCTGTTTAAATTCTGCTTAGGTTTATCCTAAATATTATGCTTTTCGTTGAAATAAGAATCATAACCTTCTGAACGTTTCTATGAATCGCATCACCTTTAAACTGAAGACCAACAAATTATAGCAGTAACTCACTTTTTAAACGGTAAAGCTTTATCTCTCATGAGTTATTACAATAGATATCTAAAACATATACTTGAACCAGCGTAATACGAATGAAAGAGCATTAGGTAAGCAAATTGCTTCCAAATAGTTAGAATCCTCGAGAAAATTTCAACTTCGTACGGTTTAAGGATTTGAAGATTCTATTAAAAATTACTTAGCAAATAATAATGAAGAGAAATGTATAATTTCGATACGCAAAGACGTCTTAGCAACTACGGTAAATTATCGATTTCCGCAACTCTTCAAACACGCCCATCTTGGGTATGAAAGAAGAGGCATCTCATTTCAGCAGGATTTCATTTCTTCTGCTATGGACGCCACTCGATCGCCATCTAAAGCAGATCCTCGTCTTACTTCTTTCCCCTCCGGAGACAGAGAATGACTCCGCAGCCCCACCCTCTTCTTTCGCTTCCCAGGGTCCAACCCTCTTTCTTCCTCCCCCTCTTGAATGCTAAACACACCCCCTCCCTTCTTTTTACCGACCCTTTTCCAACTCCGCCGCCATTTTGAAGTTCTTAATATTTCGCCAAAGGGCAGACTGGGGAAGGGCCATAAAAAGGGCATCTTCAGCATCCCAAGGGTGTTCTTTTCTTACTGCGTCGCTCGTAACTCAATAGTTACCTTCGGATGGACTGTTGGCGATTGTCTCTCCCGCGCACGCCGCGGTTTTGATCATCACACGGAACGTTAAACTCGAAGCACTTATGACTTGGTGCCTCATCACTCATCTGGGACACCTCCTTCCAGCGCTATCTTAAGAGGACATTAAAATGGGCGGCTCCCCCATGTTGTTCTATGGAGCAGGAAGTCATTGAAATAGTGGAAAGGATGTTTGGGTAGTGGGTTATCGTAGTGTTGGGGGGGTCCGTGTTTTTTCAAGTTGTTTATACGTTCCGGTACATTGCTGCCTTTCTCTGTTCCGGTATTGCTAAATAAATATTTGGGCTCGATTTAGATGTTAATACTCTGTGAACTAGCTTAGATATGTTTCTCTTAAGAAATAGTTTGAGATGTATAAAAGTGTTTTAATGGAAAAGTGAGCAAAAAGAAATAATTTTATACTTTTCACTAGCAGCACAGAAAAATAGTTAAAGACAGAGATATTAAACATCGATGAAAACAGTTATTAAATACATTATAAATGTTGAACATCCAGATCACACGTGATGCAAAAGTTATTTTCATTCGTAATTGAATATAAGTAGGACATGATGAGCACGTGAAGCTATTTATTTGAGTAGTTACGACTTATTGAATCAAATGGAATGAGGTGACAAAAATAAAATTAGCATTTCGAAATAATTTATTTCTCAAGTTCCTGCGCTTCGTAATTAAGTACGCTACGGTGGAACTCTCTCGTGATTAGCGTGAGAACTCATTTATTATCAAAAGCGACAAAAGAGTGAATATCGCAAATCCATCTTCGAGTGGAAAATTTCGCACAATTCCCATGATGGCGGTCGTTTCCCTCGATACGTATCTCTACGATACGAGGCTCTATTTGCATCTTCGCATCGAAAAATCTTTCGGAAGATTAAAAGGGAATTCATCGGAATCGAAACTAATTCAAGTCGTCGAGGAACAATAATCCTCGAGATAATTAATGACTCATCCGCTCCCACTTTTTCCCTTCGCAAACTTTCGATTCGCAATCATAATAACCCCACGCTCATTAGTCTAAAGTTGCGACGGCGAAAAGTTGGCAACGAAACGTCGGGAAAATTGAACCATTTTTTGCCGTATTTTTTGCGCCCATTCGTCTTAAAACTTTCTTCCTCCGTTTCTCGTGCGGAATCTTTTAACCCAAATCCAATTAGGGAATGCTCCGTGGTTCGGGGAAATTAAAAACAAACAACTGAACGGGAAAAAAGCCACGATCGAGTTTAATGCGAAAGGAGTTGCCGGAATAGAAAAGAGAGATTATGGAAAGAGAAGTTGGGGAATAAAAGTGGGCGGAGAGAAACGATTCCCATCTGGAAACTTTGAGCTCGCCTTGTTATACGCAGAACGCATGACTGACTCGAATATCGTTAGAGTGAGTTCAAAGAAAGAGGAGAAAAGTTGAGGGTAAAATGTTCGACCGGGACTGTCGAAGAAAACTCTCGAAATGAGGAAACGGTGAAATATGAAAGGCTGTATGAGAAGTAAGGAGCTTTAATGAGTGTGGGGGTGGGTGAAGATTCGAAATGGAGAAATGAAATTGGGAAGGAGGGGGGGGGCAGTGGATGGATGGGGGAGGATTGGGATAATTCCTCGCCTATCAATCCAATGCCTCTCTTTCCATCTCTTCTTTCCCACCCCACTCTCCTTTCCCACCCACACCCTCGTTCTGATTGGCTCCTTAAGATCTGAAGTATTTTCCAGAAAGACAATCCGACTGATGGGTGGGATAGATAACTATTTTGAGTGGGATGTCTTTCCATAGCTCCAGGCAATCATTCCTTTTTAAGGATCGGTCCATTAAAAGTGTGCCTCTGGCAGTAAAGAATTATTCTCCTCGCGAAGTTTCCGAAATAAGAAAAACGATTATTTTTGTTGGAGTTGGGAGTGCCTAGAGCTTTAGCGGAAGGCATCTGTGTCACCGGATTGGTTGAGATTTTAAGGACTAATTAAAATTAATTGGAGAGTCTTAGAATGAACTTCAGAATATTTTACGCGCTTATTCCCATCGTTAAATAACTGTATTTAATGAGCGAAACTTCTGAATATGACTTCTGCGAATTTCGTACGGCGAATATCTGTTTGACTCTCTATACTGATAGAGTATTTAATATAAAGTAATAGGGCAACTCTATCAAGAATGACGTAAATATTTCAAACGCAGCAAACAAAATATATCATTAAATTTCTTACCCTTTCACAAATACATTCTCTTGAGCAGATTATAATATTAAAATTGTTCCAATGCTCTTCTTATTCAAATATAACCTCAATCAATAAAGTCCACATTTTGTATTTTAATAAGTTCTTTCGTTTATTAATTGAAATTATGTTTCAATTCCATTTATCGATAGAATAGTTGGTATTAAATAAATGCTTACCCATTTAATCAAATAAGACATTAATATCTGTGTATTTCATTTCATAAGGCGAAATCAATGAACTGTATACTGGTTCAAGGAAATAATCTCTTCCATTTTCTACGAATAATGCTTCATTTATAAAATACTTTTCTTTACAGTTATTCTGAAATTGCATATATTCAACTATTAATACACAAGAGTACTTGATTGTAACATGAATTACAACATAAAAATTTTCCATGATTCTACATAATTTCGCAGAAATATTCCCTATTATTTAGTGATGAACGACCAAATAGCGCATTTGCATAGTGATTACGAGAGACTTAAGTCAAGGACTATTTCATATCCGAAGAGATATTGGAGAGGAAATCAAGATTTTTTGGCCTCTCGTGAAACCCGCCGAAGAAATGCAAATGTATCTTCCAAGGAAGTCATCAATCAACACCCACAGTAAGATCATCTTTCCGATTATTCAAAATCCAGAACAAAGCAGACATAAATCCTTTCGGAAAACAAAAACAGCTAAGAATATATGACGGTCTTAAAGCGCTAATAGGCTAAGAAAGGCGAGTGTTTTGATGCGAAACTCATAATTCAGATTAATATTCCTCCAACGGACGCCATTGTTTAATTACCCAAGTCTTCCATCACTTTAACGTTCAATTAACGGCGGATTCTTTTTCCGATGGACACGAGAAACTCCGAACGAAAACTCGTCCGTAATTAGTTTGGATGTGTTTGGAGGAGAAGAGGAGGTGGAGATATTGCTCCAAAATTGTCTCTGGCGCAGCGATTTCTCACGGAGTTTTTCCTCTCGACTTCCATTCCTCATAACAGGATATAAAAACGAGTACTCCCCTCGCAAAGACCAACACCTGAATCCATCGTCCTCTTTTCCGCCTCGATTATACGCGCGTCCCTCATCCATGTCCTCCAAATCATAAATAATGCGTCCTTTATCAAACGCTCCTTCTGCTACGCCCTCGATTTTTCACCCGAAACCAAATGAATGTCTTCCCACTCCGAAATAAGAAGGGGGAGGGAAAAAAGCGAGAGCCGAGGGAAAACTTCCTTCATCTAACTTTTCACACCCATTTGCACTTGGGAGGTGGAGGGGGGAGCGAAACTTGGTTAGGGAAGTGACGAAAGGAGGGGTGGGGGAGGGTGGGAGAAGGAGGGGAGGTGGACAGGGAGACTAAGGAAGTAGGGGAGGTGGGATTTGGGCGAAAGAAAATGGAAGAAACGAGGGAAGGGTTGAGCAGGAATTCTATGAAGGAGGAAAGTAATGTAAAAGGGTTGTAGAAAGTAAAGAAAGAATTAAAGAAGGGGTTTAGAAGTAAAGAGGAACTCTTTTTTGAGGAAAGAAGGACAAAAGTAGAAGAGCGAAGTTGAGGAAGTGAATAAATATAGAAAGAAGAAACTGAGGAACGAACTTGAGACAGAATGGAAGATTCTTCTGTTATATATGTTAAAAGTAAAAGAGGAAATACCTGTAAAGAGAAGGAATAAGTAGATGAGAATATATATGAGAATTTGGATAACAGCTGTTTAGCTATACGAATAAGATAACTCTATAGAATACAGATTAGTCATTCTCACATTCGCGAAAAAAAAAACAATTTTGAAACATATCTAGAGAAGGTAAAGAAAATAAAATATTACATATAGATGTATCTTTTTTAATCAACGAATGATGAGATTCAATTTCTATTATATAGAGTATGGAAATTAATATGTATGAAAACTACATTTTACAAACATAAGAAATAGCAAACAAATAATCATCCGTGATCGGTGAATCAACTAATTGTGCATTCATTACTTCCATATGTCAATTGGATTTTTAACGGCACCATTTTCATTCATTAATTTGCATTCATGTACTACAGTATCAATAAAAAAGCGAATATCTAAAATATTCTAATACGTGATGGCGTCACTATGAGTTATAAAAATACATATTTTACCATGATGAGGTATTATAATTTACATATAAGTAAATACGCATCCTAGTGAAAAATGAGAATGCATAGATGGTAATAATACTTTGTCCTAGATACATTCATAATAACAAATAATTAAAAACGATCATTATAACTAAAAGTAACACTTTAACGAAACTATCTGATACACTCTATCTTAAGCAATTAGTTTATAAGGATAGAGTTGAAACGGAAATAATCAAACAAGGGTGAAAAGTATAAACGGAGTTGGATATTCGAGAGAAAGATAAACAGAATGCAAGTTGAAGATAAAGAAAATGGAGGAAAGAAAAGGGGTAAGATGGGGGAAAGAAGTTTTAAGGAGTGTGAGAGTGGATAAGAAAGATGGGCCGTGGGATAAAAAGGGATTTGGGAGTTAGAAAGAGCTTTGGGGGAATGGGCTCAAGAAAAAAGAAACATAAGGGCGTAGAAAGCCAAGCGATAGGAACGTGCGAAGTGCTAGGGAAAAATCTTCAGGAGTCATGGAAACTTTATACTAAACGCCAGAGAAGAATGAAGAGAGTTTTTGAAGCATTAGAGTAAAGTTCGCAAAGTAGAAGAGTTAAAAAGAGATAAGTGAAGAGGGCGAAGAAGAATTAAGTCTAGATATTTGTTCATCAGTGGCGTTGGAAGATAAAGGAATAAGTTAACTGGATGTAAAATAGGTATAATAAGTATGCAACCAATTAATTTCCGCTACGTAATTAACCTCGATAATGCAGACATATAAGAAGAGGATAGATTGTTAATTAGAATTTTCCAAGAATTTCCATTCATAATAACATCAAAATGTTTACTAAAATTCCAATGTCTTTTTCTCAGAAATCAGAAGGCAAATTTAAATAAAGGCAACGTTGCAAGTTTTCCTTGGAAGTATGTTAATTAACGAGAAATATGAGTTGAATGCTGTAAAACTAATACTTCTCTTATTTCAACTCTTTTGATATAAATACTGCGTCGCAAACTTTAGAAAATAGGTAACTTATTCACAGTGTCAGGTACTTCTCATGATGTTCCGCATTGACATGATAATCCTCATCAGTTTTGAAATCTCTTTTATAATTGTAGTTCATAATTCCGCAACCTTTGCTCGACCAGTCTAAATAAATTGCGTTTTCTTACTTACTTCTTATGTAATGATCTAAAGAATTTATCGTTCGTTTCATTCAATTCACTTGTGCTAATATTAATAACCATCTTCAAATCTATTTCAAAAACATTCTACTGCAAGGGAAAATATTTGCTATTCTCAAGTTTTTGTTTCTACAAATTATAGTAATTATAGTAATAAGTTGTTCCAACATTGAATCAGTTTTAGGTTTTCTAATTTTAAAATTCATAATTCATTTAGAAAACTTGCTTGAATCCTACTTAATACTGAAAACCAAATAATATCTTGTTTTGGTGTAATGTATCAATGGATTAAGTCATTGGAGACAGGAACTGATCTTCAATACCAATTCATTCAGACATTCATCATACCCTTTTCTCTTGGAGAATAAAAAAATAATAAACCCATAAATCATGCGGCGTCTTAGCATTTACGGAGACATCTCACAGGAGATGGATTCTATGGAGACAACTAACCGCTAAATCTCCCCGTTTAATAAGGAGATGGATTCAGTGGTACGATCGAATGATTGTATCAATAAGGGAGAGGAGAATAATGTTTCCGTGTGAGGGATGAAGCGAAAAAGGAGTAGGGGATCATAATTTAAGGAAATCGCGTGCGCACGGCGGTGGTGTGCGTGTGGAGGCGTGATCTCCCGGGTGTTGCGGCAGAGAACTTGTTATTGAAACTCATTCCAGGTGTTGCAAAGACTTTGAGGCCAGTGATGAGGTTGGTAACTTGGGCGAAACATTCGATGAGGGAATTTGCCTCAAGATTGGGTTCGTGGGATGACGACTTTCCATAACTTAACCGAATAGCTATTGTTTTTCTTCCCGTTTATCTGTTTTGTTAACACGGAATTATTTACTTCCATGTCTGCGTGAGTTATGAAGTTTCGCGATGAAACTCCCGTTTTAAGGTGGAAACTCATTTGCTTCGCATGGGATGATTTAATCCTCACATTTCGATCACTGCGATTAACTCGATTCTTGTAATGGCGCACTTCTTAAAGGAGAAAGTTTTGTTTTCAATACTTAATAATTAAAATTAATAATATTTTTTATAAATTAAACTATTTGATATTGTAAAACTATAATTGGAATATGTTGAATGAAACAGTAATTCATTGCATTGTAAATGTAAAATTTACTATAAAATACAAAATTTTTATTAAGGAATTGAAAAAAAGAAGGAAAACTTTTCATTTTAACGAAAGATAAATCATGTCAAAAATATATCGAATTTAATTATGACTTTTATTTTTTAACCGTTCATATTTTCGATCAATATTTAATCCCAAGGCATATACTCTTAAATTAACAATGTCTTCATTGTGATCATATTATGACGTCTTTCTCCAAGTAAATATTTATTCACTTTAAATAGCAATCATTGTTGGCAGTAAGCGAGGTTAAAACTCATAACCAGAATGATTAAACTACCCTTTCAATATTTTCCATCATAAGTTGTATTCTTGAAGATTTATCAGGAACAACTTGCTTCGGTAACGCTACATTCTTAGAATGAATTTGACAAGGTTACTTTAAATGTACAATGACAAACGGTAAATTGAGATTATTTTATCTACTACTTGTCTACTAGATTAGATAGCAGTACTAGAAATTCACTGCTTTTCCTCAAGTTAAGCAAACCTCCATGTTTTATTCCTCTCCTTAAAATAGATGACTCCACATTACGGAGTACAACCTCCACGCTGGAACTGCACGTCGGAAAAAACAAGCTGCAGTCAAATAGCTGCATTCCTTTACACTCCATTGCTGTAATCCAGAAAACCACGACGAGGTTTAAGGAATAGCGTAAGATGGTACGTGACCGAGGAAAAAGTACTTTCTCCCTGTCCAGTGCCAAGGCGAATAAAGTGCACGATTCCCCGCAAACACCCAAATCCGTAAGACATGCGGCGCCCACAGACTGGCTTAATTTCCACGTTTTACAGACTCCTCTCTTTCTCCGAAACTTCAACGCCTCGTGCATCTCCTATCTGCTAATCCTGCAGCCGATTCCGCAGCTAGATCTCCCACTAATTCGCCCTCTTTCAAAATCCTCCACCCTTTTTTAGCATTCCCCTTAATCCCCTCGCATCTGGCTTATCGTACCCTCGACTTATCCTTTACTCACTTTTACGCCCCCGAGCACGTTCCAAGGAGAGCTTCTTGTTTCGCACAACCCAATGGGGTGCAGAAGAAGATGTTTACAAGTGGATGGGGTTTAAAACGTTCCTTGACCCTTTCTCCGAAGGATCTAAGAAAGGAAAAGGATTTGGATTTGGGATTATTTGGATTTTGCGCCCTCTGAGATTTATTCGCGAACAAATCCGAGGAATATCAAACCTATTCGGTGCTTTTTACGTGAAAGGAATAAAATAAAGGAAACCTTTAGGATAAATAGCAAAAATTCTAACATCACATTTAACACTAAAGATGCAGAAAAAAGATAACCATATTTATGAAATAGTAACAATTGCTATATTTTCAAACGATACAAAATTACTTGTATTTTTTTCTAAAAATATTCCCGTAAGTGTATAATAAATTAGTATAATATTTGTTTAGTAATAGTACTTATTTTTAAGAATAAATCACCTAATATTTATCAGTTACCAACATTATCTTTACACTTAATGATTTACACGAAATGATCATTCCAGGAAAAAAAAACAAACGCTCTTATCCGAATTTATTTTAATATATGTTCAATTAGAAAGTACTGTATTCTACTAAGTCTAATTCATTTGAATGTATTGTGATAACTCTGGGAATTTTAAGAAAACGATTTGAACATCGTTTATATACATCTACATACTCATAGCTGTAACTCATTTAACAGTTTATAACAATGATAAATCAAGTTCCTTAGAAAATGTATTTCTCTAGAGTAAAAGATAATAATATTAGATGAAATAATTTAGTGTTTAAGATATTCGGCTGAAGTAATTGCAGTCGTTTCTTACTGCTCACATCGTTCTTTCCCTAGAACATTCTGCCGCAACGTTTCAGTTCCTAGAATTAACATAATCAATACCTACCAATACCATTAACTTCGTAACGAAGTCTCAAGCGGCGGAGTATTAAGAATCGAAACTTTTTCCAATTAGATCGATGGAGAAAAAGCAATTATCCATTTAAAACCCTCATTCAATTTGGAATTTTATATATTCGAAGGAATGGTGTTCCCATAAACTTTCGATGAAATAAAAACGGAGTCAGGCTCCCTTTCCAATCTAAACTTTTCGATACACAAATTACTTTCTTCATCGTCGTCAGGGAGATCGGTTAATTGCGGCGGAGCGACAAATGAGAAAATCGCATTCTTCCTCGTATAAATGGGGAGAAGAAGGAGAGGAAAGAAGGCCGATAACAAATCATGGCCCCCTCCCAATATCCTAAACGCAACGGACGTATTGCCAGCGCTCGATACCCATTCCCTCAGAAGCCTATAAGTTGTGGTATGCGAGTAATCTAACTCGGAATTTAGGGAGCGGATGTCAATGACGGGAGATAAATTCGATAGCAGTGGAAGTTAGGCCGATTTCATAACGAGGCTATACCAATCGATGCTTTATTTTAAGATCGATTTAAGAGAATTTCTTCGACTTCATTTATCAGTGAATAAGAACAATTTTATATGATTCGCAGAAGCCGGTGTATTAGATTCAAATCGTGAGCGTTGAACTGCACTTTGGGTTTTCAGTTTGTTAAGCTCTTTGTTAAATTAAGTATACATTGTAATTTTTTAAGAGTGACCTTTTATCAATTTAAACTGACAGAGTATACGTGAAAAAGGTTACCCTTATAAAAAGGTTGACTTTTTTATACAGGTAGCTGCTTTTTTTCTCCAACATAAAAAATTGGAATCGGTGTTTTATGAATCAAAAGATTTTCATCTTGTGATTCATAAAAATAATATTAACTATTTTTATGGAATAACATAAAATAGGCAACTTCTTCTGACTTATTTTATAACAATTATTTCTTATTCATATATAATATCTATTTTTGAAAATATTACGTTCTGTTTTCCTTCCAAGATTAAAATTAATATTTATATATAATAATATTTTCAATAAATTATTACTACATGTATAACTTCCCAAAGTATCATATAATTGTGGTAACGATTTTAATAAGATTTTCATACTTTCCTTTGTGAATAATGGTTAATAATGAGAAATATATATGCAAATATTTTAGTTATTTTCCAGATAAAATCATGAATTGATTTCTTATATCGAATGAGAATAATTAATTAAATATAGTTCCTAATAAATGCATAACATTCTGCTTTTTGTGCAGGTATAGTGATTGAAACAGATGATCAATGCTGGGAGGTAGCGCGGTGGATGTCTGCAAACAGCGGAACATGTGGATGCGGTGACTCGTTGGTGCAATTAGAGAGGCAATGAGTGAGAATCTGGACGGCGTGTATGTGAGGGGAAATCAAAAGCGGGAAAACGCAGTTTAGGAAGTGATGATGAAAGGAGATCTTGAAGACACCCCAAGAGGAAGTAAACACAAACACCTTTTGCTTGAAGACGATGGAACGCCTTAGTTAATACCAAACACTACGGAATTTCTCCACCAAGAGTTTAAGGTTTACAAATTGCCGTCTTTAATGGCTTCGAAAGTATGATGAAGTTACCTTTTTCGAAATAATGTTGAATAAATAAAGTGATTCAATGTATTCAAGGACTTTTTTATAGAATGTCATCGAATAAAATTTGCATGAAATTATGTAAAATAATGATTGAAACTTATCAGCGTTCATATGAAATAAATTTTCAAAATGAAACAATTATATTTTGAAATTATTAAATGCTTACCCTTAAATCTAAGGAATGATAATTTGAGAGACAGAATGTACGTTACAAGGAGTACTAATGTAAATATATATTTTCTCTTTTATGATTAACGAATTTCAAGTATATACTATGAAAGAGGTTGAACAGTACGAATACAAATAATTCGTGATTCATGTAGTTTTATAACTCTTTCTTCGAAAACGTTTCTTAAACTTTGCCGTGTATTTTAATTTTGGTTTATGGCCATGGAATAAGTAAATTCATTACTTTCCAAACACGAAAAATGTATGAGCAGAGCCAATTTTCTTCTATCAATATAGGGAAACGATTATAAGATCCAATTAAAATTAGAACCTCTTTCGTACGAAAACCAGGTCAACTAAATGTAAAATAGGAGGGATAAATTTTTTTATCATTTTTTGAAATTTATTTTAGTTGTGTTTTTATCGGACTGATAACAAAAATTTCTATACTCACATTATGGTAATCGGTTCGCAATTGTAGATTAAAGATCGGCATTTAACTGTGGGTCTATTTGACCATTTGCTCCGAATCGGTGGTGACGTA
Organism: Pantala flavescens; assembly: GCA_020796165.1. NCBI lineage: Eukaryota > Metazoa > Arthropoda > Insecta > Odonata > Libellulidae > Pantala > Pantala flavescens. The sequence continues at coordinate 31,307,541 of CM036884.1, read as the reverse complement.
ATGGCAATAAAGGAGGAGACATTGAAAGAGGCCGCGGCATGTGTGTCTCACCGCAGAAGCACTTCATTCGGCCGCAAGAGGAGGTATCGTTGTGATAGGGTTTCTTGAGATGGAAATATGGTGAAAATCAAACGTTTGTTTATGTGCGAGGTTTCGATCCAAAGACGCTGTTTTACGGTTCGGGGTAAATGGATCTCTTCAATTACGATAATAATTATGCCACGGAGGGTTTACGATGTGTCGAAGCTCCTGCTTTTTCCCACTTATCCACGATCTGATTTTATGGGAGGAATTCCTCGTCGACTCATCAGCTCTTCGAAGCTAAAAATATCAAAACTACAATGTGAGTCAATGCTGCTCGTATACTCACATTGTAGATTTTCATTGTATAACACTGTCGGAGTAATTACTCCATGATATATTTAGGTATATTTAATTTATTATATTTAAGCATTCAACAAAGGCTTCAAATTATTAACTGGATCCAAATGAATATATGAATTTTTAAAGCACGATATGACGTACACTGAATTAGCATATAACTATTCTCTGTTTTAAGAATGATGCTTTAAACTGTAATAGACCTTCTAGGCATTTTCATAGTTAGAGATAGTTGAATTACCAATGAATAATTTGCATTTTGATGAACAATCGAAGAAAATGTTCCTTCTTAACTGAAGCTGGATGAAAAGTAAAATGTGAAAAATAAATTAAATGTATGATAATGATTAAATCATAATAATATCATAATTGAAACTCTTCGTGAGGCTTTCGATATTAAAATTTCTGAATAGAACCTATTGATAATTTTATTTATCGAACAGCATTTACACTGATCATATATTAAGCGTTTTATTATAGGCATCTTCTCAGATGTAACGATATATTAAGAACAAATGATAAAATTAACCACTATAAATAAATTGATCAAGTTAGATTTTTTATGGTGAACGCAATTAAAATGCCATAAATATTTCATAAACGGAATTGAACTATTAAAGAGTTTAGGAATTCTAACAGATTATTTTACTTCTTTTAAGGTCTATTCATATTTACTATTCCGAATATACTATTTCACTGATAGACTTTTAAAAGCAAAGGTATTTACTTCGTCTCAGAAATCTTTTTTCTTATTTTTCAATCCACCTATTAAAATTGATAAATCACCTCAATTTGGAGTCGTAAAAACATTGAAAGATAAACAACAAAATTTTATTTGGATAATGGATCTTAATGACTGTAAGCATAACAACTCCAATTTACCAAATTAAATCTTATCAGCAAAATGCCCCCAATCATTTTTTCCTCGAGTCACGAGACCAGAGATTCTTTTTTTTCCTCAAATGGGACCTAATCTCTCTCAAAATCCTCTTCAAATAAAAAAGGAACGAATAAAGAAGAACAAGTGGCTTTTTTCCCAGAATTTGGAAATAAAATGTTCTCTTGGGAGCGCGACCGAGGCAGTTCTTTTTTGAAAAGAAAGTTCAGCAAAATATAAATGTAAAATACTTGTCTCAGGTATAATCCCGCACGCGAATGTATTAAGATAAATATGTCGATATTTCTGTGAATTGAATGATATATACTTAACATTGAGTAGTATTAAATATCCAATTAAATGTGAAAATTAAAATCATAATTCTAGGAAACAAGAAAGTGTGAGAAACTAAGATGAAAACAAGATCAAACATTTTTTGTATATTCTACATGTTTATATTTATATAACATTAATTAAAGCAGCTGTAATTTAATTAATTGTTTAGTCACTTAAACATGAAACTGAATTTTTCCTCAATATTCCGGATAAGTGGCCATAAGAAACGGAATTTTTGGAAAATGCTCAGAATTTTACTGGAAATCATAAATTCTTAATCAATGAAATATAATAAAAATCCTGATCTCCATTCATTACCATCACAAATCAATGTATTTCGAATATTGTAACATTATTGGAGTCTTTCTAAATAGCTCATAGATATCATTATGCTTTATAAGCTGTTTGGATTGGTTTAAGTAAAATATTAATATAATAATTTATGATCAGTTGGACAAAGGTCGTAAGTGAATTGGCGGCAAAGTATTGGATGGATCCATTTCAAATGAGTGTGAAGACCTCTCGCGTAGTCCTCCAAAATATTACAGCTCTTTCTTTTAAATGATTCATATTTATACGTAATGTAATAATATCGAATCGAATGTATCGCACCCAATTCTCCGATTCCCGTATAATGCTTTATTCACCTCCTCAAATGCTCCACCTAAACAACGACGATGAATTCCGCGATGGAAAAAGGGAGAGGGAAAAGTAGAGCTTTTTCCCCTCCGACGCCGACGCCCTTGCAAGATGGCGTCCGGTCTTTCTCAGCATCCGCTGGGCCGCTGGTTCAATACGAAGCCCTTCTTCTCTCCTTCTTCGAGCTAGCCACCGCTCCTCCATCGCTTACGTCGATACTCGATTACCTAGGGCGCCTTCTTCCCGGGTGACCTCACCACAAGAAGCTGCGTAAGAGACGGAATTCCAACTTGAGAGATGTTCATGCGCACAGTTTTTATAAGACTTTATAAGAAACCTTACAAGACATTACATCAAATATCAACGATATTATAAGGAAAGTAATGCTGATCAATAAGAGATGAATGTAGCATCTTGAATGTTTCCATTCACAGTCAAATATAAGACGGGGCTCAAAGTAACAACCGTCACTGCGTATACTTCGGTATACAGTTTCAGTAGAGATACACAGAGATCGGTAAGTATCTTGGCAACTATAAACAAAGAAGTAACAGTACGATCATGTTATGTACAAAGCAAGTAAAAAGCAGCAAAAATAATTATGCACAGGATTCACTAGTCAGCATTAAAAAAAAACTATGGGCATTTTTCTAGGTAAAGAGAAATAATATATTTACTGTGTATCGAAAACGATTTGGCAGGTGCACCTGTATAACCAAACTTAACTTAACCAAATAATAACCGACATAAATTTCCCATCTAAATAAAATATATAAATTCACGTATTAATATTTCTAAATAAAGATAGCAGTCCTACTAGAATTTCTATTATCTTCCAAAAATATAAATAAATCCAAATATTATAAAACATATATATTTTAACAGCCTCAGGGAATTTCAAAGGCAAGCGATTATAAATAAAGTAACTCCATTTATTATGGCTACGTCGAAGAAATACGTGGATGTAGAGGAAATAAAATAAACTCAAGAATAAAGTTTCAGAGCAAAGATGAATCCGCAAAGAATTACGACACACGGTAGACCCGTATCTTAAAACTTGGAAATATTATAGAATTTACAGCGACCATAAACCTCTGCCATCAAAACAATGCACAATCATGCGTAGGTTTTCATCATTCCCGGACTCCATATAAACTTCGCCTCCTCGGGCAATAAATTACAAAGTATTCCTCCAAAAGTTGTGCCTTTACGAGGGAACCATCAACAAGAGAGCAGTCGTGACCGGAATCGGTGGATTGTCGAAAGAAGGGGTCATCTCCTTGGAGACGGAGGCAAAAAGGATTCCCTCCCCTACAGAGTCCTTGATATCGATTGGCCTGCTCTCGCAGCCCCTCCCTCAAGGCGCTCACATAAGAAAGTAGACGAAAAGGAATGATGATTATCCAACTGTGCCCAGATACACATTCCATATTAGATTCTCATAGGAATCGATGGATTTATGCTGAAAATGATCCATAAACAGATTTATGAGCTTTGGCATAATATCTATAGATGTTAATAATTTTGCTAAAGATGTGTGGCATTTCGATAAATGAAGAAGTAAAAAAATGTACAAGATAGCCTAAATCAGAATCGCCAGAATAATTAGAGCAATTACGATTATAGTTAAAGATAAATACACGGTTATAGGAGATGGAATGGAGATATTAATTCAAAATTCATATTCCAATACTGAATATAAGGAGAAGAAAGATATTCATTTCAATAATATTAATGGAAACTAATGATTGATTTCCGCACCTCAAAGAGTCCAAAAATGATACCTTTCATATTCTCATTGAACCATACTTGAATTGAAAAGCAAAACGGAATACTCTCCTCCTATTTTCAAAAATTATTTTTGATCTTTTTCAAAGCCCATTTTCAAAGCTAATAGAAAAATGTGAATTGAATACTTTCATTCTAAACAATTATATGAATGGATATCAAGTTTATGAGAAAATAATATAGTCAATTTGTTTAGCGAAAAATATCTTGCACGGGTATCAACCTTGTCGTAAAGTGATGATGATTTTTCCTTGGTTTCACTTGAATTATTTATTGAAACAAAGAGTTTTTTTAATTTATTGTATTACTTATGAATTTATTTTCGCTATGATTTTTATAATCCCTTACGAGGTTAGGATGATTTAATACGCCCGAACATTTAGCTGAGTATTTTTTGAAAAGGCTTCAGATTAGAAATCAAATCTCTTCTAGAGGATTCAACCGAAAAAAACCACAAAATATATCAAATTATTCTCCCTACTACTGATATATGGAAGATTTAGAGTAATAGAGTAAAGAAGTAATATTGCATTTTATTTTCAACTCTCAAACCTGATAAATGAATTATCGAACATTTAACGTAGGTGGGAATCTCCATGAAGGTATCGTGGTGTCACATGATCCTCGGAACCTTTTATCGTACGAACACCTTCCAAAACGTTCTCTCAATTTCCGCACAACCCCAAAACTCTCGGAGTGGCCGCAACACCTCCTCAAGACCGCCTCCGAATTAACAGGGAGCTCATAAATCACTTGCTTGGTCGCCTTCTTACATGCCTTCTTACCTCACATACATTGTCAAATATTTTGCAGGAGAAGAGAGTTGGAAATCATCCTGTGATCGATTGAATATATCTTTTTGATAATTATCGAGCTCTGTGTGAGTCATGATAGTTTAATTTTTCCATTTTTGGATGTTTGATATGGTTCATTCGCTGATTGAAAAGTTATTGAATTTACTCTGTGACGTATTCATTTCAGCATGTCAATATGAATGTCAGTATAAATATAAAAAATTTAGAATCGTCGTAAAATGTAATATAAACATTTTACTTTCATGTTAACTAATGAAACTAAGAGAATTTCAGTGAGAAAACTTCCTTTATAAACTTTGAAGTGCCACATGTCAATAAAGCATCTAAAATTAAATTTAAATTTTCAAATCCTATTAATTTGATTGCTCGATCAAGTCCATGTATTTTGTTCTCTAGCTATTTTAAAAAGAATCCTCCTTCATATTTTTCTTTCGCTTCACATTTTAATAATTAAGATAAACTTAAAAATTATGAACACCGATTAAAAAGGTGAATGCTTAAATGGAAGATGGGAGTTAATAGTCACAATAGATAGCCAAGTACAGCGCTTTCATTATTAAACTGATTACGTGTGCAAAAAATAAGAGTTTGTTATCCAAGAAAAAGGGTTTATGAGCGGTTGTCATAATACTAGAATATAATATTTGTGCATACAGTTCATCAAATCTGAAGCGTGTTTCATTATATCAATTCGCATTCATAAACTCCATTCCGTTCTGCGCTTTCTCAATGAAAGTCCTGAGCCCACAAGAGTATGACGTATGATTGGTAACAAAGAGTTGTAGACCCTAACTTTCAATTTTTCGAGTATTTTCCGCTTTAATGTGAGTGTCAGAGGGATTTTTCATCCCGACATCCTCCGGAAATCCTGTCCTCACACCGCTTGAGCCCTTCTGCATCAGACCTACTTCATTAAGGCTCTCCTTTAATTCATCCCATTCACACACGTGCACACACGTCGGCGATGATACGCTACTATTTTGGTCCAAAGGAATCGCACGCGGTCTACATCGTCCAGCACTTTACCAAATATACGAATTAAAGAGCATAGTGATTCTGATCCTAACAACATTTTGATAGAGCAGTTTTCTTTTTAAATATATATTTTCCACGTCTAAAGAAGAATAACCTTGAATGATGATTTTTAAAGATTTTGATTATCTACTGCTTTTTTATTTATCATAATAAATAAAGTTAATAAATATATTTAATACAGTCGATTAATATTTCTATTAGTTTATCATTATTAGACCTTGTATATTTTCTCAATTATTTTACTTAAAACAATCTGCTGTCTTAAAATATTACATTTAAATAGATTAATGGGTTTTGAAGTTGAAAAATTTAATAATTAAACACAAAAAAATTTATAAAACATTATGTAATAAGCTTTAAAACCTAAACGCCTGTTATTATAGGGACTTTATATCAAATATTTCTCAAGCTTTTTACTTAATTTTTGTACTTCATTAATAAAAGATAGTGTTTTTTGAGATACCAAAAATCACATACACGGTTGTATAAAATATAGAAGTATACTCTTAAGCTAATCTTAGGCTAAACACACTTCTCCATATACAAATATGTCAAATTCCAATAAATCGTCCGCGTAAGAAATACCTCTTTTTAAACCAATTGCTCCTCTTTCAGTGTCTACAAAAATCGATGAACGAATGCTTTGGATATCTTTGAGGAGCAACTCTGTTCTCGGGAGCCAAACATTTTATGTGATCGATGAAGAAGTCCGAAGCTGACCCACGGCGGCTCACCTCACCTCCGCCCACAGCAAAAAAATACCATCCGAGGACCACCTGTTGTGCCTCCCTTTCATACGAATCGATCGACGCTATCCTTCATCGGAGGCATGACTCTCATTTCTATTCCCACAATTATGAACCAAACAGACGCCAGAGTCCTCGTGGGAACGCATCGACAGAATGAAAACTAAAAGAATATGTAGTGCTCCTTGATTTTACATACAACATAACACGTTAACTGTAACAAACTTTCAAGAAATCTCCAGTGTTGTTTCTTCTGCATTTCATATCACTGCATTTCTGTATTTTATATGATCACTTATCAAGTGTAAGATATATATAGAAAGATTTAAAGAAAATAAAGTGTTTAACTCAAAGTTTAACTATCTTTCCGATTGGTATTTCTAAAAATCTGTGGCAAGCTCTTAATTTATAATCAAAGATTATAATCAAACAAGTCTTTCACAGAGTAATATAGCGGTGAAAAATATGTGTTTACTCTGTAAAAAGACACACGAGTTCTCGTGCTGAGTAAAACATTTATTCTTCCATTATATTAAGCAGGTCTTTGTTCTTTATGACGTAATATTTATCGCGCGATTCAAATGTTATCTGGAACAAGAGATTATTTGAGTTGAGATGATTATTGCTGCTTTCTTCGTATATGTTTTGACATTTCACTTAGTGTTTGAAGACTATGGTTAAGCATTACAAAATCATCTGAAAAGAAACTGAATAATAAGTTTAACTAACAAACTAAAACCAACGGAAAATAAATACTTCAGATTGCATCCCAATTTATTTCTTTCGAAAAAACCATTCTGTCTTCAATTAATTTCAATGTCATTCAATGATATTTTTATTTAATTAGGATTAAATAAAAGTTATGTCATACCTATATTCAGGATACAGTAAAATTTCACACATATTTATTATATTTTCACACATATATTCTTTGTTATATTTGAGTTTCATAATACTAAATTTCTAATCAATAACAAATTATTTTAAAATTGGAAAATAATTTTTTATTGATTAGAAATTTATCCTCATGTTAAAATGTATAAATATAATAAATATTAAATATATTAGATAAATAATATTATTAATAATTATCCTCAAGTTAAAAAGTATAAATCATTTAAAATAACAATGTGAGAAGAGATAAAATGTGGCTGTTATAAAAAGGAGACATAAACAGCCATTATCTGCGCGTTGCTTAGAGCGAAGCATTCCAAAAGAGGAACAGTCGCAAGTAGTTATAATACGCCTCTGATTATTCGAGGAGGGAAAAAAAAAGACGAACGAAATGCGAAGATTGTAGCAAATCCCATCTAAGCCGAGCGAGGAAAAGCAAGAAGAAGAAATAGGAGCGAGTAATTAGGAGGGAAGGGTAAAAAAAGGATCGAGACGGAGCATTTTCCCGTAAAGGAGAAGAAAGCCGCCATTTTGGAACGAATTCAGGGAAGTCTGGCTTTTTAAGGGATTGTCGAAAGAAGCGTATAAAATGGGGTGGGGTTTTGCAAGGGTTTCCAGGGGAAGATTTCGCAAGGCGGTGCCTTAAGCCGCGAGTATTCGCCACCATCGCGTCCTTTTTCTTTTTCATTCCGACTAAAAAGTCGCACTGCGCAGAGCAATTAAGACTCGCGAACCCCTCCCACGCTTCCCTTTGAGACGAAAAACTCCTTTTTTCACCTCCCATTTTATACGCCCTTAATGTATTCGTTTCACCGTTGCTTCAAAGTAATTGCTTTTGTGAAGGGAAAAAACCCTTTTTTCCTTACGTTCTCTTTTATCCTCCTCTTCTGTGTTTTTTCCAAAACAGTTGTGCGAAAGCGGAATATTAACACGTTAAAGAGTTTCATTTCGGGAAAAAATTAATGAAGATTGCGAGAATATGAGGTTTTCTCAAAAATTGTCTTCATTTTCTCTTTGAGTTTTTTTTTCGCTCCGGTAATAATATTTATCCCTGCAAAAGCTCTTTCCTTTGATGATAAAAAACGCTTCATTAATTTAAATTAAATTAGTCGACTCGAATGGAAGGAGAAAATTCGCCCCTTTTGTAATGTAAAGACTTAATTACTTAGTTTTCATTCCGAAAGACCTCTGAATTCGGAATTTAAGTTTTCTAGCGGAGACGAGATGGAATTGGGAAGTTTCTTCTTTCGTTTTAATTCTTGCGACACAGAAAGGAGGTTGCTTCTTTCTTTTTAGCTCCTAGGATTACTGCCTCCGCCCCTTCGGTGCATTAGGCGATGTTGGCTTTGTGTACCGAATTTTAAGGATGATGCGATCTGTACAGCTTTCTCGAAAATAGGTCGAAGTAAGATTTACTCCCTTTTCTCGAAATTAAAAGATGCTATGGAAGTACTTCTTATTCCATTTTATTCTCCATTTTATACTTTATACCGCAATTTTGACGTTTTCCTGGAATTCATCCAAACTCAGAATAGCGTAAATTTTAAATTGAACGAATCTTAATAGTTATACCAAATTTCGTACATCCTTTTTTTCTCAAAGGCTTCTTAATACTGAAACATAAATTTAGAGATAATTTATAACGCCTATTCAAGTTAATAGAAAATTTTACAAAAGCAAGCAAAATTTAAACATGAAAAACTAATATAGTCAATTTTTATCACTTACCTTTTTTGATTAAGTAATGCAATTGTTTATCTCTGCTTCATTCTAAACGAAAATGGTATTTATCAGTATTTTAATCTTGGAAGCGCATGTAGGAGTAAGAGATTACGATCATATATCTGAGATGTGTAGATTGCTTGAAATTGCCGCAAACTAGCGTGGGTAAGCCACATCCGCACCATTTGCGGGAGAACAAGGAACTAGGATTCATTGTACGGAGGGAAAGTCAGAAAGCGACCCTAATTCCCGTTAGTTAGACCACATCTGGAGTGCGCCTTCCGAGGACCAGCTGATAACGGCCGTGAGAAAGATCCAACGCGAAGCTGCATGGAAAGCAATGTATGATTACGTCTTCATATGGGGAATTGATTATAGTTAACTCTTTTCTATATAGATGCATTAGAATATGACATACAATAGAATATTTAAAACAAATTAAAAATGCATTTTAATCATAATGTAAATGAATTAATCGTTCGTGGATGAAACTACGTAATTCCCAAATTTTATCCTATACTCCATCGTTTACAGTATATTAGAAAAGGATGTTTCTAAAATAATTCAAGAAATTGTTTTGTGCCTTTTACATGAAAGTAAAATAAATAAAAATAGTAATTTAATGTAACTGTTTATTTTATATCGTTAACGAATGCCGTTGGCACGAGGAAAACGTAAAGAATGCAGAATGAAGCAAAGGTAAATTCAAATTGCCAACCTGATATTGATTGAAAAGAAGTATAATATTTCTCTGTATTAATTACTATAATAAATAGAAACTATTAATTCTACTTTTAGGATACTGTCTACGTAGATCGTTCATAATTTAATATATGCCGTCAAAGCATTAGCCTAGGTATCTAACATAACATGGAGTTACGTAAAAAGAAGGGAAGGTAATTATGGAATATCAAAATCACGAAGGAAAAATAATTTAAACTCGAGAGATATATTATCTATAACGTATTAAGTAAAATATAATTTTTGCAATTATTAGTAGTGAATGTAATCTGTATATCATGTATACTACGTGTAAACAGGATAAACTTAAACCCAACGGGTTTATATTGAATTATCGATACGAAATATCTTCTACGCATTTAGATATCGTATGTTTATGTGGAAGACTTGAAAAGGGGAAATGTGAGGGACGTATGACATGTTTATGGACTCCTTTAGTCTGGAAAAACGTGGATCGGGACAATCGGCGATCAACGGTGAAATGGGATGAAAAACAGGAAGAGAGGATGATGAAGGATTGACGAAGAGAAAGACGTATTTGTCTTGGCTGTTCAAGGTTTATCTGCGCAGGGGTTCCGAAAGGCCATCGCCCCCTCCAATCTGTTTAATGATGGTTTTCGACAGAAGATATGACTTAATAGATCGAATGAATGAAATACGGATAAGAGTGGTCGAAAACAAGCATCTCGAGAGCGTGTGTGTATTTAACGGAAACCCATTCATTGGAAATGATTGGGTTGGGAATGAAGTCTGCATCTTACGGCGTAGTTTTATTTGTGAATTCGTAACTATCCTATTTTCATTATATTGTTTTTCCAAAGTAAATCATGTCGTAGATTGAAAGTTAGAATGGTAAAATTTGCTACGTGCTATAATTGGGCAAAAATTTTCAAAGGACATTCATATAATCTCTGTTGATGGATGAGACTGATACTACTAATTACCTTTTTCTGTATGTGAATCCAATTTTTAAATAAATTTTTCATGCGAAAAAATTCAAGTATATTCAAAATTTGTGCAACAAATTTTTTTCTTTTTAAAATTGATATGAAAATGTTGATGCTGATAATTTAGAAACTCTTTGTAATTAATCTATTTTAAATAGAAGTGTATCCCCAAAGTTATTTTTGAGAGTTGCATTTTAAATGGAACTCCAATGCTCATAGTACTGACTGGACTTTGTCTGAGAGGATTAGATAGGTTTCAAAGACTCTATCTGTGCTGATATGGCTTTCCTATTAGATGTACTCTAATCTTACAACGGAAGACGATAAAAATTGGTTGAATAAAAATTACGTAAATTATGAAATTCGATTCGAAAAATTTATCTCAAAAATCATTTTTCCGCAAGTATACGTTTGCAACGAACTCCAACGAGTTCCCGATTCAGTGAAAATATCTTCACAAAAGACGCGAAAACCTATTAAAATAAAAGCTCTTATACTTCTCAAAGCTCAAAGCAAACTTATAAATTTATCTCCTCCAAAATAACATCTTTTTTGTCGAATGAAAACTTCAACTCAAAAGAGACGTTAACATTTTCCGCTAAAGTACCCACGGCCGCGATACCAAAAACATCTCTTTCATTAAGGCTCACCAGGATGAGCAACTAGAATTAGAAACGTAGAAAGGTAGAGGAGGGCCTAGGAAAGGGCGATTCTAAGGGTCACGCAGGAGGGCTGCTCACACAGCCCAAGGGCTGATGTCCAGAAAGAGATGCAGCAATCACGAAGTCCTTTTTTCAGCAGGAGTCTATCTGCATTAAGGAAACGTCCGTATTCTTTCGGTGCCGTATATTTTGTTGGGAGGCGGGGAAAAGGATAAATAAAGGCAGACGTGTCTACTCCCACCACCGGAAAAGGGTGATAAAACCGCCTCCAGCGGGAAACAGAAAAGATGGTACAGTAGGAACGGCTGATAAAAATGTCCACTCGGTAAATTCATTGGAATACTCGTTATTCATTCACGACGGGAAGGACCGTGAATCATTTTTAATCATACAATCAGCGGTCGATGCATAAAGGTGCGTAATTGCTTGTAAGATGTTTCAATAAAAAACGCTGGAAATCGGGGTTAAAATTAGAGGTGAAAAATAGATGTTCCACGTCGACACAAGTTGGAAACGACAGATGTAATAATGGGCTAAGGAAGTCGGGTAAATAAATGCTCGAATTCGTTTGAAGGAGTAATAAATATGCATGATGGAGGATGCCTTTTGTTTTAAAGCTCAGGAATATCTTTATGAGCTCGAAAGAACGTGTTCGTAATAGTGATCACAAACAAAGAGTAAATAGATAAATAAGGAATTTAATTCATATTACTGATTTGCAAAAATATCAACTCCATTATCAGGAGATTAGTTAAGGAAGTATTTAACTTAATAGTATTTCAATAAGAAAGAAAAAAGGAATACAAATATTGTCTGAGAGTAAAAAATATGAATAGTAACAAACATTTTAAATTAAACTTTTTAGCTGGATTTAATATAATACGCTCAAACACAAGTGAGGTATATATCTTTGTAGAAATGAGGTAATTGAAGAGTGAATTTGAGCATTTTTATATAGAAAATAAAAAATATAATTAAGTACTTTAAAAATATACTCCTTACAATTAAATGCGAATAGTTATATCTTTTTCAAGAGAAAAATTCTCTTATAATTTATCGAAAGTAGATTATTTAAGTGAGAAAAATCTTGAGTAATCCTATAAAGCAATTAAATATTTGTAAAACCCAAAATGATCACGTATTAATTCGATTCATTTATTTAAAAATAATACATATTAATAGCTCAAAAACATCGTCAAGTATTTTTTTAATTCGCAAAGTATATATGTATATATATAAATGATTTATTTATTTATAATTTTTTATATCAATGAATCTGTCTTTAAAATAAGTCTCATCAAACGATGTCCATCACCGGCAAGAAAACTAGCCCGAATAGAAGTATTAAGGATGGATAAAAAGGAAGTGAGGCAAGACAGCAGGTGCGCCCCTCGATTGCGTGGGTGGAGGGCGTAGTTTGGGATTTCTCCGTTGGGGGCGCAGGGGTCGTTGGGGGCGACGTCCGTTCCCTGGGAACCCCTCGTTCGATGCATTGTTTATGGAGACGGAAGCGACCTTTGGACATTTTTTCACATTTGCTGCTTAATATCTTTTACCAATTTATCATCGTCGGCGGAAGTTTTTGCGGCCGATGTATTTTTTGGTGAGAATAAAAGCTATTTGTTTTCATTCGCATCACCTGATATTCATGACTCGATTCGGATCAGAGGAGTTTTTAATCGAATGAAAAATATACCGCGTTGCCAATAAAAAGGTGAAAATTTGTCATCCAAAGTGATGCTGAGGAGACAATTCAGGGTCGTTATCGTCCGTTTAATGATTTAACAATCACAGAGTTTAATGGACCATATTTAGTGTATGGGATGAGAAATGGCCCATCTCTTTACATTTTGAACTTAAAAATGCGATGTTTCACTAGGTGTTAATATCATGCTCAATCAACCAATCGATTGGTTTCACCGATTCGTTATACGCAAAGATGTAAATGTTTTTACAGGATCCAAAAAATTCGAAAACTAGGTTATTTAGTCTCGTTTTATCAGTCCATTTTGCATAAATTTCCTTGTTTTATATTCAAAGTTATCCTATTGAAAAAATTTCTCCGTTTTATTAATAATTTTTCTACATTAGCAAGTTTCATAAAAAATTATATTCAAAAATAACGTTTTCGTTATTTTTGAATAAAAATAACTATAGGATATGTAACTGTATTAGGATCATTAGTGTAATCATTATGAAAACCGTACATAAATAATATCGACATACTAACATTAATTCCTTTATAGATTATAAACTGATAGATTCATCCAATTATTTTTAAAATATTTTGGAAAATTAGTTTTATAAAAACTCGAAGTTTACATGAGTAAACATAATCAATGAATCAAATTTAAAATAATTCTAGCATGAACTTTTTAAAATGATATTTCCATTAATATCCATGTTTTTACACCGTATCCCTTATTTAAAGAATATTTAAGATTTTAAACTGTTTTTCATTCTTCAGCATCAATTATGAGAATTATAATGATCAATCGTAAGTCCCAATAAATCTTGGTAACAAGTTTTAATTTCAAATGAGTTACTTCCATAAACTAAATTTAAAACCAAAAAATAGAATAGATGCCACGAAAGTGACGGAAGATAATTTCAAAAATCAAACCCATTTTCGTAATATATTTTTGGCACTAAATTATTCGTAACGCACTTCATATAAGTTACGCAAATGACCGAGGCCTATAAATCAATTCGCATAATACACGCAATCAGCTTGCGCTCACAAAAGCTGCGAATTTCATTGACGCATTTTTATCGGACGCGTGCCTCGTATCCCTTAGAAAAGGGTCCTCTTTCTAAATCTTCCATACCCTTCGATCCCTTATAATCTATTGACCAGCCGGCCTCTTTCGGATAAAAAACTTCCCTCTGGTCAACTTCGAAGCAGATGTCCTCCGGTCACTGCACCCTTTCCACATTAAACCCTTCCATGTGCGTATATATACTTACTTTCTCGCAGCCGTTCCGGGAATCCGTTTTCCGACCGTTTCTTACCTGCTTCCCTTTGTACCCTTCACGCAACAATCTCCGTTATGCAATCATTTTTTCTCGGGCAGCAGATATGCCGAGTCCATTGTCGGACGTGTTTTAATAAGTCAATAAAAAACGGACAAGTCATCTTTTCCGATCACAAAAAAGGCGGGAAGTTTTAATGGGTTCCATATATGGAAACGGTATCCAATTTCTCGATAACACTTCCCAACAAAAGAGGAAGCTAATTTTTTTGATGGAAAACCATTTTCGATTCTGTTTTTTTCACTCTCGTGTCAGAAACATGGGTACTCAAGTCGTTATATTTTTTCGTAAGCGTGAATTTTATATGGTGAACACAAGTGTCGAGGTGGTGAAATTGGTTGTATCGATAGGCCTTGAATGGCTTATTATATTTTTTGTGAATCATTGGTGTCATAAACTGTGAAATAAAATACGCACAAAATTCTTCAATTTTATTGTGTGTGAATACACTAAAAATATTACAAATGAGAAAATATCTTTCTACTCAGTATAATAGCAATCTAAAATAACTTGAAAAAATCAATAATGATTTTTAATAGGCCCAGCAGCTAAAAAATAAATTAACATAAAAAACATGGTAAATTTAGTATTTCACAACTTATTAAATATAGATGATAATAATTCAAAGAACTTCATTGCCTTACCATACTTAGGAATAAAATTTCTGCGAACAAAAAATGTATTACCTAACAATGACATTATCTGTATCAATTATCCTAATTTATATGTAAAGATACCAAAATAACGAAGATATTAGTAACGAACAAAATAAAAGAGAGTTAATTATATAACTCATACTCTATTAATTAATAATTTTAAGAGGGAAAGAAGATAAAAGAAGGCTTTGTCCTTATGAACAAAAAATAATTCGCTAAATGAGGAAATTCGTAAAATTATAATTTATCTAGATGAACCATTATGATGAATTTTAATTTAAGAGTAGATTAATCCAAAATATTTGAATTTATAATCATTGTAAATAAATATTTTTAAACCTTTTTAAGAGCAGTTGAATTTCTTTGCAATTATATTTATACGTTGTCCTATAAAGTGAAGTCCGAATCCGTATCCAAGCAGATCAAACATCCGAAATGAGTTACGTGTATTTATAATAAAATCTTTTGCTTGAAAGATTCAGATTGAATCTCTATTAAAAAAAAGTTCTCATAAATATAAAAGAAGTAATGTTGCTACAATGAAGATTCCACATCTACAACAAGAAGGAATGTATTTTGCCCCCACCGAGTGACCCGCAGCTGCCAACGCAACTGGAGAAGAGGGGAGATGAACGCATTGAGTGACCGTAATGGGATGATTTTTCCGTAGCATGAGACTTACCTGAATTAATAATAAGTCGGACTTACTTAAAGGAGATTCCTAATTCGCTCTTCCTGTTCTACAGATGGCGTTTCTCACCATACACGTCTGGTTTCTTTATAAGCGGCTTATTTTTGTCAAGATTTTACTTCGTGTCAGATTTCGAGAACACTGAATAAGAAAAAGTACTTCTACCAGCAGTACACTTACAATATTCCCTGCGTCATCTCTCTTAGTGTACGTATTAAAATGACGGAAAATATATTTAAGGTTTGAAAAATCCAAATAATATCTATTGTTAAATTTCAATTTGCGGTAGTTCGAAGTTCTTGGAAGATTCATCTAATAAAATTTGGAATTACCTAAAAGTAAAGCTAATTATTATTTTTATTCAGTTTTGGTACATTTCAATAAAACTTGGACGTTATCTGTATTTCATATTTTCGCGGTTACATTTGTTAAATTCCCAATATCCATCGTTCCAATTTTATTGCCATCGATCCTAGTTAATCGTGTACTACATAAAGAATACATTTTGCTAAAACCTTCATTTCTTAGGAGAAAGATATCGAAAGAGTAATTTTATAAAATAAAATTGTAAAATGAAAGATTAATTTCACGAAAAAATTCCGATTTAAATGATATTTCAGTATTAAAAAAAATAACGCAATATGATTAATAAAGCATTGAAATGTTTATTGAAAGTAATGGATTCATCCTATTCCTATTACTTTAATAAAATCCTCAACTTATTCATTGCTGAAAATTATCACGTAGAATTCTATTCATTTATGAAACATTTAACTTTAAGATTATAATCAACTCGATAGACGTGAAAAAGGCGTAAAAAGTATAAAAATGTACGGACTGTATTGGAAGACTTCCAAATCCGTAAATAGTAAAGTCAACGTGACATAGACTATGCGCTTCACGGTGCATTCGGATGACATGGTTCGCAAAAAGCGGAGGTGAGAAATGGCAAAAAAGGGTCAAGTGAAGAGGAGGAGGGCTGTCTCTCGTTTTACTCGATTTGCGAGTATATTCCAGGTCGGCGAAGGGCTCAAGAGTATCAGTTTTTAAGGTTGGTGTATGTGTCTTCCCCGGATGTGGGGAGTTTAGATTAGACAACCTACGGACACCATACACGCACAAATGTGCAGAAAAGACACGCCGCTCTCTCGAAACCTTTCACTTTTCAACTTTCCTCACAATCACTGCATATGGACTCTAAAATAGCTTCTCTCGTCATCCGTAGCATTTGATATAGTATTGCTACATCTAAATAATCAAACGTACTTATGGTACGTATTTATCGATCGACTTACGGAGAAGTACGTAATGTTTTGGAACTGCTTTTATACCTTAGATATACTTTGAGGGCTATGAATATTGATAGAGTAATGGGTTAGTAGATATTTAAATGGAAAATGATGGATGTATTATAAACACTGAACTTTTTCTGAAAAAGTGGTAATTTTAGAGAATAATAATATTTCTAATCGTCTTCTAATTCTTCTATAAAGAGCAGACGGAAATTTTGAATATGAATGTGATACAGACATCTAGTAATAATAATCATTATAATTATATGTAGTAGACGTATTTAGGAGTAAACTAGTCATACTAATTTCAATAATATTTTAAGATCCAAAAATATAAGGAAAGTAGTGCGTAAATCACATCTACAGGCAAGTTGGAAAATAGTAAAATTGGTATTTGAATATTTAGTATACATTCATGTACGTTTAAGTGTAAATTTAATTAGTTAATTATTTAAATTACATCCCGAAGATGAGGACACAATATTTGTAAACTTTCAGAATGATTATTTCTCAAGTTATGGAAATGAATGATGGATAGTGGAAATAAACAATGACTGGTAAAAAATATAAATGTAGATTTAACCATAATATTATATACATATACATTTTTTGTCACTCTTGTACTTTACTATCCCTTCCAGTTCCTCCCTCCAAATCACTTAAGAGCGGTGGTCACCTTACACCACACTTCCCCTTCGGCGGTACCGTAAAAGCTTTTCGAGGGAAGCCCGAGAAGAAAATTATTTCGTAGCTTGTTGTCGTATGAAAACCACACTGTCGGCTCTTTTTCTGGTGTATTGTTACGGCGTGTGAAGCGGCCGATTCGCCGACAATCCCAAGGCCATACTTCCGCTTTCGGTGGAAAAAAGGCGGGAGATTCGAAAAAAGGCTTCCTTGTTGGAAAGGTGAGCAGAACTCAAAGCGAAGGTTTCGAATCACGATGTACACGCATGCTCATGTCCGCCTTTCACAAGGAATCCCTCCTTATGGCGATTAAGGATGGCTGTGCCGGAAGTCAGGGAAAAGAAAGCGCTGTCTCATGGCAACGCCAACGAATAATCTGCCACGTAAACCTGTTTAAGGAAAAAATGATTTCCTGATTTACAGTCATGTTCCGAGACTTACTAGAAAAATGAACATCTTAAATTTCACAAAAAATTGAGAAAGCTGACGGGTCGATAAAGTTTAAAAAACTTTAATTGATAAAATTTTCACTTCAGAAAATTCCAGCTGACATCTTCTCTTTGGCTATGAAAACATCATTGAGCTAAATAAATAGTAATTATCCAAAGCAAAAATAAATTTAAACCAATCTTCTTTGAATTTTGAAGAGTATTTTGGATTCATTCTACTCTTAACAATTTATGCTCATACGAAACAATTAGAATTATAAAGTAAAATCAAATGCAATTTAAGTTTTTCGTCATATTTTAATCACTGATATAAGATCTGTTTAATAATTAAGAATCTAATGAATTAAGTACAATTAACGGGCGAAAAAGCTCCTTGAGTTAATTCTAAATATTGCTTTACCGTAAGAGTACTATTGACTTTAAAAACGCTCTTTATTATAAAAAGACGGTTCAGAATTCCAAATTAAATTTATGCTTATCTAATTACGATAACTTTACGTTAGATAATTCATTATTTCGTAAAATACATCAAGTATTGATTATCCTTAGTAATAGACTTTTACAGTGGTAAAAAACATGGTGAAACTATGATATATAAACATATAAATTATATTTACTTAGATATATTAGACAATATCAAAAACTATTATAACTGTGATAATACTCAGCGATTCGGTCCTAAAAGTAAATATCCAATCCAAAAACTCAGAGCAGACGTTTGAATGTGTTCTACCGATGTGCTTTTCATATAAATTTACTTCTTTAAGTGGGTAAATTACTTCGAACGCAATTTTTTGCAGAGTTGATTTGTTTTTAAAATCAGAAAAGCGGGAAGTCTCGGAGCACATCGCTTACTCCATCTCTTGAGATTCGAAAGCATCACAATTCCCCCTCCCACTTCCCCACCAAAATATACACATCGATCGAAAGAGAAGAACCTTAATATTCCCGCATTTTAAACGAATATCATACATTCGCTTTGTACTTTTCTCTTCTGAAGGAAATCGGGTGTGAGTTTCATCGTCAGATACTCTGTGTCAATTCCTTGTCCGAATGGAATCGAACGTCCCGCCTTCAGAGGACGTAAACAAATGTTTTGTAAACTAGGCTACCTTTCCGGAGGGGGCGTTACCCTCCCACCCTTTGTCGCCGCCTCCGCCCCGCCCCCACCCCAACCCCTCCGCAACCCCGCCCCCTGAACACCCGCGACGCCTAGTGTTTCGACGACGCTCCGTCCGAGGGCGACACCGTACGGATGCCAGGCATCCCCAGAGAAAGGGTTAGGCCGAGGTGCCTTTGGATGCAGTGCGGGTGCAGAGGCCACGACATACAGGCGAAATGAAGGTGAGAGTAGTAGTCGTACTACATGTGCGTTAGGACGTATGGTATATAAAGTTTACTATAGACATGAAGAAGAAAAGGTGTTGAAATATCTCGTGAGATTTCCATGATTACAAATTTAAAAAAGGTCAAGAATATGCACAAGTATGAGTTTTAAGAGGATGATGATGAAATAGAGAAAATGCAAAAATCAGATCAATTTTGATTGTTAAAGAGCAGAGTATTTTTAAGCTTCGAGTGAACATTAAGTACATTAAATGTAAGTTCATAGAGTATACGCTTTCCAAGTTAGCTATGAATCCGCATAAACCAAAACCTTTTCCATTTAAGTAAATTCTTTACTTAAAGGGGAAAAAGCAATGCTTAACATCATAGACTTGAACTATCTTTTAAATTAATCATAAGATTTTGAAGTACAATGTACTCATCCTTAATGTGTAGAACTAAATACCAAATTCTCCAAGGGTTTACCTGATTTTTAATCGAGTTCTTTTTTTTCTTGAACTGTCTACCTTTATTTCATGGGCATAAGAATAATGAACTTAATAATTGTACAATAGAGCCCATGAAGGGTTATAGACCCGAAAGACATATCAACTGTAATAAATTAGAACATAGTATCTTTAAATAATATTATTTATAATTTAGACTATTTCTATGTAAGACTGTATTTATTCGTAAATATCTTGAGTGGATCTATAAGACGACATACATAAAGGAGAGAGTGAGTGGAGGCCCTCTTAAGAAGATACACCACGTACGGCTCAAGGGACATGTGTGATGACGCATATTCAATTAAGATCTTCGAGAGGAATTGAAAAAGTATGGATACTCAAATCGCAATCCCAAATTTATCCTCATATAAGTTATTGAATATTTAGAAACGGCATGATTGGGAAGGAACCATCATCTTTACTTTGAAAATTTCAAAAAAATACAAGTTCTTCAGATGAATAATGGCGGTTTTAGTTTTACGCCTTCAATTTAGAACAAATAATCTTCCATTAATTTTAAAGTATACAGTCAACCTTTAAATTTCGTCTCGTCAACAATCGATATTCCTTTTCTATATTTATATTCCAACTTCGGAAAATTACACTACATGAAATTCATATCATGGCATTAAAATGATTTGTATATACGTTCCTTTTTCGCTTTCATTATGTACTGAAGTTTACTTGACACTTCTTGAAATAATAAAGTTCGAAATTAAAACTATTGAAATGGAGGCACTCCTGTTGGGCGTAGCGTATTTCATTACGAAAATTTTATATCGTACGTAAGCTCTAAATTGCAGACATCTTATGTCACTTATAGAAGCACTGAAGAAAGTATATGAGGCCGAATTATTTATAAAATGGAATCGAGACGTAGTGCCGTTAACTCACTCCCAGTCGAGACGCAACAATCACAACAACGCGGGCAATGTTTTGAGGCCCTCGTGGTTGAACCGGTTTACGGCAATGAGTCAGCCGTTGTTTGGAGGGGAGGATGGGTCACAAGATCCTCAACTTAAAAACGCTTTGGGGACACTGGACAGCTGATACCTGACTCTTCTTCAGATTGGGAGATATGGTTGCATCTGGATGTCATCCTCAATGGCATCTTTCGCTTCTTTCACTGTGAACGTATGTTTCTATTTTTATTATGGATTCATGGAGCATTTTATACTACTCATAATCTATATATTATCAACCTCTTAGAGATACTTACATCACTTTTATGACTTTCCTTTGTTTCGAAATCAGAAATAAAATGTTTGCTATCGATGAAATCAATAAAAATACGACTTTTAAGTATTAGCTAAACTGGATAATTTCAAAATTAATGGAGACAATATTACAAATCAACTATATGTCCATTACTGAACATGTTTACTTTGAAAACTTCACAGCAAAAACATTCGTGAAATTATGTTTACAAGGTTTTAATTATTTAATAAACGCATTATTCGTGTCTCTATTTCCTTTCCTTTATATGCTTATACTTATTTTTTTTATTCAAGAAACACTCTTCTAAAATATTTCAATGTGAGAGTTAATAAATAGCAAGACGAAATTAAAAGAAAATTCTCGAACAGTATACAAGTTTTTTATGCATATCTACAATATATTTAGGAATTACTAAATTATACCCGCGAAAAGTTTGTCGCTTGTTGAAAACGTTCTAAGACGACGAGACGAACAAATTAAAACAAAAAAGAACGTCTTTTAGAAGTATTGCGCTTGCTAGAGTTCGATTTCACCATTTCTTTCCCAATGTTTTGATATGACTCCATCTTCCCCTTCCATGCAATGCGTAACATGGCGAAGGGGTTGGCGTCGTCATGGTATCAACCCCCCTCTCCCCTAATAAGAACCCTTTTCGAACCCTCAGCAGTTTCAAGACTGGACCAGAGATGGAGCGCGAAGTAAGGTTTCCCTGGTTTCTTTTCATGTTTATCTTTGTAAGAATCCGTCCGAAGAGAGACGAATGTCTACGAATGGCACCGAATATCGCCACAGTTGATTGAGCGGTGATCGCATCATTCGAGATTATGAATTTCCACGAGAACCAGCGTTGCCATGACATCGACTCTAGATTTCGTAAATGAATCTTAAAGACAATGATTTGACTTTTAAATACATATCTCATTGAGTCGCGATATAATCTTAAAGGAATTAATACGCATATCGATGTTTAAACGTTTAGGGTTTGTTCAAATTTCCTAAAATATTCAAACTAACGTAAGTAATTACTGAACTTCCAGTTTCTAAAATGAATAATAGTATCTATTAATATATTAATACTTCTATCCTTAGATCATACATTAAGCGATGAATAATAGCAAAGCTGCTCAATTTTTAAAGCAATTCATATTGAATTGGAATTCAACCCTAGAATGATAAATAAAGAAAATACTTTGATAACTTGAAATAAGTTCAAGTTTCATCGTTCGATATTTTCAAAATCAACAGGCATATATTTTTGTATTACTAACTAATAATTTACAACATTAAAATGACAATCCTAAATTACGTGTGTATAGCGTCTCCTTTGAAAATTTAGTACTGAATAGTTCGAAAAAAATCAGTAAAATGAAACACCTAATCAGTGCCTACTAAATGTACTTAAAAATTATCGAGTAAAGAGAGATAGTAAAAAGTTCGATCGACGATATAAACAAACAATATCAATAAAAGTTATGAGAATTTTGAGCGACGTTGAAATGAGATTGGTATTATCTCCGATATACTAAAAGCAAATGCCACGCTATGACCCCTGTGTACGTATTCCCTGCGATTCAAAAAGTAAACAGAGTCGTTGGCATGGAAATATAATGGTCGAGTAATCGAATGGCGACGAGTAAAGGCCGAAGTATACGAATCAAACGGCAGTTAAGGAGCTCAAATAAGAAAGAGGGAAGAATAAGATTTGAATTATTAAAGAGGGAAAAGGAGGAAAGGGCGGAAAAGGGAAGCAAAAAACGAGATTAAAATTGGCTCTGCATATTCAGGCAAAATTATTCCAGCGAGAGGGAAGAAAATGAAAAATAAAACAAAAACAAAAGGGAAGGGATATATTAACGCGTTGGGTGGAGAAGGGACTGAAGAGTTCGGGAGGAAGTATTTTGATTGGGATTTATTAATTGAGAAGGATGGAAATTCCACAGCGCGGAAGTATTGGGTAAGAAAAAGGAAAATAAAAAATGGTCGATACAGTGTTCACTTCGAATGTACTAGAATATACTTTTAACTCCATTCTCGGTAAAGTTTTTTTTTTAAATTCATCTCAATTCTTTATCGATTATTTTTATATTAAAATTTTCAATTATTCATTCTATTGGAACTTAAACAAAAAGAGCGATATCCTAAAAGGATGGCGTTAAGTTTTGCTGTGAAGTAAATTGCTATCACCGAATGAATTGAGGGAAATACTGTATATGATGGCATTAAAAAATAACTTACTCATAACTGAAAACCGAATGAGCTATAATAAATACGCTGATTTCTTTCAAAAGGCTCAATTTTTATTTCTAATATTATTATTATTTATATTATTACTTGTTTAATTTTTGTAAGACACTTATAAAGATTTTTTTAATTCTCATAAAGTTGGTAATCGTAATTTTCCTTCAAGACGATGCACAGTATATCACCAACTCTGCTCGGGTTTTAATAAATTAGCGAAAAAGTTAATAAATGAAAGCGGATGAAATCCATATGGCCCATACATTATCCGGGAGCGGCAAATTAAGTATTGATTGAAGAAATAATTCGTAGGGAAAGGGACAGATGGCGGAGTGGGAAGCGAGATATCATAAAAATACGAGTGAAATATAAAATGGCGAAAGGGGGGGAGGCCAAAAAGACTGTTTTCTTTGCATTATGAGAGGAAGCCTTTTTAGATGAAAAAGTCTCAAAAGATGGGAATAACAGAAGGACAAAGAAAACAGAGAGAAAAAAGGATGGACTTATTAGGGAGAGGTGTTTTCATAAAAGAGCGAAAAAGATTAAGAGGGACTTTGGAAAAAAGTTTGAAATTGAGAAAGACTTTTTAGATGGGAAAGAAGTAACTAGAGCGAAATTTTAATTGCTTCGATAATTCCTCAAGAGAAACTAAAGGGAGATATTAAAGACTGAATAAAAATAAAGTTTCAAAAACAAGAAACGGGAATCTTAAAATTAATGAAAAGGATTAAAAATTATTTTGACGTTAGAGAAGATAATTATTCGAATTTCCATTTTGAGCACGAGTTTTACAAAAAAGTGAACTAATTTTCCTAGAAGGATATCAAATAATATAACAATGATATAATTTAAATAAAATGTATAAAAATATATTATTTCGTTTATAATAAATATGCCTTTCGAATTAAGTTTATCATTAAAAGTTTAAGTAAAAAATCCATAGTAGGAAAGATGGTTCATATTTCGTATTTAATAGAACATTTGAGATAAATAAGTCAATCTAGTAATGGAAAAATGTTTTAGTGTTACTGTTTTTAAAGGAATGTTTACCAAACGAAGAATTCACGAATGGTAGCAAATTAAAGTAAAAAAAATAAAGCCTGATAAAACATAATACGATAATTCCTTTAAGATATTCCTTATTAGGAACCGTTATCTAAAATATTCCGCATGAAGAGTTTTCTCTCATACTTTTAGCAATTAACAGGAGACGAAATTGCAGCTACCGAAAGAAAATTATCTCTTCTTTAATTGTTTATTCCGCGATTAAATTAATATTAAAATTTCTCCGGTAAAGCATCTCATAGAAGAATTTCTGATAAATCATTTTAATATGTTTCGATGAAAATTCAACAAACATAAATTTATACGACTCATGAACGTAAAGGAAGAAAGTTAGTTGTATAAATATAGTCATTAAGTTTGTTTTAAAATCATACTAATGCTTTAGTATTACTATCGTGTGATTATTCAGGACTATATTCAGCTTAAATATATATCATAGGTTGATTCCATAGATTTTATCTATTCCACTTCAATGGCATTCATTCGTGGTATAGTTTCAATAATTCTTTCGTAAAGGCTAGTAACTTCTCTTGAAAACGACTTCATTGATATATTTTACTAAAATCTTCCTACCAGTAACTTGTGTAAGTAATAATACAATTGTAATGAAAAGATAAACAATCTCCGTTACCCAAGTTACTAAACTATGCCCTCGAAAATTTCTCGTATTTTTAGCATTTACGTCACACGATTACGAACACGCTTTTTTCTGTGTCCGCAGAAGGGCGTCTGAAGGAGCCCCCAAGTGAATGAAGTCCGAATCGGAAACTCCAGCAAAGAATCCAGAAGACGTCTGGAGGAGAGAAGAAATGGAAAGAAGGGGTGGAGTGTAATAAGGGGAATTCAAAGGGAGAAATATAATGGAGGAAGGGAGGCGTTTTCTGATGGAATTATCGATTGGACTCCCTAAGATATGGCTGGGTGAGGGGAGGTTACGAATGGAAAATGCTCACCCGTCTTCTTTGCAAATCGACCGTAGGAGGGTCATTTTGTCTTCTAGAGTTCTTCTCAATGGCGAAGCCTTCATCTTGTAAGGTTTCAAGCTTGAAAACTTGATTTGTGTTATTGTGCGTCTCTTAAGGCTCTCTTCCATTGAATCCGTTGCGACTAAATGGAGCGAACAAGACGTCCGAAATTGTTCCGTCGCTCGATTTCCTAAGAAACGGTTTGGAAGCACAAAAGGACGCGTATATCAAACAATAACCCCCCTCTGCGTTAGCTATTATCGCTTGGGAGACCATGGCAACTGCTCGGACGGAACAGATGATTAAGCTATGGTAATGTTTTAGAAGCAATAATATATACTAGTCCAGCTAAGAATTGGTAAATTATTATAGTTCTTTATCACGCCTTAAAACATTGTATTCCGCAAAAAAATATACAATATATAATCGTAGAAATATTAAGTTTATATTATTTATAAATGTATGTCTTGATCGATAGTATATGTGCTTAAAAAATCGTAACACAGATAATCGTACGTCTACTTCAAAACCTAAAGATAAATAGTTAAGTATTACAGTATTCCAACGCTTTAAGAAGACCATTCCTTATTCCTATGTTCTTTATCTCTAGTTTGCATAAAAAACAATTGATATACGTATTTTATTATAAGAAAAGTTACGTGTTCTTATGTAGAATTGGAGGGATTAAAAGTTCAATGAAGCAGTATAAAAGATTATTTACATATATTTACCTATGAAATTTCTATATTGACTTTTTCAACACTATTATTTCGGCTGAAAAATGTTCTAAAATGAAATCGGCTGATTCAATTACCGGCTCGTATTCGTGATCAGTCTAATCGTAAGGTAACAGAGTTATTAGCGTGGTCAACGCTAACCTGTGGATGGCCGTTTCGATAAACGCCAACGGTCGGAGTTCCCTTGGAAACAACACTCAACAAAAGACATTCGCGTGAGTCATGTATCAGATGGAAAGCGTGCGGTTCGTATGTTATGAAGAGGGGAAGAAGAAAAGCCGAAATTTTGAAAGGGAAAATAACTGTTTGAGGAGCGAAAGGGAAGAGTTATGGAAGGTGAACGAAAGAAATCGGTAATAAGTAATTTATATCCTGTAGCAAATAAAGCTGAGTATGTCCCTAGTACATTAGAAAAAGAGGTTGTTTGAAGTCTAAGGAAAGAGTAAGAAGTTCGTTTGTATATAAAGCAAAATGAGTTAATGACGATCCAATTGAAATGGTGATAGCTGAAAGTGATGAAAATTAATGAAATGGATAGGTGAGAATGATAGATTGTCAAAGGAAGAAGGATAGCGTGTATCCGTTAGAAGTGAGCTGATACCGCGATAACTGAAAAGGGAAAAGTGAATGAGTTTGAATGAGTGAGCATCAAAAATGAACACGGAACATTTTTTCTGATATCACCGGATAAAGGAGGGGAAAGCTTGAAAAGGAACAGAGATAAATGTGAGCTGTGCAAGACGTAAGGGAAAGACCTAAAAGGGGGAATGTTTTTTATCTCGAGTCTGGGAGGGGTGAAGGAAAGAAACGGAAAAGAGAAAGAAGGGTTTGAGGCAGTAAAAAACAGAAAGCGTTTCCCCCTTCTCATCAAACCCCCTCCTCCTCTTACGAAGCGTCCATTTTGTTGCGAAATCGATGAGCTGTGTATAGGCAAAGAAATGCTTCCTTAAAAAGAGGCAATGGCGCTTTCTGAGACGGACTATTCCAGAGTCCCTATAGACTTCTGGAACACGCACTTGGTCAACAACACGCAATCTTCTTGGACTCTTATATAAATGGACCCCTATCTCTCCTGATGCTAAGACATTTAAAAATTAATGATTTGGAATGGTGATAGCGTGTCTCGTAAAAACTTTCCTTAATTTCTTAACGACGGTTTAACATCATTCGCTGGAAATTATGGTAAACGATTCCTTCTGAAGATTTTGTAGCCCAAGAACGCTCTCGAGAACAATTCTGATACAAAAAACACATTTCCATAAAACATTTAGCATTTTTATAGCGTGCCCTTGAACGAGTCAATACACAAAACGTACATAAAACTAGAGGCACTTGTATTTAATCTAAACGAAAATGTATCAATTATATTTATAAATATATATTTTTGACTGCTGTTAATAGTATTAAATTTATTTAAAGATACTACAAACCGCGAGGATTATTGATATTATAGATAATTCTTGTTAATTATTGTTAAACTCGAATGAAAAAACTAAGGTATCTTATACATAGTATATACCATATAACTACCAAAATTTATGATTATAAGGTGATTTAAATACTGTCTGAATAGGAGAGAAAGTCGAATAAGATAAGAAGTTCCATAAATTTCTCTTTGGACTATTCTCCGGACACATTCCGTAAGGAGGAGAAGGAAAAGAGGAAATTTTTCGGAGAGAACGGCCTCTCAGTTTTAAATCCGCATTGAGGGGGAGGGGGCTTCAAGGACCGCCTCAGAAATGGGGGAGAAAAATTAAGAGGGCGCTCTGGGGCAATTTAAGCTCTTTCGAAGGGGGCCTTTTTTCGTTTCTTCCGAATTGGACCTCATTCTCTCTTCGCTGCCATGGCAACGGAAAGAAAAGCCTTCACAAGAAATCCGCTTTTTGGATATTGAATAGAAAAAAAAGAGGAACTGTGTTCGCTAGTCTCCGAGAAATTGCGTAGTGCGCATTAACTCCCCCTTCCACGTTACAAATATGAAAAAGGTCGTTTGACGAATGAATGATTATTAATTCTCTTGAGAAAGTTGTTTTGTGACGCTTTGGAGAATTGAAAGGAGTTTAATTTAAAATGTAAATTCGTTTCGGAAATTCAAAATCATAGAGGTATAATTCTAGCTTTTACTGCGTCAGAATTATCAATTATATTAGGTCTATAATTCAACTTGAAATATAATTCATTTTTCACACTTCAGCAAAGAATAGTATAGTTTTAGTAAAGTATAATTTTTAATTCCACAAAAATAAGAGTGAGGACAAGTAAAAAAATAATAATCAATACCAAACAATGTACAAATCAAATACTGCGATTAAATGTATCCGTATTTGTTTTGAATGTACTGAGAGTAGATCGAGAAGTTGTATAGTAGTAATGCATTTATAGTCTGTTCAATGTTTTATTAATTGAATAAGTTCATAGTAAAGTTTCAAACGTGTTAAACTCATACATTGATGTTAACTAGAGTTAAATATTTAATTTTTATACCAATTTAGTTGAATAATTTAATAGTTTTCAGTTACGTTCAATGAAATAAATCATTATTATAATCCATACACGTACTCACTGTCATTTGTAAAATCCATTTAATCATGAATGACTGTCTCAGGAAAGACTAACGAAAAGCAATAAACCGAAAATTATTGATATTTTCGGACGGGAAAATCCGAGTTTTATTAATAGTTAAATAATATATTTTGGGCCCATAAATTATCCTCACCGCCGAATAAATTTCAAATTACGCTTACACGAAAAAAATCCCTATCCCGCATCTTCGCTCACAGGTGCAAAACCCGGTGAAAAAAAAAGAGAGAAAAAGTTCCCTATCCAAACCATAAATTTAATATTAGGAGCTATTAACCACCCACTTGCTCTCTTAATCTCTTACAACACCAATTCTGCCCTTTTTCCCCACGCGCAATTTTTTCCCTCCTCCCCACGGCCTTTTTTAACTCTTTATAAAACGTGCCTCCATATAAAAAACGAGAGTTGATGAGAGGGCACGTGGCTAATGAGAATGAAAAAAGGGCATAAGGGCGGAGGGGCTAACACTTCCCCAGAGAGCCAAAAGAACCATAAAAAAGAAGAGAGAAAAAATCACCGTGTTGGAAAAAAACGCGTAAGCGAAGAAAGAGCAGAAAAAGAGGGATGAAAAAGCGGGTAACAAAAAAGAATCGGATGAAAAAAGGCGTGTGGCAGAGGGTGTGAGGGTCGGACCCTTTGTAACGGAGAGTTTTTCAAGGTAGGGTAGACTACCTGAGAGTCGACACTCATTTCGATGGAGAAAAAATTCATGAGTCGAGTGGGGGTCTCCCGTGTCGTCACCCCTCAGCACGAGCACAAAAAAGCCTTTGAAAAAACGCGTCAGAAAAAGCTGCAGGGGTGCTTCAGGGTGTACGAGGGATGTAAACACTACACCGTCCGCACGAGCCACTGAGACACGCCTTATTTTTTCCGATTCTTCTCCGCCCGTGCGTTAAAGTGGTGTAAAAAAAGTGTGGGGTAGAACGCAAAAAAGTGATTACCTGATGCAAAAAATGCCCAGTGCCTTAAAAAAGGAGGAAAAAAATCGATGTTGACGACTTTTTTAAAAGGGATATATAAGTTGAGAGGAAGTTGATGGTATAATTTCGCTTCAGTGGCATCGTAAGGGTGTCGAATTAGATTTTAAATATTCTTTACCAAGAAATAAAAATTAAACTGTAAGAAATTATTATAAGAAGTTTATAGAATTAAATTGAAAGATAATATATCGTAAAACGGAATATATTCATTGGACGAAGAAAATTTAGTGTCGTAGCATATAGTTAAAGGATACTCTAACCAAATGCTTGGTTATGCAGAAATGGAGACATTTTTGTGGTATCTTAAATTAAAGTTTTTAATTTTTACGTTCTTCTTCAAGATCTGGTTGTTATGGGAATACCTATAGCAACATAGACGCACGTGAAATATTAATTATAGATACAGGTTTTTGTGATTGAATATTTAATAGAATTTTATCAAAAAATATAACTGTTTGAAATTCAATTGCTCAAAAGTTCAAGTTCATTTTAAACAGAAAATTACTATTAATTAATATTAATTTTATAATTTAGAAGCATAAATAAGATAATCAATCATTTTGGAGTCTTCATATCATAGCTGAAGAATTATAAAATATCAAATACTGAATAGAATTTAACATAGAAAAGGAATTTTAAGTAATACCCCAATTCCGCCGGCATGGGACTCAACAAATTCCGATAAACCTATAACAAAAAGCATACACTGTTATAATATACTGTCGCCTTTGACATAAAACTCGTAATTCATTAGTTATACTTTCATTGCACATTCCCATACATAAATATATAAAACACCTAATTCTTTAAGAGTAAAATGAATAATGTATTGCACGCAGTTTATCCACGAAAACAGCGATTTAAATTGCGCATTTAAATCATTTGCAACATTTCATAATAAAAGCCATGTTAGACAAAACTTTAAAGATATAAAAATTATTAGCTCGACATTGGTACTGCACTATTTGGACAATGTTATATAACAAACCCGTCACCTAAAGGGACCCATCAGCGCATCTAACGAATAAAAATAAGGTATGACGTATCTTGTTTGCCTTATCGATAAATAATTGCCATAATTTCAGTTGACACCGTGACAAAGGGAGTTGAAATAACGGAAAAGCGATCCGGTTCAGGACGAGGAAATGCAAGACAAAAACTTTTCGGGAGATTTTTTTTTCTTCTGGCGACGTGATCAGGTGGGATTTGCCTTCGTCCAGGGAATCCGTTCTGTTTTTTTCGACTGCATCCCTTTCACGTGGGATTCCCACTCATAGGTAACAAAAGGAAAAAAGGGATAAATGTTAATTCATATGCATCGGAACCGCGGTGCCAGGTCGAATAAAACTCGGGATCCGTCACACGGCGTTTAGACAGCCCCATGCGGAGGGCTTAAAAATTTAAAAGAGCTTCATAAACATTTACCGCTTGCGAATCGCGTGCTCTCGACGCGAATATAAATGTTAAATGCACGCGCTCTATTCGATCACGCTTTCGTGGTCGTCTCGCTGACGGATTATTGGCATTAGTTGTTGGTATGCAGAGGTTTCAGGATGTGCGTTCGGCTGACAATGGGCAACTTTTAAACCGGACTTTATTCCTCATCCAATGAGAATTCAGTTTTCATCTGCTTTTCAACTTTTGTTCATCTTTCAACCTTAACATTTCCGTTTGCGTCACGGCTCTACGGGATTATTTGGATATCTCTCTTTTGGCGTATGATCTGCAGGATATGCACCGAATCCGGACTTAATGCAACATTTGCGGAGAATTTAAAAAAAATAATAATCCTATTAACATTTAACAGTAATTATTGAATCATCATTCAATTTCAAAATGTGTTGAGAAAATATTAATTGATAGAAGTCTGTTCAATACCCCTTAAAAATTCTGTCAATGCCCCTTAGAAATATGAATGATGATAGTATCTCTAAGTAATAAATATTTTGTCAAAGCAGTTCTGAAAATAGAAACTAATAATATCTTGATGACATTAATATAAGCATATTAATCTTCAAAATGAAATGTAATACCTATTATGAAAACCGGGAACGGGAAAACATTTAGTTTCTGCGTTAGAAAAAAAAATAATTTAAATATATTGATACCAAACGAGTTATTGCTAATTATCATATTATATAATGTATTAAATTTGAATTTTACAGATATGGCTAACAATAATAATATAATGACAGTTATTCTAAACTTTAAAAACCAATGTATTTTGGCTTCCATTTACGGAATGAAGTCAACGCACACATACCGGAAGAGCCTTTATCAGAAAGGACAGCCAATTAACCAAAAATCTAGGTGGCAAATAATAACTGAGGAGCACTTGATAATTCTGGAGACGAGAAGGTACTTAATCTCGCATTTTAGGGAGGCAGCCGTGTTTGC
Source organism: Pantala flavescens (assembly GCA_020796165.1). Lineage (NCBI taxonomy): Eukaryota > Metazoa > Arthropoda > Insecta > Odonata > Libellulidae > Pantala > Pantala flavescens. The sequence continues at coordinate 31,275,138 of CM036884.1, read as the reverse complement.
AGATGGCGTTGCGTAGTGACTACGGGGTAGCGCTAAGCTACACCCAGACCGCGAGATTCCTGCTGAGCTTACTTCCCCAGCCTAAGTTCAAGGTCGCAGGATCTTAACATCCTCTATGTTCACTCTCTCAAAACCCGTAGAGTCTGGAACGTCTTTAAGTTAAGGGAACTTAAAGCGAAGGGGAGGATGTGTAACTAGGATACGCTTAAACTATCCACATCTCGTCCATTCACAAGTTGAGATAGCAGTTATTACAATGTGCTGCAATACTTATTGAAACCCTCCCACAGACATACCAGTTATAGTAAAAATATGCCAAACTTATATAAAGCAGTTTTGATAAAGCTAATCGTCAATTATATATTCAGTTATAAATTTTAATTTCGTCATTCGGGATTCATTTATATCACCTTACTAGGTTGTCATTATCTGAGACTACAGCTATCATTTTTTACGTTTACCTACATCGATTTAACAAAAAGTCAATTAAAATTGCTCTAAATATGAACACTTTAAATATTTTGATGATGCAAGATATTTCGCATGCTTAGATCCCTTTAAACTCAAAATATATGACTACTTTAGCATGTTTTCATATTTAAAATTTCCCTTGAATATAGAATTTAACCGAAAATTTTCATTTTATATCAATAATATTCGTTAAGGAATATTAGCATCAATCAATATTGTCGAATACTTAATTAGGAGGTTTGCTTTATCAATACAAAAAATCTCTCTTGGCAATCTAAGCTAAAAAATTCACCTTTTTTTAAATCCAAAAATCGATAACTTAACATTTCATACTACTGTAAAATAGTCAGAAATAAAATTCTCTTTAATCGAAACCTCAACTTGCAGCATAGCTATACTCCCACACTAATTTCGGTTAAAATAAATTATTTAAAACTATTTCTTGCCCGTGGTTACATTATACAAAGTGACTTGAATGACCGATTCCCTGAAATCACTTGAAGAGTCAGCTGTCTATTTTATCGACCGAAAGTATTCGTCAGTTGGTGCAGTGGATGCGAAGGCCTCCCCTCGACGGAGTCCAATAGCGCCCACATGCTACGCATACGCTCACACCAATTCATACTTCAATTGTTTCCAACCGTCACTTTTTCTCTCATAACTGACGATTTATTGTAATCCCACAATTTACATTCATCCACAGTGAAACGTGATCTTCTACGGGATATGCATATTAGGTTTAAAGTAATCTCAGCTGTGCTCCGATGTGGGCAATCAAGAAAGGAAAAATAAGGCCATTAATTCATATAACAGAGTATTGTATCCTATTTAGTTGCTTAACGTATTTGATTCGATTTAAAATTTTAAAAAGTACAAAGATTTTAATGTGAATAATAGAGAACGTTTTCCTGATAACAAAACATGTGCGGATGTAGTTTATGATTAAATTATTTATTGATTATTTTTATGATTCACTCTGTCAGATATATTATAAGATGATATTTTTTATTCAATCGAATTGATAATCATTTCTGTTTCCTGCTTCCCTACGCATACATTTATATACCTATGCATTAAAAAGAGCAAGCTGCAGATCAGTATAGAATGATTTAGTTTGCAAATGTTTCTTTTACAGCCGTATCTTCTGTCTTTCTTATTTTAACATGCATCAAAGTATGTATGCCACTAATACTGCATCCTCATAAATGATCACAAGTAGTATCATGCTAATGAGCAGCTTCTCTGTAAGACTTCACCAAAAGTATTCTTTGATCACTCCTCCCTAAAATACTCATAGACTAAGGATTGAGGAATTTATTGCAATACAGGAAAGGAAAACTTAACTTTCCGACATTAAATGAGTTCTGTGCGATGGACATGTAATACGGGATCAGGGACATTAGTACAGCGTAATTTACTGCGATAATATCTGCGTACGTGCCTTTTGCCAAGATGGTGCTTTGGATGTCCAATCTGTAATAATTAGTAACATGTTCACGTCACTATAGTATTTCAAGCAAAAGCAGAAATATAAAAAATATGTGAATATAGAGAGAAGAACGATCCAAGTTTATTATCTAAGAGTGCCTAATGACCTTTAAAGGTCTTTTAACGTTCATATTATCTCAACTCTGTCAAATCATTCTTATAATCCCACTATTTTAAATGCTTAAATAAATATATATTTTTTATTATCGTAAGAATACTATTTTTTGAGTAACCAATGTTTTCCCACGAGTCTAAACATTCATAAATAGTTCAAAAATAATATTAAAACTATACACTGAACCATTTCTTAACTAGTGCTACAACTTACATAGTATTTAACCGACAAATCTTTATTACATTGTTCGTTACATTTCATAAGTGATAGCGACCATCTACCGGTTTCAGATGACGACGCATGCTTAAATGGTCCATTGTTCGTGGGGATGGCCCACAAACTCACTATACCTGACTCAAGGAGCACTGCCCTTTCTCACGGAATCTTTAAGCTCATCGCCCCTTCATGAATGAGGTCCCTTCCTCACATGCCTACGGTCGCCTAACCCATTTCGGTCCTCCTAAAACATAACGGCATAACGCAATCCTTCCGCGATAAAAAAACCCAAATCTCTCCGAACCCTATTTTTTTACGCGGAATTAAAACCTTCGAGCCCCGTTGGTTTACCTGAAGGGTTTCCCAGGGCGACCACCGTCGGCATCTGTTGTGAAATCGATTTATCTTCCTCGGAGACGCTAAGTCTGCGAAAGATATGAGCCGTTTGTGTGGATGTTTACTTTTCAGAGTCTTAGCTACCGACGGTTGCCCGTGACACGTCTAAGTTCTATTGGAGAACGTTTATCATACTAACTTTTCAATTCCTAAGATTCCGTTTGCAAAAACATGTGAATGTTTGTTAAAATAAACAGATGAGATACACGATCGAACAATTACATCGCACTGCTTCCATTTCATTTCGTTTGCTAACAAAAAAGGGATAAAATCTCATTATCTCACATTATTTGTCGCTATATAAATATATCTATCAAACATTCCGTTCAATTTGTAATCCTAAAGTATTTTAATTCTCATATTTTTCCTCAATATATTATTCGATATTTACAAAAATAATATACGATTTATTGAAATCAGAATGTTACGATATTCAGATATAATAATTTGAAGCTTTTTGAAGTTAGACGGTTCCCCATTATCCAACGCAAGAACATTTTCATTACGTTTAACGTTGGGTTAAAAATCGTGTACTCGCAAGATATTAAATTGAATCACTTGATGAGTTGTTTTTGGGTAAAGTTAATTTTCCTTTTAAAACTCTTATCTCAAAATACGAAACATGTAAACAGGAAAGAAGACTCACTCTATAAGAAGGGAATTTAAATTGAGTAATCATATCGCTAAGCTATATTATCTTATATTCTATCACATTCACTAACAAATATGCTTTTACCATCTCATACAATGATTAATCCTGACGAAATTGACACTGAAACGATTTCTTTTTCAAGTTATTTTATGCATAAACATACATCTTTCAGCTCTTCTTTCCTGTTAGGCTAAAGTTTAATGAAGAATCTCCTAAATGTTCCGAGAAATGATTTCTAAAATGGACAAATCTTTATTCCCTTCATTGATAATGGAAGACATCGTGTGAGAGTCGTTGTGGATGGTCAGTGGTCTCTTTTCAAAAGCCTCCATTTTTCTTGTCCCCTAAATAACCGGAGCTATATTCCGCCGGCGCTCCTCCACGCGCCTCCATTTGCAACCGAATGGGACACGCATCCCTTGAACTCACCAAAACACTCTTTTCATATGGAAAATACCCCCGCGCGTTCCTTACTCGTGTCACGAAACATGCCAAGAATAGAAGGTCTGCAGCCATTCATACGTTATTTGTTGTGCTCTCAGAGCCACGCTTTTGCAGTAAATCTGAGGTTAATAAAACTAATTATTAGCATATTTGACTGTTGATCATACATAATCGATCGTTTAGATATTTACTAAATATAGTTCTTATATAGATTAAAATATAAAGATCAAGGAATGGTAAATTGTACTAACATCGCGCGGCTATTTATAATATTCTCTTCGTATAATTCTAATTTTTAATATATATTTGTTTACAAAATCAAATATTTTCCTACGCCTTAATTTATGTGGGTTGAATATTACAAATACACTTGTCATGTCGTTGTATAAGATATAGACGTAAGGAAAAACGTAATATTTTAATTTGAGCTTTAGCCTTTTTAAAATTTAAGGTATATTAAACCTGATGAATCCAGAAGTATATTGATAGTGCAATAGAGTACTCATGGGAAAATAACTCTTAGAGAACGCGAAAGTGGGACACGCACTTTAAGGAGAGTACTCCGAATCCAGTTGAGGAAGCTGTATCGATCGATAAATGTGTCCATTTTAGAGATATGTGTCAAGATGTGAATGCATATTCATATGAATTGTAAGCTATCGGAAGTAATTAAAGAGATACAGATGAAAGCATCTCTAAATGAAAGATTGGAATATTTCTCATATGACTACTATCTCCTAGACATTCTTATATTAATTCAAATCCATTATGCTCGGATTCGATGATTGGGAACAATAATTTAATTAATAGTGATAAAGTTTAATAGTCATGGCAAAGTATTTCATTTCTCGCTTAATATTTCTCTTTATTTATTCGAATAAATAAATCATGACTGCATAATCTAAAATCTTCTGCGTTATCCATTAATTCATATTTAAACGAATTTAATTCGAGAAACATAATAATTTCGGATATAAATGAGCCAGTGAGCACGACAACTAAACATCGTACTTATTCAATGGCCGAATATAATTAAAGAAGGGATTAATCATGATGAAATATGCGAACTTTGGAATCCAAGAATAAACTAAAATGGGAGTCCGAATTGAACACCGATAGAACGGAAATCGTTACTTGGAGAATATATTATTTCGGCAATTCCGGAATCGGGAAAAAAAAGACCTCGTGAGTTTCGTTTCTGAAGAGAAGAATGGCCCCGCTGAGGGAAGGGAGTGGGATTGAAAAATGGTGTGCGATGTAAATGAAGGGGTTGCAAAGAAGGAAATAAGAAGGAAGGGTGAAAATAAGGAAAGAGATGATATTGCTCCTGGAAGAAAGAGGGTAGAGAAAAATTAGTGGGAGGGACTTAGGAGGGGTGGCATTCGAATGAGACGAACGGGGAATTAAAAATAAGGAGATGTCAAGGAGGGTGGAAGCAGATAAGGAAGGGGTTGAATTTGAATGGTTGGCAAAAAATTGCATTTCCCTTGGTCGTCATGGCTACGGCTCCTCGAGGGAGGGGTTTTTTTTCGGTGGGGGCGGGGTCCCCTGAGGCGGAGGCTGGGGAGAGCATTATCATTCGGGATCTTTTATTCCGAGATGAAACAGCTTCGGATGAGTAAGGAGATTTTTAGTTTCGGTCGTTAAGAGGCGGACTTTGTTTAGCTCAGACTTTTGCTTCGATCGATGGATTACTGAAATATTTTCCTGAAAATATTTCGATCGACAGTTCGCGAAATTCTTATTTTCAGAACGTTATATTATAAGGGTGAAATTAGATTAATCAAACTATATATGAGCACTTAAAATTTTTAATTAAATTTTTTATAATCCCTTTTTAAGGCTCAATAATATTAAAAATTCCTTCGCTGGGCACGAATGTTAAAGCGAGATTAAAATTCAATTATCTTTTATTCATTACGATATATAACAGTGAGAAATGATTGCCAATTAAAATAAAAAGAACAAAGTAACTAATGCTGTTGATTAAAAACTGCAATTAGTAATGTAGTAATCGGCAAATGAAGAAGTAATATTTTCATGGAATAAATTGCTTAACGAATCTGATTCAAGTGAATTACAAAATTTCTTTCGGTGGAATGTTTTTCATATAGATTTGAGTTATAAATAATGACAAGTTCATATTAATTATTCCTTCAAAATTTTATAATGGATATTTAAATAATGCTTGCAAAAATTAATTCAGAAAACTCTTCATCTAACATATTTTTTTTGATATTTACATTCTCTTCCTAAACCTCATTAATTATAACAGTAATGAATTTCTACAAAAAATGGTGGTAGATTACGTCTGGAAACCAATTAATTTAATCCATGATATATAATACCTGAGTACATACCTTTCCGAACATTCCTATATCCAAAACGTCATCAACAAGAAATATAATTCTATGACTCGACACTAGTAAGATATAAAACCCCAAAAACCAAACTCAATGTAGCTTTCATAATAAATTGTTATAGCATATCTTGATCAATAACGTTAAATGAACTGTTTTTTTGCAGGACAATAAGATGATTTTTTAAGTAACAGCTAATGATTTTTAGGCAATTGTGGGGCAGAGTTAAAGGTAAAAATAGAGATTATTAAATATTACTATTTAATTATATGTAATATCTAATAATGTATGTAATGTGTAATATCTTCATAAACTCAACCTTTTGATAAATATATGTCTAAGTTGTGTCGAAAATATCTTTTTTCCTCCAAAATTCACATATTTTGTCTTTCAAAAAGCTAAATTCAAATAAATTAAAATTTCTTAATTATAATTCCAGAGAAAAGACATTCCAAATAATCTCTCTTCTTCCGATTTTTCAAAGAGGGAAAGCGCAGTTGAAAAGTACGATCTTTTTCGCCCGGCAACGGGATGACTCCATGGTTACTAAAGCGGTCACTCTTCGCAGCGAGGAAAGATGACGCGTTTGATTGGACGGCAATGAATGGGGGAGGAATAAAAGGGGAGAAGAATAGAAAAAAGGGGGGGACATAAGAAAGAGCGATTTCTCTGGGGCGCATGCGCTCTTAATACTCTTGGGAGGAGAATAATTTTTTCCATCGACTAGCGCAAACACTCACACGTCACTGCCCGTGAACACTTTTATTTCGACTGTATATCCTTAAGACCCCTCCGTGTATTTCCAATGAAAAAAGACCTCCCCCGAATCTCCCTTAACTTAATTCCGCCCCTTCCCTTTTTATACTCTTATACTTCATTTTTTCCGAACCCCTTCTTTTCCCCCTCCGCAGCTACGCGATCAATATGGCTTCCTTTCCCTGCGAAACAAAACACTCGCAGGCGTCCATCTTAGATCCATTGGACCCGCTCTCCTTACCTCGCTGCCCTCTCACCGTTCTTTCTTTACTTCCTCTTCTGAAGATTCTATGACTGTCAATCCGAATTTTCGATGCTTTTCACCTTCAATTCCACGTATTTTTACCAGAAAATAAATGAATGCCAAATAGAAAAAAAACTTTGTCTTTCACCACTCGAAGTAATTTCTATATTGTAGATAATCCTCGGAAACTCCACTAAGAAGAGATGTTTCTATTTCCAACTGAGAAGAGGCGTGAGTTACGTGTTTTCCTCATACGCATGACCCACTTAATTCCACTCTGAAGACATCCTACGCATTCTCAACTGTATCCGATATTACACAACTCATCACTTTATTATTAGTATTAAAATGCAGGATTATAAGCAAGAAAGTTTTAGTTTAAATCACAAAAGATAAAATAGTATATACTTGTAAGTGTTTGTACTAGCAAAATAAATAAAAACTACCCAACGTATTAAAGATACAGCATAAAGAGAAATATCTCTCTCACTGGAAAAACATTTATGTGCATCTTACCTTTAAATCAAGGCCAATTAAGAAAAAAGAAAGATATTCAAGTTATTAACGCATAGAAAAAAATCTGCCATTCTATATCTAAATTCTAACTAATAGTTAAAACAACTTTAGGAGCATAAAGTCTCAAAATCTTTGGATCATAATTGAAATTTAGTAAATCAACAATCATACTCGAACGAAATCCGGAGCAGAATAATATTTTTATAATATTCTAGGAAACAAATTCATATACTATAATTTTTAACGGGGATATTTACAAAAACTTAAAAATTTGTTTGCGAAGATATTTATTGAACAAAATCTCAATAAACATCCAATGGCTGAAGTAATATTAAACCTCTAAATATGAATATCTCTTGAGCGATTGTGGGACTGAAATATTTCGCAGGACGTCTTTAAGGATAGAACTCAGTGGTGTGCCTTTAAATTTTCCGATGGAATAGCTAAAAACTGGATCAATTTAATTAATCTCTCGCATATTCTTCACGCAGAGTTTATAAGGAAAATGGAGTTCTCGTTCATAGGAGAGGATAATTAAAACAGGAGTCGTTGGAGAGTGACGACGTCTTGGGAAAAAGAAAAAGACTTCACTTCCTTAATACGGTATATGTAAATGTTAAGGATTGGCAGCGCTATTCCGTCACGCTTAGAAAAGAAGAAAAATGAGGATTAAGATCCTTTTTTGTTTTGACTCTCTCATGCATGCAATGGTGCACTTTCGAGAGGAGTTATGTGTTTGCGAGTCTCATCTGTTCGGAATGATTATCGGAGAGGCCTTAAAAGAGCGCCTTTAATTCATACATGATGGGCTTCTTTCTGCGGGAATCCGAATATGTGAGAGGTAATGCTATTATCATCCAATCGATGCATCCGAGGCGTCCGTTTCCAAGTAATTAAAGATGCGAGAATCAGCACTTCTTCGCACTACTTAAAGAGTCTTAACAGAACACAAAAACTGAATAAAATGAGATTAAAATTTCTGATATTGAAGTCTAAGCAATTAAAAGCGGTGGATATAATTTTTTAATTTGATATCAATGTACTTTAGAAAATGATGTACGCTATTAAAATATTTTATCGTGTTTTTATTATGTATTAAGTGTTTGATAAGTATTAATATAATTTATATTACCAGATGGAAAATTGAAAAGAGATGAAATGATAAAAAAAGAATCGATCTTATAAGAATTATAAGAAACGATTGAACAGTCACTGAAACTCTTATCATAAATTGCAACTAAAACTTTTCACTTCCCCGTAGGTACTAATCACATGCCCTTTCTCAGGCTCACGTAATATTTTTGATATTTCAAGATTGACCTTAGTCTTAGATCGGTAGAAAGAAAGTAGATTGAAGGCTGTTTACGCGTTGAATATAAATTTTTCAGAAATAATCAAATAAAATTAAGGTAAATATAAAAGATGAAAGAATTTCATAAATAAATATTATATCATATTAGTTTGAGGGGCCTCGAGTTTTCTTAATGAGGACGTTTTAAGGCATCGTTTTTTAGATTCAATACATATGATTCGATGACCATAAATTCTACATTAACTAAATATTGCATAAAAATCTATAATGAAAATCTTAATATCGAAATGTAAAAATGTTTCCTGCTTCGAGACACCTCGCAAACATCTTTGAACGAATCTAGCTTCCGGCATCCAATATAAGGAAAATACTCGCTATTGCGACGGGAAGTAGACGGAGAAAGGACGGCAATCAACTTGCCAACATTTCCTCGGACAAAAACCCAAGCAAACTGAGTATGGACTCAAATGGGGTCGTGTTTGGTAGGTTGATGTCCATCCGCCATTATCTTTGGAGACCCTTGCCAATGGGAATGAGTCAGGGCCCTTGTGAAAAACCCCGCTAAGCGTTCACCCCCTTAAGCACTTAAACCCCCACCCACTTCGTCTTGATCCCTTTCTGATCGTCCCCTAGCAACCGATAGCATCCGAAGCATTAGCCTTCTTGGAAAAAACACGTCCAATTTCGGAGGCCCCTTTTTCCTCCAAGAACTTCTATTGGAGTTCAGACGATCGTTCATTATGTATTCTGAAGAACGACGAGGGTTTCGAAAGGGCTTTCTTTTTTTTACGTCCTCGATTCCTTTTTAATGCGAAACAGTTGCGAATCGAGATTTTACGTCCCTTGTATTTTTCCTATCGTAAAAATGCTAATATTTTCCATCAAAGCGGCTCTTTCATTCCCCCGATTGGGAGAAATGAAGTTAGGCCCCTCGGTGGAATAAAAATGAGACTTTATGAGCCTTAACTTGTTTAGAGAAAATAATTGGAAAAATTATTTCCTTATTTTATAAAGAGAGAATAATCAAGTTTTCAATTTGCATACAAGATGAAGGCGAAGGAAGAATGTTTTATTATTTTGAATATTTTGAGAAAATGAAAAATAACGCATAAACGGAGATAAAGATTCACTCGTTAATAGGAAAAGGTTTCACATTAAGATTCAGAAAATGATTGTAAAAAATATTTAATAATATATTTTATCATTTTCGTAAACATCTAATATTTGCTCTTTTTTTAGTAATTTCGGATCTTTTCGAACTTCGACTCACATATCATCTATAAATTTAAAAAGTTATACCTTTCATGAAGATATGAAAATTCTCAAATCTATTTCTTTTATATTCACAAGTATTTACGATTAATTTCCTTATTTATCATTGTGCCTATTTTGGCATTCCGTAAAGTACAATTAAAAACATTTGCTCGTTCACGAGAATAGAAGGAAATTTAAGGAATATCTGGGTTTATCTATTCGTGACAATTAAATTGTTATCGCGTATATTATTGTCTTATCGTCCAATTTGGCTAATTCAATGCTAAATTGCGATTAAAACACACCTTTTGATTTATTACGATATCCATTTACCTTCATTTTGTCTTAACGCTAGAAACTAACTCATTCGTCATGAAAAAAATTACGACAATGTTTGTAACAATCGTTTTCGTACCCTAGTTGCGTAGAAACGTGTACGCAGTGGATTAACAGAAGCTTTCCCCCGAAATGAGCGGTAACAACTATGGAAACGTAAAATTCCCTCTCTTCCGTAAAAAGAATAATGCGTGAAGTGTGTGTTGTGAGAGAAGGGTAATGCGGTAGGTCAGCATCTCTCCCACTGACCGGTCACCGTCCTTGAAGTGACCCTCGTCGATAAAAAGAGCTGAATGGAGCCACTCCGTGTGTGTGCCCCTTCTCCTCTTGCATTAATCTCTGCACCCCTTCATTCCTCCGCTGCAACGTCCATTAATCTCTTCCGCTCGAAATGGGGAAAAGGGATGAAAAATTTGGACGAGTAATCTTCGTGTGCTAAGAAATTACATCTATTCCTTCCCCCGTAACTCAATCGGAAGGGTATCAACTGAGCGAAATTTGCTTCCAATCTTACTCTAAATCACAGTGCTTTTTCTTTCCGCGAATGCAGAATTAAAGGAGCTAACTAATACCAAGCGTCAATTACATATCGAGATGACGAATTGCTTACGAAGAAAGTCATTCGAGAACATTTGACTCAGGCAATAAATGCTATACATAATAGTAGATAATATTATAAAGAAACGATATGACGCTAATGGAATTATGACACAGAACTTAATGTCATTTATAATAGTCATTTTCATTTCTGCTCAGCAAATATACTACGTCTGAGAACGCTATGGAAATTTATGCAAGTATTAAATCTTCCAAATACTGTCTTCAGGCAAAATATATCTTAAAGAAGAAAAATCGTGGTAATAGAGGTATATATTTTTGAAGAAACTCACACCTTTTACCTACTTATCAAATATGATCAAACACTATGAACAGTAATAAAAAAAGTTAACCATATTTTGCTTTCTGATGATCTAGATATACTATAAAATATTTAATCTTAGTCAATGAAAGAATTGAACAGGAAAGAATCTAAATTGGTAAGGCTGAAATAATTTATCACATTCAGGGAATTTAAAGTTATATATCTTCTCCATTTTACAGAGAAAAATTCCGACAAAACTGCTCGTAAAATGAAACTGAAAAGTATAAGAGAAGTTTGATTTGGATCAATTTCAAAATCTAGCGACTTGATAAATTGTAGGATAAGAAAAATAAAAAATCTCGTATTTATTTTACGCTAAGTTGAGATGTTGAATCGACTTAAAATGCATGTGATGCGATAATTTCAAGGTGTTGCAAATAGAGAGAGAATATAAATCCCTCATGCAAATAGCACACGAAAAAACAATGGACGTTGACTTAGCTACGGTTTGCATGAAACCATCGTTAGGGAAACGCGTAAATAATAACCTTAAGTTTTTTTCAAGGTATATGATGCTAAATGTACATGAAGAGGGCTGAAAATCTCAGCCCCAAGCGACTGGGGGATGGATCCTTAAGTGGGAACTCAATCATTGTCACAAATCAGCAAAATTTTGGACCCAATCGGATGATGCGAAGAGAACATAATGATTTAGCAGAAGAAAAGCGATTCGTGGAATCAAGTGACGCGTTCGAAGGGAGCCCATGAAAAATATGGGCGAATTTGGGTAATCTTTTCTTAGGGAAAGTTAAGATGAGTGGAAAGAATGGCGTTTAATGAAGGGGGGGAGGAAAAGGATGGAATGCGAGGAGAGGGGAGATGCATACAAAGGGAATCGTAGAAAAAGTGAAAGGAGAAGAGTTTAGAAATAAGTGGGGGGTTGCGTAAGGAAAGCTAATATTCGAAGGAGATGATCGAAGGGGGAAAAAGATGCTGGGGTGAGGAAACTGTCAAGCAAGCAAATCTCGAGCGAACACTTTGGGTGATATTCGATTACAAAAATGCCTACGTAAGCGAAATTAAACGTTGAAGGAGCTTTGATTATAGTCGATAGTAAAATCTTAATATACGGTTTTAGAATGAGATTTTGAAGGTTTCAACGAGTTTTATCAAGCAAACATTACGGATATTGTTATTATTTATGAAGTAAATAAAAATTTCTATTCGCTTTGATAATTTTTACGAGTTTGCCAATCGATTACAAATTTATTACGATCTGTTCCAAAGTTGACTCCTAATCCATCAATACTCCATATCGGATCCGAAAAAGAGTCCCATCTCTTCTAAACACCTTCCTTAGGAGGAAACTAAACTACGCCTTCATACTCTAATATTCACTCATCTGGTTGGTATTAAGTTTGAATTACATTCACACTATAGTTGTTAAATGAATCACTTCCGAAAACCAATTGAGATTGCCACTCTAACAGAAAATATGGGTAAGTATCCACTAATAATACACTATACTATACCGTTTACTATTATAATGAGTCCTGTAAACAAAAGCAGCACCTTAACTAGTCTAATCGGATCACAATTTACAATAAATTGCAACTCCATCATCACCATTTTCGGACCCAAACTTCAGGACTCTTAAATCCAAACACCATTTTCTGGGTCATTAGACACAAACACACTTCGGCACCGGCGCAGAAGACAGCACACACACAGACACGAACCACTTCCGGAGGCAACTTCTTGGGGTGGCGATCCTCACCTTCGGAAATTCCATGGCTCTTGCGGTTTCCTTTCGCCGCAAATTGGGGTAAACACACCCTAAGCTAAGACAGAATCTCACAAACCCAATTGAAGCTTCTTCGGAAGTCGGAGATTTCCAAATATCGCGATTTTTTTCCCAAAAACCGCATTCAGGTGTGAATACAGGTAAGTGAGTATTCAAAGCAGAGGAATAGATGGGCCTCATCTCTGCAGGAGCGTGTGAGGGACACTGGCGAAGGGAGTGGCAAGGGTGTGGACCGGAAGAAAAAAGCCGAGAGACCGGCAGAACAAGAAAAAAAGCGATGGCGAGCAGGGCGTGGTGGGGAGGGGAGGGACGCGATATCCAGCCGATCGGCGAGAGATGCGTAGCCCTCAATTTTCAGCGAAATGAGTTTCCATATTTCCCCATCATCGTATTTTGAGATTGGGAAATATTTTGCTTCTGGTATGTAAAATCTCATTCCGTAAAAAGAGACTTCTCATGCAAGAATCTTCTAATTTTCGTGTGTAGGAAACTTGTTTGAATATTTTTTACTTCGTTGAATTTATAAGGCCATGCTATGATATTAAAGTCTAAACTTGTTATTTAAATTGTTTTCTCGTAATTTTATTTTTCTCTTTTAATAACTATCATATAGTTTCATTAGAAACATAATAGTTACTAATTAAATGATAAATTCATGTGTATTTTAGTTCATCTTTATTGCATTTCACAGAAAATATCGAACATGTAAATTATTGCTATCCTTCAGAAATATACCCAAATACCCTGCACAGCAAATCATAATATTTTAAAAATGCATTTTCGTGGAAGATATATTTAAAGATTTAAGTTTTATTAAATATAGAATATTGCTCATTTTAGTGATTTTAAAACACTAAAAGTATTCTATTACTACTACTTTAAATACTTTATTTACGTATTATTTTATAAAAAAGCTCAAATTGACTAGCATTACTTAATATAAGGATGATTAAGGCTGGTTTACCATCTTTATCGATATATTTTTAGCTTTGATTAAATCTTATATAGTTAATTATATGCTCATTTAACATTTTTGAAAATAGTATTATTTTTCGCCTATCAAATAGTAATTTCTATAGCGGAATAACGTACTTATATGTGATGGAATCCATCCAAAGACGTACAAAAGAAAGGGAAAGCCGACAAAGTGTAAGCATCGAGTGTAGGTTTCTTCCTTCATGTCCGGAAGATGATCGAATAGCTCATGTCTCAAGACGATACTCGGATACTCCTCGATCAAGGAGATCAAATGGTAGGGGATCATAAGTGGAATGGGTTGGGACACCCTAAAAGGGTTGTGTGGGCCAAAAACCAGTTCTTCGCCCCTTCACCCGACCCAACGGTCACCGCCAAAAAAGTGGCCGGTCCACTCTTTTCTTTTGGGCACACAACTGCCCGAACATCTGCATGTGATGGGTGTGCCGCACGTGATATCCATCGAATGTTGCGAGAGAACGCTTACTATCGCGAACTCATCTCTAATTATACGTATTTAAAGATGCCCAAGGCGAATTATGCCCTTTGCATAATTGAACGCGACTTAAATTAGGTCAAGCAAAATTCTTGAAGATCCTCTTACCTAATAATGATTTTATCCTCAACTTAAAAATGACTTTTTAACAAATTTTATGGTAAATTATAAATTCTCTTTTCTTTATTGTATTAATATAAAAGTTAATACATAGAATAGCCGAATTTGTCTCTTTCTAGAAAAGACTTAAAAAGAGGCAGGAAATTGGGGCACGTTGTACTCATTTAGCAATTTACATAAAATAAACTCGTTCACTCTTTGATGAATTAAGACATTAATTGTTAAGGTATATTTTCCGAATCTATTCTATCACCAGAAACAAATGTTATTTCACATTTTAGCCAAATATTTTTAAAAATTAGAATACTTCATTATTCTCGGATTGTTTATTATTCACGAAAGGATAAAAGTGAATAAAATCAATCAATCCATCCTTCAAACATTACTTTGATTACCAAATATTGTTCATATTTTTTTTCTTTGCTGCTGAAGATGAGTTTCTTCATAAATTAATTTGAGTGTTTGACAGTTTTGTAAATACTATTAATGTTCTCCTGTATTATAAAATTGATTTTCAAATAAATTGACGCCAGGATTTGATTGTTTTAATTAAGAAATGACGCAAAGACCGCCCCAATTTTATCAATTTTATCGCTTAGCGAAGCTCTAAAGAGAAATAACATGAATGAAATTATATTGACTGAGTGTTTAAGTAGTTTTTCATTGACCATTTCCTTTAAAGTTGTTTTGAAAATGTACAATGTTGTAGTTTTGAAAGGAAAATTGTAAATTGAATTAAATAATCGTATGCAATATGCAGTATATGATCTAGTAAAAAATTATTTAATTCCTGTAGTTATTTTATATTTAATATACGGATCATTATTTTAATAAAAGAAAATTATATACACATATAATAACGCTCAAAACATTATAAATATATTTATTATTAAAATATAGAATAAAAGTACACAAGGTCCCGTAGATTTTCTTTGTATGTATATATTGTAAATTTAAGCTCATTATAGATTTACAATCGTAAGTAAATGCATCAACTCTTGCTATAATACAATTAGCGAATTATTCCACAATAATACTTTATTAACGTTTTCAATGCTTCGTAACATGCATTCCAAAGTTGCTCCGATACCATCCGTGGCAATCGGAAAGGGACTGAAAGGGCCCCACGTGTTCGAGGGATGGGGGCGTGCACTTTCACACGGGTGACCCTACGGGGTCCGCGGCGGAGGTAGCGGGGTTCCCCTCGGGGAACACTAGATTGGAGGGATAAGGTAGGATCGGACCTCACCGGACAAGTTCCAATTCAAAAAGAGACCGGTTGAAGATGATGAGGATAAAGACTAGAATGCAAAACCGGTCGTCCCTTAGAATACGTACCCCTTCTGACCGCCCTACGTGTTCTTACCCCCCGCCCGTGGAAATGGCCCACGGCCAACTTGCCGATCCCGATTGAGACTTTGTAATACAAGGATGCATGCAAAGGAGCGTATTCTATTAGTTTCTATTAAGCTAAAATCAGCAGCAATTATATAAAAGGATTCAATGTGGTCATTTATCGGACGACTATTGTAGTAAATATTATGTAATTTAGAGTAATTGAGTTATTGTATCGGGCAAGTAACCTTTTCGGTCAATTTTAATATTTTAAATAATTTTACGATACGTGTATATTATAATTAAAAACATATTTTCAACTCACTGAAAATGTGTTTTTTCTTCATCTTGATTAAGTTCGATACTAATTTGTAGCAAAGAATTTATTTTTAGAACGAGGAAAACCTATACAGTAGAATTTATTCTAGATGATTCTGGTGAGATAATGTAAACAAATACTTCATTCATTTTGCAAAATCGGGGAGGACCAATACAACTTATTTCCACTTCTTTTGGGTTCGAATTTATTTTAATGAAAGCATAATCTCCATCAATTAATCCGTGCAAATAAATATATATAAACTGGAATTTCCATATAAATAAAATCTTTCATTAACCCGTTTGTTTCATCAACAAATATACATACCTAATTCGATGATTATAATCACTAGTATTCTATCCTACAAGCTCAACTTTACTCATAAAGCCTCAAATGTCTAAAAAAATGGACAGTAGAAGTGAACATTATCATTCAGATTGATCTAGATTCCCCTAGAATTTTTCGATAGTGTGCAAGGCAACTTAATAAAATGATCGATGAATACGATTGTAAAGGGCTTAAAACGCGTTAATCAGCATATTATTTAGTCACAAACCCGTGTTGGAATATTAAGGAGTAACCTCGATACGAAAATCTCTTAACTCTCGCGCCTCTGGATACATAATTCCATGTCGATGCAGTGGTTCCCTTGCCAAGAGATGGGTGAAATACATCGAGGGGCCGAGTGAGGAAAGAACAAAAGGAATGAAAAAGGAAGCGTCCGTAAAAGGAATACCCTCAGAGGACGCGTAAAAAAACATTTGACCGTAAGGGGAAGACCAGCGAAGACAAAAAATGAAAGCGGCCGTAGACAAAAGAATGGTAAGGAGAGAAGATATTCGTAAAGAATGTAAAAAGGAATCGGAAAAGGCTTCAAAGTGAAAAGGATGAGAGAGTTAATGAATGGACCCAAAAGGGCTGAATTAATGAGAAGGATATATGACGCCTGAATCTGGAGGCGATCTTCCAGCATACGAAAACTATTAATTCTCTTCTTAGAATCATAAAATGAGACGCTCTAGTTTTTATTCCCACCGAAGGAGATACGGGCGCTGTTTCGAAGAATCCAAAGCTACCGTTGCGATGTGAAGAGGAATAAATATTCGGCCAATCGTTATTTATTCAGTATCTTCTTTTCTGCGAAGGTTTCGTAACAATTTCCCTAATTTAATATTATTTAACCCCTCGGCAATAAGACGGCTTACGATATTTATAGAAATATCAAATTAGTGGTTATTAAATGTTTATGCTCAATTCAGAATACTAAATAAGTTGAACTCTACTTGAATGTACAAACTTTGAAGTAGCATTTAATGGAATCGTTCTTTTATTAATGCCATACGGTAACTAGGTGAGACATACGGAGTTCTATGAACTTAACGCATAATATTGAAATAAAGATATATGAAACAAAATAAAATTATATATCCAGAACACTAATTAAATTTCATGATTGAAAATTTAATTCTCAAAATTATAAAAACAATTTTTTTCTTAAAATTATCCAATACAATAATTGAATCATGAGACGGATCAGTTAGAGCATGAACTACAGATGTGAAATAGCGCGTCATTTTTCACGTAGAATATTACACCTGCCCATACTCTTCGACAAATTCCACTCCTTGGATACTAGAGAGTGTGATATACGAGGCTAAACCGATGCAGACAGCCAACTCTATTCACTTCTATCTTCAGATTTGTCTTCCACATCCCTATCTATGCCCACACCATCGATCCCACACACTCACTTCCATTTGTGACAGCTGTTTGCGGAAAAGACCAACACAGACGTCTTTGCCCGATGCTCCATCTCGCTAAGATATCTCGCAAATTCATTTCCTAGATCTTGACTATTCTCATATCGAAATGTTGCAGGGCTAAAAGATGATTGTGTACTTATGGACTTACAAAACACCGCTTTCTTTGACTAACGCCGGATGCACTTCAAAGAGAGACTATCAAAATTGAATTTTATAATTAGAAAATATTTTTATTTTGTATTTTACGTTTGAAGTATATCTAAGAGAATTATTGTATTCCTTTTTCGTACCTTAGTTTTCATTAAAAATGAACTCCATCATGCTCTTAAGTTTTCTTTACAGATATTTTATTTCGCGGAGACAGAAAACAGTATCCACATATTTAGGAAGAACTCAAGCAATGGAAAATTTAAGTCCTATTTTAAATTTCCTGCTAACGTACTACCCTACTGAATGTTTTAAATTAACGAATAAATCTTACAAATGCAAATTCAGGATCTTATTATCTTTCATATGACAAATCAATTCCTTAATTCATACTTATTAGTTCTTTCCTTCTCTAACATATAACCTTAACCTTTTCAAAAATATTCGATCACCTTCGAGAACTGAAATTAATTCGTCCTTAAATTGTTAACGATAGTATAATTTCATAAACAAACAAAATGGTCATCAAAGAATTCCTTTCCGCATAATTACGAATTTCACTACCGATCTGAATGATCAACAAAAATATGAAGAGAAGTAAATCAAGTCGAATAAAATAATAATTACTAAAAATAATGGGAAGAAAACAAAAGGGTAGTGGTCCTGAGAGAATAGCAAGATAGAGAATAAAGAAGGATCCAATTTTCAAAGTCGAAATGAGACGCTCCGATATACAATGTTAAATATGCATGGACCGTAATTGACGGCGAGACTTCAATGTAAAATTACGATGGAGTGGGGGGGGCAGGGAATGAGGGGGAGATATGGAAATGGCGTAAAATCAAATCTTGGGTCCAGTGGAAGGGAGAGAAAAACTCCTGAAGATGAGGAAAGGACCTTATTTTCATGACGGCGAAAGATGACGGGCCAACCAGAAAAGATAGGAAAAAGTTTGTTTGGTAACGATTGCATATAATCCTTACTTTCCCGGCAAAGGACAAAACTTCTTTCATGTAAATTCAGTCGTGATGTAATATTATCGCTTCAAATGTGAAATTATTCCTTAGAAATACCAGTTGTTTCTGCTTTGAAGTGATTTATTGCATCTCCAAAATGCCTCGTATAGCTTTGCCTTCAAATGAAAAATTATATTCGGGCATTACGTATTGAAATTTGATAATAAAAACGAAGTTCTTCTTGCTCATATAAAATTTCCCTTACACTTAAAATTTTTGAAATGGAATCAAACGAAACGTTATTAAATCATTTATAAATGATAAACCGATACAACAAATTACGGAAATCGTATATATCTCGTTCAAAGCACTTTTATGATGTATTTATATTGTTTAAGCCGTTAATTTTCTTGTATATTAGTTAATTTTGATTTCATATTATTATTTTTGTAGTGTTAATTCTATTATTATAATAAAATTATTGATTAAAAACAAATCATTTCGTACAATTCACTCTGTAAGTTGTTTATATAATATATTTGATGAATTCATGTGTTTATTTAAACTGAGTATATTCAGGTTAAACTATGGCGAATCGGAAATTAAGACATCATTCCCCGAACTTTCCTCTAAGTTTCAAAAGAACTACACCAACACTTATGGATCATAAAAAAGATGAAATTTCAGCCTCTATACTTCAATCGTGAGCGAGTACAAGGAAAGGTCTGCGCTCCAAATTCGCACCTATCAAGGCTTTTGTTGGTTCAAAATAGCAATCCCTCGCGGAAATAATGCATATATTAATTCTGCCCTTTGTTTGCTTTCGTCAGAACCTTTTTTCCAATATGGCGCCGCCTTTTATTTTCGATGTGAAAAATGAGACCGCATTGGATAGCGCCAAGTCGCCATTCGGAGCAATCATTGCTCCCAAACAGCCATTCTTCATTCGGCGTCTACTCGACGCCGTCATCACCCCCCTTTTTAACCGATGCAGCCCATTTCTTTTTACCCCTCGCAAGAAAATGGAAAATTTTGATTAAAATTTCTCATATTTCTTCTTCGCTCGGTCTATATCTCTTTCCCCTTTCTGGGAACCCACCTCCATCTTCCCAACCTTCTTTTCAAACCTTCCTTTCTTTTCCTACAACTCGTCATCTCCTCCCATTACAATATACGCCATCGTCTTTAAGCACCCCCCACCCACTCCCCGTCTCCAGGGTCGTTTCCCCCTTCCATCTCATATTTGGGCACCGAGTTGGGAATATAGCGCCCCTCCCATTAATTACGTTCTTTAACTACGCCGTTCTTATTAAATTCTTTGGAGAAAATTCTTATTGCGGCCTTCGTCTCTTCGGCTTTTCTTTCTCATCCCTTTCCGCATATTTCCGTCGTTTTTTCGAGGATGAATCCGCACCCTATTCTTCTTCAACACCTTCGAAGGGCTCCAATCCATCACTTCTTTTTAACCTATTCATCCTCTTCCTTCTTTTTAATATCCCGGAATCTCCCAAGGTTTTAATTTTACGGCCGAAAAATGTTATTTTCTCATTAATCCAAGTCACCTCGAAAGATCTCTCGGTTATCGCATTCATTCGCAAAGCGCTTTGTTGCGTTTGATAAATATCTCCGCGGAATTGCAAGTTCGCGGATTAAAGGCCGCTTCCGAGAATTTCCGAAGTAGAGATTAAAAAATAGATGGATGACGGCGATTAAAGTTAAGACTTTATTAGGAGTCTTGAATTACTTTTTATCTGGAGGAATAAAACTATCAGTTCAGTAGTTTATTCATTAGGCTTGAAATTAAAACCCTACATTCCCATCACACTTTTAAAATCTTATTATTTATTCATATATAACAGTTTGATGTTTTATAAAATATTTTCAATGATACACCCAAAAATAACTCTTTTAAAGTTTAAAATATGCTTATCACTTTCTAAATTTAGGTATAAGAGCTTATACATAAAATAAGAAAAATTCTAAAAAAACTAATTACCACTTTAAATTTAAATAATTAAAATTAAATTACGAAAAATGTGAGAAATAGGCTCCCAAAAATTTAAAGTTTATGATGATATAATTCATTCTATTTTAGAGTAGTTATACCTTCCTGGATATTTATGATGGTATCTTGAAACGTCTTAGATGAAAGATACCTTGGATTTGAGTCTTTATGGGGTCCTCGATCCATTCTATGAGCCAGCATGTAACAGAAAATAATTTTTTAAATAATAATTATAATATATTCATTATACATCATATTCATATAAAGGTGAAACTGCTTGTTGATTCCTTTCATATTAGTTTTTTATTCCGTACCTAAGCAATTGTTAACGAATAATAAAGTATATTTTCCAGTTCTTAAAATGTTTAATATATCTATACTTACTATAAAATATCAAATAAAAGAACTTATTCAAAAGTCATTGCGAAAACTCACATATTTTAAAATAAAGCCTGATTAGGATGAAAATGTATGTGAAAACGATATTATAAATCAGAGTTCCCTCGCATCATTAAACTATTCATCGAGAGTACAGAAGGTTACCATGACGATGAAATTAGAAGGGAGTTGCAATGAAAAAAGTCTTCGTGGAAATTATAGGCTCATAAATTGAATGAATAAGAAAGGATGGCGAGAAGATAAGATGCCGAAAAGGAGTTGAAAAGACGTGAAGACGTAGATCAAGGGGTTATTTATAAGGGTAAATAAGGAGGGGTTTAGAATAAAGAAGCATATATTGCAAGAATAGGGGAGGAATTGAGTGTGGAGACGGCAATGGAGATAAAGCACAGAAACCCAAGAGGTCTCAGGGTTAGAAAAAGGGGTGGACTAGGAGTCCCTGCAATTGAGGGATGCAGAGATTTAAGATAACCACAAAGAATCACGTAGCTAAGCGATGGGACACCCTTGGTATCGATGTCTGAGAAATAAGGAATGGAAGAAAATGCTAAGTGGACGAAAAATTACAAAACGTTATTTACGTCATGAAAGTACTTTTAAAAGTATAATTGATTTTTAATTTGTTTATTTTTGAGTCTATTATCAAATCTTAGCTTTGAAACATAGGAAAAATTTAATAATACAAATAGTTTCTAAAATGAAGTAAGATACATTGATAACTTCTATCTCTTTAATCAACCAAAGTATCATTAACCATGCTAATTCGTCAATTAGCCGCTACTTCGGACAGAAAAGATTGACTAAGCCAATCAAAAGGTTTTACTCAATCATACGTATAAAGATCCACAATTACTTCTCTAAGATACTTTAAAGCGAAGTAAATCACTACAAAATCTTCCTAAAAGCTCCTCTAAAGCTAATTTCGTAGCCTTAGTTTCCACTTTCTTCCCATCTAAATGCATTTCTCTAAATACTCATTGCTATTTCTTCTAAATGAGAAAAATACTCCTCCTTTCAGAAAGAACGGCGCTAAAGGAAGCGTTGTAAATGATAGGTAAGGCAGCGGTGCAATTCGGAAGAAAGATAAGAAAAACGGGTCTCAGATTAAAAGGGATGGGATTAAAAGATCCTTCTGAAGATTCGGAAAGAGGCAAATGGCTTTGGGAGGAAATGAGGGTGTTTCGAAGAGGTGCTGCCCATAAAGGCTCGTCCATTACAAATCCCTTCTGTACTCACCGTTTTTACGTCTCTATTACTTATGCGCGATTATTCTCTGTCTCCGTCTTAAGTCCTCCGCATCTCTACGAATCACTCCGCTAATGACACTAAACGCCCCATTCACTCGCGCTATTTTTCACGCGGATGAATGCGGAGGCGCAAAAAGTAGATTCTTTCTCCTTAACGGTCGTAAAATTTGCTTAACGGGATGGCCTAGGATGGAAGGTGTTTCTTTCCGCTAGATTTAAGAGTCTACGAAGGGAAATCCCCCAATTTCTAAATCTAATGATGCTAAAGATCTGTTTGATATGAAACGCAAGGATCATGCTTTAAGGATGTGTTGAGTCCAAACGAAAGGTTTGCTTGATCAGCAATACATGAAATAGTACTCAGATGGTTAGTGAAAAGGGTATGGTTTACATCTTACAAAGCGTACGAAAGTTTGAGGATGATTATCTTCATTCTTGGCAATTAATTCACTTGATATAGCAAAATTTGCGTACCAATAAATATCGTATTACAAATTTTGATGTGCAAGTTAAATAGAAAATTTTAATTAGGAATGACTATAGAATGTACTAAAATAAGATATACTATTACGGAATAAATCTGGAGAGATTCCAATGAACGATAAGGACACATTCTCTGAAAGGAAAAAATAAAGATCGCTTGAGCACGATAAAATGAACAAGTAGGAAAAGGTAATGACATCTCAAATGTTTTTAAACAGATTACCAACTATATTTTCATCTACAAGTTATAATTAAGGACTCAAATAAAACGGATAATATTACATCCTTATATATAAAAAATATCTTAAAATTGATGTGAGAGGAAATGATATACTAGGTTTACTACAGTAGCACTATAAAATTGGACAGAAAAATTACGTATTGAGAACTGATATCAGACATTATGAACTAATTAATAATGCCCTAATTTAAATCATGATTATTATTGAAAAAGGGATAAAAACTTGGGCTGTGAGGAATACCGATAACAATTGAATTCGCCACTCTGATCCAGTGCCTCCTTCGATGGAACACGCCCTTAGAAACCGTCCATTGTTTCATTATCGCCCTCCCAAGATCCCAAGCGTCCATCCCCTTTCCCCCGATTCCCCTTCGGCAAAAGAATTCCCTTCCAATGGCGTCTTCCGCGTTTTTTACGAAATCCCGTTTGCTCATTTGCAGTTAGCTGACTCACCAGAAAATCAGAGGAATATTGTATCCGGCAGTTTCTATTCCAAACACGAGGAATGAAAAAGGGAGGGAAATGAATGGATTCGAGGAACAAGGAGAGGATTTAGTTCGTTGCATGGAATTTGGAAGAGAAAGAATAAATTATGGAAGAAGGGTTGGGCAGGAAGCAGTGAATAATGAAGGCGAGGAAAGAAATATATAAGAATTAAGGATATTGCCCCCGAGTGGGTATTTCTGAAGAATTATAAGGAGAGAGTCTTGGACTGAAATGTGAATGGATCGGAGGAAATTATTTCCATCGAAATAACTTTCATTTCTCGAATTGAAATACAGATGTAAATATTAAAATCCAGATTCACTGGTACATTATTAATTAACTTTTCCCCATATTAATATTCATTTTTATCGTTGCGATTTAAGAAGAAATATCGCTTGAAGTTAATAATTTCTTAAGAGAATATTTAGTCAAACTAAATCAAAAATATTTATTTAAAAGGATAATGTATTAAAACATTTTTAGGCTTCCTAAATCTTGCAATATTTCAATATTAAGAAGGGTATTGTTGTTGTTTTTTTCAGGTGTAAATCATTGATTACCGTATCCGTTTTTACTTATTTACGTCGCATATTATTAAATAAAAATGACTTATTAGCTCAGAGTTCGATATTTTTATGTTGAATTAATATCTTCAAATTTTATAAAATCGTATTTTTCGAACTGCCTTAAAATATTTCGGATTATATATCAGTGTCATTATTTATTTTGATTTTGACGAGATTAAAAATTAATTAAAATTTAATATCATTGAGCGAACTGTAATTTATAAGATAATGCATGCAAAGTATCATTCCAGTCATTCATCTATCATTCCAAAGTAATTATGAAACCGTAAAGATTAGTCAAAGAACAAGTAAACTAAATAAACAAGAAGGCTTGCTATGAAATTAATTATGTAACTATGTAAACAAATCCCCTGAAGATGAAGTGCGCTGGTCACTCGCGAAATTCTGAATAATTAATCATTTCCTCAAATGTAAAATTCGCAGAAAATTCCCAAAGTTGATGAGAATCAAAATGAATTCCTACTTCGGATGAAACTCGCCCAAGGCAGGAGTTGTGTCGAAAACTAAGGAATGTTTCGATACGAGGCATATACATTTTCTCGCAAACATATTCACCAACGAGGCGTGATTAACATTCACAACTATGCAAATCGCCGTTAAAAAGAAAACAGCAAACATCTCCGACTTCATTCTTTCCCAATGACGACCTGTTAAAAACGGAATCGAAGGAGAGTTAAAAAGGGGAAAATAAGAGAAGTGGATGAAGGGTGAAAATGACGAATCTTGAGTTATTACGATGGAAAAAGTGAGATGGAAGGACTATCGCGGGAAGAAAAAGTAATTTGAAGGGACTGAGAGGGGAAAAATTGACACAGAGATGAGAGTGGAAAAAGTAGTTAAGGGAAAGACGCGGAAGGGGATTGAGTTTGGGATAGATCATAATTGCAATCAGCGAATGACAGCGTACCTTATAATTACGGAGTATTCTCGCTTTCTTATTCTTTATTAAAGCACGGGTATGATATTCAAAGTTATAGGCCAGATATCTTATTCAAACTTATATGTATATACATTATAAGAAATTAAATCGTAGTATTCAAATTGTCTCATTCTCATCGTATTATCTACTTAATTGATTTTCGAAATAGATTATATAAGTTATATAGTTAGTTATAATAGATTATTAAAGTTGTATATATTTCATTTCGATAAAACTAACTAATTGAACAACTCATCTAAAGTGTTATTTGTTCTTTCACATCGAAGACGCAACAAAATATAAAGGTTATTTTGTACAAGCCACGGAAGCTTCGGATCAATAACTTTTTATCACAAAAAAAGGTTTTCAGACGATCCTGTTTCCACTGAAATTCCTTTTGTCTCTCTTTCCATATCATATTGCATTACCATTAAAAATTACGACCTTCGGCATGGCTATAACCCTCATTTCTGAAGAGCCCAAAACTTCATAAACCCATATATTAAGCGCCATATATCTTATGGGCAAAGGCTTAATCTTCCCCAGAGATTTTTTCCTTTCAGCCACTCCATTACGCTTCGAGTTCCTAAAAACATATAAACAGATATAAAAGTGGGAATTTGCGAGTGGACAGTAAAATAAGGAAATGGAAGGTGGAGTGGGTTTATGAGCAGGAGTCGGAATTGCTTCGTCTTAACGTCTCGGAGATGCAAATTGGAGGTGGGACTTCGAATAAGGAAACGGAATGGGCACTTCGGAGTCCAAGCGTCGCCATCGGAACAACTCCTTGTTTTCCATTGTTACTTTGGACGCATATGGAAGGCGTTTACACGCACATAAAATTCTGTCGAACACAACCATTTCCCAAAGAGATTTTTTAATGCTTCGTGTTTAGCTGGATCAATAAAGAATTGAAAGAGCAGTAATATCATAGACATATACGGGTGGCAAATATTTTGTCCACATGTTCCTCAATGCATGTGATTAATAAGCATACAAATATGCCTTTGCCACAGAGAAGGCATTGTGGTAAGGTGATGACTATGCCTACCTGGCATTAGGGGAACGTAGGTTTGAGTAACAGTACTTTATTAAAAATAAAGCCACATTTTATTACATATAGAGACACATTAGTGTCAAATGCGCAAAGTATTCCAGATATCTGAATGAATTAATTAAAAAATATATATAACTATCATTCTAAAAATCCTCACCATTATTTAAAAATATTTAATAAATAATATATTTAATTTATAATATTTATTAATAATAATAATATATTTGATATTAAAAGGATAATGTTTTATATTTAGTACTGTAATTGTAAGACGGTTTGAGGACAGTCACAAAAATGGTCTTAAGGAGTTACTGTTTTAGGTAAAATGTTATGAATAATGTATTGAAGAAATAAAATGACTATGTCTTTCA
This sequence comes from Pantala flavescens, assembly GCA_020796165.1. Classification (NCBI taxonomy): domain Eukaryota; kingdom Metazoa; phylum Arthropoda; class Insecta; order Odonata; family Libellulidae; genus Pantala; species Pantala flavescens. The sequence goes on along the minus strand of CM036884.1, from coordinate 31,248,006 downwards.
TACGGATCAAGAGCATTTTTCAGGCGAATAATATGCCCAGAGACCCGACAAATAGTTATGCAATCAAATCGGTAATCAGGTTCGGGAGTTATTGCAGGATGGCCCCTTGAAGGTAGGCACATCTTACGAACACAATTCACCGTTTAATGCCAGTATAAATCTATAAAAAGAATCACTAAGTAAGAATGAATACTAATCGATTAATGCTTAAAATATATGGAATGTGTTTTTCCTTAAAATTTTTACAGCCTAAAACGGCTTAATATATAAAACTTATAATTCAGAAGTTCTTTCCTTCTTAAGAAGGAGAGATTTAATATTGTAGAACCCAGTTTTAGCAAAATCACAGAAAATCCTCATCCACTTAAAAAAATATGAGAGAAAATTTCACTTATCTTAAGGAAAAATAACTTACAAAATTCTCTCCTTTCCCATTCTCGAGTATCATTTCACATTTAAATGAATAAAAAATTGACAATAATCCACTCCTCTAATAATCAATATGGGGTTAATATAATGTTTTTCAAGAACATATTTTAATGTTATTTTTACTGATCCAAACGTTGAGGATGTAAACATAAAAATCTATGGAAGTAGATTAACAACTTTTATTGATATGTAATCACTCGAATAAAATCCACTCTTCGAAATACCCAACAGTTATTTATGACGAAGAACATAAAGCGTTAAACAAATGGAGAGTAACCATGGATACGTAAGAGGAAGAATCCAAATGCGCACTAAAAGGGGTCTAAAAACGGTCGAGGAATCTTATTCGCTCACCGTTTTTTATGGCAGATTATAATGGGAATTTCATGGGAGAGAAAATTCTCATGGTACTAATGAAATGGACGGGAGAGGCGATATCGAAAAAAAAGACGGGTGTCTGAAGTGGGAGGCAGACATTCGTAAGTAACATCAATTAATGACACGGGTGCAATTAAAAGTCCTCTCTAGACTGCCTTTCCCTCCCTTAGGCCATTCTTTCTTAAGAGAATTCCCCTTTTCTTCTCCATTCCCTTTTTTACTCGTCAAAAAACCGATGTCCCCCGCTCGATACACTCTCTTCTGATCATCTTTTCCAATTATCTTCCTCGGCCTTTCTTTCGTTGTTACGAATGATTGTGATCTAACTAAATCACTATCATCTTTATAGGTTTACATACACTGATTAAAGTTTTTCTCAATTTTCGCATATTTTCTTCTTGCAATTTTCTCTCCCATTATTTGCAATCTTTTTCCTTTTTTGACTGAGAAACACGTCTATAGTTTTACGACTATTAACATTATTAATATACCCGTCCCTTTACTGTATCGTTCTCTTTCCATTAAGAATCCCACACTTTTATCTAATCGGCATGTTAAAGGAATCTTCTCTAACTTAATAACAGCATAGAAACCTATCTATCGGCCTATATATTCATTCATTTATGAAAGTAATCTCGAAAATTGATTCTACATTTTTTGTGTCAATATCACCTATATCATACAATTTACTTTCTAGGGTTTAGGATTCATTACATAGTCATGAGCTGTATATATGGACCCATCCTGTCCTTCATTTATGCAGATAGTGGCATCTTCATCTCATCGCCTAGGGCACTTACTGTCTCCACCGTCAACAAAACTTACTGTCAGCAATCTATCATCTCGATTTTTTTCTTTGGTATTTCTTATTGCATTATTCCTTAACTCTGCATCAATCTCTCTTATAATCTCAATACGTACTCTTGTCTGTCCATCTTCCCCTTTGTTCATTCTCTCCCCTCTTTTACAGTCAAAATACCTCCAACCAAATCATCAGCACTTTGATCGAAAGTTCTTACGATTCGTCATCACTCGAAATAACTTACGATGCACTGAAGAATAGAATTGTAAAATAGAAAAGTAGAGGAGTGACAAAGTAAGAGAAATAGAAAATTTTTCCTCCATTTCAGGTCCACTCAGTTATAAAATTTCTTTATATCCTTTACAACAGATAAATGCACCTTTTTGATACACTTTAAGGATATTCCGATTTATTCCTTCAGTACTAAAACTATTGGAATAAACCTCTTCAAAGTATCAATTTCTCAAGGATACTTGGAATGAAAAAAGAATTAGAAAGAAATTTTTGGTTTTACGTTCTAAGCCATGCAATCAAAAGCTTATCCATAAGTTATTGGATTTTAAAGTTAGAAATTTAATGGTATGGTGCAATTGAATAGACCTTCTTTGGATTAAAAAATAAAAAACAGCGAAAATTAAGGAGTCATTTTTGGTACATTTTTTATTATTTGTATATTAGAGTGCTTTAATATAATTCGTACATTTTTCAGTTACTCAAGAAATGAATTTAGTTAATTGATTTAGTTTAATACTTTTTCGTTGGATACTTTTGTTTCCATAAAATGGCTAAAACAATTCCGTTCAAAATAAAAGAGCTTCCGTAAAAGCCAAATTCAGAAGAGAATTGGCAATCGATTTCCACATGTTCGCATTCGGAAAAAAACTCAAGATGGCGATGGTAATCCCACCCACGCCTCAAGACATCCTCACCGAAGGACCCCCTTCTCGTCCCATTAATTCTTAGTTCCTCCCCCCACCGCCTGTCAGCCTCTGGCGTGATAAATAACGAGAAGGAAGAAAAATAGTAGAAGCGATCTTCGATAAGAAAAACAGACTCCTTTAGCACTCCATGACCTCCGGAAAAACAATGTTTGGATCACAAAGATGGCTCCTTCGTATTCTTTCTTTTTTAGAAGATCTGAGAGGAGCATTTCAAAGATCTTTTGAGAGGGAACTCTACCGAAAGAATAATACGGACCGGAGAAGAGTATGCGCATTCAAAAATGAAGTCCTTTCAAATAGATCTTATTTCGCGAGAATATAAAAGGATCTTATCTTTCCGAAAAATGTCCAATTCCTTCGTTTATAGTATTATTTTTATACTCTAGAAAGTTTATTTATTATAACCATAGACAAATAATTTGAAGTACGAGTTATATCATTGATATCAAAAGAAGACGGTAAGGAATGAGTTGGATAAAAGACGAGAGTTTTTCCACTAAATACAGCTTATGATCGAGATAAATGTATGATTTTCCGAATGCAAGTATATCTTTTGGTAAAGAGCTGAGATAAAATAAATTGTGTTGTTATATCGGAATATTACAGGTTTTTGGTTGGAATAAATAAAAATAATACTATATCTATATATACATGAATTCCCGAACCGCTTTTCGGTATGTGACAGTTAAAAACCTTTCGATTATAGGTATAGGAATAACTATACTGAAATCATGATTCTGAAAGTGAAAATTTTTTGTGTTGTAATTAGACAGTAATACTTTCTCTTATGTGGGAAAAATAATTTAAATAGATACTAGGGCATATATTTTTAACTATTAAGAATTCTTTCTTCCCGCGTAAGATATGTAAAAGTAATAGGTTAAAATGATAGTTTAGGGATAGGTGTTCACACCCCCTGCCACACGCCGGGTTGCTGAATTTTCATGTAGATATAGATCTAACACCCAATACTACTTAAAATTCAGTTCACTGTAAGTCTTCTGAAATTTAAAAATGAAAAATTTAAATTAAATAAAGATTCAGCTGAAAAACGGCGGCTATTCAATAACATACCGAAACGGAACCTCCTCATAAAAATACATAAACTACAAAAAAAGAAATATTTCATTTTAAATAGAGGAATATATAAATAGCTATTGTCTTATATTATTTAATTACCCTTGACACGTTCTCTGATTTCTACAAATTTTCATTAAGTTCACGGCGATCCGTAACACTGTTCAGAACCGGTTTCCTTCAGCAAGTGTCGTATGACGGCTGATAATCGCATTGCCGAAGACTTATCCGAATGAATAATTCAGAAGAAGGGAGTCGAATGGCTATAGATATATATGTTGCAAAGAAGAGATGAAGAATGGGATGGAAGTGGATCGGATGAGAGAGATTTTGTCGTAAAAAGGGACGACATTCTAATGCGATGCGAAAACTTGATCCAAGATTAAGTAGAATTGAATTTCAATTTGCTCAAATGGCGCTTTTATAGGTATATATACACTCCTGAGAAAATCTTACACTTCAGCAATGTAGAACTCAAATTTCCTTAACGGAGAACCTAACAAAAGTGCCATAGTTACATACCATACAACTAAAAGGAATTATTTCTGCTACTTAGAATTATAAAAATGAATTGACTTGTTTTTAATAGTAATTAATATTAATTTTATATAAATATTATAATGATATGTTATATTCTTTTTCTATTAATTTGAATATTTATATTATTTCAGATTATTTTTTCGAATAAATACATAACATCTATTTTTCCGATATAAAAGGTGAATTATGGCTGTTGATTAAATAATAAAAATATTTATCAATTTATAATAAGGATGTTAGAATTAAAAGGGTGAACATGATAAAAAACGGTTGATTTATGATATATGCTCTATTCCCTTCGTTTTAAGATTTGCGCCTCTTTAGAAAGAGGGAACCAAATTTGTTCCTCAATAAATATATTCTCACGTAAAACCCTTACCTTAACTGAGATACGTGTATCACGGACGTAACTTTAATCTACCAATTATCGCTTATTTGGAAATAAAAATGAATTCTCAAGTATTTCGTAATGAGTCTTAAACATGAATAGAGACAATTCTCAAGGCAATTAAATTACTGCAGAAGATCTTAAATTTCGTCCAATAATTATTTTTTTTCTCAGAAATTCTAGGAACACTTAGGAAGCCGAATATACTAATTTGAACTGCAATTTCAAGAATTCATGCCTCTTTTATTTGATCGATCAAAGACCTACCAAAATTTTTGAACGAGAAGTCCCTTACGAATTTATAAAATTTAAGACTTAAATGTTTCTTAAATAATGCAAATGCCATACACCTGAGATTCATTCTAAAGTAAAATATAATTAATGTGATCTAAAAACTTATTTTTAATACTCTTTTGAGTATATATAGAATGGGTAAAGAATACTTTTGATGGAATAAAATGTACAATGGTATGTATATTAAAGTTTTGGGAGTTACCGCCATAGTGAATTTCAGTAATTTCTGAAGATACCATGTTTCAAGTAGAAGAGTTTTCAGTTTTCATTGTTACCCTCAAGACAAGACATAGACTATATTAGAAATGATCTATATTCAGAAATATCATTTAATATTTTTCACGTTAATTACTTCGCTGAGGTGGTACTAAAAATTAATCAAAATATCTTCGTAGCTCGACGCATACATAAAGCTGTACGCTCAATAGACTTAAATAGATGCAGTGAACTGCCCTCTATTTCCCAGAATCATACCGAGAAATTTCTCATCGCGTTGATATGCAAAAGTATACATTAACTTGATTCGTCTTTAGCATCTGAACCGTGCTTCCCAATTTATTTTAACAATCACAGCGGAATTTTGTCCCCGTTCTCAATTTTACGGGCCATACTTATTTTCTCGCTAGTTAAGCAGCAGGGAAACTTTTAATTCCTGCGCATATCTTGTGAATGAGAGAAAATTCCGATATCCCGTTGGCCTCTGCTTATTTTCTTGTTCCACTGCTTTTCTGAGGACTTTTTGCTCTGATTGGAAGCGAGTTCTTAAAGACAGAGGTGAGCTTCGATGATTGAAAAGTCGGTTTTTGAAGGGTGCAAAGTTTACGAGGATGAGATGGAGGTGCACCCCCCTCCATCGACCCTTCGCGCTTTTTAATCCCCTTCCATTGGACTCACAACTTTTGCTTCCTTTTTCTCCTTTCAGATTCGGAAGCCTCTCAAGAGTTCTTGACCCAATCGCTTTCCAGTTTTCGGAGTGGAATAAAAAAAACGGTACAGCTTAAGACAAGGATCTTTATTTTTTGTTTCCTCGTTTAGGATTTTCAAAGTTTTGAGTTCGAATTGGAGTGAAGATTACGGAGTACTCGATTAGCCGGGAGTTCTGAAAATTCTGAAAAGTTCTTACAACTTTCGGTCCGGCTATCTTCCTGGATCGAGAAGAATATTTTTGGGGATTCAAAAACTTTATTCTGAGAAGAGAATTGAAATTACGCCAGAATCTTCAACAGGCGTCCGTGTTTAGATTAATAACTTTGAGAAGAGTTTTAATTACGAACTGTGAAACATTTTACTAATTTTTAAATAAGTAAAATATGCAAGAGGAAGTTTGATAAGAGCTTCAAAAATGTATAAATATTAAGTAGTTGGATTCGTAAGTTAACGGTATTCAGCTATTTTTTAATCAGAAATAAATGACGATAAAAGTTTATATCAAAATTAAAAGAATATGCTTCAGGAGTAAATCATATAGCTAATGACGGGTATAAATCTAAAGTAAAAGTCATACTTGACGAAAGTATAAAATTATGTAAACGAAACGTAATTATTACTAAGAAACGTTATATTATGTACTGCAATTCTTATGGAATTAATTTTATCATTCTATGAAAAGTAATCAATATTTATTGAATCAATATACGAAACCAGGGAAACAGTATTGGAAGTCGATTTTTAGATATTTCACGTAATTCTAGGTTAACTAAAGTCTATACATTATTTTTAAAATCTCTTTCATTCCTCATCTAGAGATCCATCTAATAGAAGCATTTCTCATTGAACATTTAAATTCCTCGAATTCCATAGCCGAAGCAATAGCAAGACTTATGATCGACTTCGATGAGAAATGATAAGAAATGAAACGGACATTTCGTCGTTTTTAGGAGACAACAAAAATAAACTCCAGCTAACAAAGGCTCGTTTTCTATGAAAATCTGAAGCTAGGAATTCAATGTAGGACTTCCTCCACACGTTAATGGAATTAATAATTCTTCCCTAAATAATTAAGATTTGGGGAGGTCCGCCTACGTCACCTTCTCTTTTCCTCAAATTCACCTCCTTATTCCAAATCCCTCCTTGTTAATTGCTTCGCCTACTAATTGATCCTTAATTAAGGCGAGTGGTTGTTTGATTTGCAAGACACAAACATTCATCAAGCGATTTGATTTCCACGCTCTCCTTTCAATCCGCCATCTCGCCTTTCTTCGTCTCTTCTTTCCGAAGGATATACTCGTTTCCTAATCTCTTGGGGTTTTATACTCATATTTAGACTTCTTAGTATTCAAAGTCCAAAAATTCCTCTCGGATAAATATAACGCATCTTCCATACGAAATTTATCCTTCTTTAATGTTTTTTTTCGTTCAGAACATCGCATTTAAACGAGGAAAAATGTTCAATATCTGCATTTTTTGCCTTTTTCAAGAGCAAGTTCTAGTTCAAACATGTTAATTTAAATCAAAGAATTGTTATTCCAAAAATACTCTTAGTATCACCAATAGAATCAATACTTAAACGTCCTTGAAGATTAAACGTAAAATTTTACAAAAGGCGCATTCCAAATTTTTTGTTAAAATAAGTAATTTTAATAGAAACTTAAACTTATTTAAAATAATATAAAAATTTTGAGAGATTTTTTTAAATTTCCAATTTTCCTCACGAATGCCAAGGATTTGCTAAAATGGGTAATGTATCAAAATAAAAGATTTAAATTAACTTAGCCATATACAACCGATTAAACTAATTCCTTTACGATTTATATATCTAAAATTTTAAATTATAAATTTTACTCATAAAGTTCAGAGATGTGTTGCCAAAAAATTATTTCCAATTGAGAAACTCCTCGTGTATTAATATCCTAGCAGTAGTAATTTATTTGCCTTTAATGTTTCAAATTACGCACAATCCTTAAGTTGATAAGGAAATATTTACGTAATTTATGATAAAAAATTCCTAAGTGATAGTCACGTCAAACAATAATCACTTACTTTCATCGTGACTTAGGGTAAACCCAATGTTGTGATCATGTGCCATCGACGTGTACAACCGTTATTTAACGTGTATGAATTCTTTTTCACAAAAGTTTGCTGATAAGTTGTGATTAAGAGGTTGATTTTTTCTCTTCCTCTCAAATGTTTTCAAGTCTGATCTGACATAAGTTTCATTACACCTGGGTTTCATTAAAATTTACATTTTTCCCCGACCTCTGATAAATTTCAAATGTTAATCTAAAAACCATCTTTATTTCTACTTATGGCATTTTTGGCCATCATGAAATATTACGTATTTCTCTTTGAATGTCTAGTAGCAAATTTCAATAATAATTTTATCATTTATATTAAAAGTATGGAGGAACTAATGTTTTTATTCATAATAATAAATTAACGGAATAATTATTGCTTTAAATTTAAATTAATGTGAATAATGAATGTTGAGACTTGCTTTACCAGGCTCAAATCATAAGGATAACTTTGTGCGATTACGGAAAATCAAACGGAAATATATTTTTCAGGAAAAAGGAGTTTGAAAGGAAGATTATTAAAAGCCTTTTGAAAATTCAGATCTGTTGGTAAAAATCGCACAAAAATATTTTGACTTAATGGAATTATTTGCAGTCATGGGGTCATCTTTCAACGATGACGGGATAGTATATAATGCTCGGCAAAGGGTTGGACTTACTTACTACCGCTTGATTTTTCATATCCTCTTTCTACGGCTTGACATTTTTACGTTTTGATTTTGTTTGGTTTTAATTGAACAGTAAGTGTGATTAAACCTTGGATGAAGGGATTCTGCGTAATAAAAATACTACTCCAGAAATAAAGAATCGAAATATATTTTCGAAATTATTATCGAAATTTTTACACAATTATTATGAATCGTTTGATATTACGAGAATTATTCATCTTTTTGATCCACTAATTTTACAAAGACCACCAACTAAGGCGAGTTTTTGAAACTTTCGGAGACTAAGAAATAAATAAAAAAAATTCGAAAAAGAACGTATTTGTAAACCCTCATTATTCGGGAGTTCACAGCCTGAAGAGATGATGCCCTCGGAGCTATTTTCATCCGCAAAGAAAAAGTTGAAAAGGCTTTCGAAATAACAGCGGTCCAATTTGCAAATTAAAAGGCCTGGAGAGATCCGAGACTTGGAAATTTTCAAACTCTTCCCCAATAAAACATTTTCCCTCAAAAATGCTCACTAATGAGTGCGTCGGCTTTTTTCTTTCGAACAAGATCCCGGATGATTCCACCGCCGGAAAATAGAGAAATAGTGTCTAATTAAAGCGAAGTGTCCTTGCTTGTTTGGAACGGCCAGTGGAGAGATAAGAAGGATGGTGTGGAGGGGCGCTGGGGGAGGGGGAATATAATTGAAGCTATATTTCGAAGGAGATGCTTGTTAAAAGGCGATTCTTGACGTTTTTCCCCTCCGCTTTTTTATCTCGTTTTCATTGAAGCTATCGCGGAGTTGGAAGTTTTTAGAAAAGAAACGGGAATGCGCCAATTTCGGACGAAGAGAACAAAGCTTTTCCGCGAACAGAATTAATTAGCGAAGATGAGATCCCTGAGTCGCAATATGAATGTCCTTGGGAAAAAATGGGCGAAATAGTTTGTAATTAGAGAAAAGTCTTAATGAGGTATTCGTAGTGAGACGCGGAAAGACTTTTCGATGAGCGCGTCTTTAAAAAGCCTTCAAATTAGACGAGAGTTGAATTATTTTTCAATGCATTGCGATCGGAGAATATTAAATTCCACTGAAAATGAAAGAATGCGTGAATTGAGTTGCAATTTCATAACCAGAAATTTAAAGTTTGTTCGTATGATTACGAAAACAGACTCAAAATCTATCCCTGCGTTTTTGCGATGTGATCTCATATTTGTTTGAGATTTTATTGTTAAACCATTCTTTATTTTAAAAATTTTTTAACCAATATGGTTCTTAAAGAAAGAAGATTACGTTAAATAGAAAGAAATTCAATTCAATGGTTAAGTTAAGGATATATTAGGATTGAATTATTAATCGAATTTAAGGAAACGAAACCTTTAACATAATTTTTCTAAGTTAATGTCCATGATTGCTGATTTCTATGTTATGTACATACTTTTAAAGAAGCCTAAAAACCTTTAGACAGGAATTATTTCCTCACAACTGGACAGGAGCTGTTCTATTCATACACGTTAATTAGGATTGCTTCAAGGATATGCATAATTAATGGAGACTCTGGAATCCCTCTCTTCGACTAGTTCCAGGCTCATTATCTTTTCGACGTAGAAAATAAATAACGTACCCATTAATATCTAAACTTAGAATCAAACCATCTAACCGGTCGACTGCTATAGATCCAATAAATTTATGTTGAAATTGAAGGTTTACATTGGTAGCTTTTGATGAAACAACATCATATAGCCTCTGTAGAAAAAGATGATGTAACAATTTACCTCTCATTTAGCCAGTAATGGAATTCATCCAATGGTTGTGATCCTCCAGCCATTCTTTGTATTGAAAGCTTTCGGAAGTTAAGGTTCCTAAGCGAGGTGCAAAAACTATGGATTTAGGTGTTAATTCAGAGCAGATAAGTTGATATTCATTCATTATATTACATGGCCATTTGAAGTTTATCTATTATTAGATGTAATATTGAATGGCTTGGTTCCCGATTTTTGTAACTTCAATGTTCTGGGTGAACACGTTCTCAATAGTTGTATCAGTATTTTGGATTTCATTAAACTCCTGAACTATCTGTTACATACTCTCTTATTAAGCATCATTTGCTTACTTCTTTTGCCTTCGATGAGATTAAATCTAATTGCCTTTCACAGCACATAACTGAATGATTCTGACGTAGCGCTGAACTACCTGGTTACGATTGCTTGGCCTATTTATCTTACGTACGTGAAATCTCACTTTTTCATTATGATTCTCGCCCCAATATATAATACGCGTTGGTATCCACAATGTCAAAGAAGGCTATAATTCTACAATAACTTTCTGATCATATCGATTGATATAGCAAGTTAAAAGCTAAACCAGAATAAGTCGGAAGTTAACTAACCGCGTATCATTTAACATGAATACAGCATATATAGAGTATGTTCTTTGAATGGGTGTTATACCTTTCTACACATCAATAAGTAATGAAAGCATTATATCACCAAGATAGAAAACTTATCTTGGAATTATTTTTTGTTAAATAATGTGACTTAATCATACTTGTAGACAGAAACGTATTTAAATTAAAATTTTATCTAATAAAAATTAATAAGTGATGCTTTTAAAATAGCTCTATATTGTTCTCTGATGATAAAAAATTGTTCTTGAAATTCTATATAATCTTCACTATAGAGTTCTATGGATTGGATTAATATTCTTCTGAATTGCAGAAAAAAGCGCACCGATCCGTGGATGGATCGTATGTAAGGCCGAAAGAGCATACCGCCGGAAGCTGTTCTCCCCCCTTTGGTCTCGCACCAGGCGATCTGTCCCCCCACCGCGACTCCAGCAGCACTGCTTCCCAAATATCGGTCACAGCGTGCACCGCAACATGGTCATCCCCGAGGCGAGATGAAAAGTGTCCCCTCGCGTTACGGGACGTCTATTTCACAGAATGGCTTTCTTTTTCATTCTGAATGAATGACGTGATGTATGAAAAGATGGAACAGTGTGCGACTCTCAATACGGTAAAGAATGTCAACACGGATTTCATGTTATTTTATTTCAATTCCAACTATTATAAAACAGGAAAATTAAAACTTTGAGGATTTTGTAATTTGAGGGAGATAAACGAAATAAAGAACTGAATTTAAAATATGAAAGCTTTTGATTTTCTATTTTACTTTTCTATCATCCTTTTGTCAAGTTATATGCAGCCAAACTCAGAATTAATGAGTAAGATGCGGTATGAATCATTTATCATCCACACGTATAAGCATTTTAAACCCATACATTCGGAAACAAGAGAAAACAGTAAATCAAAAGCTTTGTGCAGTAGTGAAGCAACTTGTCTATCTACGGGATCAAATGTTCCATTCTATATATTTCACAAATTAAAATTTAAGAAATTAATAATTTCTTTTATTAAAATCAAAAATGACAATTCTTTACGTATTTTCAACTCCTTTTTAATTATCTAGGTGAGAACTCTGTTGTGAAGCAGTACATCAAATTAATTGACAATCATGTATATACGTGTACACTGTAAGGGCGTTTAAGTAAAATCATCGCTTACTTTGATCGATTATGAGTTATAGACTAAAAATAGGCGATTGATTTGAACAAGATATTTTACATTTACTCATTCTTAAATTGTTATTTATCCAAAAAACTCCAAGTTGGTTTATAAATAGTTTACGCATAAGAAGGTAAACAGATGCTTTGAATTACTCGTATGAAGGGTAAATACAAAATGTATAAAATTAATATTAATAGTTCTAATCACTTTTGGAATTACTATCAGAATCACGAGTAAACATAAGTATGTCATCAAATCCAGAAGAATATGTAACATAAGAACTCTAAAAGAACGCATTTCGACGAAAACATAATGTCTGCTGTTCACTTAAGATATTATAGAAACCATAACGATTAGTTTACGAATCATTCACAAAGAAGATTGCGCATTCTCCCGTGAGTTTTATATTATTCACAACGCTAGACAAAAAGAAAGGCCCTGGTTCAGAATTATTTCCTAAATTTACTCATATAATCAACATAAAAGCGAAATTATCAATGACGACCGCATCTCACGAGAAGCCATACTTAAACTGCTTAGTTCCGTAAACAGAGATATCTTAGGCGTCGTTGATAGGTACAGACGCTGCCGCCAGAGGGATGACGTAGCTCGTGCAAGCAGTGCTCCCGTCCTCTCTGAGACGACCCTCCAACTACTATCATAAAGGATATTTTGGCGGGACTTCGAAAAGCTTTTCTCTTCGGATAACTGAATGCATTTATGTAAAAATACCGAATGAATTTGTAAAGCTTGAGTTAAGCTCTTAATAAAAATAAAATACGTATTACTAATAAATTGAGCCGATGTCAAAAGCTTCAATCTTTCCTCTGCATTGATTAAATAGTCGATCCACTACTTTTTAATGTAATTACAAAATACCTTATGAAGAATACTTCGATTTTAATTAGCAAGGTAAGGATAGCAGGTCACACAGTAGTTATGAAGTAAAAGATATAAATATATAGAATATAAATTACATGACCAATCGATTTTTAAATTCTATGTTATACATATAGAAGTTACGATTGCAATGAGAAAATCAGAGATTCCGTTCTTCTGCGTAACATCCTTAAAAATGAAATTGAAAAAGAAATTTTAATATATACGCATCCAAAAAAAACTGTTATAGTAGTTATATCAGATAGAATAAAAATTATGAATACAAATACGATGAATTTCTGTATGTTATTTATCATTTCTTTTTGTATTATTGTCAATTAGTATTTCTTAATTAAATAAAAATTTGTATAAATGCTAACAATTATCGATATCCGTAGGACATAAACTATCAAAAACATTGGAGTGTCGTATCTTTAAATACATTAAAACTTATAATTACAGCATATTCACAATGATAATTTATATATGCTTTGGAGAGGGTAAACAATGAAGAATTACTTATTATTCTTTTCTTGTTCAGTTCATTCGAATTAGCGCTTTAATTTTACGGCATTTTACAGCTGTTTAAATGTTACCTTTGTCAACTTTAAAGTTAAACCACTTGGTTGCTGTTCAGTATCATATATTACACTTACCTATGAAATTAACTGAATCGCACATTTGGTCATGTAAATATCTTTAATCTCAAATACAATTAAAATTACTGTAGCTTTTGTGTAAAGATAAAACAAGCGGTATTTTCGTGGATGTTAAGGATGTGTCATTTCAACTACGTTCATCTTCTATCTGTTCTATGAAAGGAAATAATTAAAATGCTATGGTGAAAAATGAGATTATAATAAAAATTATCCAAGAAGAATTATATTAATTATTTTTAAATTTTCGAGCAAAGTCAAAGAAAATTTGAGCATATAAAAGCTTCGAATGACATAGAAAATTTGGTCTCGGTGATTGTAAGAATCTTATACCATTCTTTCATAATAGAATATATCACAGAAATATGAATATTTATAAAGACTATGGTGAAAAAGGAAGTTTTTATGCGAGAAATTAATATTGCGTTCTTCCAATGCACTATCATGTTTCGAATTTTCTATGGCATTGCATTGATCTATTAGAATAGTCTTAAGGTATATCAAATATGAATGATTCTGGATATTTAAAATTTTATCTTTCCCATGTCCGCTATGCTCGATTTCGTTTCCAGTTTCACAGCAGCAGCGCCTCCACTCGAGTTAGCGCTGAACTATTACGCAACTCCACCGTAATTCTGCCACATTTCAAATATGAGAACCGCTTCAAAATTCAATTGCTTGGATTTTCTCTACTCATTTGCATACCTCAGCGTAAATTTAGAAACATAAGTTATAAATAAGAATAAATTTAGTACATTAGCTACTTATAGAGGGCATAGAAGCAATATCTTCATAATTATCCTTAGTAATAATAATTCTTTGGTATTTGAATTATGCTCATTTAAAACACTAAGCAATGACAGATGTGAATGTATTATGTGAATATACAAATTCCGAAGAGCGAGTAAACGACATTCATTCATCAATGGCACGACAATTTTTGGAATATATCGATTCCTTCGGCAGGTCTATATCACGTCATATTTATAAAATTTGTAAGATATGAATGTGTCATACATTGCAAGCAATATCACTGAGATCTCTGACTCAGTTCCGTACAATAATCACTACTAATGAAGAGAAGAAGGCAAAATTAAAGGACCACTTTGTTTTATGAAATATATATTCTATTCTCATTCCAACATTCTCGTTATTTACTACAAAATTGACCCTAATATAGTCTAAAATCGAAATTGGAATTACTAACTCGTTAAACCTCCACTATGAGACCGCATTTACATGTAAAGAGTTTCAGAATTTTCTTTATTCCTCAGTAAATATTTAAATTCTTTTCCACTTATCTCAAATGTAATCTTTTCTAAAATGATAACACTACAGAGCATTTTTCCTCAGACTCTTATGATGCTTATGCTTAAGAAGTAAGAAAAGGATCTAAGGGAAAATATAGGGGCCTTGATAAACACACCTTTGCCCTTTGTGATATTAATTGTTGTAATGTAGTTCATTGGCCAAAATCTTTCACACAAATCATTTAGTAACAATACAATAAATAAAACAAAAGTTAACCGTCTGAATGTGTTCGAAATTTTCAAAATTTTCTTTCATAATTACATTGCAAAATAATATGGTATACCATCCTATATACTATTCTATGTATAATTGTAATACCGTACTTTTTTTAAATGTCTCGCTTTTTCTTCATCAAGTTGGTATCTTTTGTGCATTGGATTTACATTGCAGTGTTATTTGAAAATAATAGTATTTTAAATTTACTAAACTAGCTACTATACTTAATCGTCTTTAATACCCTTCCCAGTTATACTTTATCATGAGGTACCTAATACTTTTATAATTGAGAATGCATTTCATAAAATACCAAAAATATTGAAGGGCATAAAAGATTGCTATATGAATATTTGGAAGATGGAAGATGAATAGTTTATAACTTGTTGAATCATCAAAAGATTTGTTTATTACTGTTTTTTCTCCAGACTAGGTAAAGTCAAAATCTATACACAATTTATATTATAAAAATGTCAATTTCACTTTAATTTTTCAGTTAAGTAATACCACTTATCTGCCAGTTAAATCTATGAATATTTTTGACATTTGTCGTGAATTTTTTCGACTCTTAATTTGGAGATTTAATAGAGCAAATTTTCAACAACAAAGAAAATGATGGTACTCTGAGCTTCAAAGCTAAACATTAATGTCTTTCCATATCACCTCTCATAAGAATTGAATAACGTTTTTGTATTTTAAAAGAAGCATCAAACTAATGATAGAAAAAAGGTAGTGGAACTGTATCCATATGCATAACAGGAATGATTACCTCAAAAGTTGCACAACTACTGGTGAATCGACGGTTACAATCGGCTGTATCATAGACACAAGGTCCCAGAGGAGGCCTTCTTGGGTTGAGGCGCGCACCTGCACGACCGCTTTGGTATTTCGAAGGCATGTCCTCATTATCCTTATAAAAAATCTCACCCTTATGAAATGCAGGGGACAGGGTGAAAAGGGTAACGGTTGTATCAATTCCTAAACGTCTAATTGTGATTTCATATGGTGAAGTCTAGAAGTGAGAGCATTAATATGATAACCATTCAAATATACATTCAATTATGTTGTTAATGCTGTAACCGTTCAGATATAATTCCCTAAATTGATTTTATTGAATATATAGTACTATACTATCGAAATGGTTGTTTTTCTTTCCTATTCGAAATTTTTATTTGAACCTTGACTCAACCTAAATAAATTATGAAGGTGCTAAATAATAATTGCTAATTGATTTTATTCAACTTCTATTAATAATCTAAGAGAACTTACTCGTATATATTATTCGAGCAATACTTTAAATTAACTTTTATAACGCTCTAAAATGAAATTTTCATAAAGATGCCTTTCCATTGAGAAAACATTCATATGATACTGAGTCTTTAAATTAAAATCATTCCTGTTTCACTGTTTTTCAATACAAATAACATTCATTTGTTAACGAAACTATAAACCAACGAATCATCAAACCATATCAACGAATTATCAAACCTTTTAGCCTAAATGTTTCTTCAATGGATCTAGTTCTTATCTTTCACTACTTATAGTAAGATGATTCATTATCCGGAATGTTTTGAATTTTTAGCTCCTAAAGAAACAAACAATTCTTATCGTTTAAGTGGAACTATGATCCAACAGATAGAATATGAATTTATTCGGATTAGCATTAAAATTTATTAGTTTTACAAATAAAAGGAATGAACGTTCTTGAACTCTGAGATCCATACTTCTGATAATAATCGATAATCAGCAAAATTCATTCAGTTTGAAGTTCAGAGTGAATACAAATATGACATGGTATGTCATCATAATAGCCATAATTAATCCATTTAAGGTTTCAAAAATTTCTGTAAATTATTGAACTCTTGTTCAAATTGCAAATCTCAGATAAAAGATTTAAAATAAACACAATAAAATGGATTGGTTACTCTTCCTTTGTCAATTCTATTCTCAAAGGAATTCCCTTAGAATGTATTGAAGGACTTATATCTTGCATTGGGTTTCAAACTAGGGTTATGTTAATTTCTTTCATTCGTGTAATCGTTGAAGAATGCATGACCATACATAAAAAACGTGAAAAATAATATTATAATTTGAAGAAGAATATTAAAAATCGAAACTATCACTTGGAGAGAAATAATCGATGAAAGTAATAAATGACATTAAAAATTCTAATGGTAATTAACAACACTTAATTCCCTTATTAGTATTCAACAACAGTTTTCCTTATTACATATCCATTATTTTCATGGCTTTATATTTACATTCCTCATAATATAAATTATACACATTCAAAGAATTTAAGAGAGGAGATATAATCATGATTTTTAAAATAATGCAATGTAAAAGTAAGAAAATTATCCATATTATATATTTCTATGTGAGTGGGTAAAAGATTGGTTGGATATATTTAAAAAGTCTCAGGGAAATTATAATTATCATTCTCAAAATGTCTGCAATTAAAGTCTTCAAACTACGACTGCATTAATTTTGGATATTTGTGTAGGTTCCTCAATGTTCTTCGGAGGAATGGAATATTTTCTTACAGAGTATGATTCTATCGACAGGAATCGTACACCTCTCCAAAATATGGCTGCCTAAGCCTTAAAGGTATTGATAGGTGTAAAATAGTTTTATATATATATGTATATACTAGAGAGTAGAGCTAGAAAAAAATAACCCTCAGAGAAACTGGCATTGAGGCTCCATCCGATATTTCCGCAATACTGAATTAATAACAATTTTCGTAATACTGAATTTATATTAAACAGTTTTTCATTGTCAGATTTTAGAGTATATAATATGTTTTTCAATGCCTCCGAATGATAGTCCAATTTGCTGTAAATATTACCCTGTCCGTATGTGTATTCAAGATTGATGTAATTGTGATTTATAATAGTGATAATAATTTTATTTTTCGTCTTTTTTCAGTATTTGTTAACTTAAATTAAAACAAAATTTAAATTTAATCGTTCCACAATCCCAGAGAAAGAATTAATCAATGTTTATATACAGGTAAAATATCAGATTCGGCCATAGAAAATATTTTAGTTATACTTTGAGTACATTTAAACCTTGATAAAATACGTCGAGTCTTGATAAAAATCAGCGAGTTAAAGTTAGTTATATATCGATGGAATAAATTCTTATGTCATAATTAAAGGGATAAGAATTTGCGCTATATTTTCTAATACATGAATACGTACATTAATAACTATCTAGTCAATGAGTTATTTTAATATATAACTCTGTAGAGGATGATGGAAGAAGTTCGATTTTTATATCATCCATCCAAATGTTATTAGATAAAAAATATATTTCCTAAAAATTGCATAATATTGCGATATATGGCTATGACGATGATTCTTAAAAATTATATAAAATATTGCTCTTATATAATAATAAATAAGAACAATAGAATGTTGGTAGAAATGAATTAATACATGATACTCGGAACTAATTCAGGATTACCCTAATCGAGCTCTGATTATAAAATACTTCATAAAATGTATAAAAGATACTGAAGTGATATAGATAGCTTAATTTTTAGTAAAATCAATCTCAAATTATAAATAAACTACCTTCGATCCCAATTTATTTTCTAAATGTTCTTTAATAATTTTGAGAAAAAATAATGAGACTATGAACAACAATAATTATCTAAGCTATTATTCACTTCATACTTTTCTTATATTTTGCGTTATTAAATTAGGAAATCTCTTTGTCAATGACAATTTATATAAATCTCACACGAGTAGTTAAAAAAGTTGTGTAAGTTGAATAAATAAGTTTAAGGATCCACATTCAACATAGGAAAGATAGAATTCTCAATAAACAATAAATTTTGAAACTCGAATATTATTGGATCGAAACCTTTATATATGTCCTCTCTAGTTATTCCAGTTACCCTTTGATGACGTACAATTTGTCTCGGAGTAATGTCCTAGATCTTCCTATTAAACCTACTAAGTCGTCTCTAGCCTCCATAGGCCACCTTTCACACCCTAACTTTCCTTCCAATTAATTCAGATTCCAGAATTCTCAGGGTTTTTCAAATTTTAATAAATTTAATTTTCATTAAACGAAGATTCATTCGATTGAAAGAATATTGTCAAATAAGTATTGTGATTTAAAATAATTTCATCAATGTTTTTGAAGGATGAAAAATAATTGTTAACAGCAGCTTAATTCAAGATATTTAGAGATGCTTAAAACTTAATTTGTTTAAATTTCAAAAATGTCACATTAGATACCGTTAACATTTAAAAATATTACATCCATAATAAGAATAACTATCTAAAATGAACAGAAAATACTTACATAATATTTAATATTTATAAACGTTGCCGCCAACATACTTTTTATACAATATCATAAAACTGCTTAAACTTTTTATTATATTATTTATAAAGGATTATTTTTACAAATTTACTATGTATGTAATGAAGAACTTCACTTTTCTGGATTCCAATAAAACTTTACCTATTTATCAAGGCTTACATACTATTATAATGTAATTACATAATACCAATCTTTAACTGATATGAACTATATTTAGATATGTATTGGTTTCTTCAAAGAAGATGGAAACCTTTGAAATTGTCCTCTAGGTGAGTCGAAGTACAAACATTTGCTAAACTATATTTGGGCTAACATAATTTCTGCTGGAACGATATCTAATGAAGGTAATATTGAGTAAAAAGACTTTATGAAAAAAGTTGTAACATCAATTGGAAAATCAAACCCCTTTCATAATATTTTAACCGAAGAGATAATTTTTATATAAAAGCATTCATTAACAAAACTTATCGATAGATTCTCTCGAAGAAAATGAGCATCCAATAGCAAATATTTGGAGGCGCAGTGGCTCGTAGATTTTCGCTTCATAACCATCCTATATTTGAGGATGCTTCCATTGAACAAACAGGCAATTCACGGCAGCAAGAAAGAGAGTTTCATCTAGAAGATGTTCGGATGTTTGATCTATGATAGAAGTAATTACAATGCTCACATCAAACCCGCATCTCACGTTCGAACGTTCGTTAAAAAAATTAAAATCGTCTCCTGAAATAGGCCCGCATCCATCGGAATGATTCACGGTGAAAGTTCTATCGACGAGACGTGTCTTTCACAGAATTTATTAAACCGTGACTAAAACGATGTATCGAACGATAATGACGTAAGCCTAACAAGAAGTTAGCAAACATATCTTCATTAAGTGCATCGATTTGTAACTACACGATTCCTCAGAAGAAAGACGAAGTGGGAGAATTGATGCAGATTGAGATGTAATATTGCATCTGCAGACGATGCCAACTATAACACCTACGCGATCACTTTAAGATAGTTTAGTATCTTCGTTATTGGCTGGAAGTTGCAACACCTGCGCTACACTGCATCCATATTGTACAACCAATTGTCCCAATGTTACTAATAGGTAATATGAAATGTTCTTGTCTCGTTAATGCTTTATTTGTGGAATTTTAATATTGTTACACTCATTCCGTATATACTTTACTTTTTATTCCTAATTATCATCATAATAAAATACAATTAAACTCTGATTATTCATACAATTAAAGTTTGATGAAGTTCACTTTGAAAAATAAGACCAAAATCTCTCAAGTACTCATTGCTAAGACTACATGCATATCTGTGATCCAAAGGTATAAGTGATATGATTCATAGTAAATACCTATCTTAGTGGTTACAAAAATAGTTTTTATATGTATTCGTAGGAAATAAAAGTCAATGTTTTCTATATATTTCATAATTTCTGAGTCCGTCATCATTAATATAGTGAATTTTGGATTTTTTTATTTCTTCGTTTTTACTTGAATGACTAATAAACTTTGATGTATTAATTTTTAAAAAATAGAAGAACGAATACCATTACCACTGAGAAAATGTCTTTATTTCTCTGTTAAAGGTTGAATATTGAATGCAGACTTTTTTTGCAGTAGTGTTTCAAAGTACCAAAAACCTATTTTTAATCGGATTGGCTATATAGTAAGTTAAAAGATGAATGCCTCTTCTTTATATTAATTTGTAAGTACTTATTTCCTTGGATATTCAAGATAAAATATCCAAGAAGTACTAAATTGGCTTATTTAAGGGTATATTCCCATCAATTTTACCGATAATTTGTTTTCAATATATTCTCAGATTTTATATTAATTTACACGAAACTTTTAAAAAGCTTTTTGAATAAAAACCTTTTATTATTTTATAAAAAGTCAAATATTAAGCAAAGAATATTGAATATAAAACAAATTTCAAGAATGTTCTACATTCTGTTTAGTCATATTCCAATGATGTCATACACTTACACAGAAATTCCTATGGAAGTATACGATAAGGTATTTTCTCGAAATAGATTCCGACAAGATAACGTCTTCTCATATTTTTATCCTGATTGTATGGATCTTAAGAAAAAGGCTTTGCGTGTTGTTATATTTCATAAATAACTTGAACTTTATTAATCATTTACTTTAAATTGATTATAAAGTAAATAAAATATAATATAAACGATGGCGTATACTGACTGCACTTATTATCTCTCACAAACCTTCGAAGAAATTAGTAAATATCCTAGCATAAATTGCAGTAAAACAAGTTTTTATACCTCTAAAAATAATTATCAATTCTCAATTTTAAAGTAAAGAGATATTAATAATTTGCTAATCAATTAGTCAAGCAATTAAAAAACTAAGACATCCGTTTCCTTCTGAGAACTAAGCCCACCCTTAACGTATAGACGTAAGGACTTCTTTCGCATAAAGCAAGAATAAATTGCCCTCTCCCGTGTGACGTCAAAGCCGCTCTAGCAAAGCCCATTAAAAGCCTGATATAATAATAAAATTCCGGCGAAACCATTAATTTCCACGCCTTAGACGCTGGAAGGGTTTTTATCGAATTCCAATGTTCCCGTGGAGGGAACGACGTTGAAATCACGATGAAGACTTAAGAGGCGCTATTAATGACGCACAACATTAAGGAGGTGCCTTTTTATGCTCCTTCTTAAGGGGGTGGCACTTTGTTATTGCGGAGGTGAAAGAGATAAATGAAGGAGCTGCTTCGGCAAAAACAGGGGAAGAAATTGCGGGGAAATTAGGGAGCTAAAGACGAGGGAATTATAAACTTGAAGTTTTTTATTCATCTACTTCCTTGATACTTCTTGCCTCACGTTACGTGGCAATTGAAAGTTACTTCGTTTTGAGGGACTTACGTAAGCATAATACGAGAAGAAGAAGGTATACGATACGATTAAAATTCGTAATGATGCAAGATATTGAATCGATATTTTAGTTTCAAAACTTAGCAATAATTTTCAGATAAAAATAAGTTTAAAAATAAGTAAGTTTTATGAATTATTTATGAATTATTTTGAGGACGAATTTTAAAATGAGCCATTAACAAGTATAGAATATTTATCAATATGAAATATACGTTCGAACAACTATGTGAACATAATGTACTTGGAATTGTTTCATTGAAATTCTTTAGGTACAACCCTTCCTTCACAAATATCTAAATCGAAAAAAAAACACTTGAAAATTGAACATACGATCAAAGATGTGAATTGAATAGACTGCTGGTTGCGATTGAAAACCAGAAAAGTAAATAATATTTATAGTAATGTAAAAAGGCTGTGTAATGGAATCATAGGTAACTGTCGAAATATAAATAAGGAACAGAATATTTCTTAAAAGAGAAGAGCGTTAATAACAAAACAACTGAACCATAAACCGGCGTAGGTAAAGGAGGAATGGAAACTTGATAGAAAAATAATCTAAAGCGGTCGCTATGGAGATAGAAGGAGCGGTTCAAAGAGAGAGGTGATAAAAATAAGAGGAAGAGAGATCACAAGAGAGAGATGAGGAGGAGGAGATTGAGCGGAAGGAGTGGAACTGTCGCTTGGTAACCCTTACGTGGGAGTTCCCTTCGTATTCTACAAGGATCTCCTTACACTTCCAAAAATCATCTAAATCCCTAGCACCATCATTAACACCTTTCCGAACAGGGTCCAAATATATTGCCTACATCTTAGACAGACATTTTTAGAGCCTCACTCAATCGATGAATACTATTATCTATTGTTTCACTTTGGTATCAGATTCAAGATGTGAACACATACATACATGTTATTATTTTAGAGCTTTATCACTTTATCACAACTAATTAACGAAGAAGAATGATTGTAGAGTACAAACATGACAAATGTTTAAAATATACACTCAGGCTGTTTCTTTAACAAAATATAAAACATACCTATTTTGCGTGTTAATTAATAATCTTCATTTATCTTTCATATTAATTTTACAAATTTTTATGCAAAGTACATAAATATTTCATCTTTTCAGAAAAACACCATTACCACAAATGAACTTCTATATATTTATCAATTGTACTATGAATTCTGATTTATTTAAAAAAGATAATGGTGTACACGTATATTACATTTGAGACTACGTACTTCTTAATAATGATAGTAGCAATATAAAAATGTTTCAAAAGAATTTTTAATATCTGTTTCTACATTATATTGACTTTTAGAGCAATTAATCGTGCAAATAATAATACTATTTTTTAAATTCTATCGTTATAAATTAGCATTTATTACTTAAGACTTCTAGCTCTAATTTCAGTTAGTATTTCAATTCGTCATGGATGGCATAGGTGTGTACCTTTTCCGAATTAGAAAATGCCTCCCTCAGTACACTCTCTCATTGATTGAACCCTTTTCCTTCGAGAAAAATTAAAACTTTCTCGTTTGAGGTCGGAGGGGAAAAAGTTGCAGTCCCCAAACGGCATTAGAGGAGCAGAATGCGGTGGGAAAAGGAAGAAATTTCGGACAAAAAGAGGAGTCCTTGAAGAATTCAGAGCGAAATCTCCCGGGGCTGGGAGAATCATTAGCCGGAGAAAAGAAGGAGGATAAAGCGGTGAAGGGGAAAGAAATGGGGGAGAGAAAGAGGGGGTTTAGACAAAGGGAGGATCCTGGAGGGGGCGTAAAAAGAAGGGGCAGAAAGATTCCCCTGGAGGAAGTAGCTTCCCCCGGAAAAAGAGTTACCGGAGAGGATGCCGGGAAGAATCTCCCGAAGAGGAGCGACTGAATAAAAAAGGGAATGGTGAGGAAAAAAAATGTCTAAGGAGATGTGTGTACGGAGCGACGGCCTAATCAGGAATGTCCGGTTTGAAGGTGTGATGCCTTTTAGGAGTCCGGAAGGGCTAGTGGGCTCGCTAAGCAACCTTGCCTGCAAGAACCCCATTCCTCATTCGGAGGCAGTCTCGGAGACGGGGGTGGGCACAGGGTATCCAAGTAAAAGGAGGAAGGGTGTTTCTCTCTTTCGCTTCTTCACCAACGCTCCCTCCGCCAATGAACGAGCTACGGTCCAGACACGTGACCCCCATCGCGGCCAATGGAGCGCCGAGATTAGAAATTTCGTTGTGTTTGGGGTTTAGGAGAGCGGAAGAAAAAGAGTGTTTTTTGTTTTAAGGAGGGAGGAGTTGAAAGAAGGCTCGTGAGGAATGAGTTTTGAGGGTAAAGGGGCGAGGCAGTCATTTGTTTGAAGGAAAAAGGGAAACGAGCGGAGATAAGGAAAGGAAGCACTTTCTGGAGATGAATTGGAAAGTGCGGGATGACGAATAATACAGATTCGAAAGGTGGTTATATTCAACGTGATAAAGTCCGTGTGCTGAGTAAAAGAAGATAAGCATTTGGGATGGAGAAGAGTAATATCGCCACCTGAGGAGAATTTATTTAAGGCTGGAGTTTAGAGAGAATCATATATTAGCCGTTGTTATGACGAAAGGATCGGTCACTATTAATGGGAAATATGGACATAATCGTAAACAACTCCACCCCAGAAAAGATACAATTATTAGTACAAGGAAATATCATATTTACGCATAATAATTAGGGAAAAGTAGTATCATATAGCCTGCCAAAGTATACATTTATAAAACTACAGGATTAACAACAAAGATTCGATTTCTGAACAAAGTTACAAGTTGGGATGCAGTTTCGTCAAAAAAACCTGGAATCCTAACTGATTACTATATTTTGTATGAACACAATTTATATCCCTTTGAATAAAGAATAATCAAAGTGCAATGTTAGTTTACTGCTATCAATGCAAAGAAAATATATTACATACAAGTTAATACCATAATATACAGAAAAAATACATCTTAAAACATATGGATAACGATTAAAATTCTGGAAAGAGTAATGATTTGAAAATAGATGATTATGCATAATTATAATATGAATAAATTAAATATGAAATAATACAGAACTAATAAAATTTGATAGTTTATGAAAATGAATTTTTAAATTTCATAAACATTTTTCTTTTGAAAAAAATTAACACTCTTTATTATAAGAAAATTACAGTATTATTAATTTTGAATAAAAAAGTTGATAGTTAAAGAGCTTTACGCAAAAAAGAATAATATATGAAGCGAAACGAAGGTGGATTTTGGGTGTGAAAACGAGATGTGGTCATTTATTTTTGGGAATTTCTCAAATATGGCGGTGCATAGAGTAATTAGGGGCTAGAACGCGGAAGATATCGAACGCGTTGATTAATGTACAGCGGAGGAACCTTTCCCAAGGGAACTTGATGGATTCTCTTAGCTAGCAGATAGCTCGTCATAAGAAACCGCCTTCCTTAATAGCACGAGATATCCTAGCGAAATAGGGGCTAAAGAAACAAAAAGGGCAATAAGATGGATGGTATCGAATAAGGGTTCTCGAGAGGAGGGCAAGGATTGGAAAATGGGAAATATGGAAAGTGGGAGGGGTAAAGGTTATGAGGATTTTACGGGAGAGTGGAAAAGAGGGAGGGAAATAACTTAAATGAGGGGTCAGAATGTAGTGAAGGATGAAATTGCAATGGGTGTCGAAGAAGGCTTGGTGCGGAAGATTTCTCGAAAACGCTGAGTGCGCGATAGTACGAGAAAGATATGAGAAGGAGAACTCTGCGGTAGGAGAGTAATTAAATTTTAGAGGAAAAAATGATGAAATTGCTCCTCAGAGGGGATCGTTAAATGGATTTAAGATGAAGGAAGGGCGCTTGAGGCAGGAAAAGAGAGGATCCTTACGAGATAATAAGAGCAGCTATAAAACGAGCGGCTCAGGGAGATTACTTCAACGAACGAAGCTTTTTCACTTTTAAGATGTTCATTACAGTTGCCTCTAATTTGGATTGTTTGACTATTCTTATTTTCTTACAGTTTTTCGAATCTACATTTTCAGTATATATAATCATAATCACGTATACATTAGTATAAATTAGGGAATCAAACGATTTAATTTGCGATTTTGCGATTGTGATTTTTTTATTACAATATGTTTTCTTATAAAATAAATCAATAACACTATTATAATCGAAAAATATAATGAGTAGCATTAAAGTTTTATGTTCTTTTAGGTAACAGCGCCAATAGCGTGAAAAATAAAATCAATACGATCATATTAAGATACGTTATCTTTCCTTGATTAGCAAACAATGGGTGATTAGCGATCGTAAGACACACGAAAACCTCAAATTTAAGCTCATAGGGCTGAATGGAACTTAGAAGATCAACTCCTTCAGATAAGGTTGTGAATAATATACACTGTCTAAAATTCGAATGTTCTGAAGAGATCTAGTAGATAGAAAGTAATAGAAATTAATCTCACGATAATCAAGAGGTTGAATGGTTTCCTTAAGCTGTGGTTTATTTGCTACAGTGTTTAAGTCTCTCTTTATATACGTAATCGTCTAAGGTTATGAGAATGCGGCCTATTATATTGTAAATATAAAAAACATGTTATTATATTTGGGAAAATCAGATAAATTAATGAAATGAATATGAATTAGAAACGTAAATTTATAATTCTGCATACATTATATCTATATACATTATAATAATAATTGTTAATAATTGAATCCAACCGCTCAAAATTCTCCTTCAACAACGTAAAGCGCCGTAATCGTAAATTAAAGGTACTTTAAAATATTTCGGTTAATGCGAAGAAATTATAGACGCATTATAATTAAGATTAGAGCTCATAAACTTTAGAAGTATAGAAATGCCTTCAGACGCCAAGTAAGCATTTTCATAGTACACTCATCGAATGGAAACTCTCGGACGCTCGACTACGATCGAAGATTTCTCCTAATAAAGCTAGACTTTGGAGGGCTAAGAAAGAGGGGCCTCATTTGCCGTTGGGGCTGTAAGGAGAGGCATAAAAAGGGGAGGGGGCAGGTGAGAGAATAAAGGGGGAGAAAGAGAGCGCGTGTGTCAAAGCTTATGGCCTCAGGGGAGTTCTTCTTCGGATTGTTCTTGCTATCTCCCTTTTGGAAATTGGCACTCGCGAATAAGAAGCGGGAGGGGGAAAAAGCCCAAAGGATTATGAGGGGTGAATAAGAAAAGGGTGTGGTAAGGAAAAGGGCGTGCGAGGGTAAAAAAAATCCCCTCAGTCTTCATAAAAGGCCCCTTGAATAGAATGAGGAGGGAGGAGAACAGGTGGAGCACGAGTGGGGAGAAGTGGATGAGAATAGGAAGGAATGCGGATAAAATATGCGGAGAAAAAGGTACCGGAATAGAGTAATAATGCGATGCTATTTTTCCCGTTACGGGCGCGTGCGAGACCACAAAGACGACGACGCGAGCCGTGAGGTCGTATTAAAAATTCACCCTTTAACGCGAACAGTCCATTCCCGTGGTGATATTAAGGAGAATATTTTTAGGGAACCCTTTTCTATGTTTGTATTAAAAGAGGTACGCATAAAGATGAAGGGCGTGGTATCTTGCCTTCCTCTGTTATGGTACATGGGGATTTCAAGTCGCATTGTGATAACACATATAAAGTAAGATGGCTTTGGGTGCATTAAAAATACATTTATAACTTAAAGAAGCCAAAATACATTCGATATTCTTAGTAAAATCTAAATTTAGTACAATACTATAATATAATATTTAGTAATATTTAGTATAATGAGTTAACGCTCATTTCTATTAATCATGCATTCATTTTATTCAACGATTATTACAATGAGCTAAAGAATATATTATATATTGTTAGGATGACTATTTTCTAAATTTTTTCCAGAGTTAGGTCTTTCATTCCTTACAAACGGATTTCTTTGTCATGAGTAAGGGTTTCTGCAATTTCGAGACCTAGGTTCGAGTCCCGCTTGTTTATATTTCCTCATTTTATACTTTAACCATTTCATATTGAGTAAATAATTGTATTAAGCGCCTTTTATTTAAACTCGCGATACAATTATGCTTTCATCATTTCCTCTGATGACCACTGAAATAGACCTACAAAAAATGAAAAACCCAATTACGAAAACAAGGAATTATTAAATTAAAGCAAATCCTGCTGATGTTCGCGTGCGGCTTTAGCGCTAATTCTCGGAAACAAAAAAGAAGAGAAAAAGCAATTGAGAAGCATATGGAAATGAAAAAGAGCAGGATTTGGGAATGAGAGGATTTAGTCGGATAAGAAGCGGAGGGGAAATTGGAATAGACGGGGGCATAAATGAGGGACATAAGGGAACGGATTAGACAAGTTTTAAAAAGGAGATCATCCCAACGAATAGAAACTTGAGCGGAGTGCATTAGATAAGCATTCTTCCGGTCATCCAAGAGTGCCTCTGCGGAATATAACGTGTGGGCCGTAAAAGAGACTTAGAGATGCAAAAATTCCGTGGGCCTCGAGTCCGCCTCCCTTTTTTCCCAAGAGGTGGGGCTGTAAAAGGATGCATTGATCCCTTGAGTCGACTGCTTCTGCGCGATTCTGAAAAGGTGGAAAATGAGAAAGGGTTCAAGGAGGAGGACTTAGAGGCAATCACGCATGCGCAAAGAATCCCCCGGAAGATGCTTCAGTCGGAGATGTAGAGGCGACGAAGGAGCACTGCACGACGTCGTCCTCTCAATGAACGAGTACGATTAATCGGACATTCTGTGGTCCATTTGAAGGAATTGCGATCAAATATAGGGGAAAGGTTGAGATTAATGAAAAGATGCAATTATGGAGTACCCTTGAATAAAATAAAGAAAATTTCACCCTGATTTTCCAATAAAATATACCTATTGTGAAAAGAGTATGAGCGGAAGAACTTCTATGTTTTCAATGAATTATAAAATATGAATTAAATATAACTATAAATAATTGAATACAACTATAATATATGATTTAGACATCTGCTAGATGTTAGTTTCCTGTTTTTATATTCAGTTTTAAAATAACCTTCCTTGCAATCTTTTCTAAAAGATATTAACTTTTAAAAATATACATTTGGATCATTTTTCATATACTACGGCTATAATAATAAATCATGTTCCATAAATTTCTTTAAATTCTATTATTTGTTGGATTTATTACTGAACTTATAAGATATCAGCGTTAAATTCAAAATTGAAATGTTATATGAATCATTCAGAGTCATTTTTAATATTTCCTCGCACAGAAAGCTTCGAATATCTTTGAAAGTTTCGAAATTTATAAAAAAGTAATCATACTTCGTCCTTTTTCTATTTCAGTATTATTTTAACGATAAAATATTATGCAACAAAGAAAAAACTGCAGTATCCCATAATGGCGATGGAATTAAAATCAATACCTTATTCACGCAAATTTTATTTCCGCAAATGATTAATTGCAAAAAGTTTACCCTAATCTTTATAATATTAAAAACATATTTCATAAAATACTTGTCTATTTCAATTTCCATATTAGTTAACGGAATATTGTCGGTCAGAATCTCCTTTTTCGAGGGAAAGATGTTTGAGCGGCCATTTTGGTGAATAGCCAAAAAACCTCCCACTCCACCGCTCATTCGGGAAATCTATGACGCAACCCTTCTATTGATGTTTTCTTATGATGGGAATTTTGATTCAAACTGTTTAAATATTTAAATAATCATTTCAGTTGAAGGAATATCACAGAGATTGATGTTGTCATACATAATATTGCATTGTAATTAGGTTTTGTATTATATTTGTTATTGTTATTTATAAGGGAAATGATTCTCTGTCGTTACGTTTTTATTAAGTCTGTGAAAAAACAAAATGCAACTGAAAATCTGCGACCTTTTTAAACATCGATTCTCTAGGTACGAAATTAAAGTGTATTACGTGTTCTTTTCAGAATACTGAAACAGAAATATAACAAAATATGAACAGATGAAACGCATGAAGGAAAAAGTTTTCAACCTAAAAATATTTTATCTTTTTATTCAAGCATGCATTTTTTTAAATTTCGCAATAGTCTTGAAATTCTAGTATTAATTAAGAGAAAGCAAAACAAAAGTGATTCTTAATGATTCATCTAAACAGAAGAAATAATAGCATAAAATTTATATATAAAGATTAAAAATCAACAAAAATGCTTTGCATATCTTTTTAAGATACATAATTGAATATAAAACCGAAAAATTGACTTATGTTTTTACAAAATATGGCAGTAAAACATTACAAAAGAGAATTAAGTTTATCCCTTGAAATTTGTAGCCGTAGTAGGATGCCCATTTGATGTGCCACATGTATCAAAATTTTGAAAGTAAGTTAATCAGTTATACAATCATTTATATCAATTTTATTATTATTTGTATCTTTTTTATGATTTTGTTAATAATTTGTGAAAGAAATATTTTACCAGCGGAATACATATCATAATAGAGATCACTTGTATAATTTTGTAATTACAGACGAATAGCTATCATCAGAAAAGATTAGAAATCAAATGATCTTTTGGAATTTACTCGTTTTGATGAAAGATATCAAGAATATCTTTAGATGAATATAATATATTAGAAATATATTAAAAATATTCACTATAAACTCATTCATGATTTACTAAATTAATTATAAATAAATAAATTTTCATCTTGTTGATAATAAAAATAGAATCTCTTTTACAGACATTTAATCATCAGATGCTAAAAAAACGTAATGTTATTTTTCTTCTACTCGTTCTACTTTGTAAATCCTCCTACTTATTCATACTATTTTGTGTAATACCGTTTCTTATTCCTTATCATTGCATGGTTCTTACTTTCAGGAGTGACTACTTGAGTTCTCATTATTGACTAGTGAATCATAGAAGTTATTGATCATATATGTATTTATATAATCAAAGGTACATTATAAAATACGCGATATACTTTGTAAAGTAGTGTAAGATACAGCGTTTAGAATGGAAGTTTTAACATTAGGATTGGCGACGATATGCATTGTTCTCTTTTTGAATATCTAAATGATTAAAATTACTTAAATCTGAGACCCATACTCTCATTATTAGATTGAATTAATATAGATAATTTAACGATCTAATAAAAGTTTCTCTTCAAGGATATCTGTATTAAATTAATAATCCTGATGGAAGATATGTACTTAAACCAGTAGGAGGTGAAATGATATCCTAATTTTTCTAAATTAGTAAAAAATGTTTATGTGTAATAATTTAACACTACGTGTTAAAATATAACATTTAAATTGTGATAACAATTAAAGTAGTTAAAAATACTGAATTATAAATAATTTAGTTTAAAGTAAATAATATATTTTAAATTTGATTGTAAAAGTAAAAATCCTAAGCATGTACGCATGAATCAGTAAAAGATCACAGTTTAATGTATGATTTTTTAAAACATACATCTGTACGAAGAGAATTTTCTTGAATATTTAAAATTTTACTATCTTTACTTCCAAGAGAAGGTTATGATTGATATTAAGTTATTCTAATAAAAATAATAGTTTCAAATTAAGGTTAGATTATAAGTTATAAGTATCACTTACAATGAAGGTGGTTTATCCTTTACTAATAAAGTTTGTTGCCAAAAGTTCTAACTGAATTTTAATTCTGGGAAAGATGATGATCCACATTTTAAGTTTGGTATTTTAACCTTTTTGTCTCCGTGGTATCAATGTATTTTGTCAAATTAGTGATTCATTCTTCAGTGTTGATCAACCATGGAACATATATCCATTAGGATGGTATCACAGCTTTCTACTGTAAACAAATTAAAGTTTTGTGTAAAACAATTACTTACAAGAGCTTAATTTTATAACCCAAGAAAAAATTTTATTTATATAATTCCACACACGTAAATCACCTCATCAGATTGTTTAAAACCTCGAGAAAGAATTCATTTTAAAATTATTTTAAGATACGAGTTGAAAGGTTCCATTTTATACACACAGAAACTAAGGGGTAGATTATTAAGAGTAAATTTTAGGAATAATTCATTTATGAAAATTACAAGTAAAATTTATATTAGATTTTCCAGAAAATTTTCAGAGTACTTATTATTAGTAAATAGGAATTTGAGGATTTTAAATTTAAAAACTAAAATACTCGAATCGCATAAAAATTTGGATGAAGAGAAATTAATATTTGTAATTAATGAAACTATCCCTTCCATTCCAATTCCAGATCCGTGGTTGGATGCTATTCTTACAATTGTCTCGAGAATAACATATGTGCACGTAAATGTGTTCCATAGTTCGTCAGACATCCCTTTCAAGTGAGCGCTATATCGCCACGAATTTGACCCATATCGAGAGAGAGTTTTACTCCTTCCTGAGGAAGGCTGTAGTTTGCAAGTCGTGTGGGATTGTCGAAGGGAGAGGCGGTCGTGGGTTAAGGGCTTCGGAGGGAAAGGGATCTAAGGAGAATGAAGAGACGTTTCTAGTGATGCCTCCTTGGGCTGTGTTTCTATGGGGCCCAGACTTCCCGAACCTGTCCCAACGGAGGCAAGAGCAAACCGACCCGCGTGTCTTCTTCCCAACTTGCTGGTCCAGTTTTCGGAGGAGTGAGAGTAAAGGAGCACTCCCTTACTATCCCCGAATCAGAACTCTCACTCTCATTTGCCATCGCGTATCTCTGCCGTCACTCCGAGTTAATGACCGATCGCTGATGGCCAACTCGCCCCTTCCGAAATGAATTGTCCGCGAAACTTATCCCACAATCTTGGATTATTTTTTTCCTCCCGCAACGAGGAAGTTGGTGCAGTCCAGGCGCAGCAAGAAAAGTCGTACGTTGAAACACCCGGAAGCTGTTGCCTACAAATTGCCGCTTTCCTGAAAAGTTATCTTCCCGTGTGCCTGCTTTAAAGTTTGAGTACGCCATTTGGCCTTTTTCGATGAATTATGGGCACGCACACGAAGAATTTAGTATATATAATCTAAACCATGTTAGCAAAAGATTACATAGCAAAAGATTAATATAATATATATAAGATCCATTAAAATTAACAACTGTACTTCCTTACGTAAATAAAAGAAAATCAAAACCTTTGGGGCAATTACAAAACGTATTATTATAGTGATAAGATTATTAATATAATAACTATACGTATATTCCTTTTATTGATCATATTTATTATAATTTGATAATATTACGATCGAAGAGCTTTATTTATTTATTCCAATTAACTCGTCGAAAAGAGGAGAAAAATCTAACGTTTGACAATCTCTACTTTTCGTGATTTTTGACTTCTCGTAAACTAAATATTTTAAGTATGTACCGTAATATACAAGAGAAATATTTCTAAGATTACGTGTTGTTATGCTTGTTATGCAATACTATGAATCGCCTGGACTCATATTATTCTTTAAACATAAATGAAACAATATTATTTAATTTATTAATATATAAATATTAAATATAAACATTATATATTAAAATTCAGTTAATTAAGAAGACTTTGGGACCAATGAATGAGAAAATATTTTATATTTTTGTGATTGCTTCTATCACTTAATTCTCTAACTAAATTCCAGGATCTTTAAAATAAATACATTATCTAATATGTCCTATGATTATTTTACCCATGAAATTTAAATTTCTCAAAAGTATTTGAGATATTGCTCCAATGCAAGCGGAAATCGGCAATAAAATACAGATTACATGTCCAGAAGCTTCAAATCCACCAATCATCGTCATCAGATTCAAGTTAGAAGTCGTAATTTATTTCTAGAACTAAACGGTCAAAATTCTATTACTCAATCGTTTTCAGTTTTTAATTACGAAACGCCCTTCGCGAAAACTGTTTCCGTAATGCAAAAAGGGGTGGAACCCCAAAATCTCTCCCCAAAAAATTATTCACTCTCCCCGATGGAATAATCTGCAGCTAAACACGTGCTTCCGCCGTCAACAACGAGGGAAAACCATAAGCGCGTGATGCGTATCTGGAAACGCAATCGTGAAATCTCCGGGAACGTGTAAGTGGCCGCGTGGATCATTTTATGGGGAAGAATCGGAGGGTCGAGGTGGTCACGCATGTCATTTGGGTCGCCGGAGGACGTGACCGAAAGAAAAAGGCCACCGTCCGGTAGTGGAAACATCGGAGATTGCGGGGGGAAAACCGGCGGAAAAATGGGAAGGGGACCCCCTTTCCTTTTTCACCCTTTCTCCCCACGGGAGAACTTGTCTCTCTGCCTTTCAACGCTTACTACAATTACGGAGGGAAACCCTTTTTTTTTCTCTTTGGTTGCGCGCTGACCGTGGGGTCGGTTGACAAGCCGCGGGGCGCAGTGCCCTCGGGGGCCCACCGATGGCTGACCAGCGCTGACCGTTGGGGCCCTCCAGGGCCTAATATCGCGTTCTCATCGCTCCGTCGCTCGCCTAAATCGAAGGTACATTACGAGAGCACATTAATTTTTCTCCCCACTCTGATTGGTCAATTATTAGCCAAATAACTCGCAGAGTTTGCTTCGGAAGATCGGGTTTTTGGGCGCAAATGGAAATATTGGCGTTTCTTAACGAGTCGCGATGGATATAGAATTTGTCTTGGGGCTGTTTGGACTGTTCTAATTTGTTTGAACGGACGAAAGGAAATAAAATTCGCCAAATGGACCTTCATGGGCGTGAAATCGGATTCTTAAGTGGCATTTTCGCCAGAAATCACGTGATGATGAAGGGACACGCTGCAATGGGCCATCAGGACCAATTAAAATGGGGAATAAATTTAGGGTTTTCGATACGTGCAATCGACTGCGTTTGAAATGCGAGAGTAACTTTGACGCGTGAAAAAATAAATATGGTCAATTTAGAGGGAATTTCAATGTGTTGCTTACATGCAATACTGCATGATAAAATCTACAATGTGGTGTATTTATGGTTGCAATTGTAAAATCATTTAAAGGTAGAGGATATCTTCAATTGAGTTCACATGCCAATGTAAAATTAAATAAAATATACTGATTTATTATTGAAATTTTCGACTTATTTTATCTTCTACCACTACGTTATTATTTTGCGTCGATGAAATAAAAATATTAGCAACATTTTGGAGGTTAAAGTAAGGTAGGTAATAAGGTAGTTCTATCAATCACAAACTTCAACTTCTGAGATGATATCAACTAAGAATTTACCACACAGAGACAATGAATATAAAAAAAATCAATAAAACTTATAATACCTGGTAAAAACGATGTCCTTAATGTGAATTAGGAATACTTACAGCATTGCATATATTACAAATTTATGCATAAATGAACCAATCACTATTGTTTATAGATACCTCACACAATCACAATTAATAAATGTAAAATAATCATTCATTTATCTCTTAAAATTATTCTCCCCTAGTATGGGTTAACTGTAGGAAGTAAGATTGAAATAGTTTAAAACATATGTAATAATTCTCCTAAATAATTGTATATAAAATTTTCCTATTGTTTTTGGTATCTAATATTGTCAGATGCTTATTTAAAACAAATTTTATTTAAATTTACATTTCAAATAAACAAGATAAATTGTTGAGTCGGTATTCATCAGTGTTTATGTTTACCTTGCTAAAACTCGTGAAGGTTTTAAAAAGCAAAACGGAACTTTATTCTATAGGACAAACCATCCTATTTAGCACTGAACATTCCCAAACGATCAAACTCAACATAAAACGAATCCAATTGGAAACTTAGGAACGCAAGACGGTTTGAACCGAAGCCATCATCATAGAAGTGGACAAACTGGAAATAGAGCAATTGAGAAGTTGGACGTTGGCCTCCAAATCCCGACCGTAAAAATTCTTTCATCGCGTTTTTTTTACAGAAGCAACTTCTCGTCAGTGTGTCATTCGCGAGATCAAGATCGCACTCAGGTATAGAGGGCCATCCCAAGTGGGTCAGAAAAGGACAGGGTCACAGAATCCCTCTTTCCTTAACCTTCCGTATCTTTTTGTATTCTACGCATTGTGTCCACATATTCAAATATCATTCTTGACCCGTTCCTCACCTACTGCCCGCCACCCACCTGCCCGACACAATGAAGAGACCTGCTCCCGGGCATCACCACTGCATCCCTAAACCCCACACCGTCTCAAGTCCGAAGAAGTCCGGTCTGACCAGGTTTCCTGGGGTCAGAAATACCCCTAGAAATATTCCCACGATGTGGCCAACTACGCAATGCCCACTAGTTTATCCCCACCTCCGTTGCATTTACCTATTTCACCATCCCTCTTTCGAAATCTCTCCACCTCTTTGAGATGACCTCATAGAGTTACTGAGGCCAGTGACTCTCTAATCTTTATGTCGTGAGGACGTCTCTTGGTTCGCTACAGGAAGTTTGTGTGTGACGATGTCTTCTGTCCGAAATCCCGTATATCCGTGGCCTTTCAGAGGGACGCGGATGGCCGATGAACAGAAATCGATAACTGAATCTCCAAATCCGGAATATTACAGGTAAGTGGAATTCCAAACCACTGGTTTAAATACAAAGGTTATCAATGGGAGCAGTTGATAACATTTAAAAATAATTAATTCATGAAGTAAATGTTTAGTTTGAGCCATAACTTTAACATGATGCATTCAATATTTACTTCCGTATTATGCTGATTGTAAACAATAGTATGCCATAAGTAACGGGAGAATTCCTCGCTACTCTATTTATACTAGTAATAAATATGTATATAATTTTTGTATATTACGAAATACTTGTTATAGAGTTGAAGAGGAAAACAATATAAGTAGAGGAGGGCTGATTTGTCTCTTTTTTGCCTTGAGATGCCCAATGAAGATTTTATCGAATAGAGTAGTTTAAAGAATCATCAACCAGAATATTATTTGCAAATTAAATTGTTGGCAATTTCGTAAGACACTTTTCGGAGTTACTTTCATAAAAACCGTATGGATGTCTTTTTAATACAAATAATTCAAGTTCCTCTTCCTAATGCAACAATTGAAGTTTTAAATATTTTTATTAATGAATGGTTTAGAAGTATCATGTTATTTAATATCTGCTCTATTTTATTTTAAGAATTTTCGCCGTGATACTCCTGAGGTAGGGAGTGAAGTTAATTTTATGAATTGGTTAGATCGGTCAAAATTAATAGTCAAACCTAATTGCACACTATTTTCAGCCAATAAAATCAGTAGGGTTCAATTTATCATATAATGCAATATTTAGAAAGAAGTTTGTTTGAGGATTTCAAATGGATTTTCTGTGTACATATTTTGAAAATCATTTTATTGAATTTGCATAACTTATAAAGCTGTCTAATGTTCTTTAAATGAATGTTTGTTTAGTTTTTTTATCATAGAGAGTTCGAACTTTAAAATCCTGCACAAATATTTTTTTTTCAAATTTTTTTTATATAATCCAAGATACACTCTCTAAGAGTACAACAGCAACGCTATGAAGGGAATAAGGGCGTCTGTTCAAGAGAAAGTAAAAACATCTGTACAGTGTATATTTATAGTAGGATTTATACATTTTTCACTATCATATCATCTTCTCTTTCATAATTGCCAACAGATGGGAAGTTAAGAATTTTAAGTAATTGAATTCCATATTACGGAGAAAATTGTAAAAACAATAATTTTATTAAAGAAAACACTTTAACTGCTAATTTTCTCGAGAAATAATATTCGATTCGCGAGTCTACAGTTAATTTAGTTAATTTACTTTTGCTTAACCTAAAGTTATTTGCAGGAAAAGCGCATCAATTATGTTCATCAGTTTCCATAGAAGTAAATGCGTTTGATTACTTTTAGGATACAACAGATGGATATATACTCCAAATACTTCGTTCAACTCGCCGAAATCAAAATAACTTACAGTATATTATGAAGTTTTCACCATGAAAATACATAAATACTCTGAGGTTTCGTTATAATATCAAAACATTGTGTATATCAATAAATGATAATTTTCTGATCAGGTGATTGATGTAATAATAAGGTAATGTTCTCTTAAAAGCTTTACAGATGTAAGTATAGCTTTTTATATTCTCACTCAGTACTTCTTATGACTATTAATATCTCACGATAAATTCTATATTATCTTATATATGAACAGGTTTGTAATGTAATCATCAAACTTGCAAAGGATATTTGGAACATAGTTAAGTATAAGATGAATGTAAAATCTAATGGTGATTAAAAAAAGAAAACTATAAGTCACTGTATACCGTCATCTTAAGGTAAAAAATTAAATGCCCTTAAGATTTTGAGGAGTTGACATGAAACTTAGGTGATTGTATAATTATTTTATGATCAGGTACAGTCATGAAAAAATATATTCGTTATTTGAAAGTTTAGAAGGTTTTACATATTTGTGATTAAAAGAAGGAATGAAGAATTGAAATCGCATGCTTTTTCGCAATGAGCATAGTCGTATGGAGTCGTCGTGGTTCGATGCATTGGCGTTTAGGGGAAGTGGCAGAGACAAGGTTCGGACGGGAGATGCCTCAGCCCCCGGCCTCTCCAATCCACCGCTCTCCCCCGAAAGGACGCATTCCTAGGATCTCCGCTAAATTCAGGCCTATAATACGAGTCACTGAGGGGTTTCATCTCCGTTCAATCCCACACTGCTTCCCCTCCTCTTTAACGTACTCTCTCCTTTACACATCCGATTACTACATCCGAAGAATGGACAACTCACGCACGATTATTCAACCGAATTTTATGCGAATGCAGTTTTTCGATTCCTCAATTGTAATGCCTCATTTATTCCAAGAAAATCATGTCAATATTTAAGAATTATTTCTTTTGCATGGTATAAACATGTTAAGTGGTCAGTGAGACAGCAATTTTTATTATTTTATTTATCGTTATTTCTAATTTATCAAAGAAATTCAAGGAATCTAACCAAAGCCCCATCACTAATCAATATTTTCATCAGGTGACGTGTTGTAGTGGTTTATGATTTGTTATGATATTTGAGATTTGAAGAAATTATTTCCAGTATTTCTAGAGATATTTATATTCAATTCAACACCATTGCTTTTGTACATTTGAATTATAATTGTTATTAATTCACCACCTCAAAATAAACAATTCATTATTTCGTTATGAAAAATTTTAAGTTTCGAGGTAGACATTAAATTTGCGGCTCGTATTGATAAACTCAGCCTCTGCATTTTTCATTCTTTCTTAATTTTCGTTGAAGTACATTCTTG
Source organism: Pantala flavescens (assembly GCA_020796165.1). Classification (NCBI taxonomy): domain Eukaryota; kingdom Metazoa; phylum Arthropoda; class Insecta; order Odonata; family Libellulidae; genus Pantala; species Pantala flavescens. The sequence goes on along the minus strand of CM036884.1, from coordinate 31,208,476 downwards.
GAGAATTCTCGAGACGTTATAAATATTCATAATTGATCGTCACTTTAGAATACCAGATGTTGGAATTCTCATCTTTAACCTTTGTCAATGAGTCTAAAGCAACTTTCAAACAAAGCTGTTATTGTTTCATGCTCTTCCAAACTCTTATCCTATTTGCATTGTGAAAATAAACAAAATTCATAAATAAAGCAAAGGAATATGATAATTCATTTACTGTCAGCATAATTATCGATACTTAAAATTACATTTTTCCTTCTTGTCAGTAGTTCTTTTCCTAGAGTGAACAACTTTGATACAAAGAATATTCATTTTGCTCTAAAAGTTAATTTGGAATAATGTTTATGAGCTAATTATTAATATAATCAAATGCCTCTTAAAATTATTGCTTTAGCAAATGTTCAATTAAGTAATGTTGACGCATTCACGTTGTTAATTTATTAGACACAACCACCCCATAAATCTACGTTCTTCAATTGCATAATCGTTAGATTCTTTCCCTCTCATCACTTTAGGATTGCGGGTTATTCTTCAGATATCATATTTATATATTTTCTCTCGTTTATTCGGATGAACGTTATATCCCCTTTTCCTTTCATCGAAATATTTTTATTCCTCCACTTCTCGCATTCCACGCCTTTCATCATTCATTTGCTCTTTACCCTTCCAATATTCCAACTCTTGTTATCCAACCCTCCTTTCATGTCGTTGTGGGAGCGAAAATTCATCCACCAAACCCCTTTTTTAACCCCCCTTTCTTTCTCTCTTGGGAGGAGATGTAGACCCTAAGAACTCCGAAAATTATTTTTGCTTTGAATTAGGAAGGGAAAAGAGATTAAGCATTTCGCCATAAAATATTTGTGTCCCTTGATGGTACAAGGCAGTGATTGGCCGTTAAACAGAGGTCCAGATAAGAAAAACACATCTCGTTAAAATGAAATCTTAGGCCATCTCCGTGTGCATGAATCAAGGGAAAAATTAACGACTTTGTTTCTTCACTAGCAATTTGCTTCCCTTGTTTTCAGGGGGCGTTTCATTTGTACGGAGTAATAATTACAGTGTTAAGAGTGCAGTGAAACAAGTACAAGGTAATAAGTGAAAATTAAGATACAGATGGGTGAGAGATAGCGTGTATATGAATATATATACATGGAATGATATTTGATACTTAATTAGTTTTTAACTTATTAATGTTTGTTTCAAATGAATGATAGCAATAGTGAATTTTGTGGTTTGAAACCGCTACATTCATATATATTCATAAATAACATGAATATAGAAAAAGCCATATATATTCTGTGAAGCATGAATTATAGTAAAATTAGTTCTAAACATTAAAATATGTATTTATCGTTTGTGATATTTATTGACAATTCTTGGAGTTGATTGGATATTTTCAGCTCTGTACGACCACGATGTTCGTGTATCTCAAAGAAACAGCATAAAACAATCACTTTACATGAATGATTCATTGTACAACCTCATCCAAAGAAACTGCTTATCGGAAAGGAGACGAAGAAGCCAAACTTCTTGGGGCAATAAACCAGAGCCAAAATGGAGGAATTGGATGCCAAATCTGCAGAAGAAAATTTAATCACGTTCGCGGTAAGAGATAAGTTTGCGGCAAATAACCCTCTAATATCGTCGATCATATCCGAAGAAAGTTGGTGATTCATCGCAAATCTTGGGATATCTGCCAATATATTAAAACTCGATACAAGAACCCTCTGCAAAAAGGGGTTCGGTTATTAATGTTCTATTCAAACGAGGAAGGAAACTTTGCCCGAGTCGAATCATTGCTTATCATTGAATTAGAACCAACAGTCCGATGATGATATAAGAGATATTTCTTTTGCAATAGAAACTCATATCACTCCTTACATAACTCTGAATGGCAACTTGTCTGATTCATCCCAAGCTACGTTATCTCAGGAGGTCCTATGGCACGATCAATAACAGGAGTTATGTATATGTCGCATTGTTTCGATAGGAAATTCTTATCGTAAAATAATCAGTTTCATTTAAATTTCCAAATTATTTTTAGCTGAACGCAGAATATTTTGCGAAAAGAATTTACATAAATTCTCGGGAGGATATAATCATCATTAGGACTTCCATTGCTTTTCACAAATTAACGTTTTCCTAGATTGATGCACGTTTTAATGATTAGTTATCTAGATTGATTAGAGTGAAATATGAATGTTATCAATTTTTAAGAAAAATCCTCTGAAATGGATGATGCGTAAACATTAACAATGGAATACCTAAATGGGAAAGAAAGGCTAAACGAAAGAACTAAAAGGGAACTAAAACTTGGAAGGCAAAATAAATATTTCTTTCCTTCTTTCAATTTCTAGATACAATAAAAAAGAATATACAGAATAAAGTAGATAGTAAAATGGTAATTTAACTATAAAATACGTTATTCAGTTTATATTATGATGGATATTGTGGAATGATCAGATGGATAAAACTAAAATAAGTGTATAAGGAATTAAAATATAAGGATTTCATTATAAATTTGATCGAATATGTGGAAACCCACTCAAGAAGTGGAATAAGGAAGGATACAAAATGTTATCATAAATCAAGAATCAATAAGAAACCTAAAATCAATAAAAACATATTCTTTTATGTAAAAGAGCTCAATAATTGGATTGAATTACATCACCGACTCTCTTAAATAGATTCTCAAAATCTCTGAAAAAACAAAGCGGTTGAAAAACCAAGAGACCCATTGAATCTCTTAGAATTAACCTTTAATCATGGAACACTAATTGCAGCGTAACTTTTGACCTTTTTTCGCCCTCAAAGAGGACCCCTTCGATTCGTCCCTTCTTAGGGCACACTCCTTTGGACCAATCCCGAAAAGGCTTAAAAGTAGGAAAAAAGAGAAATGGAGAAAAAAGGATCAAAGGCGTAGTTTGGCCAGATGACCGCCAGAGGGCCAATGAGAAGAAACCTGCCCACAAAAATCCCCTCCCTAAAAAAAGGGCATATTTCGTCCAAGATGCAGGGAGAGGATTAATGGAGGACGGCTGATTAAGAGCAAAGAAACAGGAGTAGAATTAAGAGGCAAAAAAGAGGAAGGGGGGGGTGTGCAAAAAGGGGGGGAGGGGTGTGGGCGGAGGTTGCACGAGAAAAGATCGGGCGGAGCTTTTCTAGGGGACCTCCCCTTCTCCCTCCATCAGGGACTTCTCAAAATGCTTTTGTCCAAGGAAATAGATAAGAGCCGTTGGGCCGCCATCGGCCAAGAAACGGCGTTCATGTGGACAAGGAGGACCTATTGGAGGCGAATTCCTCCATGGCCAATGCTTTTTGCTCGTAGTGCTTTGAAACGGTGCGGCTGCTGTTTAGGGCTAGATTTTTGTTGGCTTTTGATGGTTTAAAATGGTAGACAATAAACTCTCAAGCATCAATAACAACGGAATTATAATACAACATAATTACATTAATTACATAATGGATGTGCACCATGGATGCACAATTACATGTTAAATATACACCTCCCAGCTTCCGAAACTGCAAACAAAACAGAGCACACGCGTCGCTCGCACCCAAAGTCGGAGAGTTAAGCAGGTTTTTCAAGTGCAGCCGAAAATTTTGAATCGCTTTTAAACTGTCGGCGGAGATTAAAAAAGGGTGTGGCTAAGTGGAGTACTATTGTGCTCATTGCATTTGCAGGTGCACGAATACCTGCAAGCGTACGTGTAAAACCGGTCGCGCATAAATTATTCCGAGGAAAATACTGAACCTGTTATTATTATCTCGCTTCAGATGTAATTTACAAACACTTTTCACACCTCCCTACAAAGTGTAAGTTTAATGGACAGCGTGTTTTCACAACCAGTGACTTGAAAAGGGCCCTTTATATGTCAAATAATGAAAGAGTCATGAACAATTACTTTTCACAACCTCGGGCCCTTTTAATTGATTTTCCTCTGCAAATTAAATTATAATACTTAACATTACTAAATGCCGTTTAATTATGAATTAACATTATTTTAAGATTATATCTCAAAACTCACAATATTCAACCTCTTAATCGAAACTCAATCAATAATCTCAAACCAATTTATTGACTTCTGGCTATAACGAGAACAGTAATGTCTATGTAAATTTATGATATCTTAATGCTGTAAAATGTATACTATTTCTGAATTTTATTTATATAAACAATAGAGATTAGTTTCAATATGTTTTTTCCTGTACTCTTTCCTCAGTTCATGGGTTATGCGTAGGAAGAGATAAGTTATTCTTAATCTTATTCAGCATAATTTTTGTTTCTTAGGACCTCAAATTCCAGAGATGATTTCATAAATAAACAATCTTATACTATAATATCTCTTTCAGAAGTAACCGTTTCAAATTGTTCACATTCCTTTCTTAACGCGCATCTCTATTCTGCCTTTTCCAAATTGATCTTATATCAAGCAATACTTAGCCTATATGCAGTATTTAGAAAGAATATTGATGTTTATGAATCGAACCAACAACAGTTTAACTTATATTATCTAAAAAATGCGCTTTATAAGTGAAATTTCTTAAATTTCGAATTGTCAATTCGAAACCCGACGGCCATGAAAATGAGGCAGACTCATTATATCCAAAATTTCTCATTATTTTTGTCAAAATGTGCTAAGATATTTACAATTATTGCATCAAATGTGATTACTTGTTTTAAATTGAGGCGTACAGATTATGCATGTATTTTCCCTACTAAAGCATATTCTTATACTTTGAATCTCATATCATATTTCCTTGCTCTACGCATACATTTTACAAACTTGACTTTTTTATGGCATTTTTTAAAATTCTTAAACCGATTTTAACTTCCATTATCTGTGTTTGACCTTAAATAAGTCTTTAAGTCTTTTATAATCGCAAAAAAAGCTATTTTTTCGGATGAGATTCGCAACAACTAATAAATTCTCATATTTAGAACAGAAATAACTATCAGTATCCTGAAAATATAGCTAAATACTGAATCATATTTACTCCTCAGTATTAAAGGAGTCATCTCATTACTTAATGTTTACATTTTAATTTCTACAAGTTGTTTAAGAAATCATTGCGTATGTAAAAACTCTATGAAGATGAAAATTGCCGTAAAGGAAAATTTTTCTCAAAATATTTTAAAACTCTTCCCAACAGGACATCACAAGTTGAGATTGCTTCAAAGTGTGACAGAGATAGTACAGTGAAGTACGCCTGCGCAGCGCACGTTGTGTTTCACGTGTGATACGCACGGGATCCACACACCATCATCACTTGGAAGACACTTCTCCTGCGACATCACAATATATGCACTCTCGACCTGACAACGAACAGAAGAATGCGCTGAGAATGACATAAGGTGAGAGACATTCGCTAAAAATTGCTTTTTCCAAGGCTATTTGAGAACATGCTGTGATGAAGATTATTCATACCATAATTTGCCTTTCGTTTTCTATTATCAACTCACGCAGGAGATATATATGAAACCTCAAATAAATGTGATTGTACATTTATAACCCGTGTTGTGAAATGTAAAATGTTAGAGTTGCAATAGAAAATATTGCTTCGAACTGTATTAGAATACTTATCACCGTATAAAATTGAATAAATACTGGAACTAGGAATATTAGAGTTGCTTATCTGTATGGAAAATCATAAATGTCAGTTTTATAGGAAACCTTGAATATGTCTATCGATACATTTACGCAAAAAGTCCACTTAGATCCCTTATAAGGATTTTCAGAATTCAAAATTTTTGAATGTCATACAAGAAAAGAGGCTGATATTGAAATGAAATTTACAAGGCGTTCTTTTAAGGCATATTAGGGATGATTGGTTATGTAATATTCCAAAGTTGTGGAAGCACAAACCTTTTAACGAATTAAATTGTCTTTAAATATATTTATTCGTACTTGATTCGAGGAATGTGAAGAAAACTAATTTTATTCAGCATACCCAGAGATTTAAGGACTATATTTTCAAACTAAAGATAATTTTTGCCTCGGTTCAAGCATAACATACAATTAAAGAAATATACGAAATCTATATGTTTCTTTTTTTATATGAAGTCTATTTCTCACTCCATTTCCATGAGTTCTTTTCATGAATGCATAATTATCCTCCTTTGAAAGCTTGGTAAGAACTTATCGAAATAAAATTTCTTTTCCGTAAAAGCAAATACCGTGTTTTGATTTGGTCGTTATAATGCAAAATGTAATGCTTAACTCATATCAATATTTATAGAATATTATTTGAGATAGTTGAAACATCATAATATCGAAATAATTTCATATAAAATTATCGGCCAATATTCTGATAAATTAGAGTTTAGAAGAAGTTTTAATGCTTTTATGTAAAATTATATTGGAATAAAATGTGCAAGAATCCACTAATAATTGTCAATGGTTTAATTCGTAGACAGACTAATAAATGTTAAATAAAAAATAAATGATGAAAAATCATTCTTGAGGATCCAAATTGAAAGTGACTAAGTATATTTCCAAATGTGATTAACGAGAATTAGGCTTCTGATAACAGTTATAATTCTGTTCGGATGGTTAGGATGGAGTGGAGAATGGAATGGAGTTAAATTATAAATATCAATATTGAAGATAAAACTACAAAAAAATTAACAGTGAAATCCACATTTTCCACAAACGGGAGAAAACTTCCGTATAAAAGTCACATGGAAAGAAATAATAGTATCACAAACTTTTTCATGCTATTATTCACATGTTTAAGAATTAAATGATCGCAGATAGTACTCGTATTTAAGGAATAAGGAGGATTTTGTGAGGTACTGGCTGAATTGCTTGCGTTTAATCATTCTCTTACTTGTTTGAATTATTTTCGCATCGAATATTCTTTGACGGGACTTTTCCTTCGGAATTATCTCCCGCAAGTATTTCTCTCGATCGAGTCGATCGTACCTTCCGATCAAATGCTTGGCACTCACCTTCCTCAAGATCAGTTGCAATTGTGCCAAGTGTTTCGATGCCAACCGATTCTCGTCCAGCAAAGATCGACAAGTAATCGAAATGTGGCCAAGAGTAAGCAACATGTCCGAGGCAGTCTTCGGTGGAAACGACGCCATGGAATATCGGAGAAATAGAAATAAGGAGAAGGGGGGTGCGCTGCCGGAGGCGGGGGTGGCAGAGAAGGGGGCGTTGGCAACGACCATCATGGCTTCTTAGGTCTCGAACGTCAAGGAAACTCCGCCCTCACACGTTGGGGTGGTGTGGGGGATTATGGGAAAGGGTGTGGGGCATCGATAGAGACGGAGCGGCCGTTGGGGTGGGTAAGGAAGGGGCGAGGGGTGAGGCAGTGCTCGGGGGAAAGGCAGAGTAAGGATTCCGTAAAAGTTAGCGGCGCATGCTCTATTCCTCACAAGAGGTTTTTGAGATCTCCTCCTCCCCCGACTCCTACACCACCTACTACTTCCCCACACCACTCCCCACTTTCCTACTCTTATTTCTCCCCCTTCCACCTTCTTTCCCGCGATTCCACACCCATCGTTCAGACGGAACCTTATTCGCATCTTTCCCCTCCATTCCCTTTTTTCTTATTGCCTACACTCCTCCCCTAGAGTTCCATCATGGCTGTCTTACGATCCTTTTCCGATACCACTCGATCTCTATTGACCGTCCAAGGAACGGAAATATATTGCCTCCTTAATACTGCCCATTTACGAAGCGAGGGTCCCCTTCTTACGTGCATTCATCGGGAGTTCGATTAACCACCACCGATGCTCAATATTATAAATGCACAGCAATAATAAATTTAGATACAAAAAACCCTTCTACTCTTGAAACCTAGTAATATACGCCAATGCTAAATTAACATTCTTTCCCCTCAATTGGCATATTGAAATTAAAGGTTATAAAATAATTTTTTCATCGCTAAATATTTTTAAATATGCACATTTTAGACATTATATTGATAGAGGATTTATAGCTTTCTTGCTGTATAAGTTTTATTTAAATAAGCTATTATATACGTAAAGATATCCATGCGCAATATTATAGAATTTAATTACATCATTGAACTCCCAATTTTTCATTAAAGAAATTTCAAATATTCTATTTGTTGCAAACGAATGACAAACGTGTAGGATGAAAGAGAGCGTACCGCAAGAAATAGCCTTCCTTCTCTCCGAAATTAAATCTAGATTATTTGTACCGTATCTCTTTTATCGATCGAAAATTTTAGTACTTTTCCCGTCATGCACCTCGAATGGCGTAAATATGGCGGTTGAGGAAGATGGGATGTGAAGGGAGAAAGTATAATGGCGACGCCTTGTGATTTGATGAGAGGACGTCAATGCGTGGGTTTTAAAATATCGTCCGAGAGGTAAATGAAGCATTGTTCAGTTATTTGCGAAGATGAAGAGCACCGTGAGCGGAATTAGGGTACTTCAATTCTCATTCTCATGTAAAGTGGAGGAGTAAAGGATACGGGTGCAAGTTTTAATAAAACAGTTGCCGGTTTGCCGTGTAATCCCACGGAAAATTGGCTACTTTTCTGGCCTACGATGCAAGAGAGTAACCACTGCTCATTTATTTTTGCAAGGGATGAGTTTTCACATATGCAGATTGCCTAATTAAAAGTTCAGAGGTACCAACTTCCTAGAAATGTTGTAGTTCAAACCGATGTACTATTCATCATCTTTGACTACAAGACGGACAGACTAATTAGATTTTACGCGAATGCCTTGTTCGAGTTTTTAATCAGTGTTTCATGGAAACTCTGTCTAAGGTTTCCTAGCGATTGTAAGTCTCATAATGTTTCCTCTGCAGATTCAAAATAAGGATGCCTTTCAATATTATTTGCTTGTCTTTGGTTTATTTATTCATTCCGACCGTGGGATACGTGACTCCATTGCTACGCTCGTTTTAATTAGTACTGTGTTCCATACTCCCACATAAAATTGTAGAAATGAGGCAGAATAACATCAGTCATGTTTCGAAAGTTTCATTGAATAATATCCTAAATTTAACTAACTAAATGATGAAAATGACGATTAATTCCTCTTCCAAAATCGATCCAAGTTCTGAAAATGATTAAATGATAAAGAAATTTATCAAATCAATGACAGCAAAGAAAATATGTCGATATCAATCATCAATAGACTTAATTCCAACATATATTTCCTACAATTAGCATAGAATCATTAGAATCTTAAAAGATAATCTCTGTTTGATTGATATAGTTAGCTATATTCTGATTTTATTAATGTATATGGAATATATGTTTTATAAAATTTACTTATTGTCCGTAAGTGTAAATATTATAAGGAACGATTAATATTAAACTTTGACTTTATGATGATTCAAATAGAAGATAGAAATCGAATGGAAACATATAGCATAATATATTTTAACGTAAAATTAATATATTCATACATAATCAAACATTTTACTTTTCTGACCAATCATTCAAGAAGTCAAGAATGAAATCTAGGGTTCGAAGCGAATATTGTAGAGAATCTGAATAGTTGAAAATTTAACGTTAAATTTCTTATGATAGAAAAGAAAAAGATATCTTTTATTAAATTAAGTTTGACTTAAAGTTGATTTAAATTAATTTAACCAACTTATATTTGGTAGCTAAAATGAATAAAGTATAAATATACAAATACTATTTTAAAAACTTAACACCCATCGGGAAGTAGTGCATCATTAAAAGAGGCCATACATTCAAACCCATGCACTTTTACGTGGCGCACAATGCTATCAAAAGAGTGAAAATGGTTTTAATTGCTGTCCGTCACTCGATAAAAATGCATCGATCATTCGTCACAGAATGTAAACAGCGTCCTTGCGAAGTGACCTTCAGCCCTTTGGCCAACATGAAAGAACCCCCTCAAAAACGTCCCTAACTTTTCCTTTTATTTTTTCCCCTTTTTTCATTTTTTCGGCGCCTGCGTCCACTCCACTACGAGGGGAAGTTCTTTTTCCGACCGCAATTCGGGAGACCCGTCCGCATCTTTCTTTTTTCCACCGCCGCTTTTGCATTTTTTACCTTTTGCCCATTAAAACTCCTTTTAATGTGGACTTCGCCTCTTTTAGAGCTCTTTCGTTCTTTTGATAAAAGCCGCCTCCCAAATACGTTTGACACTGGAAAATGCTTATACCTTTTAAATGCTTTTACCGTTTAAATGCTTATATCTTTTAATGCTTTATATGAATTATGTTGGAGTGCGTTTACGAGAAAAGGTGTCATTGAAATAATTTCTTAATCGAGAATTTTATTTGATATTTTCAATACTTCTTGAGCATTTCTCTAATTAAAGACATCTTTGTTTAATAGATTAATTAGGATAACTATAGAGGTAAAGAAAAATCCTGGAGAAAAATTTATAATTGAAATGATTAACTGAATTGATTCAAAAGGATCAAATTTTCAGTTTTATAATACTATTTTTGATATGTATTTGGCTGAAAGAATGATACAATTTAACATATCTACACAGACTTCGGCGTCGTTTTGTCTCAACTGATTTTCCAGATGAAATCTTGACAATGATTCAATGAATATTTCAGTAATAATTGTTAAAATTTACAGGTAAAATTCTTTGATCGAAGAATATAACTTTTCCGTGCCTTTTTTGCTAATAGTATTCATTAGAATAAGGAAATCCTGATTTGGGGGAGATCATCTCTTTTAGAATCTGGAATTTTATATTAACGTTTACTCAAACGCTATTTGAACTCTTTTTATCTCCAGATATATTTATATTTTAGAAAGTGTAAACTGTCTCCTTAAGATGAAGGGTGCGCGGGTGCCCGGAGAAAGCGGCCGTCTCCAAGGTTGTCCCCCCGAACACTGGGGGCCGCCTAATCGCTACTCACACACAATGCTCCTAAAATGTCTTGTTTTGGTTTTTCTATCTTCAAAATTTCCGTAAAAAAATGTACATAATCGAAGCTTTTCATTCAAAATACCTATTTTTTAAGTCTGCAAATTCTATATCATATTGAAAAATCAGTATCCGTCGTTGCCATGGTGAAATATTTACTAGTTAGCCTTTTGAGGATATATTTAAATATTTTGTACGGAGTTTTAAAGCTTACTTCACAAATTGTTCAAAAAAACGTTGTTAAAAATGAGCACATTTGTTCTAAAAGAACAGATTAAAAGATAAGGAAATAAATTGAACAAAATGTAACGAACACAAAAATGTATATAGCCTCTTAACTTATGAAACACCCTAAAATGATGAGAAACAGTCGATATTAATTCATTTTACCTACCATAGCACGATAGGATTCACGAAATGAACTAGTTACTACTGAAATAATTATAATACTCTTAAAAATTATTGTGTATTACTATTATTGAACGATGGAGTGCAAGCAAATAAATTTACAAACGCTTATATTTTCATCATCCATAAATATTAGCAATTTTAAAAATTATTTTCGCTCTGAGTGCTCATATATTCATAAATAATCTTTTAATTAGTATAATTTTAAATCTAATTTCTTCTAAACGTTCAATTAACATTATAAATCATATAAAATAGTATAATATTTTTATACGTATTTTATTAGTGGATACAATCTTCCATGAAGGAGTTGGTCAGTTTCTCCAAATGATATTCCGTAATTTTATAAAAGAAATTAAATCTTCACTTATTGTATCCAACGTCCAGTGGCTGCATCAAAATTTGAGACCATACAAATGCAAGATTATTTCAATTTCAATCGCCTATCTAATAAAAATTATATCATCAAAACATTTATACGTCTTCAACAAATGAAATGAAAGAAGGAAACAATACGAACGGAAACTATCTGAAAGTGACAAATACTGTTAAATTAAATTCAATGAATTAATTAATTTACCCCTATAAGGGTAAAAGGTGGATTTAAAATAATATTTTGATTTTATAAATGTCAAGAAACAACGTGGAGAATTCAATATAGGAAAAAGCCTATTCTCGTTGTGATACGAATTGTTTGGATTGCTTAAATAGATCTTTATTATTTACAATATGTTTATGTAGAATATTACGTAAGAGTAATATATATGTATCTAATTTTAAACCGTCATTTATCGTTGAATTTCACTGTTAATTTAGTACGAATTAGTTAATTTAAGGAACGAAGTACAATTGTACTGATAACTGATTTGTATCACATTCTGAAATTTACCGGCATCTTTTATCGAATACGTAAACATTAATCTTATTGTAACTATACACAGATAAAATCGTTTTAGGGTTCTAAGTGTATAAACGAAGAAATTATATTTTTATTTACAATTTAAAGAATTTATATTTTAAATTCAGCTTTACAAAGGATTTCCAAAATGAAAGTAACGAAACGAGAGAAAATGTAGCGAACCGTTTATCTGATCGTACGCTTTCGTCAACACGTTTCAAATCTGGCAAAACGGTCAACAGCATCTCTTCTCCTGATAATCAAACGGCTTTTATAGATGCATCGGTTATGGGACTTTGGGATTTGGGAAAATGGAAGCGATACCTGGACCCTTAGAATGGGATTCGACGGGAGAAAAGGGAAAAAGTATTTTGTGTTTGAGAAGGGGGTAAGTAAAAGAGGGAGAAAGGTATAAAGGGTTGTATGAAATCCCACGGGAGATAAAGGTGGTCAGATGCATCGACAAAACGAGTCCAAGGAGGTAAGATGGTCGCGGATATGGGACCAAAAAGGTTTCCAAAGGTTAAAAACTGGACGATACTTTTATGGAATGGATCTTTTGTGACCATCGCGGTCCATTTGCGAGTGAAAAGTTGTCCGGTGAGAGTGAAAGGGTTCGTGAATCGAGGGGTTGGGGAAAAGGGTTCGGGGGTTGCATCGTCACAATCGGGTGGAGGGGGAACTGTGCAGGCATGTCGCAAGGAGGATATCTGCCTGTGGACACGCTCTGTTTTACGCCTTCTCTGACGCTTTATGCGTGGCGCGGACACCGGCAATCAAAGTTAAATGGTCAGTGCGTACGGCTTGAATTTGTCGGCGGTTATCACGTGACCTTTAAGTGGTGTTTCTGTCTGCCGCGGTTGAGAAGTGGACGCGGAGAAATTGTGGCGCCTCAGTATGTTTTAGGACGGAAGTTATGCTCTCTCATTGAGAACGAAGATAGATCTTCGCACGTGTAAAACGGTACATCCGACTCATGTTATAAATACGAGAGGCCGAGTCTCCTCAATTGGCTGAGATCCCGGGTTCGGATCCCAGCGCACATCAGTCAGAATACATTAAAAAATTACTAATTATGGCAAAATTCACGAAATTCCTTTCAAATAAATAATTTCTCATTATATATTTACTTTCTTTATTTTATTAATATATATTAAAATCAACATTTTAAATTAAGAGTATTTAACCATGATAAATGGGTTTTAAATTTAATTATAGAGAATCTGATGAAAAGAATGTTCTATATTCTTATTCTCTAGTAGAATAAGGATAGAATCACAAAAATAATATTATTACTTTCTATTGCTATATATATTCAGTGTTCAAAAATTAGTTATGTTTTTAGAAAACAACGGATGCATTGCGTCCGATATATCGACTTATGCTTCAAGAGCATTCATAATGTATTACAATGTATTGTATCATTTTCTACAATGTTAGTAATCAGCACTTAAAGCTCTTTGATACAATTATTCCTCGTAAATCAGGAAAAGAATGCAATATACATTGTCGATGAATTAACTTATATTATTGAGAAGGATTAATTATTAAATAATTCAATAGAAAAAAGAGTAACTCATTTAATCAACAATACGTAAATAACCTCGGAAACACAAAACTACGTAGTGAATCAAACTCGGTGCAATTTTAATTACCACTAATTGAGACATAGCAGCAATACAACCTCGGCGAAACAATCAGTTTAATTAAACGGTCAGCCAAACCGCAACTGTGGCGTATATCACCTCTACTTAGAGCATCTAATTGCAGAATAAAAAAGCCACGGCATTATCAATCAACAATTACTTCCCCTTCCGCCACGTGTGTAATGGCCACTATATTTTCATGAAGAGCACCTTTGCATCGCCATCTTTCTCAGGGGTCCAACCTGGAGTGGAAGGGGGAGTACAAGGGCTGCTTTTTGACAATTGCAGTGCGTCCGTAGCTTTTCTTTTTTTTCCCCCGCCCGGGGCCCGGTCAAACCGGACACTGGGCAGCCACACGGACCCCTACGGAAAAGTGTGGGAAAGTGTCTCCGCGATAGAAAAGGGTTGTAAAAGGTCCTCCAGGGGCAGGATTCTTGACGGGCCCGAGGGTTTCCGGCGGTGGGTGGGGTGTCACACGCGTGCCAGTATTAGGGAAGATTACCGAGCCGTACGACCAGATGCGATCTTTTTTCCAGTTTTCGTCGCGTGTGCTTGCATTAGGCGCTCTGACGATTGAAAAAGCCCCTTTGCGAAAAAGGCCTTTTTTGGGGATGACAAAAGAACGGAGACTTTTATCTGGTTTTCGGATGAGTCGTAATTGAATGAAAAGGGTGGATGATTTTTATAAATGGAAGGATTAATGTCCGGTCAGGAGCGAAATTTTTATGGACGCAGATTTGGGAAAAGTGTTGCTCCCTCTGCGAAGTGTGTACCATTCAAAAGTTTCGTAAGCTGTCACGTCGTCTTGTGCACGGAGTGGTGTTGAGGATTATGTTTGAAATTAAACTGGAGAAACGTGTAAGCTTTAAAAGTCACTCCATTGGAATCGGTGTAGGAATGAGTTGTTATGTTACGCAATTCGCATTAAGATAAAGATTATTTTTATTTGTCTCTCTTATTAAAAAATAGCTAAATATATATTAGATATAAAAAAGCTTATATAAAGTTAGTTTCAGTTATTTAGTGGAGGTGTAAGTTTAATATCATACTGATATGATGACATGGAATTCTATCAGATGACTTTGTTGTATGGGAATAAAAGAAAGAAATTATAAATAAAAATTTGCTTTCAAAACTTACTGCATACTATTGATAACTTTACATGCGTACATCCTGAAAACTTCCCGAGGAATTTGGCTGATTGATAAATTGTCAAATTTAAGAATTACTCGAGTTCTTTGAATATCTACATAGGCTGTCCCTCTCCACCATCATTGTGTTGAAGAGTGAGATAAACCAAAATTCTCACCCTAATAGCATCACCAAAAAGCAATAACTGATAACCACTGAATGAATACATCGTTTTTTCTTGTAATTTTTACAATTTTTTCCTCCGATGAATTAATAAAATTTGGTAATTAAAAAGGACAAGACATTTTACAAGCCGTATCTAAAAATGTGCTCTGAATCTTTGTATGAAAATAATATTAACAATAAAATAATATTAACAATAGGTAAAACTCTTTTATGGATTGAAATACCAAAGTTAATAATGAAATAGGCTTAAGAAGTATTATCTAAAAGGCTTTCAAAATCGAGGATTCAATTCCAATGTTTTAGATACTTGAAATCTGAATTGGCATTTAAGTCTGATCCCATTTTAATTAGTCACGAGTTAAGAGTTATATCTACCAAGTAGCAATATTTTAGGAAATAATAAGAGTAAGATCGTACCAAATAAACTCCACTAAGTGCATCAAGTAATAAATATTATTATAGATACTTCATCCTAAAAAATGTTGGAAAATATTGGATGATGATAAATCATGAAATTTGTTATGCATCCTCAGTTGAATGAGTGAATCTTATTATGACTAGCAGTAATACTTGACTAAAACGTTAGAGTGAAAGCTCTCAATTACTTAAAAAGAAATTCATATTTTTGCCCAATGAATTTCATGCATTAAATATTCTTTTATAGAAATATTCCCAATTCTAACATATTTTCCGCGGTTACACTAAAACGAAATTTTAAGTTTACAAAATACAGTTTCGTACGGAAAATGGTAGGTTACCTACCAATAAAAACATAAGAAATGTAAAGACAAGTTAGTCACATTTGAATTGACTTTATTCATCTAGAGACAATTTGACCAATCACCGTATTCTTGCATAAATCAGCATCTTAAGAGAATGTATAGATGCAACTCATTTATAATGTAAAAAGGCGTACGGAAGTAATTTTTCGGTCTACTTTTACGGTTCGAACCCGTTTTATTTGCTCTTCTATAGGTTGATTAATGCAATGAAAGGAGTTATTCCAGACGGCAGATGTTGAGGCAGAACAATAGACTGCTTTCACGGACCCATTAATAATTTCAAGCAATCTATCTTTTCCATTACCGAAATAATTGAATAATTGGCGTGATTTATACTCCTTCTGAATACATAACTTAAGCATTCGGAGGTATTCCTTCATTAATCTTTCTCCTCTCAAGTTGTAAAACTTGCTGGCATTCATCTTCGTTTGCATATCCACTCTGCAATTTCTTATCCTCCCCCGCACTCCCGTATTTATCAAGAAGGCCAACTCTAAAACTGCATTCCGTCTCACTCGGATATCTTAACGTACGCAGCTGTAGCAATGTAGTGAAACTCTTCGAGATCCTCCAAGTGCGTCTATCAGATGAAGTATTCCAACTACATCGAGAAACCTCAACGCGAAGGGAAAAATCCATGCGGTGAATTATGACATCGTACTGAAGATGCGCAGTTTGTCTATAGTTATATCAACTTACATTTGTTTTAGGAAGACATATTTTCGCTGAGTTCTATATTGTGTAATGCAACAACGGAGCAAAAAAATTTTAATTTTGAGTTCAGAATGAAATGGTATTAAAACAAGGATAATCCTCTGAGTTTGAGTTGGAGAACTGCATGCGTTAGTTTCACAAACGTATACCTTGAATCTATGCATATAGAATCCGTTTTAATGAAAGCAATGTAATTTATCAAAAGATTTAGAAATATTTGGAATTAAATTAATACTTTTCATAATAAAAACAATCAAAGTGTAAAGTAATATCACATTCACATTCTATGATACCTAATGGCAGTATAAATGCCACAGAGATGGCACATCATGTGTTTGTTTTAAAATATTTTCACAAACTGTTTCTTTAACTGATGGAATGAAATTGTGACAAGATTCTATCATAAACTATGGAAAGTAAATGTAGAAACTGTCATTCAATTACCTGAATTTCTTAGAAATAGAAACAAATAAAATATGGAATCAAACACTCACATAAAATATTCAAATAGTCGTATTGACATGGACTTAAAACAAATCTAAATTATACTCCGCAGATTATTTCAACATAAAACGTGAATCGAGAGCATATCAATTAAATTTATGACAACCAGACTATTTTACATGCACATATTCTGTTAATAAGCATTCACTTGGCAGCTGAAAAGGTTTAGATTGGCCATTAAAAGGCTTAATTTGAAGTGGATTTGCAAGAACCTCATTCATTTGTTGGCAAGAAACGTTACATAAATGGAGCAAGATCGCACCATAAAAGCTGCATCATCTGGATTTTTTTCTCTGGATGCTTGAGAATTCCATTTTGACTCATTCGTAACAAGGTTGGAGGAATAAGGAGCATAAATTTCATTGTCGAATTTGATATCGCGCCAAAAAGCTTCCTTTTGCGATAATAACCGTAGGATAGGGCTTATCAAGCACACATTTAGTCTCAAATAACTCCATTAAGTTGGAAGATGCTGGAAAGCATCCACATACGAAAGAGTCCGTAACAGCATTTCCCAAATAGATTCAGAATTTCACTGATTGGTTTCCTGGCGCTCTCAATTGTCATGAGAGAAATCGCTTTTTGATATTGTTCTATTAATCTTATAATGGTTCCTGTGGATTATATATGACTATTGGAAGTAGCGTTTTAATTATACTATTAAAAGAAGGAGATTGGATGGTTTATTCTCTTATGGAGATTACAGTTTAATTGTTATGCAGAAGACTTTAGATTGTGCAAAATTTTACCGGTACTGAACAGTAATTGAAGACATTTTAACCTATCGCAATTAAAAAGCTAGTAATTTTCTCTTTTACATCCTTAAAAGTAATTAAATATAAATAAATACTTTAAAGGTCTAATGGAAATAAATAAATTGCAATACCTTGAGTTTGTTGAAACAGTGCCATTGTTACAAGGGTATGGAAGACCTTTTCAGATAGGGTATAGTAAATTTTTATTTCATAATTTTAAAAATCGAACATTTTGAATAACCTAATATTATTATTACCTATTATTAATACCTAATTAATTTTCTAATCTGTTGTTCATTAAAATATTTGTTATAATTGATTAAGAATCAAGAATTTTTCTAATTTTATTAAAAGCATAGATATCTTACTTCTCCCATAAATTAATGCAATCGATATTACCTCTTTGATGACGTCATCTTCGCTCTCGTTAATAACAGTCACATCGACAAAAATTATTCGCTGCAGAGCACCGAATCCTTAGTATTCAGTTTTCCCACCACTATGTATTTAACCTATTTATTCCGGAGCCGTTTACTTTTTCCTCCCTCTAAATAATTCAGCCCGAACTCCTGCCAATGCACCACTCGACCTTCGAAGGTAAAAAAAACATCAACGGCCGAAAATTGCAGATCTCTGAAAGCGGTCAACGCGAAGCCATAGGAAAATGCGAAAAATGTTAGAGCGGAAATGATCGGTGTTCCTTGTCCTCCGAAGTCTTGTGAGAATAGGCCACGGCGCAGGAGTGGCGCGTCTCCGGCGTCGGCCATCTTTGACGCTTTGCACCGCCCCCTTTCTGCCAAGAAAAGAAAGAGTCTGGAAGGCGGGAAAGAGGCAGGGGTGGGGGAGCGGGTGCGGAGGCTGCGGAAGGGGGGTGGGGGAGGAAAGAAGAGGTGGACGCACGTGTGGGGAAGATGTGTCCGAAAAGGGGGAAGGGTTATTCAAAGAAAAAAGGGATTTCGGAGGGAGAAAGATAGCTTAGAAAATGGGATTGGTCTCGTTGGAAGGAAAAGGGTTGGAAATAAGGGTTTTTGAAGACAAGGTGGGGTGAGGGCAGCTCCTTCGGCGTGAAAATAGGGACGCGCAATCACAACGATCCACACACGAAAACATTTCTTCCTCCCCTTGGCCACCCTGGGGCCAGTAGGGGGAAGAAGGAAGAAAGAAGGGCCCTCAGCTGCGGAGGAATAAAGGTTTACGTGACTGCCCTTATTTCAATGGGACGACTGGATAAATAGGGTCTTTTGTAATGCGCTCGAAATTTTCTCGGCAATCGTAAAATTCGAGCAATGGAAAAAAATGGCTACATCTGGGAGACGAAAAACTTCATTTAGCTTCTACTCTAAGCCTCCGTGGATTCATAAATAACACGGTTAATGGGGAATGGACTTTTCCAGAATCGAGTTTGCCTTAGAGAGAAGGACATTATAAGAATAATTGGCCCTAATTTTGCTCCTAGTTCCCTTTCAAAAATCGTTATTGTCATTTCCTTAAATTACATCTGTTATTTATAGAAGATACTCTTCTGTTTCAAACTGAATGCCTTTACCTTTAGTTTTACGTCTTTATAGATTACATTTATTAAATTATGAGAATGATATCTATTCAATATGCAGATTTAAATTCGCGATGGATTCGCAAATATAAAATTTCATTACCATTAATTATAAATGTTTTACAATTAGATATTTAGATAAGATTATTTAAATTAGTCTAAATCGAACGAAAGCTAACCGCAATAATAAACAGAACCATTATTATGAATATAAAAAATATCTAATATTAGTGATATTGACAAATATTTGGTAACTATATCAATTAATTTGCAACCAATAAGTCATTTTTATTATGCAACTTGGAATTCCATCACACCCTAAATTTTCATAAAAACAAAACTTTTTAAAGTAATTGAATCGTTAACTCTGACCAAACAGTATCGGTCAACCGTCCATTATTGTCTGCAATCAACCTTAAATCGCCGTTCGTTAATGCGGTGCAATAACACTGAGTCATCATCGTAAAAAATACCTTTGGAGAGGATGAAGTCGTAACAGATTCATTAAAATTCCTCGATCTCGTTATTTTTTTAGCATCGAATTCTTTCGGAGATAGCGACCCTTCGGAGATAAAAAAAAAAGAATTCTGTGGTTTGGGAGGGCTAAAGCAAACACGTGAGTGGCTCCCTCCTTAAAAAGTAATCATAAAGGTAAACATGTACCAAAGCCATGAATCAAAATCTCCTAGTCTTTCCCCTCTAATGTTGGGAAGTTGAGGAAGATAATATCAGGCGCCATTAAAAATGAAATATTACTTGTATTGGCTTTGCCTCGGCTGTTAAAATTACGGTCCAAAGGAAGAATATGCGGAAAAGGTTCGCGAGGGTCGAGGGGAGGGCCAAAACGAGATAAAAGAGGAAGAAGAAGGTAAAAAACGAACAAAGGGCTCCTGGGAGACAAAGATTGCGCGGTTATCCGCTGTATTTCCAATTGATTTTCACGCGGTCGGGCAAAAAACGGGATTGAAAAATTACTAAAAATGAATTAGTGAGAAGGGTCACATTTGTTCTTTTCCCTCCTTTTGATTTGGGATCCGAAGGAATTGGGGCTGTTCTTATCGATCGAAAGAGTCATTAAAAAGTGAATGGCCGAATGAGTTCTCTCGGATTTAAATCACTCCTACGAATTGACTCTTCTTTTTGAGTCCATCTCACTAATTGATTACATTTGCATTTTTATAATTAGCAGTCATTTGAATTAATTAACATTAATAATTGGAAGTTATTGCAAAATCTCAAAAGATTTATTGATCCATTCTAACGACATCTTTTCACGTAAAGAGATTATTTATATTCCTATAGTTTATCATCTACAGCAATCTTTTGCAATCAGGAATTGAGGATTCAGCATGAGGAAGAGACTGTTTTAATTCCATTTAATATTATTAATTGAACACAGAATACTGATTTTTTTGTTTAACAGGTACATTTCATTTCAAAGTAATTCTTAGATACACATTCTTATGATATTCGAGGAATTATAGTACTCATAACATATAATAAAAATATGCCGATAGTTATATGTATACTTATTGATAAAAAGCATAAGCTGGAAATTAAGGTTTTAACATTTTGGTTCCAACTCTTTTCTGTTTGTAAGAGTACGCACCAATCCTCTGGAAAAATATCTCTGTAAAATCTTTATGTTGCCAGGTAACAAAGTAGAAAATATCACAACTATTTTCATCAAACAATAAATTATAATTAATCACTTTACGAGAGAGATTTTTAATAAGAAATATTTTTCATATACATTCTAAAAGAGAATCAATGCATAAATTTGGCAAATTTCGGTTAATATGTACGTTATTATTTCGCTCGACCAATTTTCTTTCGTGGCCTCAAATTTGAGGTTTCTCCTTAAAAATCGATCCATGTTTCGAACGATAGAGATTTATGAACACGTGAAATGAGCTACTTTTTCTTCATTAAAGCGAAAAATGAGTGGAAAATTGGATGGGGTGCAGTGGTGTCGAAGATATGGGAAAATCCCTTTGGTGAGGCAACACCCGATCTCCACTCAAATGACTCTGGAAGAATGGAATGGAAGAGGGACCAAGAAAAGGGGTGAAAAGGGGAAGACGAAAAAAGGTGAAAAGGAAATCGATGTGAGGCATCGAAGGAGGGTTCAGAAGAAAGACGGAATAAGGAAGGGAGCGAATATTGATTACACTTTCCAAGGGAGGGTTGAGCTGAGAGGGGTGGCCCCTGCGGATAAATAAAACAGGGGAAAGAGGAAAAGGGAATTGCATACGCAAAATGGTTATTTCAAGGCATCCTAAGTATTCTACGCTTTTTGAGCTCTTGGTTTTGCGGAAGAGGGTATAAGTTCATTAAACAAAACGTGCTCAGATGAAATATAGATAGTTTCAACGTTGATTTTTTTATAGTTCATTTGTTATAAATAGTTTTAGATCTAAATTTTAAAAACTATTTTCAAAGCGCTTTTAATGATTCTTATTTCTCTGAGACATAATCCTTTGATATTATTATATCTCTAACATATAATTCTATTTCATTTATTTCTATTACATAAATAACAACTCTTTGCTTACGTATAGAGTTATAACCTGCATTTTGGCTTCGGTAATAGGTAATTAAAACTTAAACCTTTAAAAGTTCTGGAATACATACTTGAATATATATGATGAAACGTCAATTATTAAGGGATTTTAAAAAATAAAATATTTTACACACAGTAATAGTTACTAATACGTAAAGGTTCGTGTAGAAATTTTATAAAAGTATTCATCCGCATTATTTACCTCTTCGCAAATCGGTAACTAAGTTGCTATTTTATCCTCTTCCTCTCATCAGGAGCTTGAATAGCAATTAAATTCATACCATTTGATGCGAAGTAGCATAGATAGGATGATTAAGAATAGTATTTGCAGGAGTATATTCAGATAATATCTTTTGTTTTACTTGACACAAAACAAAATAACATTCTATTGTCTAACAGCTATACACTTATATTTCGATTTAATTACGCTAACGCTAAATTAATACTCAAAAAGCAAATGAATCTACCGTTCTTAATTTTCTGTTAAAATAACACGCGTAATATCAGAAATCTATATAGAGGAATTAAAAATGCCTTCAAAGTTGCCTCTCATCAAACGAAAGTAACAAAACCGCTAAAAAACCAAAGCATGAATGAACCCGGAGGAGAGAAACCTTTTCGGGAGCGAAAAATCAAAGAAGGAATCTGAAAGAGCCTTTCTACGGCTTAGGGCGTCATTTTTAAATTCCTCCTCAAAGAAAGAAGACATAGGCATCCGCGCAAAAGTCTCTCACCGAAAATGCGAAGAATTCCCTCGGAATATAATGAAAAGGGAATATAAAGGATAAAATGCGGTTATTGGCACATCGCGAAGGGGGCTTTTAAAACCTTAAAAGGAAAATTATAGTGAAAGGGGTAAGAAGGCATAAAAGGGGTAAGATTCATAAAGCATGAAAAGGGTGAATGAGAGATATGGAGAGAATTCTGGAGATAGCGAGTTGAATAGCGCCATTAAAACCTCCGCCGAGAATCGATCCCGTGCCTTGAGGAGCTTTTATAAGGGCGAGAAAGGGTTGCCCCGGATGCGAGATTAAAAGGCGTCCCTTCCATTGGATAAATAAACCTTTGCAGCCCCGTAAGAGATTGCGCGATATTGGCGTCGTGAGGGAGGTAATCCAAGAAGACCTTTTTCTCTCCTTTTCGTCCTAAAGATGGATGGGGAGGTCAATATTTGAAAAGAGGGCTTTATATGCGGAGCAGAGCAAACAAGATGGAGGTCGAAAAAGTGTGTGGGCAAAAAAGGCTCCCGGACGTGATTTTTTACCTCTCGTTTTGGGGTCTTAAGCACGATTTTACGTGACGCTGCGATCGAACGTAGTCGTCACGTGCGAGTGATTTTGGAAGTTCAGTTGAAGGATTAAGCAAAGCCGGCGAATGGCATTTCACGACAGGTTATTTCGGAGAGATTACGCGCTTTTTATCGCCGAATTTTAAACCACCTTCCGAAAAGAAAATTAATCTCCTCTTCTGCGGATTCGTACATTTTGAGAACGGATTTCGGGCGTAAATCTGATAATTCGAAATTCGCTTGTGGTGATTGCACCTTTGAAAATAATGAATGTTTTAATCAGTTTAGCACTCTCTCGACTACTGAACGTAGATTGGAAAACAATTTGTGTTTTTTACGATGGTTTACGTAAATTAAATACTTTTTACGATTAAATACCTCTCGAAAAAAATTGACTTCCGACTAATTTAAGATAAATTATAGATGTCACAAGTGGGAAATAGATGGGTTAATTTAGGATCATTTCATTAAAAAGTAGATGAATTAAGCATTGATTTAGGATGATGATTAGTCAATTAAGAAAAGTTATAACACATTGTTTCTTTACGATTTAAATCAAAATTTAATTACACTCCGAATCCTTTTGAAATCAAATTCCCGTACTTATCAAAGAAGGAACTGATAATGTTACCATCTGAAATAATCCCGTCGTGTTTTTCTAGGATGAATGGTAGGAATGGGAATAGAGGTGGATAATCGCAAAAAAGCAAGACGCAATGTGGAGAGACGAGTCCACGCCCCGAACGCCTCTAATTGAGAAGGCGGAGTAAAGAGAAGAGTTTAACACTTCGAAGAACGTGAATAACGCGGCGGCTGCGTTTTCCAGAAGAAGACGGCAATTAGCAGAGTCGATGGGGCAAATGCGTCACAGCCGGAAAATGGGATAGAAGTGCTCGGATAAGAGGAGTAGACTATGAACATTAAGAATAAAAGCGGAATCAATACGTTGAGAAGTTCATGGATTATTTAATAGTTTGTAAATCGGGTACTTTATATATATGAATGTTATTTATATTAATAGAATTTAATAAA
Organism: Pantala flavescens; assembly: GCA_020796165.1. Taxonomy (NCBI): domain Eukaryota; kingdom Metazoa; phylum Arthropoda; class Insecta; order Odonata; family Libellulidae; genus Pantala; species Pantala flavescens. The sequence continues at coordinate 31,184,165 of CM036884.1, read as the reverse complement.
CTTTACACCATATTATTTATTGATATCGTAAAATTGTGAATTCCATATAAAAAATTTCACTACAGCCAAGATTTATTCATTTGATGGTTATTTCAGAATTATATATTGCTTATAATTTATTTGATGATGTTTAACTGTATTTTTAAACCAATTCTTAACAATAAATGTCCGATTACGATAAGAATAACGAGAAAATTGTATTTTTTTAAATTATTGAAATTTAGTTACCCAGTAAATACTTCCTATTTATAAAGTAAAGTAACTTAAGAAAATAACATTTTTAATAATAACTTAATTATTAAGGAATTAGGAAAACATTTCAAAAACCATAGCCATCGTATGGTATAATTGAATATCGAAGAGGATGGATGGACGGGAGTGGAGGCATACGGAGGGAAAGGCGAGAATTTCCTTCGAGACACCTTAACGCACGGCTGCTCTTCGCTAGTTCATAACCGTTTTCCGCATCACCAATACACGATGATCTTATTTCCACGATCTCTTATAAATGGCTCCTCGACGGTGATTAATCCCCTGGAAATTGGTAATTAAGAAGTGAAATCACAACTTATTCGAGGTGAAAATGATTGGGAAGAGCTCCGAGGGAATATTAGAGACGAGAAACGAGTTCATGCGAAATAAACACGGATCCGCTGTATTGAGCGATTACTCATAGCGACTATAATTGGAACGTTTCTATTTCGAATCGGGCTTCTTCACGTAAGGTACTTAGGTTCATCTTTTCTTTAAAAAATGTCAAAAAGTTATAACTATTAGATATTTAATTATCGCAATTCATATACTGTTCGTAGATTTTCAGAAGAAAAATGAAATTACCAAAATTAAAGACAAAATATTATAATAAAAACAAATTTAAATATAAGATAAAAACATAATATAAAAATGTTATTTGTTAACATATTTGCTTATAATAACGTAAACTATACGATAAAGTAAAAGAATAATATTATGTTTATTCCAATTATCGAAAAAGATTTAATGTTTCAAGCAAGAATTTTTTTCGAAAATATATCAGCTGCGAGAAATTGTAAAAACAAGAAATTTATTTTATTTTTATAATTATTTACTGAAAAAGGTTCTACAAGTACAGATCCTAAATAAAAATAATTTTAAGGACAGAAAAATTTGTTAACATATTTGCTTATAATAACGTAAACTATACGATAAAGTAAAAGAATAATATTATGTTTATTCCAATTATCGAAAAAGATTTAATGTTTCAAGCAAGAATTTTTTTCGAAAATATATCAGCTGCGAGAAATTGTAAAAACAAGAAATTTATTTTATTTTTATAATTATTTACTGAAAAAGGTTCTACAAGTACAGATCCTAAATAAAAATAATTTTATCTTATATTTTTAGAAAAATGTTTATAATTTTTTGTATTAATAATTTGCGTGTTTAATGGTGAATTATTTGAACTTTTACGAGTTCGTTTGGTGGATAAAAAATAATAAAAGTTCTCTCTTGAATACAGTTTGTCGGTTGAAACAGTCGATAGTTATTAAGGACAGAAAATTTTGTGAAAAAATATAAACTCGCAATTTCTGAATAGGGATTTTTGGAGTGAATTCAAAGAATAACCGCCGCAGAAAACTTGAAATTCAGGTTACCAACTCCGGGAAAAGCACAAATTGCTCGAACGTTCTCAGCGGAGCCTTTAACTATATTCTCACTCTATTTTTGTTTTCTTAGACTCTCCGTACGGCGTAAAACACTTCCATTAAAGAGTGATTTAGCGTCCGAAAAGCTTCGTGGAACGAGGCCTCGTAAATGTTGTCCATTGGTATCAAGTAATTTTGTTTCGAAACTACGACGGAGTACGTTCCGAAATGTATAAATGTAATAAGTTCGCCTGCGCACGTACTCCTAAAGTTTTTGAGCATTTATTCGGATGTGAGCTATGGAAAGACTTTTGACCCTGAGTGCGTGAACCACCGCTCCAGATGGTAGGAACAATGAGAGCACATGACGACCACAAAAATTATCCCTTTGTTCTTGACTTTCTTCAGAGGATCTAAAAAGGTGATGACCGAAGCAGAATGCGCCATGCGAAGGGATGAAGATGAGATGGGGTTTATTATCTCTCGCGATAAGAATTCGCATTTTCCCAAAACTCGTTCAATTAAGGAGAATGGTTGAGTCGTATGGTATGTGCTCGGAGTGGAGGAAACTTTTCCAAAAAGTTTTTAGGGAGAAAACAGCTTTTAATCTGCTACTATTCTAATGAACTCATTAAAAATTAAAAGGGGAATAGACAAAGTATTTTTTGACTCGTATATTTTACAAAGTTAGAACGATTCATTTTTGTTCTAAAATTTTATAGTCTCTTAGTATCTGAAAATTCGTATTTCACAATCATTCTTATTATAGAAATTAATTCGATCGTACGAGAATACATTTTGATTTACGTTGGGATAAAATAAGCAATTTTAATAATTTTCACTTTATAATTTACTTTTAAAAGAGAAAGGTTTTACAGGAATAGATTAAATTTCATAAAATTTTATTTATTTTTTTGGATTTTTAATTTTGATAAGATTATCAATTTTGTAATTCCTGATTTTTTAATAATTATATGGCTTTCTGATCGTATACTTTTTTATTGAATGTTGAACGTTGAAAGTAATGAAATTATTTCGATATCTATAAGTATTTTTCCCTCACAAAAATTCGATATTATAATTAATCTGCGAGTTACTATAAATACCAAGTAAGGTAATTTAAGACAACATTTCCGCTATCTTAATTTACCCTTAAATTTATTCTAATTCCAAACCATCAGTGCATTGATTTGATCTTAAAATATCCAATAAGAAACACAGTACCGTGAGGAACACTTCCATTACATCTCCATCATTGTGGCTCTTTCCTCGACCTTTGCATTAAAACGCTCAAATTTTCTCAGGTGAGCGCGGTATTTATTGTTCATTTTTGAATCGTTCATCACCAACTCAGGAAACCTCTCCTTCGAAAGGTACGCACATATAATTGGCAGCATTAAATTTTTCCGCTCCTTAGCCCATATTTGGATTCCCCGGAGAAAGATAGAAAGGAAGCCTTCGATCCGTTTCCCTCCCACGGAAGCCCCCTCCTTACAAAAGGAGGCGAGGGGAGGAAATCAAATTACCACCCCTTCTCCCAAATAAGTATAATTAGGAACTTCGAAATGGACTTGAGGCTCGTCAATTTACAAGTCATATCCAGCCTTCCTAACACACACCGTAGTCCTTTCCCGTTCCTTTCCGAGCGCCCTCCTTATTTTACACTCCTCCTTCCAAAAACCCTCCAACCAATCCGTGGAGCCACCCTCCGTCGCCTTCCTCCAAAGTGAACCTTTTTGATCAAATTGCGGACTCCCTAACTCCGTTATCTCCTCCCATAGCACTATCTTCGCCTCTAACCCTCCGTTTCTACGACCCTATTCCTCTCTTTCTTATCTTTTAAACGTTCCGTTTAACGACGTCTTTCGTCGACGGATTTAGAGGAGCCAAGACGTAAACAAAGGGAATAAAATGGGAATATTTTAGCATAATTGGAGTAATCTGGAATAAAAGTTGGTATCTGCAGGATTCGACGGGTTGCGAGGAAATCGTATATACCTTTGCTTTGATAGTGAGGTAGAATTTCAATGAGAGGTATTAGTATACCTCATTAAATGAGATATAGAGAAATGAATACATTTTTTTAAAGACCGACAAAATTTTTCAATCGTATTGGGTATTCAGACTTGAGTAATAAATATTTCGGAAATATTAAAGTTAAAAAATTAAATAAATACACGTTTCGATTTATGATTTATTGAAAAAATACTATTTACGGTGATGTTTAAAATAATTATGTTATTTTTATTAAATAAATGTTCAAAATGCGAAATCGTTAGTATGGTTGATTAAATTTCTGAGTGATAAGAGGAATTTACTGATTTTACGAAAGAAAACCAATTTTTCAGAATAAATCACATAAAAAAGAGAATTTCAGAATTGAAAAAAATTAACTTCAAATATAGGTAAATCAAATACAAAACTCCACCAAAGTATTGTCTTCAATGATAATTAATGCGCTGGAAAAAAATAAAATTGATAAGGACTATAAAGAAAAATCTCGTTGATAAAATTTCATTAAAATGTCTGACAATATTTCGCGGGAAGTGTCTTTGATGTCATCCGAAGAGACAAGTCTTCAAGAAACGGAGTCTCAAAAAGCGCCTCAGAAGCAATGAAGTTCTTGGAACGTGTACATCATTTTCGCAACTTTGCCCGAGCAAAATTAGTTTCCCCTAGAAGAAGCAAACGAAGCTAATTTCCGTCTTGGGAAAATAATATTTTGTCGGAGCAACTTTTGACTGGAGGAAGCCTTAGAAAGCTCAGCGGGAGACAAGGAGTGGAGTGAGAAAGAAGCGGATAAGTTCATCGTGAAGAACGAACTCCGTGTTGCAATATAGACATGCCTTTACTAAAACTCCATGATTAATTCATTGATCCTTATATCCATAGGAGTAATTTAATATCATTAGGGTTTTATTCGTTATCATATTAAAGATAAGTAAGAAATACTCTTAAATATTTTCAATACACCAAATATACATTCACACTTTACTGAATCAGGTGAGATGTTGCGGCAATCCATTATGGAATGGTTCGTTTAAAATACTTTGTAATTTAATCACAAAAGAAATATCTTTTATTAACAATTACGCTTAAGAAAAACATGATCGGTTTCGACAAATGATCTTCGTCATTCGGATATATACATAAATTCTTCATTTAATTTACTGATTGATTCAGTTTATCAGCTAAAGTAGAGAAATTAGTTCTTCCATTTCATTATATTTGAAGGATAAGGGTGAACTACGAATCTTCCGGATTATAAATTGCCTATTCTCTAATATTATAAATGGATATTCCTTTCTGCTAAATGAAATAAGCATTTTAAATTTTTCATGGGTTTCTACCATCCAAAATGAGGCAGCTAATGTCAGTGAAAATGTTCGAGGCAAATTTCGACTAGAATTCAATAGTGGAGGTTATTGGAAATTCGGCAGTGGAATCTCAGAAGAGAAGGGCAAAGAAGAAAGATGGAGTATGGCTGAAAGACTTTTAGGCAATATGAAGGGGTGGAAAAGATAAAGGGGTTCTTGTAAAAGGGTTCTTTTGGAAGGAAAACCTTCAGAAGGGTGAAAGAGGATAGGGTGCCTTCTGGTAGGTGCTGGTATCATACTCCCGCTGAGATGGAAATGAGGAACGCGCTGGGGTTGGATGGGAGAATTCGGAGAGAGATGGATTGGTCGATACTGCATCATTATTTCTATACTCCTCTGAGGAAGATGCAAGGAAAGAGTATGGTTCCACTCGTTATTGAGTTTAGAGACGGTTGAAATAGTGTTATGTTGAACTTTATGAACCCAAAATCAGATTCTCGAATCAAAGATTAGGAAATCAGCTGTCTCAATTCTTCCATATATTTTTTTTTCCAATAAAAATGTTTTCGGTAGAATTTTGACTAAAATGAGTCGATGACTAATTTTTCCGAAATGATAGTTTTAAGGTTGGATTGTTTCTATTAGAAAGGGTTCTTATTCATTAAAATATTTCGAAATTATTCTTTAGATAACCAAAAATTGTGCTCCTCATTATTAAAATCAATCGTATGATTTCCAATATAAATACCTTTTCAAAATAATTTTCGAAGTACAGAATTCCTTCTTACCAATAAAAAATATTTCACTGCTTCCAAATTAATCTTCAAATTTTAGTTATTCAATTACGCAAATGTATAAAAACTTTAAATACGAACTTCAGGAATTTGCATCCCTTACAGTTGTTAGTAGAATATACTCCGAATAAGAAAAAAATATCTTTTCACTATTTTGGAAATCTAAATATGAAATGAATGCAATGAAATAATTCCATGTCTCTAATTTTAGCCCTTCCAATTGAAGAGGCGACTTCGCAAGCGAGCAGTATCTCATAGAAAAGTAAATACGACAATTGGTTATATAAAACGAAGGAGTTCGAAAGGGATTTGTTTGTCGAGAGGATTGGTTTGTGTAGGAAGTAAGGTCGGTTACTGAGAGGGAAGTTTCTCTGAGGTGGAAAGGTTAGGGAGAGTGACGTAGGTATGTGCATCTTGGGAAGTTGGTCGGTCGACGGAACGGGTGTTATTAACATACGCACACAATAAGTGAAAGAGCTAATTTCCTTAAGTGCCGAATCACACCTCCTCAAATTCGGAATCTGATGATTTGACTGTAGAGCGAAAAGAAATTTTAAACTATCGTAACATTAATCTAGGTCATTTTTAGGATAATTTGACAATGTTATTGGACAGGAAGATATTTTCAACTGCTCTATATATTCCGTGTCAATAATATGTACGTATAATAAAGTATATATATTAATAAAATACAGGAGGGTAAAGAAATAACTACCATGAAAAGATAAAAAAATTTTATTTTCTAAAATTCTGAAGTTGGAACGATTTCATTTATTAAAACATTTTGTCATTATAAAACTACTTTATATTTCTTTCATAGAAGATAAGAGATATTAACGCCGGATTTATTCGGAATAATGAGAAAATTTATTACGAACGGGAATCCTAAGAAAACACTTGAATTTGGAATGAAACGAATTTGAGGAAAAATTAAGTTAGAATGGCGTATATCTCACTCAGTAAATAAAAATATATATTGAAAGAATTTTATGCTATAGATTGCAATATTTGACAGGAATTTATAATATTCATAAACAATCGAATTCCTATTAGTATTCGTAGAATTTTACTACATACAAATGCATACATGATCGTAATTAAAAACACAATAATGGATGGCATAAGGGATGGATTTTGCGGTGGAATGTATGCCTTTGAGACGTCGTTGAAATAAATGTCTGATAAAAGGGCTGAAGGTGGAGCGAAGATGATGAAACGATGGGAGATAACTTAGGAGGAGAATCTCATTGGATGGGGAAAAAGGGAATGAGTTTTTGACAGATGGAAAGAGAAAGACATTAAGGGAGCGGAGTTGATTGAAAGGCACGTATATATTACGGAACGGGATTTACATTAGATGAGAGAGAGGTACAAAGGGACTCACGACTCTGATATTTATCTTTTCCATCTCGTGGACGATTTTCATTCCCGTAATTTCCTGCCAAAATTAGGAGCTTAAAATCTTCATTTCCGAAGAAGTCGCGTTTGTGAAAACCAATTATTAAAAGTCGCTACTTATAATTCTTCCTCTAACATATTGACAATACAACGAATTTCAAATGTAGAGATTAGAATTTGTCATCCTTTTAATAATAATTTTTATACGATTGTCGTACAAACAATGAATGGAGATTCGAGAAGGGAAATTTTAAAATCATGATCCGATAAAAGTTTATAAGACTTTATTCTGTTTGACGATTTATGGTGATCTAATTTTTTTAGCATTTTTAGGATTTAATAAAATCGGCAGAAAAGTGATGCCATAAATCATTATATTTATTCATCATCTCCATCATTTGTAGCATAATATTTCTACCCACTTTGGTGTTTCAATATTCCTTTTTATTTGGTTTCAGTTTTATACATTTAATTTATGGCAACCATAGTTCATATCCATAGAAAGAATCAAATAGATTTCACTTATTGAAATTTATTAGACCAGCAAAAATTAAAAGTACAACATTCATTCTTATTTACGAAAAATGCTAATTTGCTATCCCATGAATATTTAGGTGACTTGATTGTGAGAACATACTTCAAATATTCTAATAAAGCTGAAATAATAAATCGATATGATCAGGCGTAACTTTTGAAATGGCATTACAATAATATTATTTAAATAAACTTAGTAATATTCTATATCATTCTAAAATTACTAAGTCTCACAAATAATTAGCTATATTAGATATATCGACTTAAAAAAATCTGTAAGTTCATAAAAAGTCTCGTAAAAATCTTAGGCAATGCAATACAGAACTTCAAAATAACTCGTGTAATGTAATTTTCATTGTATTCGACATCAGCGAGGGAATATAGCCATTTCATCGGAGACATTGACCCAAGAAGGAGCAAAAATCGTCGCATCGCGCACAAGAGGAAGTGAGGTTGCTACAAAAGGAGATGATAGAGAGGCTAATAAAGATGAGGATGGAAGAGTGAAATTCCTTTATCATCGAATGCTCGAGGCGTGCTATTGACGCGAGCGAAAGTGAACAATTGTCGATGCTTCGGGGTATGGAAATGATGGGCTCCTCCTCCTCCTGCTTATAAAATAGGAGCGCCTTCGGAAAGGTCTAAGGAACCTTCAGCGACTTATTCATGGTTCGTAATTCATGAAGTATATCACGCGTTTGTGAATCCAAGTGTGATGAGGATTTATGCCACAGATCAGAAACTGCGATCATATCATCCATATTCATAATATCCTAAATACATCCAGCTCGTTCTAATTTAATATTGACTTTTAGAGCTTTATATATAATATCGTGTAAAATTATATATATATATATATATATATATATATATATATATATATATATATATATATATATATATATATATATATAACCAAAACTATGCAATGATCTATTTCAAATTGAATAAAATAGAAATTTTCGTGAGTGCATATTAAGCTGCGAAATATATATCATGTTTAAAATGAATATTGTATGCACAAAATATTTCCTAATGCGTATGATAGAGCATTTGCCTTAACGAATGAGTTTCTATGTTCTGATCGGAATATCTCGCTCATGAATATCTCCCTCAGCTATACTCCGCTTCAAAACAACATTACTCACGCTCCTTGGCAGAAATATTCCTCCATCGACCAGATATTCAGAGCAGATACATAATAAAGCGCTTAATTCGCAGCGAGACGTAAAATTTCCTCGGAAAAGAAGCCGTTCCTTAGAAGCAGCTCATGCATTCTGCTCAGGTAACTCGCTTCCCAACACCCTTTCATAGCTCGCATCAATTGAATAACTCAAACACGAACAATTGAACATCGCGCGGAACCCCACCCGCGGACCCAAATAAGATCTCTCCCAAAATCTTAAAGGAATAAATTGAATCTTAAGGCTTTCGGAGGAGACGAGCTTTTAGATAATGCCATTTGGGGCGCTCTTTCTGCCTTATCATCGGAGAGAGAGACATCTTTTGAAGAGTGTCCCCGGGGAGGTGATGGGAAGAAGGAGACAATCCGAGTTTCCAACGGAAAATAATTGAGGCGTCGCCACTTTGGAGCGCCCTTTGTGAGAAGTTGGAATGAAAATCGTCCCGACGCATTCATGAAATATGCATTTGGGAGGAAAAATGGGGTGAGAGCGGCAAGTAAAAGAGGGGACGAACAATGGCGTCTCCAAGGTGACGCAAGAAGTGCCGAGAGAAATATAAATGCGGAGCAAATGCATTAGAGGCCGCGACAGATTGCGATGGTATGAGAGGGGGAAATATGAGCGTTTTTCCGAAGGGGGTAAGACGCAATTAGAGAGGCGGCGGAAGAGGATTCGTGGGAGGGAAAAATCGCGGTGACTCCCCCCATTTGAGGGAGAAAAGGATGTCTTTTGGGTCGCAATCGATAAGGGAGCGGCGTGGGAGAAATTCGTCGCCATTTAAGAAACATGGCGACCTCTTAAGAAGTGCATAAAGGTGAAAAGGGATGGTCGAGGCGACGCTGTACGTAAGTGAGGAACCGAATCTCTCGGTTTCTTGGAATGATTCGAAGAGACCTCGTTTAGGGTTTCGATTACAAGCACCCTTTGCTATCCTGAAATATCTCCTACTATTCCTTTTAATGTGAGGTGTTTGAATCACTTCATATCACTTTTAGGAAGGAACCTAGTTATTTTCGAAATATCTCTAATTAAGATTCAACTGCAAGGATATAGATAAAGTATTTTAAAATAGATCGACACTTTTATAAGGTGTAAAGTTAGAGTTTTTAAACGACATAAACGGAATTTTGTAGAATTTATAAAGTTAATTTACCATCTCTATTTTTTGGGTGATGTCCCTAACTGCAAATGTTATAATCTTTCGTTATCGAATAGGCAATTAAAGACGAATTAAGATACCTAATTAAAACTTCTTTTAGCGGAGGAAACTCTTTATCCTTCGTATATTTTTTAAGAATTAACGATAAGATTTTTATACTACCTTAGTCAATTTAAATTATAAACTACTAAAAAAAGAGTAGTCCTCAAAATATGTTCATAATTATGGCTGATGGCTGTATGACGATTTTATTTTACATACGTAATCACCAAAACTGTATTATAATTACTATTCGTAATAATCTTAATTTTAAATCTGACACACATTAATATGAACTTTCATTATTGAATATTTTGTAGTACCATTGAGTATCTATTTGCATATGATTGCCCCAAAGAGTGAACTCCTGGGAGTTGCACCGTATGCAGTTGGAGCCATAAAAGATTTCCCACTTGTGTTTCGCAGTAAAAAGCATTCCTAAAAATAAGATGGCCGTAAAGAGTGCATCCGAGACTTTCCCAGGCCTAATCCTCCGGTGACCCTAATCCTCCTCATTTCTAATCCCTTTGCAGGACCGTCTCCTCACCTAATATCCAAACTACTCGAATTAGACTTCACTTCCAATGTCGTTTATCCTACGAAGTTTTTGCGCTCAACAAATAAAATGTTTCGCAGTTAGTTTATTCTCTCCTCATTATTTATTCTCTCTTAAAATATGAGTATAATTATCTTAATAATTTTTTCGAGTCTGAAAAACGTTTTTGACGTAAACAGGGAATATTTATCTAGCGCGAATACTTAAGATGTTTGTTTGTCTAATTGTTGACTGAATAATATAATTATAATCATAGTCTATAATAGTTGCCAAATAAATATGAACAATGATGAACTGAAAGAATATGATTTAAGCACGAATATCGTGAAAAATCATTATGATTGATTGACAAGCGCATATCTTGGTACTATTTAATAGACTCTCACCTTCATGCAATACCATTAAATCACACATATTATAAAATTCTTTTCATACCAACGTTTGATAGTGACTATTTTGATGTTTTTTAATTATTTATTTGCTCATAAAAGATCACGCAAATTATACGTATACATTTTCCTTCATGTCTTTCTAAAGAATCATTTCGTATGCTTTATTTATGAATCGATTTATTTACTTATATGAGACATGGTAATAAAATATTTAGTGAACCACACTGAATGGTTACACCGGTCGACCGCATCTTTCACTATAATGAGCACCCCTCTCCACCGGTCATCAACCACACGCACCCCTGTGACAGTCCATGCACACACCCATTGAAGGAACGTCCCTGCTTTCAAACTGACCTAACCCAAAAGAGGCAGCCAAAACATTGTCCATGCGTCGAAACCCGCCTAAATCTTCATCCCCTCCCAAATCCACTACCTGTCGCTCGCGAGCTTCACTTGGACTCAATTTATAGCCACCGACTGAATAACGATTTCGTATTAATTCGAGCGATACGGTGCCTATTCTCGTATCGATTTGTCCAACTCACGCTAAGTTATGGCGTGTCAATGGTCACACAAGTGAGGATACATCTACACATCATATGAATACTTAGATACTTCCTAATAACAACTCACATAGATTGGTATTATTGCAATCTTTTTGTATTAATGATATAATCATTGAATTGCATGAATTTTTAACTCTTTTTCAATATATTCTTAAAAGAGATTTGATAAAACAAGGTGATTTATGTGAGTATCAATGTGAAGAATAAGCCTTTAGAAATATAAAACTTATGCATATATAGTACATGTAAAATATATTTCCATTCGAAAATGTTGCGTTAAAAACCTCTTTTCGTAAAAAGTACGTAAAATACACATCAAATTTATTTAAACGATAAATTATTTTCGATAAATTCTTCAAAAAATTAATTAACTTCCATAACTTCTGTAAACAAAACTTTAATAGAGCAGAAATTCATAGAATTGTAATTTTCTTTTGATCAACAGTAGAAATGTAATTTTAGACAACTCATATGTAGATTAAGGTTTCACATTACGACTACTATATTGTAAATGAATGTTTCGTTACTTAATTATATTTCAATTTTTATTCATTGCTTACTTAAACTTACACGGAATCATTTCATTAGTTTTTTGCTTTGTTTCCCTTACACTCGATTCTACCGAGGAATGAGTTTAATTTTCATTTTAAAAGGATAAAATATACAATTTTTTATCTTCAATTAGATGAAAGACAATATAATATCTTCAACTATTTTATACTCTTAGATGAATTTTCTTTGTGTTTCTATTCTCAATTGAGGATTAATGTTAATACAAAGTATGATAAAGGATCAATAGAAAGAGAGCTAAACTTTCCAAGATTTATCTACGTCATAGATAAGCGCAACTGCCATATTGCGTGTGTTTAATTAGAATGTATCATTTATTGTAAGCATTTAAATCTAAATTCTTAAAATTTTAACGATTTATCAAAAATTGCGTTATTATTTATATACATTATAAAGTACAGAGATATACTTTATGAATTCGTTAGATTAAAATATTACGAAAATAAATATTTCGGTTTAAAAATTATCCACAAAATTTTAAGCGGCCCTTCTTCTATAATGGTTCAACTCGTTAATCTTTTCATGACATAAATATTTAAATGTAAATATTTTTATCACGTCGTATTTCTAATTTTACATTAAAATATGCCATTGTACGTACTTTATTGATATATGAGAAATGGGTACTGGTGTATCCTTTAGATATTCATATTGCTACATTTATAGTTTCCGTTGCCTCGCTGCTTATTCTCACTACCTCTGGCAAATTTTGGCATTTAACCCAAATGCACGGTGCAGTCGTGAACTTTAGCAAAACGCCTTCAAATTTAAAATTAGCTGCATAGTTCTCTCCGTAATAAACTCGAATAGCGAATCGGAGAGTAATTTCTTACCGATTACACGTAGCGCTCGTGCATTCGTGAAAGAGAGAAGTCTAATTTCCGAGGCGGTATCTTCCAGATAACTCCAACTCACTAAACTTATCTTCAAAGTCATACCTGAACACCATATAGACTTAAAATCACACATGAAATTTAAACAAGCCTCAACAACCTCTACTTTTGCACCCTCTGCAGAAAACTTGGTCTCCCATTTTCCTCGTAAGTTAGCATTTCTCGGAACTTTCTTATCGTCGGAGTTAAAATAATTCGATCCTCGAGTAAATTGGCTCTCAATGTTGAGCCGAATAATGCTTTTATGCCAATTCTCCATTTCTGAGAATAAACCTCCACTTGCGTCATCGTGATTGAGGAAGACGTATCTCTGAGATAATTCAACTTAAGAAAAGACGGTAAATTATTTGGAAAAGCTATATTAAAAATTATTATTATGAAAATATTTTCTTATACAAACATTACCAATTTGAAAAATCAAGAATACATTAAGTAATGACTTTGAAATACGAAACAAAAAATTATTTTGTAATGTAAAGAACGATACATATATGTATCACTATTGCAGAGTTAAATGCATGCTATTTAATTTAAAAATTACCGAAGATATTCTTCCGTTATATTCCGTAACTTTACAATAGGAGTAAAGACCTTTCGGATTTTTAATTGAAAGCTTAGCTTTTAAACCATGAAAAAATACTATTCCACTTACTATATTACTTAAAGTAATACAAATATCTGCAGATATTTTGAGGCATAGTTAACTTAATCATATAAAAATGCACTTCCAGCATGAACGAAACATTTGCTTGATAAATCAACCGGACATGAATCAGTGTAGATGTACACGTAAATGAACAACACACAGCACTTCATGAATCGATAATTTCGCCGTTGTCCTCCACATACCATTTGAATATTGATTCGTTTCATTTCCTAGCTCATAAATAATCTAAATGCTTTACACGTAAACTCTATAGTTCTTCTCAACTCACCCCCCTTATATAAATAGAGAGAACAATCCCCCCACCCACGGGTCGCCATTTTGTCTCCTGAAAGGGAATAAGAAGGTGGGACTCATTCGATATTCGAGGGATGCAGTCGTTAAAGAGGGAGGCGGAGATAAGGGGAGGGCTTTTTCTAGGGTGCGATAATGAGAGGGGTGCCAAGAAAGATCCCGTAATTTGGTGACGAATGGAGGGGACGGAGTGTGGGACGAAGGAAATGGGAGGAGTAAAATGGCGAAAGAAGGAGTAATTGCAAGACGAAGCGATAAGGGACTAATAAGGCAAAAGGGTATCTTTTCTAACGGCCCTTATCTCCTTTTGCCTAAATATCTTCCCCTCGTGCTCCTCCATCGTTCTCCTTAAGATGGTAACTCGTTTTCTCTGAGAACGACGTGGATCCGAACGGCCTCCCTTCCCTTCTTATGGTCCATTAAATCCGAACATTCGCCATCTTGGAAAAAGTGCGTATGCAGATTGGATGATTATCATTCGACGCTTGCATGACATTCGCATGTTGTAATCCTCTTCTGGTACAATCTTCTTTTACTATTCACTGGTGATTTCAATGCTCAAAAATTGAGGAGTATGACATCCTATAGTATTTCTCTCCTATTTCCCATTAAGAATGAACATTATCGAATAATACATTGTTTTTTCCCTTTTATAATGAGTTCATGTGATGTTGATGAAGGCTAAGTATAACATACATATTTTTAAAGGATTCCTTTCCTCCTGTTACAACCGTTAAAAACGAGTTAGTACCCCCATCTTCTCCACGCAGACTCCCATCAACGCCGAGAGCTCCTGCGTCAACACCGTCTTTGTAAAATCACCAAATACCTTCCCTCTTCGTAGAATTCCGCCCCATTTGAGAGCGGAGAAACTAATGCTCAGCCATTCGTTATGGAGTTAGTGCTTTTCTTCTTGCCTCGAGGATCCCTTCTCCCAATCATCTTTCCTTCAAATTGGCCTTCTTTCCATCCAAGGAATCCCATCATTCCTCACTTCTTCCGCCTCATGTATTCGATCGCTTCTCATTTGGGCTGAAATATCGCCCTGCGAAGAGTCGAAATACTTCGAATGAAACACGCGTTTCGTTTCCTTTGAGTGATAGCCTTGCGATCTCCCATTCTACCCCCGTTCCCATTATGTTTCTATTCCCCTTTCCATCAATTTCGCTAACGTATCCTTTGCTCTCCCATTGCTTCCTTTTGCAATCCAAGATTGATCACCTACTCTCTTCTTGATTACGTTCCCTGAGACTATAGCGACTTACTCCCTGGTCCACCAATCAGAGTCGGGATAACTTAATCCTTTCAACCCCTTGAACATTACGCCTCCTTCTGCTTTCCCTGTCGGATCATTTATTTATACGTCTTTCTCTTACGGAAATGGATTCCCACAATTGAGAACGAAACGCGGAGAGGTGATTCAGATAGGACAAGAAACCACAGCCGAAGAAAAAAGTTCTAATGGCCACACTTTTCAATTTGGAAAATGAGGAAGGAATGAGACTGTGGATTTGTGTGAAGAAAGGTATGCGAAGATGGCAAAACCAAAACGCGTCTGATATGAAGGATTAAGGGAAGTGATGTATGAAGAAGAAAATTACTTATGTTGGAGTAATAAAATTTGGAATCTTTCTTTCTAGATTTGAAAAATGCGTTGAAATTGAGAATACTCGATTTTTTACTTAACTTTCAGGGAACCATTAATTCTAACTCTTATTTCTTGATTAGGCTACACTTAACAGTCAAAACATATACCCAGACGCTATTCTAAAATAAGGTATATAAGCTGTAAAAGACAAGTCTACTGGATATATTTATTTGACATGCAATACGGTTAATAATGGAAAGATTTATATCTTCAATGGAAAACAAATACTTAATCATTGCGACCGTTAAAACTGCAAAGATTGTGACAAATAAATGGAGAGTAATAGATCATAATGATAATGATATAACGATATATGCTATTTGCGGGCTATAAATTATCATTAAACTCTTGTTTCTTCCAGGTTTCACATATATTGGTACAGTACATCCTGTGGAAGATAATGTTTGAGAAAGAGGAGACCGTATCGTGAACGGAAGAAAAGCAAGTAGCATCAAGAGGAGGCGTAAATTTTACGGCAGAGAAAGATAATGTTGGCGGAGAGGAAGGCGGTTGCCTGGCAACCGTGTTCCAAATCACGTTCACTTCGTTTATCCTCACACTTATAGCTGGAGGATACCGATCAGGTACGCCTCCGCCTTTTTCCTCCTTCCCATAATCCTTTGTGCCTCCCTTCAACCCAAAAGCCATCTTATTTCTCCTTTACGACGAAGGCGGGTTCAAAGCGCCGCTTTAGTTGGGTTCGATTCTTATGGCTCATAATTTCATCATTAGAATTATAAGTTGATGCGAAAGTAACGCTTATATATGCTTTTAATTTTATGATAAATAAACTATGTAGAAGTATTATGTTTGATCTATTCCTTACTCTCTTTGCTGCCTCTAGTACATTTCTTAATCTCGATAAAGCATGTGAGTTATCACAATTATAAGGATTAAATGTATTTCCTCTGCATTGATGAATCAGTATTATATCCTCTCAATAGTAATTCTTTTCCTATATTACTTTATCTCCACTTTTATCGTAAAGCACCGTATTACATCTTGAATATTACAATGATACGAAAAGGTACAAAGAATTATGTTGTGAGAGATTAGTTTCTTTTCGGTCTAAAATAACGTACGCATTACATCTCGTTTCGTAATATTCCGCCGTAGAAAGAAGAGGGGAGGCGCGTATCCTGGGCAGGTACAGAATTTACACTCGGACTCACAATAAAGCGGCCCTTAAAGAGGGAACGGTGCATTATGCATGCGAATAGCGTCTACCGTAGAAGGCGCTACGGTGGGTGGGGGAGCAAAGGAGAAGCTAAGGCAAAGGGGGTGGGGAAAAAAAGGATTCTGGCCGAGGAGAGGTCGGCTGGAAAAGGAAGGCAAAGAGGTTTCGCGGTTAAATAGACGAGATGCTTTGAGGTGCTGCTAAGGCTAGCAGAGATAAAATGGGATGAAGAGGTAAAAAGGCATGCGGGCGCGCACGTGATGAAAGACTCTCTTCAAAAATATCAGGGCGAGGGAATCAAAGAAGTGGAGGATTTTTCAGCAAGTTTGTCTTTTACTGATTAACCCCTTTAACTTGTTGTGCCGTTAACGAGCATTGGAGGGACTTCGGTGAGGTCAAATGGTTAATTATTCATAAAAGTTACCGTTGACGCCAAATAAATGTATTGCACTTGCTCTTTGTAAATATATCTTACCTTGTAAGAGAGCTTTTCGTTCTATAAATTTATAACTTTCAGAACAAATATTCTTCTATAAAAGTACAACGATAATATTCAAGGTGCTTTTCTTATTACAAGGTCATTTCAGAACTGTATATGAAAAATAGATTAATTTAAAAACCTAAGGAATGATAAAGATCTAACATTTTATAGAATAAAAGCAATTAACTCTTTCTATCGATTGCATTTTTTTCTATATGAAAACGAATATATCTAAAAAGCGTAATTTTGAATAATATTTATCAGTATACGAAATGTTGTTAAACATATAGTTCATAACTTGATTTGTTGACTTATCTTTAAATATATCTGGCGTAAGAGTCATATGCATACGATAAAAACTATATTTAAATTAGAATTAAAGTTCTTATACAGTAGATTACCGTTTATTACATGCGCTTGAGAAAAAATTGTGACTCGGACTAAAAAATTATTTCAATTCATAATCTATTACGCAATTCTACTGAAATAATTCTTAAGGAGTGAAAATTTACTAAACAGCTTGATCTCAATAGATTTATAAACAGTGATATATTTTGCCTTATAATGCAAATAAAGTTGCGCGCATTGCCCATTCCATTAATAGGCGATTTGTTCCTCGAAACTTACTTCATCAATTACAAAGGATTCCGCAGATGCTAACCGCTTAGCGTTTATTACGAGTCGAAAATATTACTCCCGAAATCGGTTAATTTAAAAACCGAAATCCGAGATGCGGAATAAAGATTAAATCGCAGCCGAGGGGAAAGGCTAGTAAAAGAAGTTAATTAAAAGAGCTGTGTATCGCAACTTTAAAACTACCACTTATCTCCGCCTCTAAATTGAGGGTATTTAATGCACCAAAATGGGTCGGAAGCGACTCTTTTGAGGTGGTAATTTAAAATAAAAAAAAACAGGATTTGAGGGAAGACCTCGAGGCTTTTTTCAGGAGCGCATACCTGAGGACGAGAGGAAAAAGGGAAAGGCAAAATAAGGGATAATGCAAGGATTAAGGAGTTGATCGCAGCAGGTGGGACCCAGAAAATATTTCACGTTTGTCTTTTTATTTTTTAAGGGCTTAAGAGCGGTGTTCCCTTTACGAGAATGACCACACCCTCCCGAGTCTCCCCTTCCGACACCAACTGGCCCTAACGGGAGCCCACACTATGGTATCCTTTAAGGAATGTAGTGGAATTTCCTTATCCCTTGGGTCGAAATCGTCCCAATTAAACCTCCACCAAATGGTACTCCGTTCATTAAACTTCGGGTATTAGCAATTAAAGCGAGTGACGTATTTTCTTTGACTCTTCTATTTTATCCTTTATAAACATTATACAAAAAAGGTACACTATTGAAGTAAGATGTTAAATGAAGGGCAGTTTCTAGACTTGATTATAATAAATGTCATTGAAATATGGTTTCCTATAGAGATAAAATTGAGAGGAAATTATTGATTTAAATTACGCAAATTATAGATGCATAAAAGAAGATCAAGTGTATTTATATTTTTGTTAAAAAATTTGTCACATTGAATTCAAATTTCGAATATAAAATAGGAGAATCATTCTATTGCTTTCTTTAAATGAATAATTGTTTTTATAACGTCGGTTATTGAGCATTTAATATAAAATATTAAATTAATGTAATCTTTGTATTAATAATCAAATATTCCATTCTAGTACATTTTCCCTCTCAATTAAGGAAATCTAAGGAAAAAATATGTTTCTTGCCATAAGCCGATTGAATTTAAACGTTTTTTCATTTATCTATCAGACTTATGCGTTTCATATAAAATGGTAATTAGGAAACTATTAAGTATTAAATATTTCAATTAATTTGAATTCAATTTATTTAAAAATTTGAGATGAATTTATCTCAAAAAAAGTTTTTAAAATATTAACTTTAAAATTAGCGAAATAGAATACTATTGATATAAAATATAAATCCTTGAATAGCTTCAATACCTTTGTTTTAATATTTCAGAATCCATTTCCATTAACTACATCCTAAATCCAAAATCGTACTGAGTCGAGTAAATATCTTTCACGTGAGTTAATTTAGCGTAACTTTGCGCAGATAATTCTTGGAAGAGTATACGCGAAATGATTGGCGCACTGACTAAAGATGATAATGTAGGCGTAGACATATAGGTTTTCTCATGGGCATCAGAATCTTTCGGACCCTAATAATTACGAAGGGTAAATTGGATGTAAACGTACGTTAAGCAACAATTACAGCTCCATTACTTCTCGAACGCCTATTCGATCCATCAAATCCTTCAATTATCTTCTTCCACTCCTTCAGGATGCTTCGGGGAAAACGCCATCTTTCTTATCTTCGAGAAAAGCTTCGCATAAAACTTGCTCTTAATTTAAAGCATCGGAGCAAGTTTGACTAAAGAAGAGTTTTCGGAAAAGGGGTTCGAAATTAGGGGGAGATGTTAAGGGAGGATATATGGAAGACGGGGCAAAAAGGGGACGAGCATTCCACTCAGGGCGAGATTTAATTTTCGGGGTTTTAAGGGATATGACGTCGGGAGAAGTTTTAAAGGGCGGAGGGGGAAAAGAAAGTTCGCCATTGGGTATGAGGGAAATCGTATCAGATAGTCTTTAGAGC
The DNA here is from genome assembly GCA_020796165.1 of Pantala flavescens. Classification (NCBI taxonomy): domain Eukaryota; kingdom Metazoa; phylum Arthropoda; class Insecta; order Odonata; family Libellulidae; genus Pantala; species Pantala flavescens. Next base: position 31,164,258 of record CM036884.1, on the reverse strand, counting down.
GCCTTATAAATATTGCTTCTCCCCGTTGAGAGCGGAATCCTTTTTCGAGCGAACAAACATTTGTGTCCGGAGGGGGGATAATTCAGTCGATCCTGGCCGAACGTAATGTTCCCAACTTTGGAAATATGCCTTAGGATTCTAACACCCAAACTTTCTCGATGCAGCAGGAGAAAAATAATGGTTGAAAAAGGTCGACTGCGAACAGCCAATGAAGTAAAGACGTTCAAATACATCGCCATTGCTTTCTGAGAACGAAATATTATTCCATTACATCGCGAGGGAACTTTTGCGGTCTATTTACAAATGGAAGAATACTTCATGTTTAAACTAAACTATAAAATTAAAATCTAATTATCGATGTCGTTCAATTTTTCTATAATACGTCTTATTTTCTTTACGTTACGATGTCATAATAATAAATTGGTTATCATGGTTTTAAGAGCAAAGGGAGAAAATACATTGTGATATACTAATATCGTATTATGCCACTTATTCGTTTGGGAAATTGAAGCATTGTGTTGTCAAATATGCGTCTAACTTTGAGGCGCAAGTTCACAATCCCTTCACCGCGACCTATCCACAAACACCCTCCAATACCGCTGCTTCCATCCACATGCTCAGTGGGTAAGACTTTACCAAAATATTGTCTCTTTTTGCAATTTTAACTGAAAAAATTTAGCGAAATTTCGAGTCAAATTTTATCATTCATTATAAAAATTTTACTCTACAGTTAAATTAGGTCAATTTATTTATTTAATATGCTGTAAAATTTACGTTGAGGCAAACTTGTTATCGTTATGAATTGATTTCATGGGTATTAACTTCTTATTTCTTTATAATTCAAAACTTTTGCAAAGGGAAAGGAATTCTTAACGATTGCATAAATATCCTTAAGGATATTTTCCCTTATTCATTCGACCAAAATTATTTGTGAAAAAGGAAATTGTATTTTAGCATTGGCTCTTATCTATTAGTTTAACCGCTTAACACTTTTCACTAACTTACTTCTAAATGTTCATCACACATTATAAGTCTGTAAGTTTAAGTCATTTTTACGGCAGTGCTTTTGATTCTATAACATCAATTTTATTATGCTTTTTATATATTTTCCAATTTTCAAATCTGATAGAATGTTTAAAAAATGAATTTTCCCATTAGTAATTTCTTTCTAAAATGTTACCTCATTACAAATACTACAATCAAATAAGAACAAATATTACAATTGGTTCATGAATTCATTTTAAATGGTAATAGAAGGATGAAGTAATCATGAATTACTCTTATATATACCATTTTTCTATAGCAAAGTCCTACAATCACTATTCGCAGAAAGTTTGTTGTTCATAGTCAACGTACCATTTTCAGATATCTAGATTTAGAAGTTTACCATCGCTCTCTTTGTTTAAGGCCCAGAATTTTTGAGAATTTCCTCTCATTAAAAATCATGTCTAACTTCAACTTCGCCGCGTGTACCTTAACTTTTATGAGGGCCATTCATCGCAATAAATCCACCGCCAACTTTGCGAACAAGTCCACTTCATTTACTATTATAATTACATTGTCCTCGAGTGTAACATGCAGTGTTTCCATTTAAAAGGTAGTTTGTAACGGACCCTCTAATTCGTTTTCTAAGAAATCAGCCTCCGCCACGAGGTAAAATACACATTTAAAACTTTTCCTTGTTATGAGGGAAAATCTTCCACGGCCTATTCAAGCGATCTTCTTCTCGTGTAGCCTTTAATTACACGAAATTTAATTAATGGGATGTAATAAAAACACAAACTTCGGTGCACCTGCCTTTGGGTGTTGTTATCCATATCCTTACTTTCAGCTCCCGCTATAATTTGAATAGAAAATAGTTTATTAAGAAAAATTAAGACCTCTAAATAAATATTTTTAGATTCCCAAGAACGAGTTTACCAATTTTCGAAATAACACCGAAAAACTTCATTAAAGAACCTGTTGATTTTTTTAGTCGTTTTGAAAGTTAAAAAAAGTCTTACAAATAATTAAAAAAGTAAAAATTTAATTCAAATAAATTGATGAATAAATTACAGAATAAATAATTTTAAATTCATTTTTGGAAAGTACTTCTATTATTGAACTGATCCTGACAAATACGTATTGAAATTTACTATTAATAATGTGCCATATAAGAGAGATGAAATAAAAACATTCAATCGTTGATTCGAAAGCTTACATAATTCGTGAATCTAAATCTGATTTACATGTAAACTCATCAAACATTTTAGTTTCAGTAGTTGCACATAAGATTATCTTATTTTTATATCCAGTTAAATACTTGGGTTCTTTGTTGAATTTATAAAGAGTAGTCCAATAAAATGATTAACTGGAGTAAATATGTATTAATTAATCTAGCAGTAGCTTAAAAGTTTAGATATAGATAGAAATTAATAAGAGATCTTTGAAGAAACAATATCACTATGATTGTTAATGATACATAGTCTCAATATCGAATCATGTGAATTGGTTGCGTCAAATGTACAAATGCTCCATAATTCATTGTACATCGATAGTTTCAGTTATAGAATAAGTACAGTTGGTAGCCGTGTGATTTATCTTCTTTGCCTCATCTTTTATACGAAAGCCGACCCCACCCGATTCCGTTGCTATCCTTTGCCCCCAAGCCAGAATCCTAATTCCCTTACCTACGACGAACAACTTTCAAAAACACACGGCATCTCCCTCTATCCACAACACCACCACTTCAACTCCCTCTTCTAGAATCCCTTAAATTCGTCTTTTCCTTCCCTTAAATCCCATCTTTCTTACCCCTTCAGCATCCCTCCTCCGCTAACCCTATCGAGTTAACACCCTTCCAATCTGACGTATGCTATCACGTCTTCTTTGCTGTGATTACTTCGAACTGTGCAGTTCGATGTGAATAACTTGATTAGAGACGAATTAGACTTTATTGCCGTCGAGCGAATTAATTCGTGTCCCGAGTACAGTTGCCACGAGTAACGCCAGTCTGTTTGAATAAGAAAGAAAGATACATTCGGGTATATATTTATGTAGCAATGTTAATGGAAGGATGTTAGAAAATAATAAAGTATTTCATTATTAAATATTTATATTTATTATATGGGTAAACTAGAAAAATAATTAAGCATAATAATATTTTCAGTATCTATAAACTTTATAAATCTAAACTCAAAATATTCTATAATACATGTACTATCTATTCATATGAATTAAGTAACGATACATCAAGGTTTATTGAAATTCCATTCAAAGAGTCCGACTGTATCCCATTCCAAGCAACGACGAACGAACCAAAGTTATTTACGTCTTTAACCACGAGTAAATAAGACCAAATTATTATTATTAATATTCTAGTTTTCAATTTCTGAAATGTTCTTAATATTCTAAACTTTTATATGATCATTTTATATTTCTTGTTCTTTTGGTGCCTTTTTTAATTTTTTTCTTTAAATTACTGTATTTGCAAAATGTGAAAGATAAAGATAAATGGTTTAATAAATTCTTTAATTTCAACATATTAACTCGCAAGAAATTACTTTAACTTGAAACAAAAAGAAACGAGTAGAAATCCTCTCAAAGAAAATTGCGTCTGGTCTAAAATAGTCATTTTAAATTCACATTTTTATCTTGGAAATTCTGAGCAATGAAAATACTTGTATCTAAGTTTCATTTCCTAACTGTTTCCTTAGTTTAAGAATATTTAATAAATAAATATATAAAAAAGGCAAATCATCTATAAAAATCGATCAAAAATCTTAATATGAATTCAAGGAATAAAAGGTGCATATGCAATTGAAATACTAATCTATTCCTTGTTTCTTTTTCCTACTTTCGCATTGAAGATTCGAAGGGGGAATATCCGGCAGATGACCGGTGGAGGGGAGGGGACCGGAAATGGGATGACCCTCTTCCAGAAACGACAAATGAAAAACCATTGGAGGAGGCAGGAAATCAGTTATGACCTGATAAAAAAAAGCAATCGCCATCGAGAGGAAATAAACAACCTTCCCTCCTAATAGGTAATCTCCTCTTATTTTCTTTCCAATGCGATTTCTAGACGGACTCAAAAAATTTTCCATTTTCTTAGAAGTTCGTCAGAGTTTGCAATTTTCAAACTTATTTCCTTCCCGACTCGAGTTTCTCGTTTCATCACGAAATTATTTCGACGAAATTTGGGACATGAAAATATAACTTAAAATTCTGAATAAGGAATTCGCGAAGTACTAAAACGAATTTCTAAAAAAGTAATTATTAGGATGAATATGAGTTTATGAAAGCTTAATATTTGAGCAATATGATATAAAAGATAACAGAAAAAATTCAATTACTAGAATGAAAATTAGCGAATTTTCTTACGGTTAATATTTGAAAAGTTACAGAGAATGATTTCAAAATACCATAACAGCGAAAATATACAGTAAAAACTTCAAAAAGCGAATTCAATGTATCGTACCTTTACAAAAGGGATAGACTATAACCAAAGAAGTAAAAACAAACCGATTGACTCTCTGAAATATTTTAAAGAATTAGTCTTCGCCACCATTCAATTCTAAACTGGACACAAACTCGATATATTTAAATATAACCTTATTTTTGAAAATCTAAGAAAAGCATTACAGTCTTCTTGATGGCCGCACATTATACTAATGGAATTATGTTTATAATGTTCGAAACAGGAAACAAGTAGGTTGTCTTCAAAAAGAGGAAAACAGAGTCATATAGATAACAAAACAGAACTCCCAGAAACCGCGATGTATAATAAAAAGCGGTATATCGTTGGAGAGAATTAATGTTTCCCGACGTACAAGGTACGCCAGGTGTAAGATTCGACCAGTTTTCATCCTATTCTTTTTAAGGTGTTTCTCTCTGCTCACCACACCGCCCGACAAAATATCCGCTTCGCCATTTCCCTCTTCTTCACTTTGCCACCACAAGAACATGGGGAAAAGCTTGGAAAACTTTCGTAACCAACACGTAGCATATCGTTGTTAAATATTCCAAGCAAGGGATGCGTAAATGAGAAATGGGGGAATAAAAGGAGTGGTTTATGTAAGGTGCTGTACGTTCGTGAGGAGGGTTCAATTATACTTTTTAAGCCAAAGTATAGATCTATATTCTAACCTTCTCACAATGAAATGGAAGCAGAATGAGTTCAAATTTTTGTTGGATATATAACTTCGAAATTTAGTTTAACACAACTGATTCGAGGTAATTCAGACCCGTTCATAATTAATAAACGATTTAACTGATTGAGAAGTAACAAAACATGTATAATCTCAAAGTGACATTTTTATAAATCGTAGTGAAAATTTTTATTGATAAAATAAATAATCAGAAAAATAAAAGAATGTAAATGCAATAATGTCTTAGTAACTAAAAGAATGTAAAATAGTAATACAAAAGCTGCGTTCGAATATTTTTTTTCAATAAGCTCATCCAAAATAATCGAAAAACATGTTCCAGTTCTTTTTTCTAAAATTTTCCCTTAAAAATTATCGGATGTAATAAACAGTTATATTTTATGCAATTCTTTTATTAGGTTCAATAAAATGTATTTGTAAAGTTACACACGCTTAAAAATTTAGAATTTGAAACAAAATCCTTTCGTTTAAACTTCGTGAGTAAATATTTTGTAGAATATAATAACATGGTTTTCATTTCGGGAATGAAAGGAAAAAATTATGATTTATTTTTAATCGATGCGTTGAAAGTATTTTCTCGCAGATAATGCGGGAAAGGTCAAAGGGAAAACCCATCTCTTTTAAACTACAATTACGTATTCATAAATCAACCGTGTCGTAATCACCTCACACTTTCGTTATAAAAAGGTAAGAACATTTTCGCATCAAAAGTCCAAAAGCCGCCTTATATATCGCGGAATAAATATGAATCTGGACGCAGCGGTGGCGAAATTAAATCCGCTTGCGAAAGAGTGGCAGCTCATTAAACCAAACACATCCGCCCGTAACACATCCCGGAATACCTGACGTCCGTTTTAATTTAAAATAAAAACATTCCCGCAAACCTTTCCCGAGCTCATCTCCAGAATCCCTTACACTTCACCGGAGTTAATCAAATTTTTGCCCTCTTTTAATAAGGATCGTAAAATGTGGAGAATTAAAACATCAACCGTCATTAAACTCAAAACTATACGTTATCATTTCTTGAGCAAACAAAACGAAAAGACGACGCCGCGAGAATGTAAATAAAAGCAAAAGGTAATTTCAAAGTGGCGCCCTCTGGCTGTACAGGAAGTCCTGAAAATGGACGAAATAAAGACGGGGGATGCGAAAGAATGGAGGGGAAGGGAAATATTAGCACACGACCGAGAAATTTCTGGACGAATCGAGTATACGTACGGGTGGTTATTAATGCTCTCTTTTATTAGCAAATCTCGATTCATGCAAATACGACTTTCAATTCATGGCTATTGGATTTTTATTTTCTTCGTCAATGGAAGAGATTGACGTATTTGAAAATGTTATCATTTTTACATAATTTAACTTTAAGTCACTGCTCTCTGTATTCTTACTTATTATTTGCATCACCGCTATTTATCCAAATCTAAAATATTTGAGTTTTGGATAAATTGCAAGATCCTCGTTGATTACTAATTGGAGGAATTATCGATTACTTGGTCCATAATCATCATACAAATACATATCATAACCCCCCTTCTCTTCATGAATCTGCATTAAGACGAATTCTTTCTTGCCATTTTTAATGAATACAAAAATTAAAAACTAGCTGATTTTTTTCTGAATGCAAAAAAAATTTATTACTTACAGAAGATAATATATCTATCTAATCTTAATATTAACAAATACACAATTACTCATTTACTCAATAACTTTACGTAAAATCTTGTACTTAAATTCACATCAAATTCAACTGATCGATTATCCACTTCCATATTTTAAAATATCAACACAATGTCGATATTCTCACTCGAGGAATTCTTACGTGAGGAAGCTATTAAATCGATCGAAATAGCAAAATAGATAAGGCATAAATTGCAATAACATTATTTCTCCATACCCAGCCATGCATTCATCTGCAAGTTAATCACTCTTGGTTGATAATCTTTCGAAGGCTTAGCGCACAGCGAAAGGAAAAGAGCCTTCGAAAGTAGTACCCCGAGGGCGGGAATAGAAAGAGGAGGTAGAAAATGAGGAGGTGGATTTTCTCCGCGGAACTCTAATTCTGATTCAGGAGTCGACGCACCCTTGCAAACAGGGCCCCGGGCCTAAGGATGACTGTATAACTTTGGAAACTTTCTTATCGCTGCCGAGGCAATAACAATGATTATGCTAATAAAAGCCTCGAGATAAGCCGCCAACCCATATACCCCATCCTCTTTTTCTTATCCCCATCACTCCTTTGACCTCTTCTCGGATCGCGACCTTACACCAATAAGAGTGTGCTGTTGATGTGACCTCTTGCCCACGTCAACCAATGAAACTAGGAGATAATGGATTGTTAAAGTGCGCGAATTCGATCCGAATCCGTAATGATTCCTATAATGGTAATACTAAATAATTCTGCGAAGTCAAATAGAAAGTTTCAGTTTAAACTACATCGATTGCTCTGCTTCTTTAATTTTGAATCAATAAATCTATGATCTAAACAATTACGAATTTTAAAATAGTGATAAGAACAAAAAATTGTCTTCTGTAACATTCTACTTCAGATTCGATTTAAATTTACAACGAATCAGCGAGATATACTTATTTAATACGTAAACTAACGAACGCAGTAAACATTTCTTCGACTGAATATCGAGTATCACATTAGAAAATGACTACACGATCTTTACGTATATATGACACTTTACAGAATCAGAAAAGACTTGAAAGAAAAAATTTGAAAAGAATTTGAAAAGAAAGAGAACTATATTTCATAATCATAAGAACTAGTAAATTCTAAAATGTTTATCTAAATACTCAATTGTATATATTTTTATCTATTTCCTTCGCCAAATTTTTAATTTTTCATGAGAATAATCTCAATACCATGAAGATGATTTTGCGAATGCTATGATGTATGTGTGTCTCAAATTGAATTTGAGCGATTTAAGGGTACTATTTATTAATAATCTTTTATGAAATATACTTCCTTAACATCTCAGTCTCAAGCAATAATTATTAAAGAAATTTTTTCTGAACTCTCCAAAGAATCAGTCATTGAAATCTCTCTAGGATTGGACTGAATTTAACCTTCGATTTCCAAAGGGGGAAGATTTTATTTTCAAACATGGGACATTTATCTTTGAATAGTCTACGATTATGGTGTACTAATTGTGATATTCACTTTCAGACTATTAAAGCTCTCTTATAACCGAACGAAGAATAACTATTCTCAGGAATAAATCACGCTTTTTTCTTTCTTTTTAGATGCTTCATAAGGGAATAACGCATTTTAAAACTGACTTCACTAATTATACCTCTATTGACTATAGAAAAATAATCAAATACGTGTGTATAATGTACCTTATTTAATGATATTTCTGCACCATTTTCAGTGTTTTAGTGCATTTAAGTAAAGAATAAGAATCCAAACATTCTAGTTTATATGTCTGTAGAGGATACTGCTTCATTATGTTCGTATTGGACATTCGATTGAGTTATGCTACGATCAACCAAGCAACATCATTAGGTCAAGTATTTGCATAGTAAGACAATAGATACTCCATCATTGCTGAAGGGTGTAGAACGACAATGTGGCAAACACAACCCAAACCCCGTTTGAAGGCGGGGCATCTATTACTTCTTAAACAGAGTCTCGGGGGTGAATGGGTTCCGCCCCCTGCAACCCCACTGCGGGGGTGCCTAGGGGTTCTGAGGGAGGGTTGTCTACGCCATTGGTCCCCTTCAAATCTACGCGTTTTTCCCGACCCCCGGAAGGACGTCCGCCATTGTGAGCGTAGTTACGTGATAGTCACGCACTTGCATCGGAAAAGGAGCTGCAAACGGCTATGATGGCTCAGCCGCAATGCTGCGGCTCCGTCACCGCAAAAATGTTGAATAATCCAGAGCGGTAAGGAGAGAGCGAGCCTTGAGGCGGGCGCGTTGTCGATCGAGGATTTCATTTCATTGCGAGAGATTACTGTTTCTGATGTTTTCTTTTGCACTACTTAAATATCCATCTACATCATAAACACATTAGTATTCAATTAGTTGAAATTGATACCTAGAAAAGTCTGTTTTAAGTAGCCGAGAAGCGTAGAAATGTTTACTTTTGTTTCATAACATTATATTAGAGAAACGGACACCTTATTAGACAATGGAATTAATATTGAAATATACGCCATCATCTATCATCAATTGGACTTGTGTCTTAAGAAAGACGACAGTAAGGTTTAAAGTAGAATTGTGAGAGACTGGAATGAGTGTTGCTCAATAAAACATCAATGATGTTTTAATGGCATACATATCAACTAATATATTGCTATAAAAATTTACTACATCTCTACAAAAATATATAAACTTTATTTGACCTTCAAAACATTAAAGCAGAGACCATGAAGTTTAAAAAGTGATAATTATCGAGATTTTAAATGAAAAAAATTCAATAATTAAATACTAATAAATGTATCAGATGAATAATGTCATTACTGACTTCTTGAAATCAATTCTATTTTCAGCTGTAAAGAACATAATTTTGATATGTTAACTTTATCATTATTTTTCATTTTTATATTTATAATCCATACTCTCCATATTTTTTTATTTCAAATCCATTAAGTTAGATTACCATTTTTAAGGATTCGAAATGTTTATGTTTCATAAGATATATTAAAAATGATATGTTTTATAAAAAGGATACCTTTCGCTTCACAAATGAACGGTTGTAATGAAACTGATATTCAAGAAAACGTTCTGTCAGTTTTCCAGTGAAAGGGATATTAAAGTGGAATAATACATATTGTATGATTAAATCCTGAAGCATTGAAAAGACAGAGACATAAGTAAATGTATTGTATTTTTTGTCCGGAAAGATGAATGAAAATATCCGAGGCATGAGGGAAGTGGTAGCGGGAGGCCCTTCAACGTTGGAGGCGGAAAAACTTCATTAATTATGCATGTCTGTCAAGGGAATAAAGAAGCGTTTTTGACTTCCCCTTCCATGAGGAACCAAAAAGCACGGCACATCTTTCCGCTCGCGAAATGTCCCGGAATGCGCTTCTTCGCGAGGCGCACTCTTTCGGCGTGAAATGAAAGCACTCGGAGGATTTTTCGCGGTGGAGAACGCGCGATGCTCTTTTGTTCCGGAATTTCTGGCAGTTTTAATGGCCGCTGAAAAATACAGCATCCGCTGTGCGGAAGGAAAAGAGAGGAGCTTCCGAAGAAGGATTAAAAAGCCTTCTTCCAGATTCGCAGGTGTTTTACGGCGCAGTGGGTTTGTCAGGAGATGATCCTACCAAAAGACACGCCCCTCATTTTTACTGCTCGCGCGTGATTTGTCGCCGAGTGATAAAAGGGCAGAAGATAATGAGAAGCAGTTTAGAGATGAAGAAAACGGCGGTAAATATCAATATTTTTATTAAAAGTGCGGATCGTATAAATCAAAGCGACCTGTTTTTTGTCGCCGTATTGTTCTCATTTTCCTCTTCATTTTGGAGGTTTCAAGTGGGCGTTAACTGGAATATATGCCCTGATAATACAGATGAATGACGATGCAAGAGTTAGGAATGAATGAAATAAGGAAGAAAACTGCGTTAATCTGAGTTTCTGCTAAAGTTAGTTGATCTATACTCTGAAAGAACACGAGTATCGTTAATCACCGAGGTCTAGGTTTTTTTGCCTTTAGCTATAAGGAAATAGTTCATAATGTTAATGGGGTTGTAAAAATTTTGCTGTTTATACTATATATTCTTTGCACTGAAATAGGTAACGTTAAATTAAAGTGAACATAATTGAGGTAAGAGTATCGATTAAAGCCATTTCGATAAAAGCTCGTATATTATATATCTATTAATAGCTATCAACTTGCCTTATGTGTTCAGAAAGATCGTCTTCAACATTTTAAGTTTTATAAATAATTTAAATACAATATAAAATATTACATACTTATAATACAACAAATATAAACTCAGATATTTATTACTATACATTCTCAGTATTCTAAGATCATAGTATAGGCTATAAATTTTGATTCTCGAAATAAATATAGAGTTGTAAATGATTTCTTATTTAAAAAAAATCGATTTTTAGTGAAATAAGTGAAAATTTTTCCTACGTTCAGTAATCTAATGATTGTTTAAAAGCCTCAAAAATTGCATTCAAAATATTTTATTAGTACATGTAGTTTCGATGCATTTAGCTCCTTTTTTGTTGATGCTTTATGGCACGTAATCAGAAAGTGGTTTATTAGTCTGGGATTATATCTTTCGAAAGTACCAATTCATGGAAGTTCTTTAAGATGATTGATTGCGATGTAATCGAACACGTTCCATCAATCGATGCAAAATTTCTCCTCTATCGGCTGTGAGACCATAATCTTTCGTCCTTAACGGTCCCGAAACCGAGTAGTGTTCAGAAATTCGCAAGTTCATCGTACGGTTAGCCTCGGAATGTTCAACTGAGTGTCTCCTCTCCACCTCACTCCCGATTGGTGCACGCACACTTTCACAAACAAACACACATCGCGTTGCGATTGCTAACAGTGAGAGCTTTCCCGCCGAACGGCGTACAACATGCCCGCAACGACGGAGCACCCTACTGCCGACCGACGCCGTCCCCGCCTCTCGGAGTTGTCAACATGAATGCGCCTTCGTTTACCTGCAGCCAAACCGCACTGAATTTTTCTTTTTTTTGATCCCTTTGTTTCCGTGCGAGTCTTAGTAATGTGGGTTGCATAAGATTGAGGATAATATAACTTCTTGGACTTTCTATACAACGAATACCTTTAAAATTTTCATTTGGTGATGTAGTTCGCATAATATTTTCTGTTTATTATTTTCGTTCCCCATATCTACATCGAAAGAAACTATAACTGATGAAGAAGCAGATTAAATTATTTAACTCATGCTAGGGAATAGTCGTTTGATATTACCCGATTCTTTGTGTTTTTCGAAGGTCTTAAATGTTAATTTTTTGAGCATAAACTAACCTTGTATTTTAATATAGTTATTTATGCAGTAATAACATTATCTCTTAAATTACTCATATTTTTTTGTAATATTGAACACTTTCTTCAGCAACAATTATTTGTAGCTACATAAAGATGGACTTAATAAACCAATATTTGTGATTAATATTGCACAATGTTTAATTTATTTACTTGTATTCAATTCAATAATTTCATTTTAATTATGAATCCTATGTGGTGATACAGATAGGGTCACTGCTCCTATCTTACATGAGCTTAATATTTGGACATAAAAATATCAAACTCAGTGCCCTCATTTTGCATCCATCCGAAGATTTATTTTGAATTCTCAAATATTTTATTGTAAATATATATGCATTTACTTTATAAAGTATGATGGTGAGATTATATTCAAATCATTGAAGTTTTTCTTCTTGTAAAATTCCTTCTTCTGTATATATCCTGCCTTATAATGTGGTATTTAAATCGTCAATTCAAACTCTGAATTTCTCATTACAGGCGTGTCATTGAGATATTGTTAGACTTTGAACATTTTTAAGCACAGAAAACGTTTCCTCGTTAGAAAATATAATTGTTTTACAAACGCTATTTCAAAAGTAAAGGAGATGTTTACTTTCGTCATAATAAGATAATAATTTGTACCCTAAATTGTGTCATATAAAAATAATTTGCTATAGGGTATAAATATCGTCTTGAATGAATGCGAATGGCATTAAGTGCACTCAAAAAGAGTGGCAAATAATTTAACTCTGCTGTAGAATGAATGTGGCTTAAGAGGAGATCTAGATTTCCTTGTTCGTTTCCGTAGCATTCCCATAAGGGGGATCAACACATCAACAGCTCATATCAATCGTACTCGTATGAGTCCCTCCCTTTCGGTCCAAACTTCCACAAGCACGCGTGCAACCACTTATACATGATCCACTTATAAACGCACCCCCGACACCGAGTGGCTATTTCTCCTTTACCTTCCTCACTCTTCGCCGGGTGACCCAATCTCTCCACGAAACTTCGGCATCTCGACCTTGGAGAAAGTTAACTTCTAAGGTCGAGTCCGACTGAGGGAAAAAAAGGTGCCGACAAAGCTGCGGGTCATTACGGAGGGCACGCGCCAACTTTGGAAAGATGCTCAAAACTAGAATGACTGACGCATTTGGAGTTGCAAACTCCAAGTAAGATGGAAACCCTCAAGTTGAGTGTGCTGATTCCTTGTAGACAACACGGAGGGGCAAAGGGTAAACTACCCCTTCAAGATAACGACGCTTACGTATCAGAGGAGCCCTTTAAGTCGATTTTGCATTCGTTACGTAATAAATACAACAATAAAATACCATAATAATTGGTTCTTAATATAATCATTGATTATTGAAATTATATTAAGATGATAAATTTTGTTATAGAGTTTAATTGATACCAATAAATTTAATTAATATTGATATGATTGATTAATTAATATTTATTTAATTATTTATTACAAATTAAATATAGTTATTTTAAAATAAATATTAAATCACTCTATAATGTACCGAGTTTTTTCCATAAAATTTTTATAAAAATATAATTCCTTTAATAATACTAAACATGACTCATTGAAAAATTAGAAATATAAAAATAAGGCAAGCAAATAAATCGTACTACTTTAAATCATATACAAACTATTGTCTTTCATGACAATGGTTAGTATTTTTCAGATTTTCATATCCATCTCTTGACAAAATATCTTGTAATATCAGCTCTGCGAGAGGATACGAGTGAAAAATAATCTTTCATGGATATCTTTCTGGACTAGTGAAGGACTCTCGATTTTAACGTACTGTTTCATCGTTCTAAAATTTTATTTATTTATTTCCTTAAGACTGCAAGTAGGCATCTGGCTAGGTGGTAGTCATAATAATCAAAATAATATTGTACTAAAATGTGCTGATAATTTTAAAATTATGAGAGCATATCTTTAAAGTATAATCAAATACATTCGCAAAATCAATATTTATAATTACAGTGTATATAGTATGTGCGTATATAAGTTGCGAATTATATTTCAAGTACCACAAATTCTACGATGAAGCTCCTTCAATAAAGATTTTAATATACTCGTAAGGTAAAAAATTTTTCCGATACCATAAATAAGAAAATTGTCAGGTGAAATTGGTCGCGCAAGTATCCCTCCCTCCACACGCTGTTAGTCACGCCAAACCGCTAAGCTCACCTTCATCCATAGTGATTGCACTCGTAACACGCTCCCCAAGCGGGATCAGGGAAACCGAAAGTGATTTTCTTGCAGACTAACAGGCCAAGTGGGACAGAATGGAATTCCCAAGGGAAGACTCGAACAGATAGAGTCTTCGATGGATAGATGAGGTCTTAAGAAGATTAAGATCAATTTGAACGTTTTATTGGATCCTCTACCAATATCTCTATCGAATACTTTTCGTTTTTTATAGTAATTACGTACCGGCATCTCACGTCTTCTTAATATTGACGGAGTACATGATTTGTAAATCTCATAATATGTTACAATAAAATATGGATTAAATCCCCCAAATCTATATTTTTAATTAAGAAGAGATTTTAATTTATGTCCTATAATCTATAACCTGTAATAATTTTTACTTTGATTCCGAAGATACTTAGACCATGGCGCTTCTTTTCTCATATGTTATTTTTCTCTGGAAAATATATTTTTAGAATTCAATATTTCGTAGTATACAAAACGTAGAAATAGATCATATTAAAATATTCTGAAAACATTCGAAGAAAATTAATAACCGAAATATTTTTTACATTTATGGAATGGAATGTTACACTTTCACTGCTGAGCAGACCATTTCTAATTCCTCAATCTTAAGAGAAGGCTTTCTTGGCCTCATTTTTATGTAACAGCAGACTACAATCGTAGGATCAAGTTGATTATTTTTGCCATTTACATCATCTTATTATCTATTAAGTATTTCTTTATTTGCAAAAGCTTAAATTATCATTGATTGTACATATTTTCAGTAAGTTTTTCATAAGTAGGTTCCTTTAAAACGCGTAAAACAATTCATTTACGAAATTGTATGTAACTTTCAGTGAAATAAGGTTAATGATTGTATTACCTAACGTTAGTTGAAAGAGAAATATTTCGATCCTCTTTTTTACTTCTTGATTCCAATCCATCGGCTTCTATACATTGACAGAATGAGCCATTTAGATTCTTATGAATTACCTGAGGGCGTACATTTTATTTGGAACATACTAGCTACAGATTGCGTAAAGTATCGCTCAGAATAATTCTTCTTCCCTTTAACTTGCTCGTTAGGAATAAATTTACGAGACAGGAATATTAAACAAGGTTTAATCACCGAAATAAGCCTTTTAACTGGGAAGCATTTTTGACAGCTGAGACAATATGAGCATTGAATAAATTTCGGAGAGTTTCCAAACTTAGCGTCCGAATTAAGACAGGCTTCCATGGAAAGGGTGGTGGAATTTTGTCCAAAAGGGGTGCAGAAAAGGGGTTGTTGTTAGTGGAAGAAGTTTGAAGGGAAGGAAGTGGAGGAGTTAAGAATGGCTGCCATATTATAAGGCTGCAGACATGCCCTCGGAAATGGGAATGAATAGCACAAATGAAGTCAATGGAGGCAAAGAGGAATTTCTTGATGATTTGTAGACAAATGCTTGGAACGAACAATAGAAATAATCAGCGAAGGTTCGCAAACATTTTGAATTGGTAAATGTTACAATATATTCTGGGTAGACAAGCGAATTGTTAAATGAAGGACATTCGCTATAAAAGAGGAAATATATTTTCGAGAAAGTACGCGATTTTGAAAGAGATATTGAAACTTTAAAATTTTAATACCGAAAATTATCATAAATTAAAAATAGGTAAGCTGCCACAGTAAACTGTTGAAACTGTATATATTGATAAAAAGGAGAAACAATTTTTTTCTGTTTTCGAAGAGGCTATTAAGAATATACAAAACTGATGAAAGGTCGAGGTAAAACAAGAATTTATATCCTTAGTAATTAAATACTTAATTATAGAGCTACATACTCGTATATCATAATCAGGCAAAAAGGTTTTTACGGTGATTTTTCGCTTTAATATATTTTATAAGATCATTCAAATATCTTACCAGGTACATTAATTTGTTGCTAATATAACTTTATAATGCTTTAATAAGTCATTTATAGTATAAACGATCGGGTTTTATTTTAATTCTGCCCAAAATTTCAGAGATTCTCTACATAATTAATATGAAGAGCTCTCTAAGTGAAATAATGAATATTTAATGCTCATATTCTTTTAGTTATAATATTCATATATCGGTATTGATTATTATAATAATATATTATAATAATGAATACCGATTCACCCATCTAAAAATGCATTGGTAAAGTTATTTCGAAAGCTGTTATTTTTTACGTACGAACTTTCTCATTGAAACCAGAATGTTTATTACGAAAGATGAACACAATCCTCAGTTGGCTGCTACATTTAAAAAAATCCACTCAAAAAGCAAGTATCAATCCTATAAGTGTCAAATTTCGGATGAAGAATCGGAGAAAATAACTGTCAATTGACCATAATACGTTTAATAAATTGATAACCGTTCATCTGATAATTGCACACGAAAACGGACTTGAATGGAACGAAGTACTCTTTACTATTCTCTGACAACTTATTTTTTTCACTTTAATATTATATTCATCATCAGATAGAATCCTATCCTATTCTTATAAAATCTGGTTTTATTTATGAACCTCTCGTACACCAAATACTTCGAAAGCGAATTCTATTGCGGGCGACGCGGAATTTCGATCTTCGATACTTTTATCGACAAAGATGACGCCTCCTTATACAATGGCGAAGAAGGAAAAGAAAGACAAAAAAATAGAAAGACGGAAACCAAAAGGAAGAAAGATTACCTCTGTGATAACATTTTTGGATGGGTCGAAAGAGGTGACGCGGTAGAATGATTAAGAGAGAGGGTGGGCTCCCATCCTTCTGGATGACAGGAAGCCACCTCAGGTTTTTGCTCCCCACTCCTTGGGCCTTTCTAATTAGAATTCGGGAGGAAAGTATGGAAGTATGCGCCAGGGTGGCAGGGTTTTAAATGGCGGAGGCGTGTGATTAAGGGGTAAGAAAGGAGAGGAAAGAAGACGAGAAAGTACCTCGGAGTTTCATCGCCGTTTGCAACTGACAACTGCGAGGGGCGTGTGAGGATAGCTCTGACGTTTTCGCACCTCTGGAGTTTAAGGAAAGGAAAATGGCGGATCGAAGGAAGGGGAAGATTGATTGAGAGTAAGGAAGGGGCGGAAGGAAAAGGGAACAAAAGCAAGAGATTAAGGTAAATACGGAGTCCGCCTTCTCTATATGAATCGAACGGTCGACGAGATAAGTAATGGAAGCTTTTCTAAGAGCTCCCGAAGCCAAAATGGTCGATACGAATAAAGATTCTCAGACGTCCTTTGTGTGGCAGACAAGGGTGAGGCTTTTTTACCGATTTCTATTGTCTCTTTTAATAAAATACGACACTTTACCACGATCCGCTGCCCTGTTACATTGTGTAGCTAGGAATTGAAGAAGGTACATTTTCTGAAGATTTATTTATAGAAATGGTTGAAATAAAATATACATTTACATCTTTGTGAGATCACAAATACAACTTTAATCCTATTTTGATATTTAAAGTCCTTATTAAACGAATAAATGAGTTTTTAAAAATACAATTACTCAAATAAAAATACGTTACTGTTTTTTTCTACTTTGTTTAAATAACAAGTTTCTTAAACTTCTAAAGAGTAATTCCTCCATCACCAACCACGTTTGATGATAAATAAATTTTTATTCTCCCAAAATATCGTATGTATAATTCTAACCATACGCTATTATTTCTAGCAATCTCATCAATGAGTCTTGAATGAGAAAAAGCATTAACTTGATGAAGCAGAGGAGGTTTTCCTCCTTCGAGTTAAAGTTTGACAGTAACTACTTCCCAAATGGGAATATGAAAAACTGTTTTCATCAACGAAGAATATAAATAAGCCAAGAGCCCATTTTGTGAAGTGAGAATCGTGGATTAATCCACAGGGAAAACGACGTTGAAAAGACTGCATGATGAGATTTGCCGAAAGAGTGAGGTTTAATCCTCTGAGAATGGAATTACTTCAAAAAGGAAATTGACGTAAGAGAGTTAAAAAGCGCGAGGAAATGAACGCTTTATGGAAGTTAAATTTACCTACAAAAAGGTGGGTTTTGCAGAAGAGATTTTTGTTGGAGAGCCATTGAAATCTCCAAAGAGCTCCAATTAAAAATAAGTAACTGGAATCCTTGCTTTGTATAATAAGCGATTTAATTTAGCGTGCTAACACGTTCCTCGAATAAAATATCCGAGCGATATTTGTACACAAATTTACTTCAAATATTATCAAATTAACTCAAGTACAAAGGACGCTTTTATGGTAGCTATGGGAATTACTGCAGCTGAAGATACACTATTTCCTGGAACAGTTAAGTGCTTCATGTTTGAATTTTGTATTCAATTCTCGGGCTTAAATATTTTTCGATCCATTCCTATTTCATTGAAATTCTGGAGAAACATTAAAGCAAAGTAATTTTGCTAGAAGCATAAAATTATTCAACGAAAGAATCGTGCTTTTAATTCCTTCAAAATTGAGGCACATAATTAATCCACACACCATTAACGGTAGTAGGATAGGATTTAATTGAAAATACATAGACGAGTAGACATACCTCTTTCAAAATATCGAATTTCGAATGTTAATTTTTCTTTTTAAAGTTTATTCCTAAAATCACGGTTAGCTTCGTATTTTCGCAAATATGCTGCTCGTTTCTGCAAAAAATATATATTCAGACGAGTTGGAATCTCTCTCGCAAGGAAAGGTTGAGTTTCGAGATTAAAAAATCTAAAATACACAGAAGTAAACTAATATCTCGTACATGGAAAAGGCAAAGCCCGAGTTTTTTTTTAGTCTTACTATACCGTTGACCTAATTACACTCTACCTTCACGATCCGATGCTTTTTCTCTAATTTAACGCCGAGCTGCAAGAGAGACAGGTAAGAATATCACATGGCTGTTCCCTCAAAGCAATAGCGTTTTTCCTCGAATTAGAAAATTACTTCCATAGTTTGGTACGGTTGGGGGGAGGGGGGGGGGGTGTAGGCGAAACGATAAAGTTGCGAGGTTCGCTCGCTAGGTGTCTCTCCAACTTGCATTTCCGCTAGAGCGATTTCATTGACGGAAACGTTCATTTTACTCCCGGAGCAGGGTGTGCGTTCACGCGAAATGATTTCTCAAGTTGAAAAAGCTTTGCTTAATGAAAGGGGAAACTATTTAAGGTGAGGTAAAAAGTTTGGCAGTTGAATTCAACCAGAAACAGAAAGATGGTGAGAATTGCGTTCTGCCATAAGGAAACTTTCGTGGAGGAGCATCTTTGGCACAGAAAACTAATTAAATCGTATTCATTACCAATATTGTATCATGCAGGGTGAAATATTACCATTATTTACCATCAAACAGTTATTCTCATCAACTCTTCAAGCACTTCATTTTACTCCATGAACAAGACGGTAATCAGAATTTTATTGAAAAATATAATAATCAGGACTTTTTGCTTAAAAAGCTAATCTTATAAATTTCAATCAGTGGATTTAAAATCGATTAATAAAATTATTGAAAGAGAAGATGTTACATATCAGATAATAAATATTAAATATAAATATACTTAGAAAAATGAATACGTCTAATGACTTACATGCTAAATGACCGCATACTATACTTTGTTACTTATAGTTGAAAAATTTTCGTATTGCGAAAAAATACATGAATGAGAAAATAAAATGAAATCATAGATATACCTACTATGAGGAAAATGTGAACCATCAAGTGAAGATATCAAATCCTTCAAACAGGATAAGAATAAATAAAGATTGATATATAATTGGTCATTAAATGTACTTACTTTCAATCTCAGTTCTTTCTCTTCGGCTACTCCCGATGAATACTTTGAAAAAGGCAATTTTGGCACAAATGGAGGAACAGGTGAGGGAATGACAGAAGGGAAGGGAGGACTACGTCACAAGTAATTTAAGCCTTATTAATTTTATAGGGGAGTAAAAGGAAGACAATGAAGAGAAGGAAAGAGAAGAAGATGGTAAAGAGGCGAGAGGCCGAGATTCTAATTACGGCTCCCCCGCAGCACTCCACCTTCCGTTGGGAAGAATTCGAGGGGAGGGTTGGCATATTTTCCCCCAGGAATATTGAGCGCGAGATACTTTCCGAGAAGATGGCCGACGAATTTCATCAAAACTCCATCCAAGGAGGGAGGTTATTAGGAAAAGAATTCAGCGCTCATGACCATTACTAATAAGGGAAAAAACGTCGTCTTTATTGAGAATCGAACATTTTCTTATTTTTTTATGAGGTGAAGAATGTTTGGATGGAATTTCCTCCGAGAAAATTAGCTATAATTTGGATCGCAAGATCGTTTTCTATCCTCCTAGGGAATACTTCGCCGAGGAAATAGATTGGTCCTCCAAATGAAATACCATCCCTCGACTTTGAAATTCCTTTCGATGGATTTTATTTGGGCTTCTTTTATTATCTCCCTTCATTTGGATTTCACATTAGTATCTTAAATGCCAACTTATCTATATGACATTTATAAAATCTCCGATACTGAAAACAAAAGAAACTGATACAGATTGGGTTATTCAATCAAATTATTTTTAAGTTCTAAAATAAAAATTCGAAAGAAACTTTCAAGAAGTATTATTGGTTTATAGTAAATATTTTCATCAAGAATCCGAAAATGCGATTTAAAATAATTAAGCACTCTGTGGAAGTTGCTGTTTTCTTGGTCAACATGAGGAATGCTAAATTTTGACTAAATCGCTTTTAAATGCAATGCCTGTATTATAACTACTGCACCCGTATTCCGTCTATTCAGAAATTCACTTCGGACTTAATTGATAAAAATAGAAAAATTTAGATTCAAATTCATCCTATATATTTTTTAAAATTCAAAAGTTCGTTTATCCTTCATTAATCTATGATTTTCGCATTTTATTGCATTAATGATCCTTTAATCACTTAGATGTTATCTTTCCAAGAAAATGTGGAAAGATGAAAATCAATTTTACCATAACTTCGATGAATTAATAATTGATATTTTTTTCATATTTAGTACAATTTTCAAGTTTTTATTTTTCCCTGATTCACCTCATGGTTTCTGATATATTCTGAACGTATAGCATATCCACTGACCTTCATTCTTCCCACTATTGACAATATCCCTTTTCGAGGGTGAATACGGTCGAAGAATGTCGATATTTTTAGCCATCCGATAAATCGATATAAAGAAACTACGATAAGCGGACCAAAAACAGAGAACTCATCTCTCTTTTACTTCACCTACTTGTATCGTTTTCCAATACTGCACCAACATGGTGGAATGAGAAAGTGATTCAAACACTCCACCATAGACAATACCTCCAATGAGACAGAAATGCGATAGAAAAATCGGTGTATTGTACGTGAAAAAGATATTAAAATAGTTGATCGCTTTTTCTACTTTTCATCAAATCCTTTTCCTTATTAATAATTATTATGAGGAATGAAGAGCAACTTGTATATAACCTAACAATTATTTATCTTCGTAAGAACGATGAAACTACAACATATTTTATTATCAACAAACAATGATGGTTTAACTTTGAGCCTCGGCTTTGACTATTTTAATCATCTTCTGTACATTTTACTTGCTTATGAAGCTTTCTGAATATTAATTAGTAGTATATATTTTCAACAGCCA
Source organism: Pantala flavescens (assembly GCA_020796165.1). NCBI lineage: Eukaryota > Metazoa > Arthropoda > Insecta > Odonata > Libellulidae > Pantala > Pantala flavescens. Next base: position 31,142,320 of record CM036884.1, on the reverse strand, counting down.
GTAAACATTATCATATTTTAGGATTATTATGATTGTATTCTCCTATCTGATATTCATGATTTTTTTCTGATGATCTATCAACACATATTGAAACAAATTATTGCTCATATAAATTTATAGCTTTGGAAACTCCAGCCTTTATAAGCAAATGCACTAATAATAACTTCATTAAAACAAAGTATTATCAGCTACGATGTTTTACCTGCAAAATTTCTCTTACGATAGACTAATTGTTATTTCTGTTAAACATCGTTTTCTCATTTGTAAACATTCCTAAGTTGTTCGTCATTTTCCTCTCTTAGTTATAAGCCTATTAAAGCCCTTCTTTGTCCTTGGAAACTAGCTTAATTACACCACGTGCGCATAAACTAGATGAATATTCAAACACGAGGAAGAGTAATTCCAATTATGCCTCTTTCAGAAGATTGCATCACCAAAATTATATTTAAACTGCGAAAAATCCCGGCGAATCCAGTCAAGACATGAATCAAATTCCAGTAATTTCTTTCCCTTATCTCCATCAATTACGTTTCCAGATAGGCGATGCTTCGTGGAAACCCCTTCCTGACTGACATAAAGCGTGTTTTAATCTCATGGCTTCCTTCTTATCTTTTGCAGGAGATGGTGGCGGCGGAAAGAGAGAACGCCACCAACGGAGAACGTAGGAATTAGACGTCCGTAGTGGAGGCAAAGATCGCTGATTGGTTGCGATTATGCTTAGTTTGCCCTAATTGCGAGAAATCCTTCCTCCGAATCCCTCCGCCGGCCCTTTTTCGGAGGGGAATATTCTTCCGAGACGCAGAAGTGGACGCAATAACCATTGCGAAGGAAAAACAAGGCAATGGGAGATTTTAATGGAGAAGAAGAAATTGAGGGAAACCGCTTAAGAAGGGTTCTTCGTGGAATTGGTAGAGATAGAGAAATCGCGTTAAACAAAGGAAAAGGCTTCTTATCGCTCATAAATTCCCGGCTCGTCTCAGAATCTGATTTCAAGATAAATTCTGTTTAGCCCAGCAAATCTTGTCCTTACCATAAAATCTTAAGAGGGGTTTTATCTCTAGGTCCTTGTAAACTGCTTGGTTCGCACGATACTGGCCCGTCGTGTAATGGAAAAGGATTTTCTTACGAGATTGCTCATAAAGCTCCTCCTTGCTTTATTACCCATGCCATTCTATGCATAGAAGCCAAAACTGTAAAAAATTAAAAGAATGTATCATAAAAAGTTATTGTACAATAAATATTAAACAAAAATTCTGTTTCTAGATTTTCATTGCTACCATGATACCACCCTTGAAAACAAGAAAACAAATACTCTATAATTGTAAAACTAAAAAATTATGTTTTATTTATTCAAAATCAAAAAAAAGAACATGAAATACGTGACGATACATTCATAACCATAACAATAATTTAATATAAGAATTTTTTAATTTTTTAATTTAATATAAGAATTTAAGTAACAAATGTGAGAATTTTGGATCCAATAAAATCTTCATGGCTATTTCATAATTGAATTTCTTACCCCAACTGATTTAGTAAAGTTTTAGAAAGTAAAGTCACAGGGGTTTCATAAAATTTTCTTAAATATTAATATATAAGCACTAAATAAGTAAAATATATACATATATGTTAAGGCGAAGTTGTTATTGTTTCAACAAATCTTAATTAATGATGATTTTAAAATAATATCTTCAACAGGGCTTTCTCATTTGCACCTTATGTAAAAATGAAACGGAGTTGAGAATATAAATCGTCCTTGGTGGATGTAAGGCTTCAGCTACATTTAAGACGAACAAACACCTCATTAGTTCAAACGATTTTCCCAGAACGACATTCAGCGCTTATGTCCAAGCATATGCTTTTGTCTAAGAATGGTTTGGTAGTGAAGCATATAAATTTCTATTTTTTGCTTCTGTATACCTTAGGAGCTGACGAAAGGGCGGGGAAATTGGGTTGAGGCGGGAGAAGCAGTTCTGAATAGGATTGGATTGCTTCTTTTAAGAGAACAACGTCTTTTGTGGAACAAATTCAATTAGCCTTAATGAGGTATCATAGAAACTCGCAATAGCAGATTCAGAGTGACGATGTGACAGTATTTCCAAGAGGATCCAATGCATCGATGAGCTGAGATAAGAATCTGACTAACTTAAAAACAATCCCTCCTTACTTTACTTTCCCATTTCATCTTAATAAAGTAACCGACTCCAAAATTTATATATTTTATGCCGTAATTTACAAATATATCATCTCATTTGAACCCTTAAGAACTTATAACACTTGATTCATTCAATACTATCGATTAATAATTCAAATTATTTTACATATTTAATTTTCCGCGCATACAATTATCTTATAGAATACATATTTGTGCTCCACAAAATCTGATTGTGCTAATTATATCTTCCTTTTCGACATATTATTAATCAATATTACAAGGATAGAAATAATATTTAATCATTCATATGTCAGGATATGCGAGTTGCCAAGGACTACATTCAACAAACAACAAGTAAATATAAATAACAATATTAAACTTCTTCTAAAATTAGTGTTAAAACGATAACTCAAGCAAATTATTAATTATCTTAAAACGACAAACCAGAAGGAGATGTTTCCTGCCTACATTTCGCTATTCGAAGCCCAAGAACTTATTTGTTTCGCCATTCGAGGAACGTCTACAGACGTCAACATTTTCAAAGATACCTCTCGACGTACATTCTTTCCGCCGATGATTTCCATGAGAAAATATTAGTCTCGAATTGGAATCGTATGTTTATTCTGGAAATTGAATGGGAAACTTGCTAACGAACGAAGCGGCGAAGGAAATTTTCGGCAAAAAGAAAACAGAATCGAAACTCCGGAGTCTTGCTGCGGGAGTAAGAATGGTGAAGGTGTGGGAGTAAGAATCGGCAGAAGAAATGAGCGCGGAAGATGGAGGAGAGAAGGGTGGAACGCAGGCACGATCTCATTTCAACGTCGAATAAAACAAACTTTGCGTCCCAACGGTAGATTTACACTTTCCGATTGTTCAAACATCCATTTCACTTCAGCAGCACTCGTGGAGAAACCCAACCTTCTCATACTTTCTCCTTCCACAAAACCCCCCGAATTCCCACTACTCCCAGAAAACTTCTCCGCCCTTCTACCAACAGCTACGTCTGCTCTTTCCATCTTCTTATGGCGCCCAACCCAGAAGCTTTCCTTTTAAAACCGCTCCCTCGGCAAAAACCATCCAAAACGACCCATTCCGTATGCCTCTCGGAAAGACAAATTCCAAGATGTCTGCGATGACGTCCCCAAAAAATATTAATCCCTCCCTTCATTCATCACCATCACATCACTCCGCCTTCTAATTTCACAAAAGATCTCGCTATTCCCAAAGACAGCGGTTTTCCAAACCACCTCAGATATCCCTCAAGCCGAGATTCTGTCGCAAGAGGTGGCGGGGTTTCCTTTTTGCGATAAAGTGAACGAGGAATGAAAAACAGATGCCTTCTCTATGGTTAACGTTTGTTTTATTTCACGAATATCATCCCAATTCATTGATGGAAGCATCATTTTCTTCATTTATATAAACTTTGACTCTTAAAATAGCCTACTAAAGTTTTTTTCTACCAAGTAACTCACTCACAGCGGCAAAGGTAACTGAGGTTGTGGCATTAAATGCATGCACTTAATTCCTCCTCAGAATCATAGTAATTATCAATATTTGCGTTGATAAAAACAGAATTATTTATTGGCGTTTATATTAGTAATTTTTAAATTTTTTCATAAAGGAAATAAATCTGGAAAAATAATTCAAAGAAACAATTCTAAAGCTGATATTTATAATACTCTTAAGGATATCACATGATATCTTTTATTGAAATTTTTATTACAATAAAGTTCAAAAAGAAAATATATGATTATGGTTGAACTCTGAAGAGAAATAGGCAATGGAATAATACATAACATATTTTTGATGCACAATTCAGTATAATTTAACTTATAATTTAGGATCATTTTTAATTAACGAAATATGTAGATAACTATTAACTTAGCTACTAGTACTTTACTAGTAAAGGGTGTACAAAGGACTTCATAATGATGCTACGTCTTCATTTTAGTTGAAACTAATAAGTTTCCTCATAGATCCAACCCCAACTATGAGATGCTGGAAAGAATAACTCCCTTTCCTATGACTTTGGAAACTTCTTATCAATTTTGCTCAGCTTTAGATTAAGTCGCAGGAGGAAGTACGGCATACCAATGATGAAATTGCTACGGAAGGGGAAGATGATTGGATGAGGTACAGCATTTTCATTTTCAGCCAATAAAGAGCAGTAAAATACATCAAAGCGGATAAAAAACGAGATACGATCGATAGAGACGTGCGCAGCAAATATATAAAGGCCCTGCATGTAAATAAGGAGTGTTTATAGTAAAATGCAAACATCATTAGATTCAAAATTCAAACTGATTGGAAGGAAAAACCCATCGTCTTCCCCGCGCTTGATTTGTGCTCCACTTGTCAACAGCACATTCCTCCCCTATCGGGCGCTACCAAACAACTTCGCAAAACGCTGTCGGAACCCGTTTCTGTTTGACGTGCCCACGGAGGCCTTTTTAGAAAAGGGAAAAGATATCGCGGATAGGAGCGATCGAGGGTCTGGAGATGAAGTCTCCAGGAATTTAAATAGCGAAGATTAATTAGCGCTGAGAAGTTGGTACGTTTTCTAGATGAAATAGGAAATTATTATGTGTATAAGAGGGAGGTTTGTTTGCCAGTTTAAGAACCAAAAGCAACACACAACTTCCACGCTTTGCACAGGACGACGTCTCGTACTTCTCAAGATTTTCGGAAAATTTAATTAATCTTGACTGCCATAGCGCACTGTTCTCTCCGCGACTGAAATTTAATTTCCTCTTCTTCTTCTTACTCGCTTGTATTTTTTGTCGTGCCACAATTGAAACGTTTCCACGTTTAATATACTCATTATATGTTACAGCTGCATTGAAATTTCAAATACAAAATTAAATAATACGTAAAAACAATAAAAATACGTTACTTCCTGGTACTGAATAATTAAAACTATATGCATATGTATTCGCACAAATTAAAGCTTACGAATTAGTACAGGAAGCTGATTCACAAACACTAATTATACAGAAGAGATACCCAGAAAAATTGTTATCCTTTAAACTATTTTATATTTGAAATCTATAGAAAAACAACTCAAGCGAACTTCTCCAATATTATACCACGTTGGATCAATGCAAATCGAGTACATTATGATACATTAAATGAATCATATACGAATCCTGAACATATCATCAAAGATTTAATCATTTGAATTATTTTCTCCCAGTCATTATAGATATCCCTTTTGAATTGTATTCGCGGAGTGTATTTTTATAATATGGCTATATTATTATTATTTTGTATTACATTTTGGATTTTATGTAAGGAATTTATATATTAAACAAACTTTAAGCGATCCAATCAGAGGAGTCGACAAAATAATGGGTTCTCTCCTCCGCTAAGAAATACATTTTCCTCCGACAATTTACTTCATCAGCCATTGGTTCATCGGAAGGCTTACGAACCTCCATCCACATCCCTAAAATGTTAGCTACACAATGCTCTTAAATAAGGGTAAATTCCCACCATAAATTACATTTTACTTATTCGCTCCAAATGCCTGGGGATTCAAATTAATTTAAGTTTAATCTGAAATTCTTTCCTCTCCTTAATTAAATCCAAAATCTTGCTTCCCTCATTCTTATTCCTTCGCCCTTTCTCATGTGTCGTCTGAAAAGCCTTTTCGTCCCAGCTCACGTCTTTGCGACGCGGCGCCTAATGAAGTTTGGCCCGTGGAATTAATAAACCTGAGACTCCTTTGAATTCCCTCAGTCCACCACTCCCACGATCCCTTTCAAAAATACTCCCCCCCACAGCTCCTCCCACTTTTTCTCCACACCTCCATACTTCTCCAATCCACTGACGTCTTAAGAACTCCTCCCACTCCTCCACACCTTGTGTCTTTTCCTTCTCCCCTTGTATTCCTCCTCTCCTTCTTACGAAGAATATCTCACGTTGCCAACATCAAAAGTGGCTGCTAGTTCCATCCATGAAGCAACTTTTCCATATTTGATATCATAGAAAATTTTTAAGATATTTAAGAAAATATAATCATTATTCCACTACCTCTCTATACTTAAACTATGCGCATTTTTTACATAAATATTCCCTCTTTCTCAACAGGAAGCCAATCGCCTATGACCTTTGAAGAAAGGAACTTAATGGATATTAATATACTACAGTAGACTCTCGATAATTCGAACCTCGGTAATTCGAAAACCTCTATAATTCGAAGAAAACCCTCGGTCCCCTGAGAGAACCTCTATAATTCGAAGAAAATCAATGTATTTTGGTCCCCTCTGTAATTCGAAGTGAAGCTAGACCGGCCCACTCCACAATGCGAAAAATTAGTCATTTTATGGAAAGTGTCGAGGCAATTTTTCCAAGAATTTACCTTTATTGGCTAATTATGAAGCGAAAGATATCTTTAACTGTGATAAAACAGGGCTGTTTTATAAATAATTACCTGATCGTACCTTGGCATTTAAGGATGACACCAGTCATGGAGGCAAACACAGCAAGGAGAGGGTTACAATATTATTGGCAGCCAATATGGATGGATCACAGAAATTTCGACCTTTTATGATAGGAAAATTTTCTAAGCCTCGATGTTTAAAAATATGAAATCTCTTCCGCTAATCTACAGATTAAATAAGAAGGCGTGGATGACAGCAGTATTGTTTTCTAAATGGACAATGAGCATTGATGCTGAAGAGAAGAGAAAACTGAATGGGAAGAGAAAAACGAAAAATTTTGATGTTTATCGATAATTGCTCGGCCCATAAAGATGTCCCTTAACTTGAAAATATAGAGCTGAAATATTTACCCCATAACACAACTTCAATTCTTCAACCCCTAGATCAAGGAATTGTTAAAAATTTTAAAACCTTGTATCGAAAAGAAGTGGTTAGAACTGTAATAGACACAATGGAAAATGGAAATAACCTGTGCAGCCTTTTAGTGCTTACTGCAATGGAAATGGCTCACAAAGTATTGGAAGAGGTTAGCTCACAGACGATCGCAAATTGTTTTAAAGCCTGCGGATTCATCAAGGATTAGGAATGCAAGGACGGAAATGATATGGTTCAACAAGATCTGCAAGATGAGGGACCTTTTTGAGTGCTTGGAACAGACTTCCAGAGGTTCCCAAAACTTTCAACGATGTTAATATTGACAATAATGTTGCCACAGCGGGTACATTGTCTGATGAAGACATTATGAAACAGTCAATTGTGGTCAGTCAATAGATTTCTGACAGTGAAGATGAAGACGACGATGTTCCGATGGTGTATTCTAAGGAAGTAACCTTTTTTTAAGAGGGTTGCGCCGTTTCTTCGAACAATCCAAAATGGATAACATCCAACCTGGTTGTGTGTTTAAAGCAGTGAGCACTTTGGAAAATGCTGTGGACCAGATTGCAGCCAACCAAGCGACCCAAACGAAAATAACCGATTTTTTATGAAGAAATGATACAACTTTTTTATAATAAATAAATTGATCCACATGTATTATTATAATATGTATATTTGTTTCTACCAGCATTCACAATCTTATACAATGACAAATAGAATGTAACTTTCTTCAATTCGAAGTTTTACTTTCAGCCCCTCTTTAATTCGAACCCTCGCTATTTCGAAAAACTCGATAATTCGAATTTTTTGTTTGGTCCCTATAAATTCGAATTATCGAGAGTCTACTGTACATATTTACACGCATTTGTATTATAATTAGAAATGAATATCAGTTGAGTAAAAATAACTCCTTTACGCCGAAATTGTTTTCGTAACTTTTCAAGAATAAATTGAATCAACAATTAGAGTTATATGAGTGAAAAGTTCTTTTATCGATGTAAATTTAAAAATAAAATTTAATTTATCAAAGTAATAAATTTCATGAATTTAAAGAGTTACGGAAACCATTTCAATTAGTATTCAACCCCTATTGAGCCTCAAATAACGATAAATGGATGTTATCTTAAATCCAGATTATTTTTATGAATGCAGGATATATATTTTTGTTGTTTCTATCATAAAGAATTTTCTCAAATTTTATCCAAATGGATCCACTTATCTTATCCAATTAACTATGGGAAAGCAATTATATCTAGAAAAAAACATCACCGTATAAATTAGTTTTCAAAGATTTATTTAATGTGAATGGCTTAAAAGATGGAGATGAACATAGAAATCCAAAAAAGGATAGAGTATGGGGATTATCAACATAAGAATATTTTGCACAGGGTACGAACATTTGTGTATAAGTCGTTAACTTAATACCCTTTTTAAGACTTAAGAATTTAATAAGATTGCATAAACAAACAATTCACTTCAATTAGGGAATTTAAAAGAGACATATTATATGATTTAAATCCGAATCATTCGCCCGACGTAAAATTCTTTATACGCATTGGAGAGAACAATGGCAGGAATTCCCTTCCGCTTTCCCTTACAAAAGCGCCCCTTAACGGCAGAACCCTGAGTGGGCTGAAAAGACTTTGGCATTTTATGGATAATATTAAAATGTCTCTCGTGTCTTCGGATGGACTATTCTCCTAAATGTATCCCTACATCTCTAAATCTCTACCCCCGTCACTCCTTTCGGGACATAATGGGAGGATACATTCGTGGATTGAATGAGGAACGCACACGAAATGAGGTGGAGAGTAAAACGCCGTGAAATACAGGGAACCCAGAAAAGATACGTACGGATGAAAGATAAGGTGACGAAGTAACTGGATGCGTTTCAAGATTTGGTTGCTAAGATTAGCAGTTAAAATATTCGATCGCTTTGAAAGACGAAAGTAGAAAAACAGTAATTTAATCATAAAGCAACGAAAGCAGGGTTTCAAATATAATGAAATATCTATCTAGAATATTCGGAAGACGAGAGAAAACGAGGAAAAGTGTGCAAAAGGGAAAATCCTTTTATCATTCCTCGAATCCGCTTGTAAACCACACCAAGCGCAATCCGGCCCATTGTGAAAGTACGTGATCTGAAAGCGGAAACAGGAAGAGCTCAATGCAAAGGATAAAGGCAAGTATAGATTAAAGAAGAAGTGAAGAAGATTTGATTAAGAAAGCAAATAGTTACGAAAAAGGATAAGGTTTTTAATGTTTTATGTTTCATCCGACTAGATTTTTTTCTCGAGCTAAAGTTATTCTTTTCTTTTACTTTCGATATGACAACGAAAGTTATTTTTAAAATATTTATTTAAAAAGAATTTAAACTTCAATAATGTAAAATTCACGCACAGGATTGCATCAATCATCATTTTAAATAATGCAATTTCATAATGGTTAATTACTTATAACATCCATAGCTCTTTATGCAGAAGTAACCACACCAGTCTTTCAAGAAATGTACATTTTAAATTTATGAATTACGTAAATTCGAAACATTATTAGGAATTTTATGAATAAACATAAAAAAGCAACAAAAAATACCAACAATTATAAATCGATTAAAAATTACACCTTTGATTTTCTTCGGTGAATTCCAAATGAAGATAATTTTATATAAATGTAATATATCCTTAAAAGTAGTTGAAGTTTTTTAAAAGTGAAGTGAGATTTTTAAATAGAAGCTTTCGACATGAAAATCTTATTACTTTGACGAAAAAAAAATCTCTTAACTTTAAGATACGTACATGAAAGAATTAACTGAATCAAACGCTTTAGAGGAATCTCAACCTTAATTTGATTTACGCCGAAAAAGTCTTTCGGACGGAAAGCTTTAAATTGACACATAACCTTTTTCCGGGCGAGAAGAAATCCAATAGTCCATTCATCATTCGGAGGAAAAGATCCAGTCGGGAAACAAAAATCTCTCTAATGGACGCATAATCGCTTTTTAGCGTTTCTAAACAAGCGTATAATTGAAATGTAATCGGGGAAAGATCGCTGAAAAAGGGCTTCTCGGAAAAAGAGGAAAACGGAGCGAAAATAAACAACCATAAAATTAAGTGGAAAAATTAGCATCCGAGGAAAGAGAGGCCTTTCTTTCACTCCGTTGGGATTCCATCCCCTCAGCGGAGATTTAAAAGCAGAGGCTGTTAGAAGAGGGCATATTTGTACGCTTTTTTTTCCTACATTTTCCGCGGTGTGAAAACACGTGAGAGAGATTTCAACGAAAAGGGACGTCTCTTTTTGGGGTGTGACGGGAATTAAGGCTTTAAAGGCGTAAAAGAGAAAAAAAATAAAAAAAAGGGATAGAGGATTTGGGGGCGTAAAAAGGATGGTTAAGGAGGGGGCGTGGAAAAGGGATGATGTCCGTGTTAGGGGTGGGTCAACGGCATTCAACAAGTCCCTTTTTTCTTTATTTTTTCGATTTATTTTTTCTCTTTTTTTCGTGTGCTCGTTTTCGGTAGACCGCTCCCGAAGAGTGGCAAATAAGGGGAGTAAAGAGAAGAAATAAAACGACAGAATCGTTTCCAGAAAAAGGAAATAAACTGAGTAAATATTGGATGGGAAAAAGATTTTCCTTAAAATAATTAAAAAAGGGTTTGTAACGTAACTTTGAATGTGGAATAAATGTTAATTTGATTTTTAAAGCTTAACGTTTTAACCTAAATTTCTGGATCGAAGTTAAAGTTTTTTGCAATCTTATTATATTTTATTTATGTATCCAAAAAGTAAATAAAAAAGTGTTGTTAAACGTTCATCATTTGAAATACTCTTCAATATTTGTTCGTTTTAGTATAATTATTTAGTAGATTTTTACATCTTAAATTATTTTTAAATCAATTGAAAATTTCTTCTCTGATCAGAAACCATAATTGTATAATAATTTGCTGCCACTCTCCATGATGTCTTGAATGTATTTACTTGAAATCAAACTCGTAATGAGGACAAAGAAAAATGATGTGTGATTTTATGAAAGATGGAATACCCTTAAGGAAAGTTTGATATACCAATCGAAAAAAATATTAGTTTTTCTTTGATCTTTAATATTTAATGAATTTTACTTATTAAAATATGAACTTTATTGTTGGATAGAAATGGATTCTTTTTTATTTAAAAAATCTTAATAAACCGACTTAGGAAAATTAAATGATATGGTACATTATGAATGGTAGTACAAAATATATAATATCTAGCTATATGAATATATAGTAATACATAATAGTAGTTACTAATTATAAATTATTTAAACTGAATTTCTTAACCATATGAGGGTCAAAAAACGGAATATATATGCAATTGAATGGCAAACGATTCCATAAAGAACTTCTTAGGGTAAGAGAATAATTAAAATGAAAAATATTCACAGAACAACCTAGTTACTTTATACTTAGAAAAAACTTAGTCTTTGCGTTACTGGGAAGTAGGTCTACCTCTCAGAACTTAGAACGAATAAGGAATGAAAAGAACACTCTCGAGATTGACTCGATAATCACGAGGTCTTAAATAAACGTTACTATTATAATTTTTTAAATAAGTTTGAATTTTAAAGAGCCGTAAGTTGGGTACTGTAATATCTTTCATTCTTTAAGATAGACGTATCATGAACCTTGTCATTAACTTGCATAATCATTTTCTACAAAAAGCTTTTGATTTTTGTAAAAATTATACAGAAACACTGAATTGTGATTTCATGATAAATTTGTTATCCATTTCAAATAATTTTAAAATTCATTTATTACAAAAATTTCATATAGATAGAGAAAGTTTCCAAAGGTAACAGAAGGAAAACTAAGACACATTAATTAGTTAACAAATGATAGAGTTCAGAAGGAATGAAGGAATAGGCTTCCACCTAAATTTATCCTTAATCTTAAACATAGGAAAATAACAGACTTTTTTGTTTGATGAAAAGTAATGATAATCTTATTACTACCATAATGTATAATGTTTCATCTATATATATCACGATATAGAAAAAATAATAAGAATCACGTTACCCGTATTACAAATCATCAATAAAATATTTGTATATTTATTTATGAAAATTAATTGAGGACGAAGAATTAAGGACGTTAATCTATTTAGTCTTTAGATTATTACACTTATTTTTTAGCAAAAATTAATTTCAATTATGACTAAAAATAGGATGACTATAGAATTTTCTATTAACACAAAGCACTGTTCTTTTATTTTAAAATAATGTAGAGATAAATGTTAATATTAAACGCTAGGAATTGTATGTAAAACCATCAAAGCTATTGTATCATAAGAAATGTATCAAGACACAGCATGACTTTCAAATAAATCCCTAAAATGAGATCCATGAGAAGGTTAATTAAATTCTCTTTGCGAAAAATAAAATTCACACCACGAAATGAGCGATGAGGTTAATTTCACAGAGAAAAAGGAAGCCTTTAAAAAGCTTCTCAACTTACGCACCATTAAATGCCTTCATTTTCCGGCTCTCGAGTGAAAAAGGCCTCGGGGGCAGCGGAATAAAATAATTTCCCAGAGCGAAAAAAAAAAGAAGTTAAATTAATTTTTTGGAAAAAGGGGTTCAGCGAGAAAGACAAAAAGGCGGAAAAATTGGGATGAGAAAGAAGGATAATGAACGGAAAGAGGGTGGTAACCCTTTTTAAAAAGGGTGTGTCAGTGGGGTCAAGCAGGGCGAAAAATTGGAAGGGACGCGTGTAGAAACGGAGGTGGGGAGGGCGAGCAGTCCAAGTGGAGTGGTGGGAGGGGGTGGCATCAACAGGTGGCGAAAGGGGTGAGGAAAAAAATGAGGAAAAAATGAGAAAGAAGAAAAGATGGTGGAGGGATCGGGTGTTGAAACGGATAAGGCACGAGTGTGGGGTGCAGAAGGGACCTTCTGGTAGAGATACGTGTCGGGAAAATGAAAAAGATAAAAAGCAAATTCCACGCTGAGAGAGAAAATGTTTTTTTCATTTTTTCCCTTAATGGTCAGTTTGGTGAGAGGGAAAGCTCTGCCTCTAATAAGCCACTCAACAGTTAATTCATTCCCTCTTTTTTGTTTTTCCACTGAGGAATTTTTATTAAATGGGTCCCTTGGTTTTTGCTCCCTTTTATTAAACCTTGTGGCGATTAAGGAATTTCAACTGATAAACTGAGGAAAGAATAAAAGAGCTAATTAAATGGAATTGTTCATTCAACTTTAAATATGCTGGAATACTTATTAAATATTCTTATGCTTTTGGAATCTTTGAAGATATTTAATCGGAAATAAATCAAAAATTACAAAATAAAAATATGGTTAAGGACTAATTATTACTTTATTCAATGTCTTTAAAAGACAGACGAAAGCAAGCGTATTTGCTTATACAGACGTTACCATCGCAATACGAAAAATGTTTGGCAGAAAGGAATTTCTAAGGTCGACTTCAAGTTTCCAGTGACAGTAATTTTTCGTTTTGCATTTTTTATAAACAAGTAATTATTAGGATGAAAGAATTAATTGAATGAGCTCATATAATAGTTATCCTTCCATCCTTCAATTTTAGCCAATATTTCTCTCTTTCATTTATCACATTTGTTAATTCTCCTCTATTATTATCGTGTGCCATAATTTACGTCAAAATTCAAATACAATAGTATTAATATTTATTTAAATATTATTCATAAAAATATGAAATATATACGTGTATATTATCTGTATAATATTTATTATTCGAAATATATAAATATTTACTTATAAAGTTAATTATCAAGTATAAAATAGCTTTTAACTTATTCATCATTATGAATTAAAATAATGAATGAATTATTAATTATGAATCTAACGATTTAGCAGACGTGAAGAAAACTTAAATACAAGCTCGGATCTTCCAACTTCCGAACAGTTACTCCAGCCGACCGACAAACTGTTTTCACGTCTGTTAAAACCTGGGATTCGTTCCAACCATGTTAGCTATTCCTATTCTATTCGGGAAGAATATCGACTTTTTTTACAAGTAGAATTCTTGTTTTTCGGTAAATTGGCAGTTAATCGTTAAGCCGGACCCTTAACCATTTCACAAATGGTCATCCCAGGACACTAGTTCTGGGCTCTCCGAACCCTAGACTTCCCAAACAGGTACAACCACTATGACCTTCCCTCCCGGAGTCTACGCGAAGAACCACCGTTCCCACCAGGACCTCGAGCACGGATACATGCCACCGACCATGGGAACTTCATAGGAAGGGCCTCCTACTAGGGCTGCATCCCTGGTCCTCTTACCCATATACCCTACCAGGGCCTGACCAAACCCTTTCACCTCTACCTTTGGACCTACCGTCCTTCGTATGGAGCAGCTAGGGTTTATCCAAGGGACTCCTATCAGGGCCTCAACCACCTGCCTAGCGCACGGCCACCCTTCTAGATAGTTAAACCTTTTATTTGGCGAGATTATGCCCAATTGGGCCTCTACCACCTAACCTTATAGAATCATCCTTCGACGGGTAGACTTTATCATTGATCTAAGATAAGGTGAAATTATCATATGGCATACGCTCATGATTTCCATATCAAACGACACCCTCTCTAATACAAGTTTTCACTAAGGTATTTCACTGAACCAACATCCTTAATCCTAATAAGCAAATGAAAATAATTTGTAAAACTATATTACTACTAATAAGAAATAATCTGATTTACTTAAAAAAAATAAAGATTATCGATAACATAGTATTTTGTCTTCTTTATATATCTCGTCGTTATAATAATAGTAGTTTGGCATTTAACTTTGAATACGTACTACCTTAGTATTAGCAAAATCGCTTCATATTCGCGTATGTAATTCTATTAGGAATCTAATGATCCATTGCCTTCATATAGTCAGCTAAAATCGCGCATGCACTTGAAATTTCGACGAATAATGTGTCTAAATTGCAGGATGAGTATCAAAGGAATAATCGAACCCTGTGAGCTTTGGAGCGATAAGATAATGCGTGCACATCGAAGGTAAGTGACAATGCCTTGTCTGGAGCTCCACTCAAGTGCATTAGAGCGAGATTAGCGGCGTCATTCCCTCAAGATATTAAGAACGGAGAAAATTAATGAGACTCTCGTCGCTTCTCACAGAAATCGAGAATTCTACGCTCTGAAAATGTCACGATGCACATGCGATTACGAGATACCCTGGCGGGAAAAATAGGAACTGTACATGAAAGAGAATAATTTTTACGTCGTGCAGATTAGCAATGACGTACATTTCATGCATTTTTCAGATCGTCTTAATCTAAGTAGTGGTTAATAACTTTAAAAGGTGTCACAGTCTTTATTTATAATAAAGTAGGCCAATAATCTTTATCAATTAATACACAGTAAAATTAAATGTAACGGCTCATTCATTTTGATAATTTTTATGCATAAATTACGAGTATAAAATTGCTTTTAGATAAGTTCCCTTATAGATGTTAAAACACACCGTGAGAATGTTGAGACATGCATTACAAAAGTATGATTTCATTTTATCATACTCGGGAGTTTTAGGTATATATCAATAAAATGGAATCTGCTTTCTTCTGATGGAAAGGTTTATTCTGAGATAATCCTTTTACACCACTGAAAGTTATGTATATAATAGAATATCTAAAATTATACGGCATGAAACAATCAAAAGAAATTCCGAGATACTTTAAACCAGTGTTCTTGAACCAAAGAAGGTTGTTTTTTTAAATATACTTCTTTCAAAATTTTTTGATGTATGGAAGCTGCCAAGGTCTAAAATTAAAAAAAGCTGTTAATGAATATTAATAGATTACTTACTTGATTCTTCTTCTTAACAAACTTTAATATGTATTTCCAAAAAGATCTCGATTTGTCAACATTTTTTTAATATTCTAAAAATAACGTTTTAAATATCGTTCTGTTAAAGATATGAGAAGATGAAATAGCTTAGAGAAAATGTCTCGGGAAATTTACATATTATAAAAGTGGTATTTAAGGTGCTCAAATACTAAGGGCAAATATTAAATAAATCATATAACTCGATAAATAATTGGGCTCATGCTAGATGAAAGGATGAAAATAAATTAATAAATATACTGCTCTCTATAAGTTTTATAAACAAATTGGTTGAGAATTATAATGGTAAATTCTAGAATTTATTCTTGTGAATATTTCGAGCGTTTTAGAACCGTTAAATTTAAGGTCTCTTCAAAAAATTTAATTCCAAATTACAGCCAATATATGTAAAACAGTTTTCCTTAGATAAGATCGCATTCCTTGAGGAAGTGAATACTAATTTCCACAACCGCAAGAATGTTAACGATGAGTTGTAGAGATGATCCAAAATACATATAAAATCAGGAATTGCCTGCTAAAAGAGATTTTTATACATATATTTATATTTCGATGCACAAGTTTCTACCTATTAGTTAATGTACTTCTATCAACAATCTTATTAAGGGTGATATATATAATGTCGAAAATATCGGATTCTGTACTGATTCTGAACAATGAACATATAGACCGCAATAGCCGCTGTAGATACAATATAAAATGATCCTCTTGGTAATGATGTATTCAAGATATAATAGGTATGGCATTTTTTTACCCTTTCTTGACTGTTATCGATGGTTTAATCCTTCCAGCATCAGTTCCTGCATTCAATTTAACAATTCTAAGCATTTATTATTTACACTTATCGATTGAAATTCCATCACAAGTTCATTCATTGTTTATGAGTGACATTGGCATACAATACATTCTTTTCTTTCCTAGTGATCAAAGATACTGAGATATATTTAAAAAGTTTATGTAGGGTAAATATATTTACTTCTCATATATTTTAGATAGAATCATACATAGTTTATATCAGTATAATAAATAATATCAGAGTTGGATGGAAAAATTGCACACTTTCCAAAAGAAACTGAGATCTCCAAATTTCTAGAAGATATATATACCCTCACCCCTCTACACCGATACATAATATATCTTATTTATACAAGTATAATATATAGCTAATCCTTTTTTAAATGTATGTTTACAAACACATGACTTCAAGCAGGATAATTTAAGTCTTCATCAGTACAGTTTCTCGTTTCTTCGACTTTTAATCTGCTTCATTTACAAAGTCCAAATTAACTTTTTGGAGAAATTATCCTTATTAATTCCTTATAATTATTCTTCTTCCTCAGAAGTATTATTTATTTAAATAAATGTTGACTGATAATTTTATCTTTCTCTTATCTGTAAAGGTTTCTTTAAAATTCTTAATCTTTAAGATAGTTTTAAATGACACCTACTCTATTGGCTATGAATTTATCTAATGGGATTTCAATTTAACCGAGGCCCAGAGGAAGATAATAATTATTTAGTATTTTTATAGATTGATGCTGTTAATCTCATTAAAAATATTAAAGATTCTTTATCATAAAAAGATTACCGTATAAATACACATAAAATGCAAAATCCAGAGCTAACAATAAACGCCTGCAGATAGGACTACTGACATCGAGTCAATATTTGGCATTTGGATATTACACTAGCTAAAGAATAATTTTTCATACGTAAGAGTAATTATTTTACATTTCCTCGAGATATTTTAGTATTATAAGACCCTCATCACTTTGGGAAATTCATATTTATATCAATAAATAGCCCTTGATTATTTTTGGTGTATTTTGTACTTGTTTAACTATTACGAAAACTGTTTCTATCTGAGAGATACTTTGCGACGAAAAATTTTAAGCATCAGAATATAACATTTAATTACCAAACGCAAAATAGTTTTGAATACCTTTTAAAGTTTCGCTTTACTATATAATTTTTCTATGAAGAAATGATTCTTATCATATAGATTTATTATTGAATCTATTTTATGGATTTAAAAGTATATTCTTATTTATATGAAAAAGTCAATTATAAACAGATCTTGCTCACTTAAAGTCCAAATAATGTCTTTTATGTGTTTCTAAATCATCTTCAATGATAACATCTCAAATGAATTTTAGTACATTGAAGTAACTCTTGACAATGATCACATGACTAAAAATACAAAAGCCAAGGAATACGTTTTTGCATCTTATTCCTCCTTACGGAATACGCTTACCTAGTCTTGACTACTCCATCGTGTCTGAAATCTCATCGGAAAGAGAAAGAAAGGGAGAAAGAGTATAAGTATATATAAATAATGTATTTCTATGAAACTTCATAAAACTGATCAATGAACAATTTAATCAAGTACGTTATTTCGATTGATAAAAATTGGTTGCGAATTTCAAATCATTTTTGTGTGTCGAAAAACCTTTTTATCGATTAAATGTATTATTAGACGTAATTTTCGAACAAAAATATGAACAATTAAATCCAATTTTCGTATAATTTGATACAACATTGATAGATATAAATCAAACTAGCAGTGGATGTTTTAGGGACTTCTACGACATCTGTGGCGGAAGGATGAACTGGATAGTCTCCACCTGGACCTCATGCGGGCAAAACAGCCAACTACGTAGAGGTTGTCGTTACTCTACAATTTGTAATCATCATTTGCAAGTACCACTTTACCATTTATTAGATATTAAAATTTGACAATTTCCAATAGAAATGACATCGGTCGTTAATATCACTTCTTTTAGATGCCATTCCTTCTTGCCTGAACTTCTAAATTTACTCGTATTTACAATGTTATATAAGTATCGATTACATTCCGTAATTTTAATTAAAGAGTATGATTCCATAAGTCATCAATATGGTACAGTTTTTACATCCAGAGCTTGTCTATGTCTATGACTGTCTTTTGCAGAGATTCATAAGTTTAACTCATTGCAGTGAGTGCTAATATTCCTTAGATTTCGCTATCATCAAATCAGGAATACTTTATCATACGTATTATTTCATTCTTTTAATATCCCTTAAAAGATCGTACATCTGAAACGTTAAACAATGTAGGATTTTACGTAAACTTCAGGATGATTCATTGCTGAGCCAAATATACAAAAGAATAACCCTGTTTAGTTTTCACATTTTTCAATTGATAAAATATTTTATGATGAAAATAAATTTAAAATAATTCTAGAAAATTTGGGATTAAAGTATATTTTTGGACGAAATTTTCATCTCAAACGATCTGACGTAAGAGTGAAATATGCCATTCTTACCTTATATGTATTTATTTAAATTATTATATAATTTATACTATGATAATTGAAAATTTTATAAATAAATATTTCCCGCTGTATTAAAACACTATATTGAATAAGAGTATGCGAAATGCCGAAATGATATATTAGATGCCTTTATTACCTCTAATTATTTAATTCAAAATGTAACTAATATGCATAAAGTTAATTTCATTTACGTAATCTATGTAATAAAAAGCGTACGGAAAGTCAGAAAATATGTTTACAGTTAATATTTGTTCCTACAGTATATCATGTTTTTTTACAGATCTCGATGAATTAAAGAGAATTCTTTTAACACTAAAAAATCTACGAGGATTTGATTTGAGGATATAAATCGATTTGTTGCAGTAGTAGATCAAAAATAAATCTTGAAGTGTTTTTATCCGAATGAATATACATGGAATGTACATGGTCGAGGAAGGAGAGGCATAACTAGCTGTCTAGCCTCAGAAGGGGAGCGCATCATAAAAAGGGTGCATCCCTTATCCCGAAGTGACCACAACTCGGCCCTCTTTCCTAAGGCTTAGCGGAACCAGAGGAAAGAGGACCCACAAGTAGTTTCATTCTGTATGGCGAGATGTCACTAGTAATCAAGGGAATTCCCACATCCCTTCGAAGAGGATTTGCTAGTACATTAACTCAAAACGTGCCTTAGAATTTATTACGCCACTAATAATACGATGGCGTCATAGAAAAAACTGAGTAAATTTATATCGGTTGCTCCTTAATAATATTGTTGGATCAAAGAAATTATTAAATTATTATAATTAATTTTTTATTTATATTTCTTTTATGAACTATAAATTCACCCGTTCCAATCAAAAGAACTGAATTTGAATGATAGGTTATTTTATCAAAAAATTTAAGAATTGTTTTTTATAATCATCTTCACTTTTACTGGATTTTATCAGTTTTTACGTCTTCCGATTTTCTCAAATTTCAATTGTAGATGTCCCAATAGTAATGAACACAATTATTTTTGTTTACCTTTATTCTTAAATAAAATTCATTATCTAATCGAACCCTTGATCCTCCTTGTAAGCTATCTCCCATTTCTAATGTAAAAACTTCACTGACATAAGAAATGCATATTCAAATTCAAATTATCCTACATAAATATTACTCTAAAAAGTTTATATATATATTTATCGAATTAAATTTTTTATAATCAAAAATAGAATTTACGAAAATATATATGTTGAATTTTTATATCATAATTTTCCTAGAAAAAAAACGCCTGCAGACATAGTTTCAAAACATTTTGCATTGGATCACATTATGGACAATGATTTCTTAATACGAATATTTAAGCGTAAAATATTTCATAGGTTTGGAAAAATTGCTATAGAGTTATTTTCAATAAAAGAATATCTATAAATGAGCGAGTGAACATTTATTGTTTAAATGATAAAAAATAGTAGTAACTTGAGAACATAAAAATAACGTATATGTGTTTTATTTGAAGTTTCAGCACGAGATATTTAGACGAAATTGCAGAACACATAAAGCTGCTTCGTTGAAAGAGTTGATCACTGAGTATCTATACTATTCCCAAGGCATAACCTTACATTCTTCAAGTCGTGTTCCCATTTTTAAAATATTTTCATAAATGCTATCGAATTAATCCTTTCTTTGATTACCTAGCCTTCATTTATGGTGCAAAGTAATCAAACCTTGTGCGTTAATCCGCGGATAGTTAATGTTCTGTACATTGCTTTCAAACGCTTTATTTTAATTGAGAAAGAAAATTTTTGTTTGAATTTGCTAATATTTTCCTTGCGTAAGGTAGCATTGGTAATTTAATTCTGTAATTTTATGGTGAAAGAGTAAAAGGAATGGTTTTCTACAACAAGTTTTTGGTTTTGTTTTTTGATAAAGCTAAAAAGTCTTAACCGATCTTTGGAAATCTATAGAAGAAGGTGGAAAGATAATCAAATGATTTTTTTCGAAATAATAATGTTTTGGCAAATCGTATTCTATCAATTCTTTATCGAAAAATTATCCGCAATCGGATTTTTTAAATACATTTTTATCGACTTAAGATGTATGAAAGTTCCTGATTATAGTTATGCTTAAATCTCCAGGGTATTCTCTGGAAGGAGATGATGAAATAATTTACATAAAAAATCCTTTTAATTTCCCTTAAAATAATTTGGATTTATTTTATTAAGCACTTCATCGGAAAGAACTACGATCCATAAAATTTTAATGCAAAATTTGATAAAAATATTGTAGTAAAGTACGATATTTTGTTGAACCGAGTTAAGACTGAAGATGACTAAGATGGCTTTTAAATCTGTGTTCAATTTCCGGTTACGTATTTTATTTTTCATTCATTATTTTTATTTTTAATTCCTCCAGATAAAACTCGAAAATCGATTAAATTCTTTGTTATAAAATACTCCAAACGCTCAAAAGTCTAAAATTATATTTCTACAGTTTTCCATTTCTACTTAATAAAAAGTATTTTTTTAATGCTGATCTTTAAATTTCGGTTGTTAAATACACACGATAGCGTAATATTGGTCCATTGAATTCGTAATAATAATCAACATCAGGATCACGACGATTCTCCCATCAGAGGTCAACCTGCAACAAGTTCATAGGCAAACAATAAACACGTCGGTAAGTAGGTCTGCAATGGCAGTGGGTGGGCCTCCCCACCAAAGAGGAGATTCTAGGTTCAGCCACCAGAGGTCGCTAATGGGCGCAGGTAATGGGGGGGAAGGGGGCTGTTGCGGCGAGGGGACGCTAGTCAACCGAATAACGAGGTGGCAACTAGGGAATGTTTCTACCATTCCTCGTTAAGAACTAAAAAGTGGGAGTAAAACTTGAAATTTATGACACTGTGGAAGGAGTGGTCAAGCAAAATGCAAAGGTATGGGAAGAGGGGAATTTTTGAAAAGTAGGAGAATAAAGGGTGTGAGGTAAGGAGACTGCCTTAAGATCGAGAGTTCATAGTTAAATTTATACGAAAATATATGATTTATAGGATAGCCATAGATTAGGATGTCCCATTTACTATGATTTAGTTCATAGGTAAACCATCTTACAAACATTCTTATTATTAAATGACTTGTGATGCAGATCAGATCGAGTTCAGTATGCCTGAGAGAAATGCACTAGAAATAATATAAAGTTATTTGAAACAGAGTTAATAGGAATTGGCATATTCATTTCTCTTTTACTTCACAATTATAAAGTCATCATTAGCCATTTTTAATACGATTTAATATGAAGGACTCCTCAAGCATTTTCAAATTCTCTCTACTCTTCTCGTTGTAACATTCATCCACATTACTTAATGATATCTCTATGCTGTAGATCGCTTGACCTTCTTTTTGGTCCCTTCACATCTAATCCCTCGTACGTATATAAAAAAATAATATTATACATTTGGCATCAGAGTACCAATCCAAAGAAGAGAGAATTGTATGTGATGAGTAAACCAAATGAAAATATGTGCTAAAAATAATTAGAATGTTATACGCCAATTTTTGTTGCATTAATTTGAAATGTTCAAAAGAGTACTATTCTCTAAATCAATGAAGAAACCCCAATTCATAAGAATTGCACTAACGAAATTGATCACTTAAGGGTTCTTCAAAAAATAATCATATAGAGCCTTGATTTTTTAAAAAGAAACCACGATCGTCACGGCACTTGCTCCGTTAGTCACCGATCACATTTATATCAAAAGCGTTCGAGAGAAAGAATCAAAGCCTTGTCTTGAAAAAAATAGATTTTGGAAATGAAGCTTTTATAGAAAATGTTATATAAATTGATAAAGGTAAAAATTACTAGAAAAAGTTTTATATCGCTAAAAGTTACTTTCAGCAGTTTGTACGCAGATACTATTAGGAGTTTTCAAAGCTTACAAATTCTTACCACTTTCTATTTACTACTTTATTTCGAGTATGGCTGAATAGCTTTAGGTTTACATCAAAGCCTTATATTGATTTAATATCCGTGAAAAACTTTAAAATGGGATGGAGTTTACAACAAAAATTATCGTTCTTTGTAGTGTTAAGTTTTGGTTAAAATTACTTAGGATATTACTATTCAAATAAAGTTGTGACTATAATATTTTTTCAGAGAGTATCAATTATTCATTTAAGTTGGATTTAATGTATTGCACCTCATTTTATGAAACTCTTCGTTTCGTAAACTCAGAAACAAGAAGAGGGAAAAAACTTAGCATAAAAATAGGGTGGTAAAGTTTTAATTAATAATGCATCTAATCTCTCCATTTTAGATAATCATAAGAACGCTTGGTGAAACAATTGAAAACATTTTCAAAAAGAATACGATAGAAATTAATTTTTGAAATTCATAAAATTGGAACAAAAATTTATTATATGTTCAGATAAATATGTTAATGCAATACGTTGCAGAAAGTACTTAGCATCAATTACAAAAAAGAAATCAATATTTCGTACCTTGTGCTTGGCATCAGAAAGATTTAATTGTATTTCTTTTCAATGAGTTGCTGACAACTTCAAATTACTGTTTCACATTAAGGTTTATGAATATACTGGTGTTTCGAAACCAAGGTTTGGCTTTCCAGATATATACATGAAAGTTCCTGGTGAGTTCTACATTTTAAACTTCTTTATACATAAAATGAAAATGTACTAGCTTAAACTCCCTTATTGTCAATTACTAAGTTTCTCATATTTATATACAATATATTTTGCATATTAGCTCAAGTTTGACTATAAGTTCAACAGCATAACATAAGGGGAAACATTATATTCCGAAATTTGAAACAACGGATTATCTTACGTTTTCACTCTACAATTCCAACCTAAGCTAATGAAGTAAGCAGATTATATTCAATAAACTTTCTGTAGTAAAAAAAAACTTCCTTTTAGCTTTTTCATCTTTATTTCATATTATAGTATATTTAGCCTATTTTCAAGGCTTTTCAAATTTTTTTTTCACGATCTACTTTAACTTTTTTATATATAGAGCGCTCTATATTGAAGGATAAACAATTTTTTAAGCCTACTGAGACTTATTTATGATTATACACTTTAAATGAATTTTTTCTAGCAATTTGATTCTTGTAAATTTTAAATTATTTCATATGCAAACTTATGCTAAATTCTTTTCTTTCGAAAAGTTCATTTTAATATTTACCTTCTTTCTTAATAATTAGGATACTAAATTTTAAAGAGATCAATTCATAGCTTTTATAATATATTTTTTGGGATTTAATGAAATTTTATGATTCATTTGAAAAAGAAATTGTTTATAATATTTAATTTAATTTTTGTAATAATTATAGACAACCGGAAATATATCGGCCGTGGATTAAAATGTGAATAAATTATCACTGTGAATGAGTAAAGGTCTTAAAAATATGGAAGCGCATTTCTTAAAATAATAACTTATTTCTCATCCTTTTAGCCTTATACAAAACATTTCTTTCCCAGTATAGTTAAAGGTTAGGGATTTATTTTAACTTATACATTGAAGGTTTAACTGAATGAAAATAAAAGATTGCTGATTGTTACTTTACAAAATGAATTTGGAAGAAATTTTGTTGTACGAATTTTGCTAAAGTATATTTATTTTAATTAAGTTATGTGGAGTTTTTTTGTGTTTGATCTACGAGTCAAGTTACGATTTATTCTGGTATGAAGACTCGTAAAAATATAATTATAAATGAGTATTTACAATTTGACTAAATTATTTACATCATTTTTGGTATTTTTTACTATCGCCCTTTCTCATAGTGTATCGATTTATTAAATTTAATGCTTTTTGCTTCAAATGTTTTTTCTAAGTATATAATTATATACATGTATGAATATGTAATAATATGTCAATAAAGGATACAAGTTTTCTATTGTGTTAAAATAAATTTCTCGTCATAAGGAAAACATAGCTATCTAGGAATTAATTTAACCATATTATAAATTGAGTAAACCAGTCTTCACCATTGCATTGATTCGCATTTGCTGCTCCAATTCATTCTAGGTCAAACCTTCGAACCAGTCTAAACATGGCAAACTTCAAGCAACTGCTCCGTTTTGATTGCACCAACTTTTAATTTCTATAATGATCAAAGTTTCAGACTTGCCTCATACTTATGAATGTTCTTATTTACGTGTTTTCTTCCAAGTATCTATACATGTAAGTCAATTGTAAGAAAATTTTACTAACGTCTCTTCTTATAATATATAATAAATACATAATTTTTTGGAAAAACAAAAGTTATAAAACAAACTAAAGACACTAAAAATTAACATTAGTTAGTTAGAAAGAATCATTTTTTGCTCCAGTGTTGATAAGTTAAAATATGTAATTATCCTATAGAATTATTTCAGCCTTTAAAATTTTATTTCTAGGAGAGTTTAGGGCGAGAGACAAATTTATTAAATTTCAGCTAATTCTTGATATAAATTTTAACGAATAATTAGCAGAAAAATTTATTTTTAATTATCTAAAAATCTTTGTTGAAACTTCTTTTCCTTATATTAGGCTTTGAAACCAAAAAATGTATATATTATTATTTATTAACAGTAAAAATTATTTTTTCAATTCAGGTAATTAAGATTATAATGGAAATGAAATATAAAGGTAAATAAAATTTTCATTTATCATCCAAAACTTCAATGTATAAACTAAATATGGTTGTTAATAGACATTTTTAATATAATGGAAATAATTTAATATATTTTTTATATATTAAATTAATTTTTTTTTAATTAATCATAAATATTCAAGATACTTTTTGGGCTTTGGGCATTAAATGAACAGGTGTGTTTTCGTATATAAATAAAATAATACTACTTAGTTTGGAGTAAATTGAAAAGCATGATAATATATGAGCATGTCCCGGATATCGATTTGAATACGGAATCCCTTTCCATCTCCACAATATGGCCGTAAAGATGTATCACTCTGCAACTCCCTGATTTTTCCTGCCTAATCACGACGTGCCTCCAATTTCTCTTCAGATCTGATTTCGCATCTACGAATTGCGTTCCGTGGAAGCAACCGTCGCAGGGAATATTCAAACCTAGGAGAAGCTCTCATCATTTGCATAGGTAGGAAACGTCGTCTCCTGGAAACCCTCCCCCGACACACCCCCACCCCCGCGAAAGGGAGGAACCTTGAACAGTTTGAAACCCAATGCACTTGTGAGCACGACCGGAAACATTCGCAGGCAATCATGCCATGCTCCTCGGAAAAACTTCTGACGTCACCGCCTCCATTTCTGAAGCAACCTGACACACCCAGGCAATGAACGGCATACAGTTTCCCTTCCCAAACCTTTTCATTCCTCTTTTCTCACCTAAAACTCTTACGGTCCAAACCCTAGCCCTTGCGGAACTCCCAACCTCCCCCCGGAAAAGTAATGACTTCCTTATTCGGAAAAGGGACCCCTTCTCCGCAACTTTCCCGGCAATCCTTATTCCCTTTCCAGAACTCCTAGATCCATCTTCCTTCGCCCCCTCCTCCACACTCACAAAGGGAGAAAACCCGGCGGAGCCATAATTCTCAAAGTCGACGATGATTGGTCGCCTTCCTTGTTGCCTCCTCAAATGAAACGCCTCCGAGACGGCAGGGAATTATCGCAGGAATCCTTTCCCCCGCCTACGCACCCCTCTTAACATCCCCTTGCTTCTTCACCAACCCCCTCTTTTCCCTTACTATTTTCAGCCCTTCTTTGCCGCATCCTTTTCCCGCTCCCGTTGGATGCAAACGCAGAAGTTTGCTCCAAAAGGTCTCGGCAGTGTTCGGTCGCCGTTAAATACACTGACAAATGCGACAAGTCGACCACGGAAGCACAGACCCCTCTCCGTCTTCCTCCGAAAGGGGGAGGACAGGAGGCGCTGCGAAAACGGAAAAGTTCGCTCCTCGAGTTGACCGTCTTATTTCGCAGAGCTTGTTAGGAAAATGTGACGCATTTGGGTCGAGGGAATTTTGCGGGCGATATTAATGTCATCGAAGAGGGGGGTTATTAATAAGGGGACACACTCCATTATACTCGTTAGGGGGTGATTTTGATTAAATTTGACGAAGCCTGATTAAAATTCCCACGGAATCACCTGAATTAATAATATATTCTTCATTTGACGCTCTTCCTATACCTCCAAAAAAATCGATTTTTAAGTTCTTTAACCAATGATCGGTATTACCTGTAGGATAAAAAGCGGTTAAAAAAAAGAAATGTTTATTCGAAAAAAGTTCATTGTTTTCAATCGAGGAAAATTATGAATTTCGATGCAGATAATCTTATATAAAATTTCATGTTAAAGCAGTCATTTCCTGATGGAATTATTTCATAATTACGACCTACGATTACAAAGAAAGAAAATTATTTTATTTGAAAACCGGAAGAGAGGTTAAACGTTTTCAAGGAATAGTATTACAGGTCCATTACCCATTCATCACATTCTAATGTTCCAAAGTAAATTTAATCAATTTGTTTTA
This sequence comes from Pantala flavescens, assembly GCA_020796165.1. Taxonomy (NCBI): domain Eukaryota; kingdom Metazoa; phylum Arthropoda; class Insecta; order Odonata; family Libellulidae; genus Pantala; species Pantala flavescens. The sequence goes on along the minus strand of CM036884.1, from coordinate 31,114,720 downwards.
TCATCCTTTACTTTTATCTTTTCTACGTATATTTTATATTTTTATATTTTATTCATATACATATAAAGTTACATCCACCTCGCGATTTTAATTTAAAGGTATACGAAGCTTTTTCAATGCTTTAAATGCATCCCTCATTCACCCATCAGAAGTATATTTTTGGTCTAAGGGATATGCATTCACACGAACAAAATTATATTATTAGTTGGAGCATTACGAGTGCATCGATACATTTATTATAATTCTATATATATTCTTTAGTCCATTGACGTGTTTCAAAATACCTTATCGATAGAAGATTATCACATACTTACGTCAAACGAGTGCGAAATTTGAGTATCTATTTGAGTGCAATAGAAACGGGTTAGGTTTCGAAAAGCCATCAATGGGCGGATTGAGGCGGACTCTCTGACCACTTGTCTCCAACATTAATGCCCCCTCTTGAGGGATACGGGAATGCTGCATTTTCCAAAACTTTGAAGAAAAACTCAGAAATCGATTTGGGAGTAAAATGATCAATGATTAAAATAAATCTGAGTTAATTCAGAAGATAAAATTAAGCTCTGCGATAAATATACCACATAAATATAACTCTCATTTCAATAGTATGAAATTCCATTAAATCTGTATCTCCTGCTGATAAGAGCAGAGATTGTTAATTTAACTCTTTTAAATGAAGAAATAATCGAAATACTTTTATAAAACTATATTTTATCAATTTTCAACATTAAATATGATAATAAATAAAGTCATCGTAAATAATTTTCCTTGTTTTTTGGATCTCACTTAGAAAACTAGATAAAGTAAAACAAACGTTCAAGATAAAGATACCGAGAATTGTATTTCAAATCATAGAAATTATTTAACAAATTGAGCGTATAAATTAAGATTTAGAATTTATTTAAAATTGATATATTTATATTTAGTGACATAATTAGATACATTTTGTGTAGTCAAGTGTGTACCAATTACTTAATAAGCAATCTTAATAACTATCTATTAATATATTTAACGATCCTTAGTATTTTTTCTCATTTCTAGAATGAAATGCAAATTTTCTTCGTCTTCTTGATTGGACTAATTGCTAAATGTGAATTAATAAAATAAGCAATTTAAATTTCTCCACTCTTAAAATTCTCTCAAATATTAACATCCATAGAATTTGATTTATATTAATTCTTATTCTTAACTCTTATTAATTATATTAAATAGGCAAATGTCTCGAATAACCCCGAATGAAGTTCATATTTAATCAAAATATATTTCGATATGAATAGGGAACAATATTATAAATGAAAAATACTTTTGCAAGCAGAAAAAAATGCTACAATAAATGTTGAACAGAATTTCATAACTCCTCAACAGGCTTTACTCAAATTACGACGAGTTAAAAGGTAGCTACGATATATAGACAAATTTCGTAGCTAAATATGCTTCAAAAAAAAGGAATTGCAATAAAATGAAAAAGTAAAACCTTTAAAACCTTTTTCAAAATTATTATGTATTTTAAACAACATTTTATACTTTATATTTCTTTATTATTTATTAAAATTTATTTACTCGAAAAGAAAGAGTGGATGAAAAATTTTTAAAACATTTCCCATAAATATTTGTACTTAATAAATTAAGAATACTTTATAACTTAAATATATGATAAATATTTTATAAAAAATATGTAAATTCAACAGTTTTGAAATTTTTGTAGTATTTTTTTTTCGTCTATCTCCTTTCCGCAAAGTTAAGCTTGCCCGTAGCAGATTTAAATATGTAATTTATTTAGTAATAATAAATTTTCATTCATTATTTGAGAAATTAGATATTTTCCAAATACATAAAAATTGACAAATTTCAAGGTGGCTGAAAAGGAATGGAATATATTATAAGTAAATATATAGCTATTTAAATATAAATATTGATTAAATTTAAATATAATTTAATGTCATTATTTAATCTTAACGAATAAAACTCTTTGAGATATTTTATACCAAAATAAAAGGATTACTTTACTGAATCAAAAATTATTTTCCTCGCTTGAATTACTTCAAATACGAGAAATATTCGCGTTGCTTTGAAAATTACAAGGAATCAGCCAGAACTTATTGCGATTCTTTAAGATAATGATTTTCGGAAATCTCAGTTCGGAGAAGGTATTTAATCAACTTGGAATCCGAATTCGTGTGAATTAAACCCGATAAAATCTAAGAGAAACGACGCTTGAATGCAGCTGAATTCCTCCATTTGGAGTGCAACCGCGGGAAGACAAGTCTCTGAGCGGAAAAATGCCCGCATAGGGAATGAGGGCGGAAAATTCTGGAGCCGAGGAAGTGACGTCACAGGAGGTAAGAGATGAAGGCAAATAGATAAGAGACGAGTCCAAATTTTCCAAGAAGAGCACACGCTTCAACAACCTTCTGAGGGAAGATGCAATTCCGTTACTGAGAACGAGTTCTACAGATATGTTCCCTCTCTAAAAGACGTTATCGAACGCCCGCAATCTCTTAAGAGACGTCATCTTCAATCGGCTCTGAAAGAAGGGTTTAGAAAGACGTATCTTCAAAGTTGTGTTCTGCTTCCACGACCTCTCATATTGACACACCCATTTCCTTCGCTCCACCTACTTCCTTCCAATCCTTGCCAATCTCATCCACAATCCCCTAACCAATGCTCGTTCAAGTCGAATTCCTTATCCTCAAATACAATCTCTTGATGTGCTAAACAGCGAAGGGTTGCGAAGCTTTTGGATGGCAAACTAAACAAGGATACAGCCGTCTTAAAAGACCCGGATTCTCGGAGGCTCGTTCGTTAAACATGTATTGCCTTCCTCTCTCAACCTTCAGATACGGAATCAAAGAGTGCTTTTGCAGTTTGAAAAATCATCTCGATACGAGAATTTTAAAATTAGAACTTCCAGTTGCTCAAAGCCCCTATCCCTTTATGCCCAATGCAAATATTATAGAGATTGAAACCATCCGAAGGGAAATAGTTGCGTTGATATAGAGGTGTTTGGAATACGTTCGTTTTTTAAATTGAAATTTTTCCACTCATTTCATTTCCTTAGTAAATATTTATGATTCTCATTGTCAAATAATCTATGTATTGTAACTGTTACACATAACATTGTACAATTGCAAGTCTTCTGATCGAATATCGAACATTTCGTACATTTCTTAGTCTTAAATTTGATTACACACACATCCACGTGAAGACGTAGGAATTCGCCCTTGGCTGAAGGTAAGGGGAGGGGAAGACTGAAAATCATTATTCAATCATTCCTTTTACCAATTAATATGCTATAAGTTTAAGTATTGAGGTACATTTCTTAACGCCACTGTAATCAAATTCGCTTTCCAGAGCTAATCTGCTGTAGAAATATGCTCCCGTTAAGTACGACATTCCTTCACCGTCGGATCTACTCGTCAAAGGGGAGCGCAAAGAGATACGACAATTTGCAGGCATTTTCCGATGGAAGAAGCACCTACTTTACTCGGTGCTTATGAAATATAATTCCCACGACCGCCCTCTTCGGAGGAAGACAAAACCCTCATTTTACGAAGCTGAGAATCCCCTCGGAATATATATGCTAAACTTCCTTTATAAACCACAGAGGCATCCCTCCTCCTTTATCTAATTCCCTCCGCCCCTTTAATTCCATCCAACTCTTCCCAAACCCTTACTTATCCATCCTTTTCTCTTAAACTCCCAAAACCAACAGCCCGCCCACTTTTCGAGTCCTCCTTATCTTTCATATTCACGGCAGCCATGGAAGCATCCCCTCCAAGCACCCTCCAATAATTGAAACACGCCGCCCCCCGAGATTAGAATCTGTTCATTTTACCCGGAGGAAGATGGAAGAGTTGCTGATGAGGAAAGCGGAATAAAGGAGGACGTGGGAGGGAATCCGAATTTGTTCTAACTTTGGATCCGATATCACATCGGTGCCCAAAGGCACGTGTAACCTTTTCAGCGATCAAATTTTCGGATCAATTGGAAAAGATCGAATGCGCTTGAGTACCAATCGAGTATCGATAACAAGGAGGAGTGTAATTGGGGTTTGGAATCGAAGATCTTTCAAAATTCCCGATAAAGCAGAGATTACTTAGAAAACCGATCTTGAGAAGGTAAAAGGCATGTTCAGATTATATGAATCAATAAAGAAAGTCTTGTTATAACTGGGTATCAACACTTAGCAATAGCAATATGACTCTTAGTAGAATTTAATAAATAGGTTTCTCATGAATCGAAGAACTAGAACAAAAATTTCTAAGGAAAAGGAATACCATTAATTAGATAAAAAGGGAAACAAGATTATAAAGATAAAATTTTCCAATTCAAAATCAATTAATATTTATAGATTGACTATTTCCATCTCTTAGTTTCAAATGATGTTTATAATAGTTAATTGATGAAATTAATACGCCAGTTAGAACTTAATAAATGAGGATGAACGTACCACTCCATTCATAGCTTTATAATATACACAGTATTTACCTCAATTATAAAAGTTTTTGATTTAATAGCTTAAATTTTCTTTTTTAAATGGCTTAATTTTTTATTTTACACTTAAAATGTATTTTTAATAGTTTACAGTTAATAAGATGTCATGAAAAAAATAAAATAGATATTAGATCATTAGAATGAATTAATAATAATACTTATAATCCTGTTAATAGATGAAATACGTTAGAAAATAACGTATTTTGACGAAGAGACCCAAAAAAGGATACTAAATTAATCGGAATCGATCAACTGCTTACTATTAATTCACAAATATTCCGATCACACGTTGAGATTAGGGAGTAACTTGATTCTAATTCATAATTTCCAGTCACTTATATCCATTTTCGTGATATATCTCTTATCTTTGATACTTCTCGCCTTTTATCCAAAGCTGTTTTCTGCAAAAAAACAAATAGTCGTCAGATAAACTCTAAATGTACCTCTAACTCTTACCTATTAAAATCAGCAAGATATAAAATTTATAGATTTACTACAAGTTGTTGATCAACCTTTGTGTATCATAAACTCATAAATTATAAAGATAAAGTGATCATACCAAAAAATTAGTTCATATAATTAAAAAAAATAATATCAGTAGAAGATGAAACCAGATTTACATATAACATATACATACATTTACATATAACATGTATATATTAAAAATTAGACAGAAATGCGAAAAAATTAATTAGATACTCAAAGAGAGTAAACCTCGCTTCAAAATATAACTCTATGATTTTATACATCCTGATATCCTAATATATTTCAAAATATTGTTCTTAAAACTGATATTACCATTTATAGAAACGCTCGAAATAAACAAATGTGGGAATCATTCATAGGTAAGTGGAGTACACATTAAAACATTGCTGTTAAAAGTATTGTGATATTCATATGACGAACTTTCATCAAAAACATTATTTACAGTAATAAACATTAAAAAACTAAATTTTCTTATCTTAGATACTGAAATACGTAATTTTCTTAGCTTTCGATTTCTCTATAGATGCTTTAGCTCAAGGAGGAAGAGGAGCCACCTGAGCTGTAAGTGAACTTTCCCTCTACGATTTTTACTGGCATCTTGTGATATATTTACCAGGGCCAAAGCTTTCACCACCATCATTTATATTTCTCAATTTACATTCTTTGGGGAGTACAGGTTGTCACTCAACCGGAGGAGAGAGGGCACGAGATTAATTTCGCAAAACTTCCTCGTGAAGAGTAGCTCATTCATTCACCTACGGGTCGGAAACAAATCTGGTCCCATGATGAGACCCTGAGGCGCACGCCCACCTGCTTTGCCACTTGAAGACATCGACCACCGGAGGAAGGAGATCCATCAACGCGGCGGGGTACGCATCCAGAGAGTCTGTGACACAGCGTAAGAGAAAGAGTTTTTGAGAGAGATGAAGAGGAGGGAAAAGCGACTTTGAGAGAAGGCCGGAAGAGAGCGGAGAGTGGTAAAGGCCCCCCGCACTCACTTTGGAATCGTAATTACATCTCGGAGAGTTGACGTCCTCAGCTTCAGCCAATCGGGAGCTTTCCATTTTCCCTCCTCCAGAATCCTCTTCTCTACTTCCTTTGCTTCGTTCTTCCCTTTCGCACTCTTCAAACCCCACCCCCGCATCACTTCTTTCCATCTTCGGCCATCTCTTCAGTGCCACCTTGCGACCTCTTCATGAAGCTCACCCGTCTTCCTCCTCATCTAATCAATTACATCCCGTGGAGCGATTTCTCTTCCCCGACTCATGCATAACTGCCGCGACAAGATCCTGGAATCGCTCCATACCGCAGCTATTTTTCTACATTCGGCATTCCTGTCTTTTAGAGCAGCGAAATTTCTCTGGCAGCCAATTCCTTCCCTCTTCCGACTCTTTGCCATCTTCGAAAGCCATCCACTCGCAACTTGGAAACCCTCGCATACTTCAGCGTCAAACAGATTTCCTCTTCTCTCCAATTAGTTATTTCTTCGATTCCCTTCATCTCCTCCTCATCCCTTTTAATCCCATTCTCTTCCCTCACATTGACTGGCACATCCCGGATCTACAAGTACTATCCAATTAATAATGATTTGCATACATCATTTTCAAGAGAACTTCTCATTACAATTTGCTAACCAATCGGAATTATTGACTCGGGCACTAAATTTAATTTATGCAGATATAACATGAGGCATTGAATTTCTAATACATCGTAATTTATACGAAAAAATATTTATGCTTGATAAATTAAAACTTGTCGTAGCTTTAGAAATCTTTTTGAGCTAAATTGAATCATTGAAACCTTCTGAAAATAATTATGATAAAGAAGGAAGGTAAAAGCTTTTATATATTTCAGCATTTCCTAAAATATTAATACAATTCAGTTTTATAGGTAATTCATAAGCTAAGTTTTCTTACGTTACCTCAGTGCTGCATAGGGAAGTTTTTATGATTTAAGAAACAGGAATTCAACAATTATCAGAATGAATTTTCTTTCCGAGAATAAAACACCTGAGAAAATCTTATTAAATTAACATATTAATTGCAAAAATATGCAAGAAACGTGAAAATGTTCTTTTAAATTTTAATCAATCCATCAGAGGGTGCAATAAATGTTTTGTGTGTTGCATAAAAAGTAAATAATAACAATTTTTTGCATATCTGAAGAAACAGACCTCAAACAAAAACATGGAGATGGAGATCAGCATTTTTAACTATAATTTATGTATAATTTTACGGTTTATCATATATTAATGTCAAGTACGCTTAACAAAAGTCTATATGCTGGTTATTAATGCTTTGATTATCTGAGTTATATTTTCATAGGTGAAGAATATAAGAGTTCTAATGAATCTCTCTACCAAAAGGAAAGCATTTTGAAGGAGGGTTCAAATTTTTTATCTAACAATTTAAATTCAAAATTTAAGATAAAAGTATTAAAAAAAAGATGTTTTACCAATTTCATTTATTTATAATTGTAATTTAAAATGTAAAATTTAATACCTAATTTATTCTACCCTTATTAAGCGTGATTTATTTAAATATTATATTGTAACAAAACTAATTATTGAAATATTATAGAATAATGAAATATTATAGAATAAAAACGAATAAGAATTGACGCCTGTATATCAAATGTTAATTTGGTACTCCTTAAAAATATGTATATAGCATTAAATACGTTATCTAAAGACAGCTACGAGTAATACAATCGTTTTTCATCACGTACGTAAGTTATATTTCAGCAAAAACGTGATAAACTATTAAAAACGAGTCTGGCTAATGTATGTGGTCAGCACTTAATTGAGCATTCAAACCGCGTTATTTCCATCCGCTGCCTAAAAACATGTTGTTGAGGTCGCTGTCCAACGAATAAAAATGAATCTTTTCCTTCCCATGCCCCTCGCATATTTATAGTCCATTCCAACTCCCTAATGTACCGGTCATTTCTCATCCCCTCAACCGCTGCCCCCTAAATAAAAGCTATGTACACCCGGAAACATTACAGCGTCATTTAAATTGGTGAAACATTTAGCTTTATTGCCTTTTCTTAGAAATATTCAAGTGGTTACTTAAGTTATTATTTGTATAAAAACTATATTTACACATGCTAAAATTCGACTATTTATTATGAAGGCCATTTTAATTTTTAGTATAGGGAGTTTTTTATATTATGATTTGAATAATTCGTATAACGATATAAACGATAAATTTCACATGAAGTGCCGCTGAATAATTTATTTAAAATAATCAAGAAGAATAATGTTAGCCTATTTTTTTAACCCTCGCATGATCAAAACTGGCTTTGAAATGCGTTACCTACAGTCAGTGAATGTTTATAAATACACTTTAGTGTTGTGTACATTTTTCCTTCACAATATTATTGTTGACAACAGTTTTTCGCTGGTGATATATAATTCGACGATCATTAAAATGAAATTGTATAATCTCTGAAACTTAATTTCCATTGTCCAGGTTCGAATCCCGGTTTAGGCCAAATTGTTCGGTTTTTATCAATTACTTTAAATTCTTTAACATGCGATGATGAATTAAAAAAGGACTAGAAAATGCGGAAAAAAGACAGCTTGATCTGTTCCTTGTGGATTCAGTAAAATAGACAGTCATAGAAATGTTAAAGGCTCTTGGTGGGAAACAATAAGAAAGAAGAAAAATAATTGGCTCGATCATACTTAATACTATTCTTGTGATTATTGAGTTGAAGAATTAAAGAATCAACCAAGAATCTGGAATTCTTTGGAAGATTTAGAGGAGATTTTTAAAAATACTGTGAAAGTTGATATGACTCTAAATTCTAAGGATCATTAAATAAACAATGATGATATAAATAAGAATAAACTAGAAAACACAAATTTAGTGATAATAGGTATGATTAAGTAAATATAACATACTTAAATCCTAAAACAAGCCTACCTAAAATCCAAGTTCCTAAAATTACAATAATACTAGGTACTAAAGTACATTAAAATATGATAAATAGTAGATAAGCGTTGAAAAAATGGAATTAATGACTGTTTAAGAACGATTCATGCATCAATGATAAACAGCCAATGTATATGGTATTTAAACACAGTAATGGATATGAGTAACGTTTTCTATTGGAATTTTTTGTAAGATTGTAATTTTTTGCCTGTTAGGAGACCTCTTAATTTAATTTTTTCAAATTGATATTTGTGATAATTGATTTGTGAAAGGTACATTTTTTTTAAACATTGGATCACTTTCAAACGAAGGGTTCCCATAAATTTCTCTTAAATAAATTACTTACATACACCGATTATTTATGCTATAGTATATATACATATCCTATAAATGGATTTGTTTAAATTAAATTAATTGATGGCCATTCTGAAGCTATAAGAATTTTATGAGAGTAATCGCCTCTTACTTAACAATTCAACACATGCTGTTGACATTCATTTTCTCTATCCAAATTCTACAACTTTGATCATTCACATCCACTCTTAAATGTAAATTATTCTTAACCTTTGCCTTAGCAAGATGACCACGGAGAAATGGTTTGAATCATCCCCAACGCATCTGCTGCAAAACCAGTTTCCTCCACAGTGTGCATCTTTCGGAAAACTACGCTAAGGTATGCATCGGGATTGCGGCACAAAAGATATGCAGAAAGGAAAGACCCCTTCACAACAAACCTTCCTCCAAACAACACCTCTTTCCCTGGCCCTTCCACGTGGCAGTTTCTTACACCCGGCCCAAGCCATTACGCTCCCTTCCCCTCTTTATCCCTCCCTATCCCATCACCCTTTTCCAAACTCTTCTACAACACCCAGCAGACTTACCCGACTTCTTGAGACGGCCATTTTGTAGCACTCGTTCCATGCGGTAACGGCTTCCAAAATGGCCGCCGGAGAAAGAGGTAGGAAAGTGAGCCGTTGGAGATGAGCGGAAATGAGAATTGGAATGGAAAGCTGAGGAGAAAATTAGCCGAGGAAAGGTAGAGATGGTAAGAGAAAGTCATCATCCTCTCTTTCTAACTAAACAACTGCCGTTGCTATTGCGTTGAAGGGATCCGGTTCCCAAGTTGAGGTGAGAAGCGGTTGAGGTGCGAAAGGAAACTGCAAAGTGAAGGATGTGTGAGAGAGGTTATTAGAGATCATACGTTGAGAAATTTTGCGGAAAGAAAATGTAGGGCAATGATATGACTGGTTTGCAAACAAAGGTACCACTGAATGAAGTACAAAAGATACATCCCGAACAAAGTGTGTGCGAATGTGAAATCAGTCGCACCTAATTTAGAACTTTTTCTTGATAAAATACCATATTTTAATTTTAAATTAGATAAATAATAACAAATGTAATATATTTACATCTTATGTTCACAATACTAGGCTATCAATCTTCTAATATCATTTAGCAATAAAAAATATATTAATTGATACTAAATTTCCATTTACATCGTTAAAATTGAGACATTCTTAAAAAAAAACCAAATCATCTTTACATTTTTATTCAATTAGGAATCCTAAAAAGACAAAAATTTTGTATAAGTATATTAGGTTAAAATTTAACATTTAACATGCATGAATGAAATTATAAATCGAGCTTCGATGTTCTAAACAGGATAATAATGCAGTATTAGGATACACTTTTGAACAGCACTTTAATTTGCTGCGCTGTCTTAAATTTGTCAATATCTAAAAAATAGAAATACTTATTATAAACTTAAAAATCTAAATCGAAATAGATATATTGTACCCAGATTAACCGATGGCCTGTAAATAATATTTAAATATCACTCCAATAAAGGACATTATAAAATAATACATAAAAATTCATTTACTACAACAAATAAATATTTACTGTCATTCTGTTACACGGTTATACTGTAAGTGGTAAAATAGTGGGTATATTACACGTAAGGATTAAAGAATAGAGAAAACTTGTGAGAATAATTTGTTAAAGGGCAGTATCTGATAGAGTGTAACTTGGACAGCTTGGCTTTAGGCCAAATTCACACCTCTCGGAGGAGTGTTTACAAGGGAGAGGAAGGAAGACCGGGAGTTAATGAAGCGATGCTGGAACCAGAGTAAGATGGATGGAAGGCCACCCCAAGATCACCCATATGCTCCTATGAAAATAGTTTATCAATCCGTCAAGAACTGTCATAATTTCGTCAACATATGTGTCTTAAATGATGGAAAATAATACTAATTAATAATAATGATACTTAATCATTAAATATCATATATCATTACATATAGGCAATTTAATTAACATGCATTAATAATATAGGAATATGTTTTCCATCTTTTCATTACAATAAATCATAGAATTAAAAAAACCTAATGTTAGTCTCCAACTACCATAACATATCTACCATTCAAAGTCTTGGGGCACTTATTGCATTTTAAATCGAATTTTCTTAATTCTTTGCAATTATATAATATAAAAATATCCATGCACTATACGCTCACTTAAATAATTAATCTCCTTGAGATTTTCTTATGTTGGTTTAGTTGAAGTTCATATACTTTTATCTATTCTCAAATTTTACCATACTCATAACAATTATTTAAATTCGGATATAAAAAAATAATTCCTAAAACGATTTTCAAAAATCTCATCTCTATAGTGGTATAACCTACAATTTTTAGCAATAATAATACGTTAATATGAAAATATGACAATCAGTATGATAGACAAAAGAGATGTACTACATATACATGTTCATCTACAATATAATATCCCAAAGAAAATAGGAATTCGAGAATATTCTCTTTTAATTCATCATATCAAAACAACTTCTACGCCTAATATTAGCGAAATATATCCTACAATTTCCTTAAGTAAAGAAATCATGCATTACTTTTGTATTTTTTATAGAAACCTGAATTTTTTTCATTCACATTTAAAATTTTTCAACTGGTTTTTTAATTGAGATATTTCATTATCATTTCCAATTGAGAAAATCAAATTAAAGTTTTTGCAAGTTTTATGTTCCTTATAAAAGTTATCTATTATGTCAACATTCGCGCTTCTATTTTAGATAAAGATTTTCGAATTCAATAGCATATATGTCCCTTTATCGAAATCACGCAAGATGCAATAAAAAAGATCTCTCCATATATTAAACCCTCTTTTTGTTATATCAATATTGCTAAGTCATCGTAATTTGTTGCTTTGTTAGTACACATAATTATCTAGTCTCTTGTCTCTTTGAAAATAACCCGTTTAGAGGCAAAATCGAACTTTACCATCCCAAACAATCAACACCTCCGATAAAAGGCACCCAATTTAGTTCGGGACTCATTCTTTGCATCCACACTTTCCAATGACTCCCGAATAGGTTCCGATGTTGACGATAAAAAAATATAATTGTTCCAGACAAAACGACATTCCGGTTGCAAATTGACTTCGGGTCCGATAGGCCCAATTAAGGAGGAGGTAAAAATCTCTTGAATTCTCCATCAAACTGTAGGACGTTTTCCCAACTTTTGCCATCTCCATTTCCTATTTTCTGCGCTATCTCAGGGCTCTTTGTTTTCCCTCCCCCAGGCGAGCGCACTTTTTCTCGGAGTAGGCGGTGGAAGGAGATGAAGGAAACGTGTATTTGGAGGAGTGAGGGGGGATCGGATGTGGAGGGAGGCCCACGAAAACTTTCCTCCATTCGTCCTGAGCCTTCTGCCGATCCCCCAAACTCCTCCCACCATTAGAAATGGCGAGGGGTTTCGCGAAAGAGGAATTCGTCTCTCGCGAGAGATTTTTTAAAAATCCCCGCAATTGCCCGAGGAGAGCGATGGTCCGAAACGCGGCTATCCATCGCGATGTCCGCATCCGCAGACTGACCCCTCCTCCGCCACGGACGCACCCTTAGATGGCCGCGCGGCCCAAGGAGCGGCTAGGCTACCGCGCGACGGCTTCCCAGCAGACGGCGGAGGATGCTGGGAGGGGGATCTCAGAAGTGCGGGACCCCGGGATTGGTTAAAGGCAACGGTGACGTCAGACTTACAACTTGAGCCCTTCCCTACCCCTCCTTTTCTTTCCCACCCCTATACCTGCCACCCACACCATCTCTTTCCTTTTTACCGGAGACACGGCCCCGAAGGGCTCCCGGTAGCAGAAGACGGAGAAAAGAAAGGTGCTTGGAAAGAGTGGATGGACTTCCCAAACAAGGGAGGAAAAAAAGGAACGTGTTCCCCTGGAAACGACGCCGGAATTCTTAAACTTCCGCCAACATCCCGAACCCAGGAATTCCACTCGTAACCGCTCCCTTATCTTTTCAGAAAGCCGAAATCCTGCAACGAATAGCAATTTGGTGCTTTCTCTCGGGAGAATGTGAAGAGGAACTCGTTTTCGAACCCTCTTATCCACAAAAACACATTTGGACCTTTTCCTTAGCTTCAAAAGAGGGGAAGAAAAGGCGATACGGAAGCCCTGAGGGATGAAGGGTTTTCGGAGTGGAAAATGGAATACATTTACGGGGAAGATGTGGTGGGGAAAGATGAGCGAAAGAGGGAACGCGCTCTTCCTATTACCTCTTTCATCCGATTTCACATAAAAACTTTTGGTTCCGAGTTCATATGTTTCTTGCCACTGGACCATTTGCTGTGTTGATAGAAGGTAAATAAGAACCCATCGGACTGGAACTTAGATTTATTCCCCTCCTTTGAAATTTATAAGGAATACATTCTTATAATGCTCTCGCAATTTATTTATGTTTCCTTTTTAGTGTTCTGCAAATAGTCTCTTAAATTAGATATTAATATTTTATTAATAATAATGCAGACACCTTAATTTTTTCAATCCCTAAAATATGTCCAATGATATTAATTCTCTTATAAAGAGTGAACTCGAAGATCCTCACCAACTCATCTTTGGTGTCAGGTCTTTATTTTCTTGTCACCAAAATTTTATCTTTTTAGATTTTATTTGTTAATTAAAAATAGATTTTATCCTTAAGTAATCAGAGTTATGCTTAAAATAACTACTTTACGGTTGATAAGCAAAGAGCTCTGAAATGTATTATTTTGTTCGTATTTACTTCGCAATGTTTACATTAACGTGTAGAGAGGCATTATTTAATAGTAACTAATGGATTAGCATCATAAACAGAAAGTTACTTCATGTATCGTAATTGCGAATTTCTAGTCATTTTGCACGCAAATAATTTATCATCAATTAGTTACGTAAATAATGTTAGAAGAATCTACCAAGGAAGATATTTGATTGCAAGAGATATTTTCATCACCGTCTTACACTCATTTCCACGAAACATTTCAAAGTCAAAACATGAATTATTCTCATTCGGAGATTCGGAAGGCGCACATATCAGCGTAAGAGACGTTTCCAAAATATACTGCTTCTGGGAACGTCTGCGCCGTAAGGGAGAGGAAGAAATAAAATGGAAGACGGAGGAGGGCGGAGTGATTTCCGGTAATATCCAGAGGAATATGAAATGAGAATGTTGATGTAGAAAGATGACTCAAAAGGGTCGAGAGGATGTTGGAGGTGTATAGTAGGTCTTCGAACTATACTAACGTAAAAGGGGTTGTTTGCTCACAGCTAGGACGTGAGGCATTCTGGGAAGGAGAGGGAGAGATTAATCATGAGAGAAAGGAGTGAAGCCAAGGTTCCCGCCTCTTAGCGTTCGAATGGAAGCTTGCGAGCAGGAGATTAAGAGAGTTTTAGTAGAATAACGCGGGAGAGAAAATACTCCCAAATTGGGGAGGATGATTATTTATGCGGTGTCTCCAAATGGAAAAATTAAGACGCTACGCAGAATTGTTCGCATTCGAAAAGATGAGTTACGGCGAATCGACGTAAGGAGAGACTTGAAAAAAAAAGCCTCGGAGGAATTCGTGGTGGGGAAGAAGGGATTTTCTCCAGGGGGTGTATGGCAGCGGAGGTGAAACTCCCAACTATCTCTCCGCCACATGAGTTACTCCCTCCCCCAGCGTCAAGCCCATTAATTGGAAACACGAGAGAGGGAGACATCCATCGTCAGGAGATATTGCAAGTGGGAGGAAAGAGGGAGTGCTTCTGGTTTCGTAGTCTCCGAGATGATGAGGGCGTTCTTCGATGGAAAGAGGGCGGAGTGGCTCTCTTATTCTCTCATTTTCCCATTCTCTTTATCTTTGAGGAGCGCTGTTGTTTGGCAAAGCATCCGACTTTGGAGAAAGGGATGTGGGTAAAGGTGGAAACGGTTTTTGGGGGAAATTGGAAATGGCGAAGGATGGGAAGAGGAAAGTAGAGGAAAGAGAGGGAGTTACATTAACGACAATGGACGGAGAAAGGAAACTTTACCCGGCAACGGAAAACTGTAAACATCTAATAGGTCAGGAAAGGGATTAAACTGCGCGATGAATACTGAGAAAATGCTCGGGGGTGGAATGTACGAGGCGAACGGTTATTCGAGTGGATACGAGAGAACAGAACCCTAAGAAGGAGAATCTAATTATTCTGGAGCTGACTGAAAAACTCTATCGCTCATCTGAAGCAAATTTTATGTAACATAACAAACCGAAATTAGCTGATGTCCTTGAATAACGTCTATAATTATCAAAATGGTTTCAGCACTAGATAAATCTATGATAGGGCAATATTCATGCTGACCGATATTACAACAGAATCATTCGGTGTTTACAATTTAACGTATTCTGTTTAAACAATATCTTACATTATTTAATGATTTAAGTTTTGCTACCAAAGACGAGTTTATTACTGATTGCTCCAAAGTTAAGAAGGTATGTGTTTGTAAACAAATAGCTTTATTAGAATATTTTTACTCTAGATTTGAATTTTCCTATTTGATAATTGAATACAAAAGAGACTTATCCATGACAATTCTTAAAGCTCATCGTTCAATGAATCACCGCTCTAGGACGAGACATTTACTGGATAATATTAATCATAACTTATATAAAAAATAACCCTTTTCATGAAATTATAATGACGGGATGACACCAAGAAATTTCCGAATTACATTTGTGGAGGTTGTGGTTAGATGGGCAGAAGAGAGACATATGTGAGTGGCAAATGCAGAGGAGACGTAATTTGCGAAAAGGTAGAGGACAAAATGGTTCGAATTTCCGGCAAGTGATTGTGTCCTACGAATTCTTAAATGGTCTGTTACGAAGGAAAAAGAAGAGACTTCATTTTTCGAATCCGTTGCTACGGAAACAACCAAATCGTTGTTCGTTTCAATTAACCTGTTTCCTAGGAAACCCATCTCTCATCATCACCAAGAAAGATAATACAATTATGACAATCCATTTTAAAGATTCATAGTAAATTAAATATATATTAAAGTATAATATATTTTAAAATGATTTAATTTTTCTGTATATTTTATTACCAGTAATTAATCTGATTACATTAACTGATTAACATTTTACAGTCTACTGAATTCAGTATACGTTTTATGAAATCGAGATATATAATTCCATATTAACTAAGTTATAGCTTATACATCTTCGCGAAAACAAGGCGTTACAAAAACATTCGACATTGTGCATATACGATGATCTTAAACAATAAGGCAATTAGCTCAATCGAGGCAGTTCAGTTATATTACAAAAGTATTCACTTCCAAATATATCTATCGAAAGGTATATTTCCAAACATACGTCATTTTTAGCATAACTTAAAAATATATTATTTTAATAAGTAATTAATACAAATATACTCTAAGGAAATTGGAAAACCCTCTCAATACAATAAATTTTGTATTAAAATCGATTCGAAGAGCTAAATTAACTGAGAAATTCTGCCAGAGATGAGTAAATGAAGTCTTGCGTATCCAAGTTCTTGTGAAAATGCTGTCTATCGGCATAACGTGAAGGAGGAATTTGCACAGCGTCAGGCGGTTGAATTCCTAATGGAAAGGAGGAGTACAGCTCAATAAGATGGATCGCGAGACGTACTGCAGTGCAGCAAGCGAAATGGGAATACTTCAAAAGGACGGTGAGAAATTCAAGCGGAGGAAAATGGTCGATGAGTTCCATATTTCGAAATGTAAGTGCCATTTCCACAAATATCGAATGCACACGTTTCTTAATGGAATCGGTAAACTAAAATTTATGAGGGCATTTCCGGATTAAGGGCTGCCGAGGAAAGTGATTTTTAACACACGGGGATGATTTTAAAGGGTCAAAGATGATAGCTCTAGACTTTTATATGGAATTATGTTATTCAATTGCTTGAGATTTTGAATGTCAAAAAAGCACGAGTGAATTGTAACGAAGTATTGCATCACATGGCAGATAGTAATGTTTAATAATTTTCGTAATTTTTACATCTAATTGTGGGGAATCGAACCCAGTTTCGAGTATTATAGTTCGAGTAATAGTGACTAACTCTATTGTTAACATGTTTAATTGGATATTATTCATGAAGATAATACGCTACAAGTTAAAATCGATTACTATCAAGGCAACTATCATCGATGACTAAGTTTGATAATTTAATAACATAAAATAAAAGTCTTTAATGCATCGCCATCATTAATGTCTCTAGTTATATCATCCACTTACTAGATAAAGATGCTATAATACTATTTACTACTGTTATCACTTCCGGTCGCACGAATTATATAATTACGAATTTCAAAGACTGAATTAATGAAGGATTCTAAATAGGTAGACTTTCATGGACGTACTTCATTGTTTAAACTTATTTATTTCCAATCCTAAGGAAATACGAATAGGAAAGGGAACAAAAATTTTACAAACTCTATTTATTCACTGTTTATCATAGAAACATAAGTAGGCTTTTATCGCAGATCCCAATGGAATGCTTTCACGTTCGTCAACGTAAATTCGGAGAAATCCAATAATAACCGAGTGAGAAACTCGAAGAAGGCGTTCTAGGAAATCCGCCATATGGCGGAAATCGCCTTTTCTGTTCAGACGAAGGAAACGGTTCAAAGGTCAAAGACAAAAGTATAAGGGCCTTTAATCCTAGCAACCGACTCTGAAAAGAGAAAGATGGAGGAAAAGGGGATATATATAATGAGAGATGAGGGGAGGCTTTTTCTTGCTTCGGAGTGAAATGTCAATAGAAGGCTTCAAGGAGGGGGAAGCAAAAGGTTGTTTGAAATGGATGGAAAGGAGTATTAGCCGTCTTTGGAAAACGTCTGCTTGGAGGGTTCGTTAGAGCTTTTGGGCTAAAAAGGAATACGGGGTTTAATATGGCGGATGCATAATGGTCTCCGGTAAAGGTTCCCGAGCTCCGAGTTTGCAAACGCTTCTGGTGATCACTCACGCTAAACGAAGATGATCAAAAATGAACGCTTTCCACTTACAACGAATACGGAGAGGTGCTTGATATTTATCTTATAAATGGATCTATCTCTAGGATAAGGAACTAGTGCAATTGAAAGATGGAGATACAGAGTTATTATAATATCAGTTTAAAACGATCGCCGTACGTTTATTGATTAACTTTCTGATGATATTAAAATCCAAAATAAATAAAGCCATAATTGTAGATTGATCAAGAAGATATATTCACGACTCTGATTACAATTTAAAAATAAAGCATTGTAATCTAAGTTTTCACTCAATATAACGAATTTTACTCTCCTACGTATATCACTCAATATCATCTAAAAAAAAGCAGCTCACAAGTAACAATTAAGAAAATGATAAAATTTAAGACTATTCAAGTCTCGTATAGTGTTAATTGTAATTTATATTATAAGCATTAATCATCAAAGTCGTATTTTAGGAGTTGAATTAATAATAATATTTCTCTCGTAAGACGAACTACACATGCTCTTTCTTATAGGAAGATTCGTTAAATCCAGAAATGAATGAACGTAGTCTTAAAAATCAAATATAGTATGTCGATTCTATGCATCACAAACTTATTATTTATGTTTCATGATTATCTCTACATCACATATTTAGACCTTACATAAACAATAATGTTAATTAGTGTGATTCTAAATTGTTAACGAGTAGGTCATATATCGTGAAAATGAGATTTTATGTTATATATTCTGTATATATGAAAATATATTCATATATATGAAAAGAGATTTCTCTTGATACAATACAAATTATAATCATACGCTTCTATTCAGGTTTATATCAATCTACTCTCGAGTCCTCATACTTTGACAGAAAAAGAAAATTTCTCGAATTCCCTTAAAAATATCTTAGTTTTACTCAAGACTTCGTTTCACTGTCACTATTAGCTTTAAATTATTCTTTTAGATTTTATAAATTTATTTATTATATCGATTTTATAAATTAAGGAACGTAAATCAGCTATTTCAATTCAAAAATCCATTAAAGTAAACTTAACAAACACTATCTTTGTTCTAATCTATAAAAAATATAGTTTTGTTTTCTAAAAATTTTAATCAGAAATAAGACCCAGAAATATTTAGATAATTATTTCTGGGTTTGATACTCTAACGTAATACGATAAGCAATTGTCAGTTCCAAAATAATAATTCGAAATAATAGGGGGCAAAAACTATGAACTTACTTCATTTCAACGAAGTATTTCATATCTAGAGATATCTTGCACTAAGAGTAAAACATTTACATTTCTGAGTTAATAATTAAGTTCTAGAACTCGAGCATCGGGTAGAGAATTATTCCAAGTAAGACTCCGGTGACGGAATGCCGTTGGGATTTCGCAGAATTATCAGCCTTAAAAACGCCAACCCAAGACATCCGGGAGTTCATTAAGTTAATTCCGTATTCCGCGAAGAAACAAGCACTTCCTTTCTTTTCCGGAACACTCGCGCGACACAACTTCGGTAAATGCTTTTCGCGGAACTTCATCGTAGTTTGATTCATGAAGTTATGAATTTCCGATTCAATTTCGTAAGAAGATTAATTGGAGGGAGCTGAAACATTTGGCGCTCATGCGAAGCCTCACGTGGAATATTGCTTCATTATCGAGAAACTTCAAATGAGGAGTTTGATTAACGGAGGAATTCGGAGACTATCAAAGCATCTCCAATTAACTCAAAGGCATTTGTGAATCTTTAAAGAATATTTTTAGGATTTGACGATTCAAGAGGATCCTTCTGTACTTTGCGGTTACTTATTCAATAGACTTGTAGATAAGTAGTGATATTACTTGTCTATACGATAACCGATGATGTGATTCTCAAGTTGCTCTTCAGGAATACTGACAAATTTTAAATATTTTAATTCTTATTTTGCTAATAATTACCATCTAAGGACAAGTTCTGATCGATTTCAATTAATGGAAAAAAGCAATCATTATTTATGAATCAGTTGTAATCAATCATTAACCTTAGATTCATTAAAATAATTTGCACTTTTACATAAGCTGTAAATTATCTTAATTGTTAAAAGGAAAATTTTAATGTTATCATCAGTTATCACCTACGTCGATGCTGGGTCAAATTTTTTTCACGCTGTGATATGCGACGTGCTTGAACTTTTTACACGAATATATAAGCGAAATACAAATTATATTTTCTATTGCAATATTAATCACATTTATTAAATTTAATCTATCTTTTGAACACCTATATTCACCGAATTATAAAATGTTACATTTTAAAATTACCGCAACAAACCTTAATTTCTGGACTTGATTATGTATTATTTAGTTCGTACTCCTATAAAATTATAGAAATTGGAAACCGGCCAAAATGAGTTCATTGTATATAATGAAAACATTAAATTAAGTATAATAAGTTATTTATTTTTATATTATTCACTTCAATCATTGTAATTTCAATTAATTTCTTAGATAATATATCACATTTCAAATATATTTTTTCTTTAGATTATTATACATTTTATCAAATTAGTGATAATAAACGTTACGTACATATTGTAACGATAAAGCTCTTAAGGTTTTATCGATATATTTTTTTTTTCATTTTCCTATGAAGAATCGATCACTTTAAAAATCCTAAATTCAAAATATACGCTCCCGTTCTATATAGATTTCCTTGTTGTCTCAATAACTAAATAATCAAAATCAAATTCTAAGCTGAATAAAAAAGGGCTTACTTACTTTAGAAGAATTATTAAAATTTCTAATTGTTAAAAAATTTAAGACACATCTTCAGTCTAAATCTATCATTAATGGCGCATATCACACCTTGAACTAGTTGCGTTAGAAAGTCACCTGAAAATCATTTAAAAAACCTATCGACAACAATTTCATTTTAATCAATTTCTTTCCTTAATGTAATATTAAACCATCACGCCTGGTACGGTAATAAAGTAGATTAACTAACGCGCAAAACTTTCAAATATAAAAGATCAAAAATTGGCCAACATTCTAAGATAATCATCAAAACACTCTAATATGTATACCTGTACATCCCCGTAACACTCTGCATGGTCACCAGCACTCTTTCGTGGATGTCTCTCTCGGACTGTAGGAAGACGACTGATTCTTACTTTGGACCACTAAGAAGCACCGCGGGAAAAAGAACGGGAATTTCAAGTGTCGGATGGGAGTGCAGGATGACCCAACGAAAAACCCTTTCCCTTGATGGTCAATCCTCACGGTTACGGGAAAATTCTATGGGAAAGTGATCCTATTGCGTAGTCCCCTCCACTTTCACCCCTTTCCGAGGGTAAGGGATCCTCTCTTTCGAGGAATAATGCCAAAAGGGAAAAATGGAAAAAGGGTGTCCTTGGAGGAGTACCTTCCCGGCCATAAAGGGTTTGAGGGGAAAACGGGTCAAGTTCTAGGTGAACTGACCAGAGTTGGAAACATAAGTGACAATGGACGATTCTAGGGAACATACGTAGAAATGCAACCCGGTTTCGGAGGGGATATTATTATAATTCGAAGGTGGAAAGTTAAAAGGGGACACTGAAAAGTGGAACGGGAGAAAGGGAAGGTCAAACTGGTTGTCCACTGGTTGATTCGGACCGCGATCTCGATAAGGGAATAAGTTACAATAAAAAAATTGAATTGGAAATGCATTATACGTTTGCTCTTATTTTAAAAATGAACAACTCTAGATACAATTATTGATAGTTAAAATGGTTAGCCACAATAAAATATTACTTCCTTATATTAATGATTAATTTTGAAATATTAGGATCGAGAAATTCAAAATATTACTTTGCCCGAAATTTATAGAATAAAGATACATTTTGTTACGGAAGAATAGTGGACCGTTGGTATATCTTAAAGGGAGTTACTATGTTATGAAAACTTGGCTTATTATTGAACTATTTCATGTAATATCAAGTGTAAAATCCTAGTGCTTTAGATTTTCCTGTTAAACAGGTGTATTATAAAATAAATTAATTAATTAATAAATAAATTAATAATAAAACTTATTTAAAAGTTACTGATTGCAAATCCAAAACTTTACCTTTATAATCAATTTTTATAAAGCTAATAAATAATTTAATTGGAAATAAAAACTATTGGTATTTCTATTCCGCAATTTGAATAAAAATGCAACAGATTTACTAAGAAAGAGAAATACATAAATTCTATTTATCTTATGGTATGTGCAGTATTTATCAATAAAATTTTAATGTTTAAATAAATTTTCTCATCATTGATATATATTGTACTAAATATATTTAAAATCCAGTATCTTGATTATTTTCGTCATTGTAATGACGTAAGGTGACTCTAAGAGAAACGTTTTTTGTCTTACATAATTAACGTAAGTACTCATATCAAACATAAGCTGTACAACATCGACAGAATTTAAAAACTATTTTCGTTAATATATGATCAAATACGAAAATTTAACTTTGCTTCAAATGGGCAGTTAAAAATACGGATGTATCTACTAAGTTTCTTTTATAGTAAAAGTCATAGGTAATCTCCGTTTCCTTTTAGAATTGATTGTACCTATTCCCAATGTATTATAATGATATTGTAATTTATAGACACATATTACCATTAAAATTTATAATTATAATAGTTATAATTTAAAACAACTAGAAAAGGTGAAGACAATCTAATTAAGTATCGATTTTTTATTACTTATGTGTAATAATTAACATAAAAACAAAGATTGAAATTCCGTCACACTTATATTGACTAATATTAGATTAAATCTGTAATAAAATATACATCCTACGATATAAAATCCTGAACCATCTCCTTCAAATGCAACGAATATTTCCGAGACGCGTAACAATGTCCATGAGAAAGGGTCACTTCAACTGGCGTATGTATCGTATAACCCTTTGTAAACCCTTGACCCTGCTCAAAAACCCAAATTCGCTCCGATTTATTCACATCAAATGGGCATCGCAGACATTTCACCGTAATCTGGTCCCTGCATCTCCGCGGTGTGAAAAGATACACGGAAAAGGACCTTAGGGGAAAGAAAGGCAGAAAAGTAAAATGCTTTTTGATGTGAGAGGGGTTCGTAAAAAGGGTGAGGAAGAATGTGTGGGAACTGGTCAACCCGAGCGGCCCAGTTCTCCCCCTGAGGATATCTCCCCAGAATGCCACATTCGTCACAATGACCTTCGGAAACACGGAAGTGATGCGCTGGTCAGTCGTGTCACCGTAAGAATACGCGAACAAGTTTCGAAAGCCTTTTTCCCTTTGCCCACCCCATCCCAACGCAACGCCCTTTACCCCTTTCCCTTACGGCCGACCCTTTCCCCCGTACGACCTGATTTCCATATTCGATACATTGGCAACTCTCCGGTCAGTCCAACGGCGGAATGCCCTTCACTTTCCCCTAATAGACTCCCACATGTGGGAAATTCTGGAGACTTGTGAAACCGGAATGACTGGGAGCGGGTCATCTTCCATGGGAAAGCGGTGAAAAGAAAGATTGGCTTTTATTGCTAAATTGAGATCGTTACTTGCCGCTCGTGACCTTTTTACATGTTAAATTATAACGTATGAATAAATAGGTATAAACATGTACGCGTATAACATAACGTGTATAACAAAACGTGTATAACGTACTTAAACATAGAGCATGTTCAGTTCCGAAATTTTTCTCAACGAAGTATATTTCATAAGATTCTATAATCCTGCAAATAAGGCGATGTTATTTAAAGGTTAATGAAATTTTAGAAGGATTATAGCTATGTGAATTAAGGAAAAAAATATATTCTTTGAAAATATGAAACTTTTGACGATAATCACTTTTGTATAAATAAATAATCTTTATTTAGCATAGGCCGTAATAGATTTTCAGTGATTGTAAAATCAATTTTAGTTATATTCAGTTGAGAGATTTATGCTCTAGATGAAAAAAAAATGGAAGTTAACAAATAATTTAAATACAAAACTTTCTTTATAATAGTAATAAAATCAAGCGAATGGGATGAAATGAATATGAGAAGGCGTGACTTCGTGGAATGCCATAGTAATAAAAAAGCTCTGTAAATTTCCTCAGAAAATAAGCTATATTTGGGACCTCTTTCGTAATATAAAATTGCATCTTCACAAATATAGTATATTTTCAGTGGAAATTTATAGAATTTTTTTATTACTAAGCGAATGGGACAAATGTATCAAAGAAACGTCATGTTCCCTACTATTATTCTCCGTATATCGTCGATTTGCGAATGATCATAAAAATTATACATGATAGACAATGTACTGACGTATTTCATATTGAAATGAAGTAATGGTCTTTGGTACGAAACATTAAAAATTTGAAACTTAACCCTCCAACTACTGCTACAGCTACTTTTTGACAAATTTTTTCAAAGAGAAAAATATATTTCCAATGATTCGAAATATATGCGTATATTTTGAGATGCGACAAAAAAATTTAAGTTTAGATGTAAAATCATAAAGATCCTTTGGCTATAGCTATTTATTTCATCAATTATAGTTTAACTAAATTTATATAACTTGTGTATTTTACTAAATCTAGAAACTTTAACTGAAATTAAATTGAAATTAATTAAACTTAATGAAATACTCAAGTGAAATATTTGTAAGATTACTTAGCGTTCATTTACCAAAATTTTAGAGCAGAATTGAGATACTTACATCCATCTTATACTCATTCCAAAATTATCAAAAAATGTTATGCTATTATGTATTTAGATTATAATTTTAAGAATTAAGGACATTATAAATCTTACGGGTATCTCACTAATCCAAAACTGAAAAAAGAACATTTCAGAAATCCAGAAATTAAAGCAATCGTATATTCACTACAGTGCATGGGCATTGACTATATAGAATTAAGAGAGTTGTGATATAGTAATCGAGATTATAGTCTTAATTAAATCGTAAGTAGAGTATCTCAATACATAGATCGACTGATTTAATTAAATAAAGCTACGAATATATGAAATATTTCTAGTTTTTTTATAAATAAGGATGAGTGATAAAATTTTTACTATTTCCTCTAAATGAATCTGGAAAAAATCAACTTATGCTTCAATTTTCATTTAAGGGCTGATGTTCAAACATTTACTTAACAGAATTATGAAAGAGCATTCTTCGGTAAAATATACATAATGTTCTCCAGCTAGTAAAACTAGCGATCCATTTGAAACGCTTAGATTAGAGTTCTTATTTCTTAGACAAAAATACATCATGTTCTCGTGTTGATTTTAATGGTTAAAGAGTTATTAACACCTTATTTAATGATGAAGATATATATGTATTATTAAAAGTAAAATCTTCCTCTAAAGTCATTCCGTTTCTTGAAGTTTAAATTTATGTTTTCTCATGAAAAAAAATTTAGCATAATAGTTTATAGTTAAATTTGTGTAAATTTATAAAATACTATATAGGGAGGTGATGATAATCATTCTTGAGATTGCCTTGTTTCTAAACGCTACCGATAACCTGCTTTTTTGAAATCGCAACCGCATTGAAATGTGAGATGGACGCTGACCTGCCGCGTGTATAGAAATCTTCTGGAGAACTGGTTTTGGGTGAATGGAATGACCCCTTGAATGGCTGCAACACGGCGTGCGTGTACTACGCTGGGCAGCATATACTCTAGGGGGAACACCATCTTAAGCGTCTTTGAAATGAATTGTTCGCCAATGTCAGTTATGTTTTTATAATTTACCTCGAAGGACTTTCTCCTATTCTTTGTGTGAAGCCTAAATAGTAGTAGAACCGTGGACCGATTTCATGTCAAAATGGGCAAGTTATTAGATTGGATATTGAGGAATGCCTTTAATACCATCATATACATCATGTTTCTTCAAAAAATCGGCCTTTCACAGTACTTATCAGTGGTCGACATTTTTATTGCATTCTTTAAAACGATGAATAAATATAAATTTCAATCTTATTTGATGAATTCCAATATGTGCATCAAAAATCTTTAACACAAAAACGGTTTAACGGTTAACTTAACAGTTTTTAACGAGTAGCGGTACTTATTTGAAGGTTCTTTTGATGTTTCAAGCAACATACTTATACAAAATAAAGAAATATGAAATAAAACTCAATATTTGAATTATTTATTAAGTAGATTTAG
The DNA here is from genome assembly GCA_020796165.1 of Pantala flavescens. NCBI lineage: Eukaryota > Metazoa > Arthropoda > Insecta > Odonata > Libellulidae > Pantala > Pantala flavescens. Next base: position 31,088,353 of record CM036884.1, on the reverse strand, counting down.
AAAAGAACTACAGTTACATATCGGTTAATGGAAAAAACGTAGAATAATTATCCTGAAAATAAAGACGTATCAGTATATGTATTTATTACTTTTTAAAATCTCTACCTACGAAAGTTAGCATTCTTTTTTTTGTAAAACAAGTAAATACATTTTTATCATTATAAAATTAATATTTAGTATATAACCTCATTAATTCAGTTTAAAGTAGTATAGTAATATTAAAAGTAGTATTGTAAATTTTATTTTATTTTTAATTTTTTGAGAGAAAAATAATTTCCAATCTCAAAGAAACTCCCTTAAGACGCTGGCAGTGAGTTTGAGAATATCTCCGGTCTACCGAAAGATCTCAGTTCCACGCATCTTACGTCACTTTCCATTCCAAATTCCATAAACCGGACCTTCAAGATTCTCGGATCCCCTTCTGAGTCGGCCGAAGTTCAAAACAAAATTTCTCCAGACCCTGTTATGAGCAGAAGGGCAGCGCCTCGAAGGAAGCTAGACCCAGGTCATGGAAGAGTGGCTAGACTACGACACACAAAGTAAGCGGAAGTGAATGCTACGGACATGTAAAGGGTTCACTCCAACTGTAGCATCCCAATAACAAGGAAATGCAATAGAAATATCTTTCAAAGTTCACCAGTTCTTCCCAACTCCGAAAGAAAATAAATACTACAAACGAAAAGAATTAAACTATCAATTTGTACATACTTTATCGATGTATTGATCAATGCTGAAATTAGATAAAAAATATATCTTAAGCGCCAAAAATTTAAAAACTTTATTAAAAGGTTTCTTTTAATGGTCTGAGAGCAGAGTTTAAAAGAAGTTTATAAGAAATGTAATAATTAATGATATTTTACGAGTTAATTGTTTTAAATATTATTTAGAAAAAAATTAAAGGGAGACTTTAGAGTATAATTGAATTTAAAGTAGGTAAGTGATTGTCCAAATATCTACTAGCCTTAAAAAATAAACTTTTATTATTTGTCTTTAAAAAAGAAAATAATCAATAATTGTCACCCATTATAAAAACCGATTCATTCAATACTCATATTATAGGACATCAAATTGAATATATTAAGGGGTACAGGAAGTAGAAATTTCATTAATCAAGAAAATGTTGAAGAAGATAATCCGAATCGCTTGATTGAATTGTATCAACCAAGAAACTAGTATCAGATTTTATGTTCTTTTTGTTTGATTCTAGGAGTAAGTCAATCATTTTTTATCTATTAAAGTCGATATTTTATTAGCTATTCTCACTTGCTTATGGAGATATAACATCATTTCTTAAATATGGTACCTAACTGGCATCAACTCAGGAACTTCCACCAATGATGAACAATATATAGATTCTCTAGTAGACATTAATAAAGACAGCTATTAGTACTTTCTTAGAAATCACTTTAAAGTCAACATCATAAAGAATGATATAAAATGGACGAATTATAATAACTATCCAATTCAATAATTCCGCAATTTTTGTACCTAAAAACTACATTGCAAAAATCATAATAATAGTAAATAGAGAATATAATAAGTATAGATATTAAATAATTAATTAGTATAATGAGAGTAACAGCAGTTTTTTAACTACATTAGTATGTAATTTCAACGATTAGTCTGTCTCATAACTATTCTCTATTATTACCTTCTTATATACAATTTTGAAATAGTGCCCTGGCACTATTTCCTTAATGCCAAAACATTTCTGTTCTATAACGATTTGCATCGCTTAAACAAAAATAATATTTCTTAAAATTTGAAAACATAATTTCGCAGCATTAAAGATCATTGTGTTAGTAAACCAGAAGTACTGTAGATTAAGATTATGAATTTTGACGTTCTCATCAACTGTAAATTACCTAAGCCTATTAATTAACTAATGCTGTAAATAAAGAATAAATTCATATCCAAAATGAGGGAGGATGAATACTAAGAATTGAGAAACAGTTGCGCGGAGTAATTTCCAAAATCAAATCAAACTTCCCACGCTATCTACACAGAATTTGAAAGTTGAAACGTAAAAATTGAACAAAATTATCTAAATTTCCGTTACATTACATTAATGTTGGGACTTACACGTACCACTGATTTTGTATCGGCGTCTTAACGTACATCGACACAGCCTTCGGATGGAAGCTTACCATCTCTTCAACCAATCGCATCTCGCTTCGTTCCCCCCCTTGTCTGCGCGCCCCTACGCGCACTCACTCCGCCATCTTGCCATCTGGAGCAGTAGGCATCTTGTGGGTGGTTGCCGCTCGCCGCCATTGTCGCGATCCTCCATTTTCTATTCTATTTTGATGCGTGAGTTTTTCATATCAATATTTACGCGTAAGTGATCGGTATATAAATCCGTTTCTAACTATTGCATCCATATCAATTTTGATTGAGCGAATGCAACCTCATAACAAACGACAATCGCCGCGCGACACTCTCGATTTATACGCGAGAAAATCAATAAATAAACAGAGGTTTTATTCTAAGAGAAGTAAAATTAAGTTTGAAATCGGATTAATATTTGATCGGGATGAAAGACGTATCAGCCGAGTGTAAAAATGAAGAGAGCCTCAAGGAAAAGTGTTGAAAGCTCATTAATGTTGCAGGACGTGGTTCCTCCGTAAACGGGCTTAATTAGCGCCAACAATGGAGAAACTAGACTCGTAAATAACTCACCAGGTTAATTTACTCGCCAAGCGTAAGGATATGCAGTCATGAAAGAGTAATGAGTTATTCCGCCTGCAGAAAACAGCTTCAAGGAGGAGTTGTTTCCGAGACATCTGAGAATTTTTACCTTTCTCACAGGAAATGCCTACAATGGTAATGCACTTATAGCACACGATGTTCTCCTTTGCATGAAATTAAGTCTACCTCAGAATAATTAAATGGTATGTATATAATGGTAAACCAATCTTTTGATTGGTTTACTATGACTTACAATGTTCTATAATTTGAAAAAGAATTAATTCTTATTTATATAATAAAACCTTTGATTTTTTGGAAAATATGTTCAAAAATATTCTTAAATTATTTATCATTTTCTTATTGAATTGATTCATTCCAAATTTACTGATGAACAATTTCTATACTATTCTATATAATCTATTATGTATTATTTTGCTTATTTAAATGATGATCTTGATTAGTAATCAGTTCTTCCTTAATTATCATTCATGTACAGTGCTATTCAGTTTAGAGTGCAATGGATATTATAATTTTCATGCTAAATTTCATAATTTTTGTTCAAAGTAATTCTATTTTAATGTATCAGACCATTTAATGAGATATTGCTTATGGGCAGAATTGCTGAACACTAATATTTAATCTAATTCTTAAACTTTCCGTTTAAACTCTCTATGCATTAGGATTTGTAATAAAAATAATTACTATCATCATAATATGAAGTAAAATTTCTCATGGATATTTAAAATGTTCTATGGAATTAATTATTGAAATATCCATGATACCTGAGAAATGATGAGAAATCATTGAGTTCAAAAAGAATGAAAAAACTTGAAGTTATAATGGAAAAGGTATTTCCTTAACCTGATTTACATGAAACAGCATTGATTTGCATTTCGATGAGAAATTATGATCAGTTGTGTTAATAAGCAACTGTAAAATTATAAGCAGAGTATGTGACACTTCTGAATTAACTCGCAGAATGTCATAGGTCGATAACTAATCCGGTGACAGTTTCAATGAAACTTCAACCCGAGTTAATGCAAAGCAAACTTCCAGCGCTCGAAGCCTCTTACTTCCAAAATGCAATCAACGTCACTCGAATGTGATTGAACAGTCGACTGGAGAAAAACGTTTCTCATGCAAAACATTATGGATTGAGAATTTTTTGGATAAGATGAGAGTATTGGAGACTGGAACCGATGAAATGAGAATACTGGAGAATCCAGAACATTTACAAAGAAATATCACAGTTGTATTATCTGAAATGAGAATGTTTAGTTTAATACTTGAGGAAAATGTGGTAAAATTTAATTATCATTGCAGCTAAAAGTGGAAAGGGTACCTTTTTTGGATTGCTATTAATCAAAGAATATTGGTAAATATCCCAATTACACCTAAAAAGAGAGGCTGAATTAATTGAGAGATGATGAGCGTTGAGCAAGAAAATTAAAAAGTATTCCATTAGAATCGAATAATACAGCCTTAACTTGGTTGAATGAATGTAATTAATATAATAATAGGAAGACACACACTTTACCACAAGGTTGTATAGGAGCTTCAGGTGACCTGAAGTTGACCCAATGGGTCAAAACCATTGTCGTTCCATAAACAAACTAGTGATTAAGTGTACAAGTGCCTTCCAATTATTATTTTTAGCATTTTTGTAGAATGAATTCTAAGCACGTTAACTATAGTTTCCAAAATAATTTTTCAGAAGATTGTCTATTTTTAACAATTGAAAATCTCGATGTATGATTTTCTTCTTTTTATCTAAGAACGCCAAAAAGGCTATTAACTAATAAATGACACATTTTAAAATTGGTAAATATTCAACAATTGATAAAAAAATTAAATAAATAATAATGAAGAGCTAATGCTATTCAAAATATAAACGTGAAACCTTCCTAAATTTTGTACGAATCCAAAGCAGTTTTAACGAAGACGTACATTTTTCAAGATGTAACTTTCCAATTCAATTAACAGAAAAAGAAAAATTCAGGAAAATCTAGAGCTATTGAGTGTTAAGCTATTTGTCCACAGGCTCATACAGTCTGCAGAGGCGTTGATAACGATTGAATGCGAATTAAGTTACTGCAAGGAATTGAGAATCATCCACATATTAGTTTCTCTTATCTCTAAGAAACTGTGAAATCAATCTTCTCTCGGCACATCTTAACCTTATCCGGTCGATGAACCCTTCAGCTTCCCACGCCTCTGATTTAGAATCGCACCAACGCAATTAATTTAAAAATCCAGGGATTTGGAAATTAGAGAGACCCAAACGGCAGTTAAGAATTGAATTTCCCGCCCGACCGCAAAGAACCCTGGGTAAAAAGAAGCATTCCGCCATAATTCCCTTTACGAGGCTTCGTTTTGCCGGATTCCCTTGGAAAGGATTCCAGAGCGCGCAAAAGCCAATTTAAGCAGATCATAGAGGAGCGTTTATGAAATGGCGCTTCCTCAAAGACATCGAAATCCCTCTCTGCACACGGATTCCTCGAGTTTCTGGATTCGGAAGGAGTTCCCTTCCAAAATGAACGCCTTAATACGAAACTCCAATCCCTCCCCCCTTCTTTACCGACACCCTTCTAAAAGGGAGAACGCCACACCTCGGAGCAAAGTCGCGCGATTCGTCCTTACGTGTCTCCCCCAAACCACTTCCTTCGTCTTCCCAAATCCCGCTCTCTTGGAACACTTCTGGCCCAAGGGAAAGAGGGCGGCTTTGCGGAGAAATCCCATTTCCTTTTACGAGTCAACCTATTACCCGCCTTCGAAGGCGTCTCCCAGACACCAAAGAGCTCTTCTTTCGAGGTTTGAAGAAAGGCCGATGTATGACGCTCGGAAGAAGTGTTCGAAGCACTTGGAAAGGCTGAAGATTACGCGACACTCCGACAGAAAACACTCAAGCTCGCACTCCGAAAACTTTCTCGGAGGGATATAGAGAGAGATGGTGCGCTAAAACTTTCACAAACACTCGCACACACACACAACCGGTGTATTCCACAGCGATGGGAAATTCCCGCGTAATCCCAAAGAGCCACTTTATCAAATCACGGAGAGGGTGTTATCCAGAAGATTCTCCGGGAGAGAGGAAGGATTTTTGCCCGCTCTTGGGAAGGTAGCTGTCGGAGAGGCGTTCTTTATTCCAAACTCGATTCCAGAAGAGGCCTTGGGAACTGTCGGCAGAAAAGGATACACTCGTACCATTAGGATCGGAAGTTTGCGGCGAAAGATTCTTTCCCGCCGTCGGCGTCTCTTCAATTTCGCGGAGTTACTCGACGAGATTTTCTCTCCGAAGCTCCGGAGTAATGATGGAATACTCGCGAAGTGTTCCATAAGTTTCCAGGAAATTAGGAGCTCTGGGAAAGCTCTCTAACGAACGGAAACTAGCACGAATTCGCTGAGGAAAGAAATGAAAAAGGATTGTAATTGAAGCGAAATGCGGTGGGAGAAGGAAGATGAGCAGATGCAAACAGGAGCTCAAAACTTTCAGCTGTAAGATTAAATAAACGAATGTAAATAAAATAGGATGGAGCAACTGAGATCAAAATTGTAAAGAAAAATAAATAGAAGAGAATTTTGTAAAAATAAAAATATATGACTGCTCCCAATGAAAGATAAATAAATATCCAAAAAAATAAAATAAAAATTATATGTATATACGTGAATATAAAATAATGTTTTTTATCCCATCCAAAGCAAATTTAACTACTTGGGATGATAAATTAGCTTGAAAATAGTTATGCTTAAATCAATTTTTCTCGTATTCAAAAATGAAAATAAGCGGGAAAAAATGAAACAAAATTAAAAATAAGTTCTCTCTGTCCAAAAAATTCAAAATAAAAAATTCACGAGGATTAAACAAATGAAAAGAAATTATTCAAACAATTCTACATCAAAGGTATCCTTTGATATAGAAGTCGATAAATATCCTCCAATGATCTTCCGATGGAATCAGCAGCGCTTGAGAATTCAGGAATACAGGTACACTCCTTTTATAATAGGCTCCGATCGATATCCGGAATCTTCTTCAGGATGCACAAACTCCACGGACACACCGTCACGTCATCCGCTCAGCGGATGAGTGGACGTGAGATGTAAGCAAGGATGAGGGAGAGTCACATTCTCGTGACCCTTGTTAAAAATGACCATCCCCCCCATCCTCTCCCAGAACCCTTAACCACGGTCTCCCCACCCCCAACCACACCACCACCATCCACACTCACGGTATCCGTTCGATTGATTGGAGGTGAGCACACAACACTAAAGCAAAATTCACCAACGGTAATTGAATCACTATGAGGTACGAAGCACCGCTCTCTTCCCTCTAAAATATAAAACTGCAGCCTTTTTCCACGTCCACTCTCCGCACACTCGGAGGGGACCAAGAGGGGGAGGATTTTTCTGCTGGAGAGGGAATGTGGACGCGTGTGGGAAAAATTCCCCTAAAAAGGGTGCGAAGGGGAAAGGATTCGTAGGCCGAGAATAGGAGAGAGCTGTCCGAGTGGACAGGTTAGTCCCCTTGACCTAGACAACAAAAGGACCGATTCCTTCCAAAAGACAGAAACTGATACATTTCTCGGCTGTGCATGTCACCATTCTCACGATATGTGTGATGAGCAGATGCACCTTTGCGACCTCAGATTGGTTCGCCGTTTCCTTTGACGTTCGTATTCATCACCGCGCAATTATGGATACGAATAGGAATATTAATTTGAATAAGGATGCTATACCCTTAGATGATTTTTATCTCTAATAAATTACATAAATGTTTCTTAATCATATAATTTTAAAAGGAAAAAAATTAAATCAAATCAAACATATAATATAATAGCTTAAACAGCAGATTGCGATATTACAATAAATTTTTAAATATATCTTAACTAAATGGCTGGCTGAATATATAAATAAATAATAATCAATATTAATTGGAAAGATAAAGCGTGTATGGAGATTCGGGAAAAACCATCGTTCAGCTTTTTTGATTAAATGTAGAAAGATCTTCACACATATTATATTAAATATTATTATATTATAATTAAATATTCTAAATTCTAATTAAATGTTATTTCTATTCCTATACGTATGTGATGGATTTTCTATAGCAAAGAACAATAATCGAAATAGGACTTAAAATAGACACAAGGGATTGGAGGAGAGAAAAGTAAAAAGAGGATGAGAAAAAGGTGGAAAGTGTGAGAATGTGGTCTTCAGATGTGGGATCAAACAGAAAGCTGATTCGTCGAGAGAAAAAAGTGGAAGGGGTGGAGGGGAGGAAGGGGGAGGGGGAGAGAACAGCGTTTAGCACCGAAGCAATAGACCTGCTATCATTGCGCAATCAAAAAGCAATTATTCTGGAGCAAACAAAACGTTATAATAAATCCATTTATTGTATTCCTAGAATATAAAATAGGAATGAAACAGCGCCTAGGAGGGGCAGTAAGACATTGATCGCTGAGGGAATCCCTTTTAGGCGAAGCAGAAAAAGTGCGCACACCGTAAGAGCTCGTTAAATTTATTCCTTTTATTTTCGGTGAGCTTGCGCAAAGAGATTTAAAGTTGAAGAGTGGGGATTAAGCAGTCGGAGAGGTGATTTTGTGGAATGGGGTCCCTTCCCCTTCATTTCGACCAACATTCTTTTCGGTTGGATCGATGCAGCGACGAGAAAAAATAAAACCATCGTTTGCTCACTCTTCTTACGAGCCTCAAAGTCCTATAAAAAAGTGCGGTGAATTTTACGAATTTCAGGCATTACTATCTCCAGAACAACATAATAATTTAATGCACTTCAAAGATGAATATGGGTAACATAATGATGAATTATTTTCTAGCATTTTAGACAATCACTGAGAAAAATTCAGAAATTAGTGTGGGTATACAGAACTGATGATACGGTAAGCTAATGGAAGCATCTTAATGGCTGTATCTTAGATTTATGGTATAATAGGTTTGAAAAAGTACATGAATCTTATATAAAACAGCAAAAATTTAACACACTAAAAACGCTCAAAAAGTATCTTGATTAATTCCTGAAACTATAACATCCACTGATGTGTGGCGGAAGCATAGTTGGTGAAGGACGTAATGGAAGTGTTCAGTAAGATAATCTACAACTAATTACCCCAATACTTGTGTAGTTGCCTTCCAGAGCAGGGATTGATGTAAAAATACCCCTGTCCTTTATGGTTGACTATCCGTAATTATTGTGGTAAAAATATTTGTCCATCTTGTTTCTATTTCGAAAACTTCATCTAACATCAAATTGGATAAAATGGAATATAATGTGACGACGCATAACGAATCATTGATAAAAATTTGAAGAGAAAATGGAGGGGAACCATGAAGTTGTAGACAGAGGGGGAAACGGAATGCATTGAGTAGATCATATTAAAAATACGAGAACTGGAATGTGGGCACTACGAAGGAAGTGAGAAACAAATGAAGATAAAACGAACATTATAACGAACTTATATTAGATTTCTCATTAATTAAGAGGACGATATCGGTGGTAGATACAGGACATTTGGTAGCAGATATCCGTCAAAGTACAAAAGTAGTACCAAAATTTCGTAAGAAAAGTAAATTTATTAAATTCCGCCTTCGGCTCGTTAAACAGAAATACTACTTATGATAGTTCAAAGTTAAATTATCCTCTTTTTAAATTGAAAAATTCAAATACGAAAGTAAATCAATTTATTATTCAATTTAAGAGAATATCAAAACACCAGTCACACTTCCATTAATATGTGTTAAGGGTCATGAAGCTTAGGTAGATAAATTAAGATTTTTGTAAACTTACTATTTAGTCTACATTCAAAACTATTTGAATCAATAATCAGAATAGATTAAGTATTTAAAATTGGCAGAACTAATGATGGCTGCGAAATATGGACTGAATATATAAATTGAAAATCAGGAAGAAAGAGAGTTTATCGTAAAGATAACTCATTCCACATTTTCCCAACCATTTGGAATTCCCACACTTAAAAGATGCCCTCACTCTCAGCGATGCGAAATCGAAACACACTGAATCCTCTGATGAAATTTACGAGGCGTATGTGATGCAATAGGAATTCCAATTGAGGTATCCATCGTTCATTTATAACCGCAGAAGTTTACATTCGATTAGTGCGGCTACCTCAGTCGACCGAGGGACAAGGAGAAAACGATCTTACGCATTTCCCAAGTTCTGCTAATGAGGTGCTAATTCGAGGTCCGGATGGAAGGGGCAGTTATGGAGGATTGCGGTCATTATGGATCGGCACCAATCAAATCGACAGCTTTTGCATCACATTCTGCTTTTGAGTATTCCATCAACAATTGATCTTCCTTGGGTTCGTTTTAAGGATAACATTTCAGAAGAATCCGTGCAATATCTCTATCAATTTGATAAGGCATTCCGGAAAACTCTTTATTATTTACAAAGGTGCTTTATAATTTTTATTTTTCATCGATAAAATAAAAATTATATTTTTCATTATATCACAGTAAAATAAGGAATCAAATTTCCAAATATTTTTAAATAGCGGTATACTATCGTGTAACCCAAACTCAAAGACATAACTGTTCATATAATTATTTAGAAATTGTGTTCACAACTATCGAATGCTTACTGGCATAGAAGTGTTTGGAATATTCTTAAACACGTAACTACAGTTTCGCAGAATACAATTTAATTTCCAAAGAAACAAGATATCCGAAAATTCCGTATGCTGTCCATTCTATCTTTATTGGACGAGATTAGATTCCAATCAGATGGTGTACTCAGTTAAATCTAACGAACTTTATTTCTTGAAATCGGATCTAAGAAAGAAGAATTATTATTATTTATCTGAAAGCAGCTATTTATTTTACGAAAATTAGTAATATATATAGAAGCAAATATTTTTTAAAATTAAATTCTGTAATTACAGTAAACATTTTATTCGTGGATATTTTCAGGTATATTTTTAAGGATTTTTTTTAAGAATTCAAGTACTCCGAATTTTATTCTATCAAATTTGTGCTATGAAATTCATATTCTTTGAAGATAACCCTATAATTTTTAATCTCTCTCAATATATTAGGGAGAATTCTAATTAAATACATGTATTTTAGAGAAATTAATAAATCGTATAAAGGTAGGATAAAAACTGAAGAAATAATAAATTACGTAAATGTTTTCATATAGGTTATGAATAAAATTTACCCACCAGCCGTAACTAATATAACGTTCAGAATTCGAAACTGAGGATATTCATCCTTTGGTAGCAGATGTGAATAAGTTACAATCTGTAATTGCAAAGAAATTAAAAGAAAAATTAGAAGAACATTTCAAATACAGATGTTTACGATAGTGCATATAATATTATAGTTTGAGCATTAGTTTACACAACTCTATTACTAAATACCATTGAAAACAAAACAAGGTTTTAAGATTGAAATTACTAAAATAATTAAACAATTAGAGAACGAAACTTAATATAAAACAATATTTAAAATACAAAGTCATGATTTAAATTCAATAGATTTTTATTGAACTTAGGCATTAGCAAAAGTGAAATTTTTAATGACGTAGAGCAGTTTTTCATGAATCAGTTTCGAGAAAGCTATTTGTTCGATAGTGAAATGTACTGTAAACCGGAATATTGAATAAATTGTTTTCCTAATATTCAAATTCTGCCCAAATGATCTCTAATCCCGTTAAGTCCAAATCATCATTCAATTGCAGTCGAAGGTTACCTATTATCAATAAGAAGAATTAAAAGAATTATTTTATTAAACGTACGGCTGATTTAAATAAAAAAATTAACTACTCGATATACATGTATGTTATCACTTATTTAATATAATTTTTTCATTACGCTTAAATTGCTTCAAAAGCTTAGGTTGTTTTGCTCTGGGATTCGAAGAGGGAATCCGAGGACGTAATTCCATCAAATCCAACGCTTTACCGCTCAACTGTCCCATAGCCCTTTTTTATCAGCTCACAAACATAATAGCTCAGTTTATGTAAAATTATAAGGATCGTCGGGAAAAAGCGATGCATCTAGAGATTTCATAATCTCCGATGGGTCCATGCGTTGGACCGTTTGATTCATTAGCATTTATTGTGAAACTAACCAGTCCACTTTGGGATAAGGGTCTGAGTAAAACATGAGCCCCCTCCTCTTGGATGCACAACTGGATATTACAAGGACGTCCGAACTAGATCGTCCGGTGACCACTTTTTATAAGAGGCAATAATCCCACTGAGGCAATGCCATTCAAATTCGCTTCAGTGGCCATAGAAACGGACCAAGATGGACATCTTAGAAATCCCATGGTCTATTAAACCGTACCATTTGATGAACGTACAGGTACACATCCTAAAATTATTGTACCGTTCCATATATTCTACAACAAATACACCGTAGTGTGATATAAATACGTAAGGGTAGTACATTATATTGTATTCCCGTGATAATCCTTCTCTGAAAAATTTCGGAAGTTACATTTTGGGAAGTATCATTTCGGACAACTTATTTGCAATTGAATAAACAACGTCTTGAAACTCAAGTTTCGAATACTATTCCGAAGTTCAACCGAAGAAATTATTTTTATGTCAAAAATAACACAACGAAATAATAATCGCAAGATCATTTTGAGTAATATTTGAACGTAAAATTAAAGTATACACTTTATAAGTCCATGTTTTGCATATATGGTATATGCAGCTTAAGAAGGAAATTTATTGGAGCTATTCCGTAGGGAAATATTTACACCTAGGGGATAACATTAAATATTTTAAGACTTTTTAGGGTAAACGCCCACTAAGATAATGCAATTTCTTACTATTGGCAGAATGATTATAGCTTACGTCCTGGAAATTTTATTACAGGAGTTCAGGAGATGGAGAGAAATCAGGAGATTTTAGATCATAATATTAATTCACCTTGAATTTTAAAGATAAGAAATCCAACTTAGGTTTTTGGTGACAATTTTCTCAATTTGATATTGAACTTAATCTTACAACATCCCTTCAATTGCTTCGCTATGTAAGAAATATCTGTTTTGAATTTTCAAAGGAAACATATTGCTTAAAAAACTGAAAACAAATGTCAATTAATACTGAATAAGGAGGTGTACATGAAGAAGCTTCGTACTTTGCCTAATCACATCATAGTCTTCCAGAAGTGACTGTTTCTCAAGGAAATAGAAAATGCCTCATGAAATTCTTGCTCCAACAATTCGAATGCGAGAGACAGGCATCCTTCTTTTTGCGACTCTTCATTACCTCAAGAGACAGTACCTAGTGGAAACAAAAGAAGACTCCGCAGCGCCGTCTAGAAAAGGGGGAGAGGTAGAAGAAGATGGATTGGGGTGGAGCTCCGTGTGAGAGAGTGTGTTGCCATAGGGAAGTGCCTTTTGGTATCGTCAGCCAATCCTCCCTCTCTCATTATTCCCCTTTCTACTTTCCACGCGAGTTGCTACGTCACTCCACCATCTCCTTTCCCGATCTCTCCAAACCCTTTCCCTTATTTTCCCTCCTTCGCCCCCTTAATAATTCCACCGTCATCGTGCCTAAATAAACCTCCTCCCCCGTCTTATTTCCTCTATTTCTACGTGTATTCCGTATCCACAGTAACCTCTCCTTACTCCCACCACCTTTTTCGTAGAATTTAATAGTTTCACTGTACATTCGTCTCCTTACATTAATTTTACTAATTCTTCGCTTATCAAAGAGTTCTTTAGGTTATATTTTTTCAGTATTTGGATGTTAAAATCGATAATAGTTATTGAATACGGCTATATAATAGAATACGAATATATAATACGAAAATGGTTTAAAAAGGTTAAAAACACGTTTTCTATTGATATATTTTATAAAAAGTTTTAAACTAGTTCCCATGCTTTCGCAATTGAAATAATTAGAAATCTAAATCTTAAGACCACAATTTCCGAGTACATTTTATTACGAAACATGAAGTATTAAAACATTACGATAAAAATAGAAGAATACACGATCAGATTTTATAGGAGATAAATAAAAATACAAGATTCTAGAAATACTTAGTTCATTTCTTCCTAGAAACGGAAACCATCTAATATAATATTATAAAATGTGACAATTAATAATTATGTTAGTTATTCAGAGCGTAATGTTCCTTAAATTGCCTTAAGTCTTCCTCTCCTCTATTATCCTAATTTCTTATCCAACATTTTCTTTTCTTTAATTACTCTGAGAAACCTGCAATTCCAAGTATTTGCCTCAGTATGCTTATCTTGCTCTCATTAGCCTTTATCTCTTCTCTTCCTTATCTCAAAGCCTCATTCTGTTTTCCCTCTCATTGTTCACATCCTATGTATATACATTCTTCCTCAACCACATTCATCTTCAATCTTCTTCAGTAAATAGCCCCCTCTCCAAATGATGGAATGGCGGATCAAATATAGGTTTTGTGGAAAAAACTTGAGAAACTACCGCTTCCGGTTGTTTCTTTGGCAAGATGACAGAACCCACGTAATTCCCGATGCCGCTCCGATGAGTGCGTTCCCATCAAACTAAATTACGCTCGTTTATTAAACATGAAAATCAGTTTGCGTCGCTTCATTTCTCTTCAGATCCCAGAGGTAAGAAACATACCAACTCGGTGTGAAATCAGAGATAAGTTTTCGATATGTTAGAACAGAAATATTTCTCCACGTCTCGAGCATTCTTCTAGTTGAAAGGAGATTTTTCCCAAGTTGAGATATACATAAGGTTGCTCATTATAAAGTTCGCTCGCTATCATTAGCGAAATTCTCTACTCATTTTTTATCCAAAAATGTATCTCATAACCAAACAATTGATTGTATACTAAATTCGAGTATATTTCGTTGAAGCAAATGTTTCCACAAACCTTCGAGTTTCAGTCGACTTCGTTCCCGTAAACCACTCGATTAGCAAACTATTTGAGGCTTATTATTGCTAACTATAATCAGAAATTTCCTCATTTGTGTAAAAACTATCTCTCACAACTCCTCGACGATAAAGATACCAGCAGTTCAAGGAAAAGTTGTCTGATAAGTACTCCACGAATTAATTAGATGTACATTGGAAGACAAAGTTTCCTGAATAGAATTCCTCAAGTACAGCTTTCTTTTTCGGTGTGAAATTCAGTAATTTAATTTTTGAAATTACCAGAGTATTCGAGTAGACAGTTGGAATTAATTTCAAGGCTCGATAGTAAAGATATCGACGTAAATTTACTCTTAAGGTAAAATGTCAAATTTATGATGAGTATTGCTAGATGAGAGTACTTAAGCAAGAATCTACTTATGAATCAATTTTTTTATGACTTCGAAGCAACTACATAGATAAGCAACGAAATATATTTCGAACTAATTAATTGGTGGAGACTGACTATAACGTTAAGGACGAGGATCTTAGATAAAGAGAAACCTTTATGATTTAGGTTGAAAAACCATAAATTACATCGAGCAGTAGATCCAAGTATTTCACCTAGACACATTTCTCTTATTCTATATGATGTATAGACGTCGTAATAGTAAGACGTTAAAACCCATTTCTTCGACGGGCGCCATTCTGCTCACGTTCCGTGGGCACGCCCAAGTGGTGGGAGGAAAGGGTGCCATAATGCGTAATATTAAACTTCCTTAATCTCCACCCTTCGGCTTTGCATTCACCGAAGAGACGGATGTCTACCGTCGCCGAGACTCCCACAGTCACTCCAAAACCCTTTCGCCTCCTTCATTACCCTCCGCACACACCCGCAATTCTTCACACACCAACTCCCGCATCTCTTTCTCTATCCACCCGCCAATCTTCCAACCTTAGTACGCTTCCTTTACAAATCCCTCCTATCAAAACCCACACGCTCCTTTGCCCCCCAGCGCCACCATCTTCGCTACAAAGACTCGAGCAACTCTTTGCGATCAGCAAACTTACTATTACGAGACGTCGTTATCTCCCATTCGCTGGGATCCCTTGCAGGCATTTCAAACGGGGCCAAATCAATTGACGAGCCATCAATTATGAAACTTCAGGAACTGGAAAGATGGAGAACATCCTAAACTTAGTAATGAAAAGCTTGAGTGACACCTTACGCCTAGCGAAATTAGATAGTCAAGAAAAAATGATAGGGAAAACTTCAACTGTCTTGATTCTTCAAAAGTTTTCGTATTATATATGATTGACTTTTACTTTATTTTTAAAATATATGTACCGTTTCATTAACTCGTAAGTTATAACACACATGTGACTATTGTATGCATCGTGAAAGTAAAATAATGAATAATAACGTTATGATAATGAACAGGATAGAGAAGAATTTAATTGGATCAAAAGAGAATTGTTCATAGAGCATTTATATTTTAGGATCATGTAAATGTATCAGAATGCAATATACACGAATGAAGAGGTGTTATTTCAAAGTTCGATTTATTTCGCGATGAATCGATTAAGAAATATTATGCAATTATTGAACGAAAGTAACAACCTCTGAAATAATTGTAAATACGTTTGGTCTCTTAAGTTCCTTGCTGATGAACGTGTTCCTTTTCAAACTGTCAAAACTGAAAGCGAAAAAAGTTTACCATAATTTCTCATCAAGGAAAATCTAGCATCTTGTAATAACTGCCATCTTAAATTTAAAACATTGTTATCGTTATCGATTTAGTTTCCTTCGCTAAGAATATTACCAAGATATTGTATTTCTTATAGATATATAACTCGTGGAAGTTCCTTTTATTATTTTATTCAATATTCCGAAAAAATAAGACTTTAATTCAAAGATGTCTTGAAAATCAATAATAATTCTTTTCTCAATATATTTTGATATTTCGTAGAAGTAAGAGTATCACCACTTTTATGTTATTCGCCATATTTTATCACTCCAATATTCCATCAAATATATACTCTTCTATAAATTACCACTCTTTTCAGATCCTTTTCTTCTGCTGGGATCTTCTTCCCATTCCTGGGAGATTCAAAGTTACTCCCCCGAAAGGGCTCCATCGATCAGCATTATCTCCTCTTTTCCTTGAGAGATGACGTCATTTATCATTCAACCCGTTCCTCCCATGAGATCCTTCTTTCCCGCACATTCCTTCGCTAAAACCGTCTAAACTTCCACCCCCACCATCCCGATTCCTAATATTGCAAAGCGTTCTCCCGTTACTGGCGCGATGCGGAAATTCCCACCAACTTTATACTCCCAATCCTCCATTCCCTAACTCCGTGTCAAATGCAATGAGTGAGTTACGAGTTTCTGTTATAATTTACAAGTCTTAACAACGCACTGTCGGGAACGCGAAGGAGCACAAGCGAGGCAATTTCTGCAGGATGGATGACACCAACGAGTATAAGAAGATTAGCTACGGTTGCTCGAGTTTCTTTTTTTTTCTTCCGAGTATCTTGCGTATGGCGTGAGTTCCCATGCTCAAGATACTCACCTTTGAAAAATAGCAAAAGAAATTTCTTAGTATATCTAAGACTACGATTTATTCTTAATCTTAGATATATAGTCATATATTTGCCATAATTTTTCACGAAATACTAAGATGGCTTACGATGGGAAATCCTATAGGAGATTCTTAAATTAAATGCTTATATTTTAAGCTTACAGTCGTGTATATGGAAAATTTCATTATTAATTCCTTATGATTGTATCACGCCATTTTGTCTTAGTAAAGGTAGAGTAAATTTCAAGGCAATTTTTCTAAACAAATCGAATTTTATATTTCCTACATCACGATCTTTCTGATGGTAAACCATTCTTCGTATAGCCTCCTCCCTCCCCCCAATCCTCAAAAATAAATTTTTCCATTTGGAGGTTATAATAAAGAGAATACATAAGAAAAGAATAATAGAAGAAAATACGATCCTATAATTTTTATAATATTGTCAATTCTGTACCATATCAATTTCAATATTTTCTCTAAGAAATAATTCACGAAATATTAGAAGGCGATTCGAAGCTATTAGATTACGAAACAATTAGCAAGGTTAGAAAAAAGAAAATTGAAAGTTATGTGTAAAAACAAATTAAATCTCACAAGAAAGGAAATACTTCTAATAGGGTAAAAGAGAAGTGAAATATAGCTGCAAGGCTGAGAATCGAACCCAGTTCCTCGTACCGGTATGCTAACAAAAGTTGAAATGGTATGGTGGTAGAGCGGTTGAGAAGGTATGTAGCTATTTTTCGCTTCTGTTTAACATAAGGGAGGAAGTCAAACGAATACTATATTATAGTGCCAAGATAATATCTACCTTTCCTAATTTTGATTACTTCTGGTTAATTTAAACTGATGGTAGTGAGTGATTTTGTTAGCTTCTCCGGTTAGCTTTTAAACATAGATAAAATGACATAAGATTTTAGAGGAGAATTCATGAGAAACATATTATAAGAAATGTTTAGATTTCTATAGTATAGCAAATTTAGTCAGGTCGCATCGGTTTCTGAAATTACGTTCTGAAATAACGTATAAATAATCGAATAGAATAATAATCTGATGTAAAATACGTATTACTTAATACGGTATATTACTTAATTTGTTCAATGCTAAATTACGTCTAGGGTGGGATATTATTTTGAGGTAAAATTTTAATAGACATTAATATGCACCCAAAAACTTTTTAATAGCTCTTAAAGTTTTAGATGTTTTAATTTTAAAACAGGATTTTATATAACGTATGTAAATTGAACGAAAATATAGTACAGCATATACCCAGAGAACATATTAGGACGATTGAATCATTAACACAAAAAATAAAACCTAAAATATGCAGATGCTCTATGTATTGACTGTTCCTTGTCATATATTTTCCGGAAATTGTAATTATTATACTAAGGGCCACGATGTTCATTTATCGTATATATAAATAACATTTTTAGTTAATTAAACATCAATACGAACTATATTTATCAATAATTAAATTATGATATAGCATTCGCGAGACTTTTCAAATAGTGTTTCATGTACAGAATTGACATGGTTAGACACGGACTTCGAGTAAGCTTTCTAAGCATCTCTATCAATACGTTATGTTAGCATATTTAAATTAACACTATTATTAAAATACATCAAGTTGTGTTTTTTATGAGGTATAGGTCTTAACTTACGATACATTACCGTAATTCTTGACTTTATTACTGAAGGTTTGACTGAATACAAATATTTATTTAAAGTATCGATTTATGGAAGAAAAATATTACATATTTTAATGATCGGCTTTGTTCTCTGAAACGTGAACATTTGAGTAGTTTATATTACAGCAAACCATTGAAGCAAAAATCGTTTAATTAATCATTATCATTGAGAATATCACGATGACAATCTTCATAAAGGAATATAAAAAAGAAAAGGAAAAATAAAAAATATTCACAGTAATAGTAATAATACAACATAAGTTT
This sequence comes from Pantala flavescens, assembly GCA_020796165.1. Taxonomy (NCBI): domain Eukaryota; kingdom Metazoa; phylum Arthropoda; class Insecta; order Odonata; family Libellulidae; genus Pantala; species Pantala flavescens. Next base: position 31,069,289 of record CM036884.1, on the reverse strand, counting down.
TTAAGCAATAAGTTAATGGTAAGCATCATTCTGAGTCAATAAAAATTGGAATATAACAAATTGAATTTTTTCTAGGAAAAAAAGAAATGTTTTACGTCATATTCAGTTGTACATTCTCACAGATACGCATCATCATAAAATGCACGAATTATAAGTTGATGACATACATAATTAATGATTTGTATATTTTGTAAGATTATATAATTTGCCTGAAGAACATTAGTCAAACACTTAAGAAATAGAGAATAATTTTTAAATATAAAGGTAGATAATATATTTTAAATTGCCTCAGAAGCGTGTGTCTTTTCACAGAGGGAAATACAGTTAAACATAAGAAGTGAATAGCGACATGACTGAGACTCAAACCCAGGTTCCCCGATTGCCGGTCATGTTTGCTGACCACTAAACCACCATGCGGTAAATCCACTTGTTTTTGATGTGATGCCTTGTAAGCAAAGCGGTGGAGCTCCACACCGTAAATAAAGTGTAGATTTTTCATAATGAATCAAAAACAAAGTCACTTCAATGATTCATACTGAAATCATCTAAGTTTTCTTTATTAAGGCATTAACATGCTTTAATTATTTATCAAGTTCTATAGTGGCTAGAATGTACTAATTTGTCAAAAATAGGAAGATGTGTTAGAATAATAGTTGTATCACTGAAAGGTTTTTCTGCTATTGTTCTTTTTATCAAGCAGGTATAAATATAATTCCTTGCTGATATTCTTGCTTAAAATTTTAGGAAAAAGGTTGATCCGGAAATGCTTTGTATAAGGAAATGGAATGAAGAGCATAATAACCATTTGAAAAATAACAGTAAAAAATATATAATTGTAAAAACAAAACACCTTGATTTCCTTAGATATGTTAGAAATAAATAAATATTTACTTGAGTCAAATTGGAAGAGAAAATCCTTTTTTAATTATTGCGTACCTCGATTGAATAGAATTTATAACTAATCTTAAATCTTTCAATATTGAAATTAGTAAAATAGAAATATTTTATCTTCTATCTATAATAATAATCACACAAGCTAAATGGAGAGATTTTTTAATTCAAACACGTCGAAAAATGTCGATCGGTTTATCTTGTATATATTAGATAAAGACAGTTATTGAATATTGCTTACAGGAAATATTCCTACCGCGCTAATGATATAATTAAATAAAGGTTCTTTTATATTTTTATCCAAAGAAGGACTATCTGAGGTATCAAAAGAAATCTCGTCTATAAAAAATAGAATATCAATCACTTAGATTAAGAAAATGAATGAAAAAAATCTTTTTCCTTTACGAGTGCTTTCAAGGAAGGTAATTCAAAAAAGATTGATTTAAATACACAAGATACATCCAGTTTATAAAAGCTTACTATTTCAAAAGTTTTTTTGCCTAATACGGAGGTTTCATAATCATAATTGGGTTGATTACATGGAACGATCATTTCTCAAGATCTCCTTCAAAGTTTTGATTGATATTGAGTTTGAAGGATGGAGGATCAATTTATCTTTTAAGAATGTATTCTTAATCATAATCAAGTGAGCAATATGGGGGTAATAATGTTTGTTTTAAATTATAGTTTCAATGATAACATTCCTTTGCTTTATTTTTGCAATGGAATATATTTAGTTTCAATATTTCTGGGTTCCGAAAAAGGATAAATTTTAGGAAATAAATTTCAAACTTGATAAATTGCTTTATTTATGAAATGAAATCATTTTTTCAATGAAAGGTACTGGATTCTGGAAAGAGAAACCTCATTCAATTAAGCAGCACTTTTTTATCCAAGTTTGACGATAAGTTATCAATTAATATTTGTATTATAACGGATGATGATTGATGCTTTTTCATGAGTATATGATACTTAGATATGAGACTGATATAACAGAATGTAAGTTTATAGATTTCTCGATTAACAGAAATTAGGAAATATCTTGCTCCTTCAAGAAAATTCCAATTTCAAATACTATATTGAATATTATCTTAATAAAGTATTCATTCAAATTCTCGTTCGCAAAGGTTATTGAAAAAGAAATTAAACATTTTTCTAAACAAATTTTTTAAGGAAAAACAGATTTTCAAAATTCCCAATTGAAAACATCAAAGAAAAATAGGATAAAATTCCAAATCGATAAAACTCCGTAAACCGACAAGATTTTAATACCGAGAAGTTCCTTAACCAAATAATTTTTTCCTTTCGCTCCAAATTAAATAACATATTTCAACTTCGAGTTATCCTTTCCAAACGAGTATGTTAAAGAATCGATGGATTTATTCAAGTTTCTTTTGGTTCCCTACAAAAAAGCTTTCCCCGAAATTTGAAAATTGATTCTCTTTAAATAAAATACACCTTTATATCTGTTTATTTGGTGGTATTCAATTGCAACTTTCTGCTCTTTTAATTCCTTCCAATTTTCACATATTTTTCTAGTCGGCCTTCATTAAATCGAAAATGCAAAATGGGAAGTTCCTCATCCTTATGGAGATTTATCAATCTTCGATCTTACTCAGGTCGCTTCCCATTCTTAAATTTAAATAATTTAAAGCTTTTCCTAATATAAAAGTATAAATTTACACGGGTAATAGAATATGTTGAATTTATTTATCAATTTTATCATTTGACAATGACTTTCCGCGAAATCACGCCAACTGTTATCAATGTTATTCTTACTCCAGTAAATTCTTTAATTAGTTGTAAGAAGGAATTTAATTTATTTCCCTTTGTGGAAATTTCCATTTCTCTTTTTTTTTTAAACAATGATTTAATATATTCATATACTTCATTGGGATTTAAATTTCCAAATGTTCTTGAAAAAGCGGTGAAACATTCAGTGAAGAATGTAAACGTAATGTTTTTCCTCTGATCCTCACCAAATCCAAATTCAGCATTCTATTATCCGCTTAACACAACATTTTAAATTTTTCTAAAATATAGCTATTAATAAATTACAAGATGGATTATGTGAAAGGACCGTAACCATATTAGGTACATACTCCTCCATAAGCAAGAAAATAAGGTAATATTTAAAGAATTGAAGCTGCCTTGTTGTCTAAGACCAGCCTCCTGCTTATCTAGGAAACACGTATAAGGGCCTTACCTCAATTTCTTCATACAATTCTCTCAACTAGACAACGACCAGTTTTCTGGGAAGGAATCAGTACAATGGACCTCATCCGCTATAAGTGGCAATCAAAAGAGCAAATGAGTATGAGAAACCACTCATGGTGCTTTGTGTACTATGCTCAAGCCTTAGACTGTTGGTACTTCTCTATAAAGGAAGTTCATGAAAATCTAGGGATAGATGCTGAGCACATGAAACGTCTGAACATTATAGATAAGAATGCAGCAGCTTTCGTGATCTTAAATGAAGAAACAATCGAATTCAGTATTGGGACGGGAGTTATATGGATAGTTATATAGGATGATTGCCTCTCATTCATTCTATTTGCAAGGGAATGTTATAATAATAATAAATGTCTTCATCGGGCGAAATGGGGTTAAAAGATCTCAACCTTCAATTTAACCCAATATCAGAGTGATAGAAAAGGAAGAAAATAAAATTTCGAAGATAGGATTTATTTCCTAAAGATGAGGAAATTGCTTTATAGAGAAAATAACTGTTATTTTTAGCTAAAGTCCCTACGCTTCAGAAAAAAATTCTGGAAGGACTGGGATGTAAAACCCCACAGATAATAATTATGGGAAAAAAGATAGGTTTCAAAGTAACTTACAGTGCTTATAGTAAGATTAAAAATTTAAGAACTATACTAGAAAAATATTAAGTGAACGAAACAAAATAGGTAATATATACTATTTGAAACTCTAAACAAAATATTAGAAAATGTTCTTCGTCACATACTTCATTACGTATATATATAAAATGCAAATGATATAAAAAGTAAATAGATTAACTGAAAGGAATTTCGGGTGAATGGAGATTGTATCAGTAAAGTGTGCTGATGATAGTTTTCTTAGGAGATACAGTGACAATATTACAATGAACTCATTGGAAAAGGTAAAGGCCAAAACGAACGTTGCTTAAGATCGATGTTAAAACAAATTATTCCATCTATAAAATATAGCTAAAAAAATATGTACAATTGTTTAACCGTGGTCTTTACTCTTCTGTTATTTGGAGCTATCAGAATTAATGTTTACTTAAGATATTTAAAAAGAGCCATATGAGTTCTTCATCTAGGGCTTAAGATAAATTCATAAATATATATCTTAAATTACAACTTAAAATAAAATACATATAATCGTTCTTCATAGTATCCAATTGAAATAGCTTTTTAACAGTACAAACTCGCAAAAAATAATGCATAATACTCAAAAAGATAAATCTCTTAGGAACACTACTAATAATAGTTTGAACAAATGGAGTAAACAGAATAATTAATCTTTGCTTTCCGAAAGATAAATTTCACATGTTCAAGTAAATATTATTCCATCTGAAATTTGAAAGACTGAGTCGGTCAGGTTCATCTTAAAATTTATTTTACGCATTCGAGATCTTGAAGAAAAATCCCAAGACATATGAAGAAATGACATTCCTCACTTTTATTCTGTAATAAACTAAAACAATTAAATTTTTAAAACTAAAATATAAACTTGTAGTTGTACTATGTAATTTCTCATTTTTATACAATAAAATATTATCTGATAAGTTACAAAAATTTTAAATGATAAGTTATAAAAAACAAGTATTCTTATGTCGTCATCAACTATCTTACATCAATAATTAACATGTATAGTGTAGATGTTTATTATTGATTCAAGATATTTCTATAAGAAGATAATTATATGAAAATGTATTGCGGTGTATTTCTCCTCATTTTATTATGCATTAGAGTACTTCTAAGATTTATAAATAATAATAATAGAATGTAAATTAGACATTATATTTGGACAATGCAAAAATAAACAAAAATCAATAGTATGATATGCTTGTAAATAAAGAATTTTAATTTTTTATTTCTTAGTTTTTCTCCCTACCACAAGCCAAAAGAAGGCTTGCAGGGTATTTACGTAGATGTAGTTTTTCTGGTTAATTTTAAATACAACCGCTTCGGTGATAGATTACACATTGAGTTATTACTCTCAATCAGTAGAACCGATGAAAATTAAAGTATTGCTGAAATATTTTCAAAATGCGTGTTAGGCGTTCCAGTGAAACATTTAGATGTTGAATATTGAAGATTTTTTATAAAGAAACCATAGAAAATCGAACCCTAAAAAATACCGATGGAAACAGCGAAAAAAAAGTATTGAGCGATATTGAAATTGTAATTCATACGTAATACGTATGAATTACAATTTTATCATATTATACTCCAACTTATTAATGACTTATACAATTAAGCATTAAGATACTATTATCCCATTTAAGCTATCGTTGGTCCAATTGCGTTCTGTTAATGAACATAAATACTTGTCGTCCTTTTCTACTATAGAGAATTTGATCACAGTAAATAAAATTCACGATTGCAATAAAGGCATAAATTTATAGCTAATTCATAGTATTATTTTTCTTTTTGCAAATATATATCTATATCGCAATACATATCTTTTTACCAATATACAAATATCGCAAATTAAACTTAATCATGGATTTATTCTTCAGCTGCCCAGAAATTGTATGTATGTATATATATGGATATTTAAGGTACGAATTTATAGCCTTCCACATACCTTATTATATATATTCTTATAATTAATTACCACATCAATATTCTTTAAGATAGTTCTTCAATCAAGAGAATAATGTTTGTCGGTATTTTAATAGCAAAAGAATTATTGATGAATATAATAAACATCAAAGGGAAGGATTTTATTATATTCAAATAAGAGGAAATTATATAAAATATTTTCCTGAACAGAAAACAGAAGTCGTTTCATTAACGATGTGTGTTAATATTTTAGCATAATAAACCTTCTATAACTGATGTGTCATCCTATTGTACACAATTTTATCAAACGCAGAAAGTTTTTTAGTCTACCAAGTAAATGAGACGCACTCTCAGAGTATTTTTCTATGTTAAAATCCTTTCACGACGGACACTTCACACTTTTATGTTAAAATCCTTTCACCCTAAATTCTCTGTTATTATATTCATGTACAAAACAATAACAGCACAATAGGTTTTATGATTGATTTTAATAGATATATTTTTCGAAGTGCCATTTCCGAACCTAATACGCTGATTTAGGCTTATCACCCTACAATATTATGAGATTTCGAAAATGCTCACCTTTCACTCCACTCCAATATATCAAATACATTATGTTTACATTATACACAATATTGACCGACGCGCGGGCTACAGCTGCTGGGAAATATTTCGAATCGAAGCAAACTTTCGTCATAGTTCAGCCCTTCGCCGTACGGCGTCATCAGCAACGGGAAGAAAGGGATCGACCACGGCGCCATTATGACGACACTTCGAACTTCAATATGAATTTGTATTAAAGGAACCGTTAACATTGTTAAGGATAGATCGTTTTTGATGAGGGAACAATTGAATCAAAAATAGGTGACGGAACCAAAGAATTTCTCTGAATAAAGAGTAAGGTACATAGCTATTCATTCAAGATACATTCATTGATTAGTCTTGGAATTATTTCAAAATTTGAATTAAACAACGTACCCGTAGATTTCAATGCTATAGTTTCATGTAGTACGTATCTCTTGAATAGATATGATATCGTCCATAGCATGAGTGGCCAAGCTCCTTGATAGTCCAAGCCATTTTTTAAAAATTTTTGCGAGTCGAAATTAAAAACGTATGCAAAAATGGTATTTAAAAAATTTGTTACAGAATTATTAGTTTTAGAAACATGAATAAAATAGATAATGTGTGTGATAAAATGAAATATTAAATATATTCATTTAAGTTCCTTATATAACTCTTTATAATTTGATGAATATTAGCGACAGCAATTCTCAGTATATCTTTCAGATGCTGGTTAGTTCATGCTGATCGGTTTTTGATTTCACGACCTCTAAAGTGGAATACAATGATCCATATAAGAAACTTGTTACGATTATTTCAATAACATGAACATTAAAGAAAATGTTACAAAGTTTTTCAAATTAGTTGCAAGTTAACAATGAGATGAATTGAATAGTCATTTTGAAACATATACAGTACGTTATTGATTTTTTAATTATAAAAACACTAAAAAAGGGAACTAATCAAGAGACATAAAAAACCCGTCAAAGTACCGGCATGCGGCTTGCGCACCGCAGTTTAGTCACCTCTGCAGTAGAGAGAAAACTTACAATACTAAAAAAATTAAAAGAAACTGTAGCAAAGAACGGTTTGCATGAATATATGTATAGATATTTCGTCACACGTGGACAAACTACCACGAGTGGGAAAGAGTACCTTAGCTATAATGTACTTACAACATTGTAGTGCAATACTTACATTGTAAATTACGGTGAAGATTCAATAAATATTATCTTAAAATAACCTTAAATATCTCTTTTGTTACTCACTATTCAAGGAATAATATTCATTAGAAAAGATGTTAAAGAGATAGAAGATTCGTCAGCTCTGCTCATCACATTGATTTTACTATCACGTTACGCCATCCGGTAACTTAGGTAATAGCTCGATTTATAGACGAACGCGTGTATAAGACGCTGCAGAAATATATAGTAAATTTGCAGAATAGTAAATTCAAATATAAGACGCACCTCAATAGACGTCCGTGAAGTGAAATGATATGTCCGCATTGAAAGCAATTGCTTTACATATACATGAGTGGGATATTAAATATGAGCAACACGCTTACAAACAAATGTGACTCAAGTGGTCATTAATCAATAAAAAGGTTTAAAAATAACAATGATTTCTATATCTGTTCCGTCGAACTTAAACATCCACACAAGCAAAGCCATGAATAAATGATGAATTTGGCGCCTTATTATTAATCCGTTTTGATATAAAACGAGTATAAGATGTATACAACTCCGTCTTGTAGTCGAGCATAAACCTTAAGCACCGCGATAGTATTTGTTGGAACAAATAGAAGGATATTAATTTGTTTAAATATAATAGCTCGAAAATGGAAATTTGACCCGGATATATTTGTTGAGAAATAATCCTTGAAAGACCCGCATGTGGCTTGCGAGCTGCAGTTTGGCCACTCCTGGTCTATAGTGACAATTACCTTGAAGACAGCTTAGGTGAGTTATTCTTCGCTTTTCGTATTTACTGAATTATTTCCCTGCGAATTTATTCATACACATTTGCTTCTCTATCCCTAATGTATGCTGATTCGGATGCGGAAAAAATGTACATTATGACCGCACGATGAAATCGTATTTAAATAGTATTATGAATCTAGAACAAGTTTCTTCAAATAACGAACCAAGTAATATCTTAAGTGAACAATTATGAAAAATGAAAGATACGACTTAATAAACTCTCTTTTTAGTCAGAATCTAGAGAAATATTTAATAATCAAACCCGCCTTTATAAAGACCACTTCCGACGTCTGAGTCCTAGCGCCACAGTGGAAAGTCGTAGAACTACAAGATCAAATGATGAGACATTTCAGCGCTCAGGTTTGAGAAGAGCGAAGCATAACCCATTGACTTTTACTTCAATGACAAGAGTAAAATCTCTTTTTCTTCACTCATATCGATCTATTCTACGTAAAAGAACACCAATAATGTAAGTACATCATTTAAATAAATATGACCCAATTCTATTACGTGATATCATTAAAAACCGCTTTACCCCTGAATTCAATGCTGATATTTTTGGTAGAATTTAATTTAAAACCATTATTATAAATAGTGATTTTAATTTTAAATTTCATTCCCTGCAATCCATATGAATATAGTTATCAATCAAGAGATATAACAAGAGATTGAGAATTTGAAATGACATTCTATAAAATAAATATCAAAAAGTATGCAAAGTGTGAGTCTATTACTTACTTACGTACGCTTGGTCGCTGTATAGGTCACTTGTTCGGGTACAGAACAGTGGTTGTTTCTTAGTACATACTTATTATATACTTAATAAGATACTAATTCTTAAATAGAAATTAAAATATATTAATAATTTCCAAAGCAAAAGACAGCCTCCTTAAAGCAAAATCTAACAGTAGTTTGCATTTATTTCTATTATTGGCAATGTTACTGTAAGAACCAATACATCGTACTTTTTTCCAATTAAATGCATAGTTGAGTTTTGAATTCTCTCTTGTTCAAATGAGTCGTACATTATTTCGGAAGACGGAGGCTTTTTCATCGCCAGTACATTCAGAGTTTTCATCGAGACAAAAGAAACCAAAATGGAAGCTAGATGAGCGCCAATGAGGAGGGAGTGGGGGAAATGCAAAGTAGAAGGATTGCATTATGGCCAACATTATTCCGTTTCATTTTCCATTCTGCGAGCGACCCTTTGGCGCCTTTCCTTTCCTCCGGGAGATGGCAGCAGAAGAAGGGGAAAGATTGCCTAATGAGGCGAGCGCACGGCAGCGCGGGGATCCCACGGTCGATTGCGTCCAAGAAATCTTCAAGATGGAGCTTTTTCCCTTTTCTGGTGGCGAAAGACATTTTAAAGCGCTATCTGATTTATAGAGACAAAAACTGGAAGAAGGGTTATGAAGAACCCTTTTGCAGACGATGGATGGTTCGACACCACCAGTTGGCTAAGAGGGACGGATGCTCGCGGAAAGATGCTGACCAAAGACTGATAAAAGGCGACGAATAAGATGGTGCAGGATCTTCTACCAAATATCTAGAAATTAATTAAGTTCATTTACATTCACGTTTCTTAATCGAATCTTTTGTTCTGCAGATGCCATTCAAAAGTTAGGAAAAGTTTTCATATGTTGATTAATAATCATATTGAATTTTTAAAATCTAAACGCAATAAATCCAGAAACTATCAAATTTTAATTATTTTATAGTATACAGTATTTACTCCAGAAACCTTGATGAGTAACGAAAAACTTGGTACATTTATTTCTAAGTTAAGAGAAGCTTTGTTTGAAAAATGCAATCCCTAAAACAGCTGAATATGATCGAAAATGTGCGCATAAGCAAGAGATATTAGATTAAGATATGGAGAACATAATTAATAAGACTTTGCCGAATCTTCCCTTTTCCATATAAATGGCGTAATCAGAATGTAGAACCCTCTTGTAAACAAGGATCATCAGCGGTGAGATTCTTCTGAAAATCGCCTCCATTTTAAAAGAGAACATTTCTCCGCAAATTTCGAAGGAAAACATGGCGGTCGTCTTGGAATAAAAAAAAATCGGAAAAAAATAAACATAATAAAGCGGATGGAAAAAGGGTTCGAGGAAGGGAGTGGTCTGTGGAGAAGGGGAGGTAAAGAAACTTTTTCCTGCCAAAACTAGATTCATCTATCTTCCTTAATTGGCTCCATTCGCTCTGCCTTTTCAACCCACCCCACTCACCCTCTCCTTTCCCTTGCGCCCCCACCCCCTCCCGCTTCCTTGGTGATAAAGTCTCCAAGGAGAAGGGTCGGGAATGATGGCGGGAATTTAAGAAAAATAAAGGGAGAATTATCGGAGGGAATCGATCAGCGGCCATGGGCTACGAAGGTGAAGAATGATGTCTTAGTACCAGTATTTGGTAAGTTAAGGAAAGGATAAGATGCATAGAAAGTAACTGTAATCGCCAATTTTATATTTCATATAGTGATAGTTTAATGGTTTGAACTAAGTTTAACACGAATTTTAATAAAGGAATTTAAACCATCAATAACCGTAGTTTAGACATGTATATTATTTTTCCCAATAATTATAATAAATAATAATTCCGAATTAATTATCTATAAAAGTTCCATCTGAGTATGAATCAGCGCTCTTTCAAACTTGATATTCATTCTGTGTAAATAAACTGTCAGTTCTCTAAAATGTGTAAAAATTAAAGAAAAAAACACATATTTCATTGTATATTTTTAAAATAATACTGAGCAAAGTACAGTTTTAATAGTTTGTCCATTCATTTGAAAGTGATTAAGTAGGTGAAATAGTACGTACAAATTGAAAATCTAAAGATTTTGATGGTCTTTATTTCATAGCGTTATTGCAAATCGCTAATACAACATTATATATAAATAAGAGATGCTTTTAATTTCCAACTGTGAAGCTTCGTTTCTTTGATAATGGCAGATATGCTTCAAAAAGCCAAAAGCAATCAAACCAGTCGATCATTAATAATGGAGAAAAATGAAAAACAGGAATGGGTCTTAGAGGAGAGGGATATTGAAAGAAAAAGGTTGAAAGTAGGAGAGGATTTAAGGAATTCCTGTGCCACTCTGTCACTCACTGGATGCAGAAGGGGTTGAACTAATTTATGCCTCCCCCAAATACCCAATCCCACCCCAATCTCTGAAACTTCTCTCTCATTTTATACTTCTCCCAACGCATCTCTACTGAATAAATTTTTCCCGCATCTTATTCTCTTTTTCCAACTCCTTAAAGCGTATCCTCCCTTGTGCCATTCTTTTCGAGTAATTTATATTTCTCTTTCAAATTCCCTTTCTTACTCTCTTCCCTTAATTTTTTACTCGTTAACTCAGCCTTTGTCACTCCACTGGGAGACTCTTTCCGAACGCGTATATCTCCAACGGACTCAGCTTAAATGCATTCAACTTCACACTTCTGAGTGTAACTAAGATTTAAGCATAAATTATTTGAGGAATTAAATTTCACTGATTAAACGAAATAGATCCAGTTTATAACCATTTTTATTAATAATATTCTTTATTCCACTTAATCTTCAATAAAGAAATAGTATGATCAGAAAGATATCAAAAGAAAGCAGATTTCTAATAATTATTGTTTTGAAGATCTTGCATTATGGAAGTAATTTAATGGGAACTTTCAATGACTTTAAAATATAAAGTCTGATAAAATATTTATTCGTAGCTTCAGAAAACTTTTAACACTTCTTTAGATAATTGGCACATTTCGAAACATAAATTCATGAATTTGATTAATAGTTAGAAGGCTTCCATCTCGAGATTAATATCCCTAGATAAATCTGTGGATGACTGAATCAGCATCCCTTGAAACTGATACTTTGAAAAATGTTCCGGATAATAAGCTATGACTATGGCTTTCAGAAGTTGAAGCAAAAATAAATTGAAGGTCGATCAATGTGGAAAACAACACTAATATTGATAAATAGCCGTGTCCAATAATTTTTTCAGGCTTATTTTTTTGAAAGTTTTTAATTAGGAAAAATAGGAGTTTAATTAAACCTGCGCATTAATCTTTCGTAATTTGAACCCCGGGCTTCCGATATCTGACGATACCTTATCAAATGAGCCTTATGAGTTTATAAAAATCTTCTAATTAGAGCGAAGGGGACCGGAGACAGTTGCCATGGAGAGAAGGCTATTGGATGAGAAAGAGAAAGGGTCCCTTGGAGAAATAAGAGATCTCCCTTTTTCGGGCAATGCGCTTTTTCTAGCCAATTTAAATTTCTAATTCGAGTATCTCTTATCACCTGACGGTTGTTAAATGTAGAACTCCTTCCCTCGATTGCCCTTTCACACGGTTGAAGGCCTTCTCTTTCAGTTAGTAATGGATGCGATGATGCCACTTACGCAGAGGTGTTTATATTTCTCCTCAAATAATAAATCAAATAACAGACATAGATTCATACAACCTCTCAAACTTAATATTGCGCTAACAATCATAAATATAAATATTCTATACTTTATATAACCTATGAATCTAAATCTAATTCAACAATTTATTAAATGAAAAGAATAAAATGCCTCTTAACATAATTCTTGAAACTCGGTCCTTCCAACATGACGACCCGTTACTAGTGTATAATCTAATTTACTAAACAGATTAGCGAAGGAATACTTTTTCGCTTCTTACGTAATTAGCGCACTCTGAGAACAAAACGTAGCTTTAATTTCTTCGCCGAAAAAGAAGCGACACTTTTCTTCGTATCTGATGTCGTTTGGGCGGCGCGTAAAAAATGCCACTTCCCCTCCTTTATTCTTGGGCGCCACCCTCTATTCACAAAGGGCTTTTTATCGCCGGGAAGAAAACTCCCAGGCCAAGGGATTCGTGGACAAAAGAAGAGCGAAAAAAGGAATTGCGCAGAGGAAAAGGAGGTCCGAGGAAACTGCTTACTTCCTCCGAAGGAACGCACGAAAAATACGCAACGATTTATTCGCAAAGTAAAACGGAATTCTTTTGGCAGTGAATTCGCATCTTATAAATCTCCTTATTTGGAGGAACAATAGATATTTAAGAAGCGAAAAAATAACTCGTTTATTTTATTCTTTGCACATGCGAAATTGAAGAATTATATTTAATTTCTATAATTATCAAATTATTATATTGGTATAAGTATAATTATATTTGAAAATGCTCAAAATAGATCATTGTATACAAAAAATAATTTTACTGTGAAAAAGAATGTAGAATCGTGAGGGAATGAAATTATTTTGTTTCTGTTCGACAACCATAAAAAAAACTTGCATTCCACATTCTACAATCGATAGAGTTTTGCGCTTATCAAGAAGTTTATCAAAAAGAAAACCATCCTTATCGTATTATATAATATAATTTCTACATTTGTAATATTTGATGAAATGAACTTAGTAAGCATATGTTAGTAGCGAATGTGATATTCATTAGCCTATCAATACTAATTTCTTAAAGTAACTCAATTATGATTGATATACGAATCACCCACACGTCAAATATAAGAACATTGACGATATTACAAATTTAAAACGTTAAGAAACCTACTCTTTCTTTATGACTACAACTAAGCGATTATTGATAAACGATTTAAAAGACTAGGGAAATATGGAATCTTTCCAAAAAATTATTTTGCTAGTGCAAGAGGAATATAAACTTAAGTCTTTTTGCAAAGTTATTCAAGCATCTTAAGACCCATAAAATTATAGAATTGTGGAACCTCGCCAAAGCTATCCATCTTTTCAAGAAAGAAGATGAGTAAGTCTTCTCTGGAAGACATTTAAGAAGGTCCTTATAAATCGCTTCCTGAGAAATTTAAACGTGAAGATGTCTAGAAAGAAAACAAGGCTTTTGGAAACTGGACTCCATCCAAATATTCAGATAAAGATGGCCATTAAGACGAATACCGAAGAAGATGGTTACTGATTCTTTCCCTCAGGTACAAGAAAAAGAGTTTTGTATCATTACTCTTATGTATAAAATAAATGCAACAACAGGATATTTCATATTCAATTAAAAGAGGACCCCAATGAACTGTGTAAATGATGCAAAAAAAATCTGGAGCGAAAACAAATTGTGTTTAATTTATACTGTTATTTTGACTGTCCCAAACGATGACTCTATTCACCACTCGATAAATTATAACTAAGAAGATTAAAGTTAAAAATTAATAACCCCATAAATATTTTGGTGATTATATCTTGTGTATTAAAAGATTGCAATGATTCAAATCCTCCATTCAAATATCTTTACGTAAATGATTAAACGAAGTAGTGAAATTGAGAATAAATAAATATATATATATATTACCAATTAAAACATTGACTAAATAAATCGAAATGTATAAAACCCTTTCAGTTGTAATAAGGATAATGGTAGAGCTGCATCTTCAAGAGGAAGATTTCAAGAATACAAAGACGAGATAATGAGGGAAGAGCAATAAAAAACAAGCATCCTGGCTTCGTTCTCGACAAACAAAAGGGAAAAAGTAGAACGCTTCCGTAATTTCTTTTCCCCGATCGTCTCTAAAAAGTAACTTCGGAGATAATTTATATTTCATTCCTCCTCCGCATTGCAGCGGCTAATAATAAAAGAAGAGCAAAAATAAATTAATTTTCTTGCTTCCTAAGCGGGACGGCCATTTGTTCGGCCTTCCTCTGTAAGACAAACTGCTCCCTTCAAGAATGGGATAAATAAGCATCGCTGCTGAGCGAAGAAATTTTCGAGGGAATTTCAACTCGACTTTTTCACGGACCGATTCCTTGATTCCACCATCATGACATTTTGAAACTCTGTTTCAGACTACTTTAATTAACTTACGCACATTAGCGTTGTAAAGAATTGATGAAAATAATATAAGCGAGAAAAACACACATGAATGCATAAATAAAAAGAAAATCATTCAGGTGTAAATTCGTATTCCGATTAAATTCTACCGTTTGTGTTATTCAAATATATTACCTACACTTATTACCGATTTCATTGATTTCAGATCGGTTCAAGAATGAATACTAATCCCATTTCAATAGCTCAATTGCTAAAA
Organism: Pantala flavescens; assembly: GCA_020796165.1. Lineage (NCBI taxonomy): Eukaryota > Metazoa > Arthropoda > Insecta > Odonata > Libellulidae > Pantala > Pantala flavescens. The sequence goes on along the minus strand of CM036884.1, from coordinate 31,054,018 downwards.
AATAAACAATTTCGTTTAAATAATGACTATAATTTAATTAAACAAATATAATCATAGCTTAGCTCTATTAATGTAAGTACATACATCAACTAAAACAAATATCTATGCGCCGTAATAACTTTAGTAGAAATCTAATAAATATAATATTTTAATTAGTTTAAATAGTTCATTTTTTCAAAAAATTTTAAAATTATAGTTTATAAATGGACAACTGAAACCATTAAAATCCCTATTTAAATAATTGATTAATTAGATGTATTCGTCTTTTCTTTTTATTAACCATATTTATAAGTGAATGACTTTTCCAAAAATCATTTTGAAGTCTCAAACGTCAAGGAAGAAGTGAATGACCCTAAGAAGAAAAAATAGTTGAAACAGTCGCAGAATAAGAGTTTGGAATTGGAAAGAAAGATATAAAAGAAATCGGAGATAAGAGTGGGAAGGATGTTTGGGGCAGAGAATGGAAAGGCTGAATATTTTATGTTCCTTTACGTCTCCCTTCGAGTGTTTTATGGCAGAGTTTCCGTGAAAACTCGAGGAAAAATTTACGCATCCAACTTATTTTTCTCTTTCAAATTTACTTATTTTCCCTCCCTTGAGCTGGAGATGGGCTCTGAGAAAGGGATTTTCAATTTCCACGCTAATCTCTCAGAAATAATCATTCTACTTTCATAAAAATCGAAATAGATGTGAAAATTAAAGTTAATTCACTACACTTCACTAACTTTGTTTTACTGGATACTGTGGATGCCTTCCTAAAAAATCTGTACATACACAAAGTAATATTTTTCTTAATACTTTCTTTAAATATATTGACATTAATATAAATTTTAAAATAGCTCATCTGATTTCGTCATCTCGCGATGATTAATTCAAGTTGATTCAAGATGAGTATACATAAAAAATCAACAAATATCATACATAAAAAATCATTCCTTGAAAGACCTGAAAGGAATCATGAATTAAAAATCTGGAGGGTCCTCAAAAATTGTTTTTTCCACAAATAAGGATCGGAAGAGCAACTAACGCCAAATGAAAACGGTTCCAAAGACACTGAGTTTCACGCTTGTCATAACCTATATCATTTCTTCGGAGACTTTTAGGAAATGCTATTTTCCCCTCCAATTCTTTCTCGAGTTTACTTTCGTTCGCTCAGACGCAAACCAATCTCTAAAAGGGAACCTCCTGTCATTTGCAACTCTCTTAATGCGAATCTCTGCAACAGTTATGAACCCAAGAGTTGATGTGTTTACCGTCTGCACAGGGGTTTTAAATCCATTGATCTTCAAATTATATTTGCGATGAAAAGAAACGTCTCTGATGGAGAAATCCAGAGTCGTAAGTGATGTTTACCCCATCACGTACACACCCCTTTGGGAATACATTGGGCCGCTTTTAAGTGGTGGGGTGGATTCGGAAGTGCCAACTGCTTCCATGATTTTATCGTTCATTTTATAGAAATTGGGATCTATGAGTAGATACTTTTGATTTTTGCGACTACTTAATGGATGAGCACTATTGCACTAACAAGAGAATTTTGATGCAAGACTTGGCCGAAACTGAATATTTAAAGATGGAACTGAAGCAATGCATAAGAGACGCATGTTCGCTAATTTCCAATTTTTAGAAAATTATTTGTGCAAATATGAAATTTACAATTGGTCAAACCATATTTATTTCCTATAACTTTCTTCCGAAAAACCTTAGCGTAATTACTCAACAGATAATTTTTAAGAAGTTTATTAAATCATTATTATTTTACTTATCGATGCATTGAAATAAAAAAGATTATCTTCTCTGGAATGTACAGTATTTAATTACCCTAAGTAAAACTATATTGAGTTATTAATAATCATATAGGTAAAAATAAAATAAATGAACTATTTATGATTTAAATTTCTTTATACAATATTTAACCGTATTTTCAACTACCAAGGACTTTTTTCTAAATTTAATTTGGAATTAAAAATACGAAAGATGATTTTAAAGTTATTCAAAGTATTATTTTAATATTCTATACTATGATGCAACGAACTAGGGCTGGTAAATTGCAGCAGTTCAAAAAAAAGTTAATTTATTGTTGGATGATAAAATTTGAACTTTTCTGAATTCGGTCCAAAAAATCTGTTCGATGACACATTCTCCTTGGTGATACATAAAAGTTGGCAGCGCTGTCTAAGACACCCCACTCAAAGAATCTCCCCCCCAAAGAAAAAAGAGGGGTTATGAGGTCCTCCGCTTAGCCGCAGGAGGTCCTCTCCTTTTACGAAGAAGCCCGGCTGAATGTTAATTTGTTCAAACTTTGAAAATTTCACCCGTAGAAGCTTTCCATTAAAAACCTCTTCACTCTCGTCTTCCCCAATCATCTTTCCCCTTCCGTTTGGGACCCTTCCCTTTTTGCCGCAATGATGTCTTTTTAAGGGTCATCCAAGTCTTTTAATCAACGCGGTCACTCGTACGGGAGAGAAACAATGGATGGAAGTGCGAAGGCATTGGGACAGGTTGCATTGACCGGAGCTACGTGACAAGACTATTAGCGCCAAAATATTTTAAATTTTATATTCATTTCCAAAATTATGCACGTGAAAAATCTTTTAAATTTCAGCAATCGGTGCATAAATTCAAAATTTGAATAAAATAAAAATAAAGAAAAAGTTTCGAATATAAGACTATAGTTCTCCACAGTCGACATTTAAACATACAGGATTGTTTTGATTAATTATCTTTAGAATCATAATATAGCGAAACATTGTTCGTAATTATGTTTATAATCACATGGACGTTATTTATTATTCTAGAACTCGAATAATTTTCTTTTTAAGGTCCATTTCAACGCTTATTCCTTTTCCTAATATCTCACCGGGAAAAGTCACTTATCTTTCTTCATACTATTACACTTGAAGGAACAATAGTAGAAACTTTCACTACGTAAGTAGATACAATATACAAAACTAAAAAAATTAACCGAAGGTAAACATTTAATTAACTGAATATAAATTACTTTCATTTATCAAATGTAATGATATTAAAATTATAATATAAAAGTTATTAAAATGCCAATTTTTATCCATTGCATTTATTAATGAGAAATTTAATGTATAATTCTAGGCAATATTTAGCTTTAGTTGATATTATTCAGTACCTCTAACATCACAATGATTACATACATCTACCATTTTAAATGGTTTTAAAGAATGAAATTTTCGCATTATTTTCATTCGCTGTTCAATTGCCTTATTCAAACCTGAGCCCATCGTGAATAAATCTCCGAAAATTGCCGTTAAAATGAATTCCAATGGAGGTCAATGATGTTTGTAGAGGGATTTCATCGAAAGTAAATTTCACAAGCCCAAATGAGATGAGGATTTAAATGCATTCATCTATATGCCTCGAACGCTTCGCCGACGATATTAATGAGGATAAAGAGGGAGAGAAATGCAAACGGGGGATAGATGAAATGGAAAAAGGATTTCGTCAAGAGCCGATAAAGATTAACTTTTTAAAAATCCTCTGCCCACAATCCCTGACGAAAAGAATGAGGAATCCATTAGAAATCTCAAAGATGGCAATTGAGGGAGATATTACAGTCCACTCATTGGATCTGAAGGAAATCCTTTTTCAAATGAGCTCTGAAACCAATTCCCCCTTTTTGCCGAAATTTTAATGTGTGCTCAAGTCTTGGCGAATTCTAGTCCGTAGAGCTAATAGCAGCGAACCCAATCAAATGAATTTTTTGGTCCATTTTCACTGCTCTTATTTCAACGGCCTCTTTCTTCAGAAAGACTCTAAAAGGAATCCATTTTCATTCAACATTCTTTGCTGTGAATGTAAGGATCTTTATGTATGGATATAGTTATGTGCTACGAAGACATTCTCGAGATAAAGTGTTTGCTTACATCAAATACAAGTATTCCTCCGTCTATCGGATAAGTGGAATCCAAAAAATAATCTTCTTCTGAAGGGTATTTTGATCAAATCAAGTAGATAATATATCTTATGTAGACAAATGAGAGATTGACATAATAGATAATTATACATTATATACATAGACATACATATAGCTCGTAAATATAACCGATGTTAAATATAAGAAATATATGGTATCTAAATACGAGAGCTGGAATCATTGTAAATGAGTATGTACATACCAATGGCATCGTAACACTCATAAATAACGTCAATAACCACATTAAGGTAACCACTTGATTAAATCAATTGCATAAATATAAATTAACTCTCCGCCATAACGATATGCGCGCGTGAATTCCTATGCAGATTTCGGTGCATATGAAAACGGACTAAAGCAAGCGATCCTGGAGGAATCAAAACCCAGATGGTTGGCGTCCTTTTATTTCAACGGACGCGAAACAAAAAACATCATTGGGGCCGGTTCAAGGATATCGTAAAAAAGGGTTTAATCCCCGAGGGCATCCGCGCACCTTCATAGGGAGCGGACAGTTTAAAAAAAGTGGGAATACGAGTCCGGCGCGAGGGCCATGAATACCGGTTCGGGGAGAGTTTTTTCGGAGGTGTGCAAGGGTCAGGGAGGGGTCATAAAAGAGAAGACCGCGTCAGTAGGGTGATCTCTGCCGCGCGGAGTGGCCTCCGGGTACGCGAGAGGCGAAGAAATCGGGTTCCCACGGAACGGTGCCATCAGGTACGTGCCATTGAGGGCTCTCGGGTTGTCGCCCCTGTAGACGCACATAGGATTCACTATACAACGTAGGCGCTATATACTGTGCAATAAGCGCATAGAATTGTTATGTATCGGCATTCCTTTCTGTAAAAATTCTAACTTAGCCTGAGGATTGATTATTTTACATTGGAATGCAGGAAACAAGATTACTAATTTCAATAGAACATAGAAAAAGTGACATTCAATTTTTACAGTATAGCTCTCGATACTCGACTTAATATGTAATCATGTTTATGATATTAGAATTTCTAGTTCCGTTACTTAGCATTTTAAATTAAGCTTTAATATATTATTAATTCCGATAAAATAGGTCGATTTCTAGGAAAAATGGTATCTATGTATTAGTATTTATAGTTAGGCCTAAACTAGACTGTTCCATTACGAATAAAAGAGTTGACTAAGAGTCGATTTCGTTTAACTAATAGATGAATACGTATATGACTTTTATTATTATCGTTTATGTTACTTCAAAAATTAAAGAATTTTGAGAGGACTAAAATATTATCCGGAATAACTTTACTTTAAAACAATAAGCTGCGTTCTACGCGTTAATTACCAAGTCTAGTTAGAATAATTACAACTGATCAACTCTTTAGCCATTAATGATATCCATTTGAGGACTTTCAAAACGCCTAAACTATTTAATTCTAAAATTAACAATAATTATACGTGTTAATAATTGAATTCTACTTTATCACCGTTGACCTCTAACCCTCCCAAAAGCGCTTCCCATCCCTCCTTCATTCACACCTCTCACAATTACCCATCTTCACTTCTTCCGACGAATATTGTTTCATCTATTTGTTTACTCGCTTTCAAAGATGCATGGGACATTCTTTCCATTAGTTTTTGGTTTTATTAATCTAATTAAAATTAATTAAATAAAATAAATCTCTTTTATCAACTCTCGGATATTCATGAATGACTTCATATATTTATGTTCGTACAGTTTCAACAATTACTATTCACTAAACTTCATGACTCTATGCAAAATGATTAAAATTTCTTTTTATGCTCCTTAACCTAAAAAAGACAGATTATTTATACTCAAACGTGTAAGTAATGGATTTAGAAACTTTAAAACATTGCCACCAGTAAGTAAATTGTCCCACTTCTTTGAATGTCTATCACGTATTCCAATTACCTATTTCATACCTATTGCCTCCCACAGCTAACATAAGATATTCTATTTTCCTTTTTATTTATTTTGTCATTCGTTTCTAAATTTGGCTTTGATTTGTTATAATTGGATGAATGGAGACATTATCTCCAAGTCCCTCAAAAAAGTTATTTCCTGAATTTCTGAAATATCACGCGTTATCAATTCGGTAATGGATAATGACTGATTATAGGCGAACCGATAATCAACCAAATCGGATATACTCATCGAAGAAACCAACGTATATTTTTAAATTTGGCGACACTTTCTGATTTATTCCCTTCTAACAATCGTGAGTCAGGATATCTACATACAAACCAAAAGAAACTACTTCCTAGTAATCAATCACCGAATGTAATCAATCGAATTTGAAATATTGGCCCACAGAAGATCTTTTCCGCGAACTGATTACTTAGAAGAAATTGAACACTCTCCTGGAGAAGCACTTTTAAGCACAAATTCTTAGAATTCAAATCTGATGAACGGTCACACGTCTCCAAACTGTTTTGTTTACAGCAGCGCTACAGTCGTTTGTTTGCAGCGTTTCTTAGCGTCTCAGTGTCTGACAAGATGGCCGATGACCGCCTTGATTCGCGCCTTGGAAATCGATAAAATTTTGAAGCGACGTCTCGAATGCGTATTGTATTCTGCGTCCTTATCCAATCTCTGGCAACGCAGCCGCGGGAATAAGTTGCACAACTTATATTTAAAACCTTCGTGAGCATTCGTTATCGTCATTACACCAACTGCATCTTTTTGAAACCACTCGAAACTACTGAAGTAAAGGTCTGCGCTTCAAGAGAAATTTATAAGTAAAACGGTAGTAAATTTAGCATAATATCTATCTTAATCATAAACAGTATTGAAAAAAGTTATTTAAAGCGAAATTAGCAATAAATTATATTATCACCGATATATTTATTAGAAGGAGATTCATTGATATATTCACATTTCCATTGAAAAAAGACGTAAAGAATTGAATCAATTCATATATAATTCATTCATCTAACAAAAATTAAGTTTTAATCATCCCTTTTACATAATAATTTCAATAATTATTAATATAATTAATAAGAATTTGAATTTCATTCGGTAAATTTAAAGAATCTGTTTGGAAATATTCATTCTTATTCGAAAAGAAACTCTAAAAGAAGTGTGTTACTGATGAGAAATGTAGGAATGCTAAGATATGAATTATTAATAATAAGAAAAGATTTTATTCAAGTTATTCTCTTTTTGATGCTACAGAACATCTGTATTTATTCTTTAATAATTAGGCATTAAAAGGCAATTGCGTAAGTCCATATGTTATAAACTTATAGAGAATTATGATTTTATCATGTTAGTTTAAAATTTATTGTTACCTAAACTGAAATGATCTTTTTATACATATATTGTGGAATTATTGAATATTATAACTCTAAAATAAATAAATAAAATTCTAATGACTATGTAAGATAGGCCGTTATATTTGTCTTAAACTAGATCTGCTGCGGTTGTATTTAAAGATGAAATTAAAAGCAGTGCTTTGGACAATTCACCGACTATTTCACACCTTAGCTTATCATTTCAAAACAAGGGATAATCATTTCTCGCCTTGGATTCAACATTATACGAGTAAAAACAGTTTTTGTCCATAAGAAAACATACTTTTGAGCAATATATTTATGGTACGAAAAGGATAAGCAATTCTTGCAGACAAATTCATCATCACTACAAAAGGCCAAAGTTTAAGTTACTAAATCAGAGCTGAGAAATAACGGGTTTTAGTAATAAAAGAGATAAGGGCCATGGTGAGGTTGTTTGAGTATCGTACTTGCAATCAGCTGACTTTCATGGGCTATGTTTGTTGTGTTCTAGAGCGAATGGCATGGAAAATTTTCGTTTTATGCTTGAATATTTCTTACGGGGAATAGTTCTGCATGTTATGCTTGAACAATTTGTGGTTATTGGCGCGCACTTTGCGATTGATTCAATGTATCATTCATATTCAGGAAATTTTTACCTCGATATTTTACGTAATCTTGCACGAGTACTTGGTTCTTAATAGAATCGTAATCATATTCATTTCATAATAACGCTCATTAAGTAAAAGATACACTATATTTAAAAACTGTTTCATCGTAGCTTAATCATACAGATAAAATCCCAGACTGCCGATTGTGAGCGATTAATTTCGTTATAATTTTAAAATCACTCAAGTAAATCACTTCATTTGAGTGAACTTTATTCACTTTTTCGAATTAAATGATGCATAGAGAAGAAAGGACATCATCTAAAGATACAAGTTTAGACTCGGAACAGCTGAGAAATGCATGATTCATCGAGATAAGAGAGTCACCATCATGCACAGAGATGCCTTGAGGCATTGTTACTTGAAATATGGAAGGTGGGGATGTAAGAAGGGGTCACTGCGAGCGCCTTCTTTTGTCTACTTCGAGACGGCGATTCCCAGACTGAACTTGCGCGCGCACCACTTCTTTCCCCTTCGTCGAGAGAACCCCTTTCGCATCATTTCTGCCATCTGAGGCCGTGTTTTGAAAGACGAACGAACGCTAAAAATACCAAAACAAGTGTTGGAGTGGTATGCTGTGGATCAGCAGCCATTTCTCAGAATGCAGTCGGAATTGTAAAACTGCTTCCTCGTGGAAGATTCGCAAACCAAATACTACTATGGAATAAAAAGAAAATTATGGAACGGAATTTTTTCATTTTTCTCTGACTCAAAATATCTGTCCTCAACGTATGTATACGTTTTATATTGAGTCAATAAATCCTAAACGATGGACAAATTTACCTTTGAGGAGTAATGGTTAAAGTAGTGATAAGCTTTTGGAGTAGGTTACTGTGACTAAGGCATTCAAAAGTAAATTAAGTCTAAACGAGCAGATTTCAGAAGACTGAACTCGTTCTCATTGACGTCCACTGCTGAAAAGAGACCTGCCACTATAACCAAATTTACTTTCGACAATAGCTCCTCCAGATGCTAATCTATCGGATATGATTCATTGGACATGCCTTCGGGCGGTGCAGTGATCCATGGAAATCTTAAGGGTGAAAAAGGAGACCATGCTCCTCCCAGGGAAATGCTTTGGCCCTCCCAATGATTGCAATGTCACCCACTGCATTATCACCACAGTCGACACCCAAAGAATAATGGTCCACGAAGAATGGAACGAAAGGGAAGGGTTGAGATGGATTCTATCGATTGGACATCTGCCTTAGACTTTCAGATTTGATTTATTTTTTGCCGACCGTTTGGATTGGGTGGAGGTTCCGGAGAGGGGGGGTTGCGTGGGATGGAAAGAAAGAAGCATCTGAGGAGGGTGGTGACGTCTGCCCCACCGATACACCCTTCCGCCACCCCTTCTGATAAGTAAATATAAAATGAAGGTTTCTCTCCGATCTTCCAAGCAATGGGGGACTTCTCATTGAACATATTTCGATCTTCTTGATATCGGATTTGATACGGTTATGCTTAACGAATACATAAAAATAACTCATTGAACCTATTATACTTACAAATGCTGATAACTCTATTTTTTTTAAATTTGAAACCAAGATTTCTTGTTCTTCATATACTTGCACATAGTTATTCTTTATTTTTCCGATAATTGACGCACATTTACATACAGGATTAATATATATATAAAACGGTTCTAGCTACTACGAATTTTCCTAAGAATTCACAATCTTCAGTAAGTTTAAAGGACGTAAAATTTTAAACGTGTAATTTTATATTCCGTTTAATGAGTTTATGACCCGTCCGATTTCAATGAACCCCATTTTGTACTTTTCTCCCCAATAGAGAGTGAGTTAAACCGTATTAGCCACTTTCCCGTGGGTCCAATAAGGTACAGTCGGGGAATTATAGGATGAAGGAAATCCGAAGATATGATGAAGAAGGGATAAAAGCTTAAAAGATATTTGGAAGGGAGCTGAATCAAGGCTAGCCAAATATAATACCGGCAACAAAAATAGTAGTACGTATGAACAAAAGTTTTTTAGGATTTATAACAAAGCAAGCTAAAGCAAATACTTCTTCGGAAGATATATGAGGAAATGCAGACTTCTTTAGTGACAATCACGAACAGTACAAGAAAAAAACAAACAACCGTTTGAATGATTGTGGACTTACTTTATTCTTGAAAGTTCTTTTCAACTCCGTACCGGATATTATTAGCTTATATATACGGATTCTATTCTTTAGTTCGAATATAATTAATTTTAATTTCTATGAAACTAATTCTAAGACCAATAATAATTGATTTCTTCACGTGCATTCACATCTTATCAAGTCGAAAATTACAGACTACTCTCACGCAAAATAATACATTTGATTATTTTCCCAATTAATAGTTAAGATAAAATTTTATTTATTAATTGAATTGAGGTTCTATCTCTGATTTGATCATGACTTGATATTAAGATTCTATAGATTTAGAATTAAATATAGATTGGTCAAATCTGAAAATTAGCCTCGTTTGGATAATTTATACTGGAAAATCTTTCTCACAAATACCTCAAATCTACTGCATTAATTTTGAAGCTGGATATAAGGTAATGGATCGTAAAAACTGGTCTAATCCAAGCTCGTTAGAGATTAAAATAAATTCCATATTTCACTCTTTCACAAAACTAGTCATAACTACATAATCCCTATTAGTACCGGAATCCCTCAATTTACTTCTAAGTGCATTCATTTTATGAACCATTGAGTTAAAAGAAGTCCCCGCATAAGCCAACTGTGAAGCATGTAACAAAATTCCATATAACTACTGGAATTTGGAAATGGTTGTAAAATAATATGTTGGCTGTGTGTGCAAGTTAGACTCGATTATGATGTTTAGTCTTATCTCTAATGAATATTCTAATCTAAATCTAACCTTTTAATCTCCTTACAAAAGAATAAGCACAAGTCACCTATAAAGGAAAATAGGTCATAAAACAATAATACGTTTAAGTCTTACGAAATATTTCTTCAAAAATAACTTCGTCACTACTCAAACATCAATGGAATTCGACTTTAAATTTAAGTCTATGTGATCAATTTAATCGAGATCTATCTAGTAAAGGTTAGAAAAAATACCTCTCAGATAAATATACAGATCGATTTATGAAATTGATCTACATATATAATATGTAGATTAAATTCATCGAGAATATGCCGTTTGTCTTCCGTAACGAAGGTTCGAGTGACCCCCGCATCTTATGTGAGCAAAGCTTCAGAGGAACCAAAGGTGTTGCGTATTCTTAAGGCGTTTTTCTTTCGCTATTGTGCTGCCATCGGTGGCGCGTAGGAGGAACTTTGACTCCCACGCGCACGCCTATGGGAGAAGTAAAAGACATGGGTGATGAAGGCGATCTTATAAGGGAAAGAATCTTAAATATCAGGGAAATTTTAAGGGAAGGAACCAAGCCATTATCTCTGGCCAAATAACTGTGATTAATTCACGCAAAAGGATATAAATATTTACGTATTATGAAACTACGATTTTTCAGATTATTTTATGAAAAATGCAAGAATTCGGAGGTCAACTCATATTGAACCAGTTGCTTTTCGAACAAGAAAAACCTTTATTGAGTAGGTTAAGTTTAAATTTCAATTCGAGCGGTAAAAATTGATAATATTTTATTAATTATAAAATAATACAATTCTTGTTCATTTAATAGCGATTGAATAAATAAAATTTTCCTAAAACTTCTTACTTCTGGATTTTAATAACAGCATAAGAAATGTTCAATGATGATTGTATATTCTAATGTAATTTTTCTCATTGTTAATTTCGACCTTCATAGCCTGGTTACTTCACTAGACCCCTCCTGTTTCCTATAGCAGTTTATGGCTTTTCATTGCTTCCTCTTGACGAACATAATCGAAAAGAAAGGAAGAGTTTTAAGGGTTAAACTGAGGTTCGCCGATTAAAATGGAAGGGGACAGATTAGTCCAATATGGGGACCTCATGGTCTCCAGAGAGCCACTTAGCCCCCACCCAAATGCCTCAGAAGAGCTTATTGAAGATGGGGATATACCGAAATCTTCTTACCTCCCTTCCACCTTAATACTTTCTAACTCTTCTGGAATACCAATATCTACCCATATTCATTCAAAACCTTTCCATTCGAAAAGATTCTCTTAATTCCCGAAAGAAAGAACAGCGATTGCCAATTAAGTTTTAAAGGACACCTTGAATAATTTAGAACGCGTATCCAATTTATTAAACTTTCTTTTGATGAAAGAATGCACAACCAAAGAACTTTTCAGTAGATACCAATATTCTCCATTGTAAATATGAAAGTTAATACGGCAGAGCTTACGAGAGAATTGATTTAAAAAGTGAAACTCGAGATAAATCGAAAAAGTTTTATCCTTTCTTTTCAGCCAACGGATAAATAAAATTCATATTAGCTCAAATAATTTTCAAGAATGTTTTTCAATGCTTTACTTTCGGAAATTTATGCCTCTTAAATATCTACAACGTGTATACACATCGATGTACTTAGGCCAATTCAAATATTAAATGTCGTGTTAAATATAAAACGAATTAATACGGCCTAAAGATACTTAATATAGCTCATTCGAAGTAAAATTTACTCATTCAGAGATTTTTTACTTGAATTCATGATAAAAATAAAAGATTTTCAAGAATTTGAATGAGAATCCTAGTTTTGTACCAAATAATGAAAATAGATGAAATTCACAATTATTAAATTATTTAAAATTGAGGACCGTTAATTTTGAAATGAATACTCGCTTACGCTAGATATAATGACCTGAGCAAATGAAATTCATAGTACCTGAATCTGATAACATATTGGTTGATGGTAGCAAATATGTTTCCTAATTTTGATATACCAACTCGTAAGAAAGTGTATTACTGGTGAATCGTAAAGAAAATCTACAAAGTTTACCTTTGAAGAATCCAAGTAAGATAACCTTATGAAATCGAAATGAGAGAATCAGGAAAATTTCAATGAAAAATAATAAAAAATGGAGTCTGAAAAAATAATCCGTTCGCTAGAACGATACCGACTAACGCAATCAGTATGCATGAGCAAAAAACATTTTAATGGTTTGTGACGGTTGGAAAAACGTTTTCTTCCTTTAGAAAGTCTTTATGGTTCCTTGGCTCGAATTCGTTTCCAACTCTTATTATAAATATGAAGTGGGTAAGGCAAAAAGGAGAAGTGGAACGGCATTCTGAGGCAGTGACGGGAAATCTAAGGGAAAGAAGCATTAGGAATGGGGAGAATAAGTGGGTACGTTATGAGATGATAAAATCTCGGTGGACATTGCAAATATATACATTTATATATAAATGCATTAACAAGGCTTCTTTTAACCTTTGGCATTTAAACTTTTAATGTCATTCCTAACTTGACCTTTTACCTGAACACGAATCTAAGATAAAGATGAGCATAACGTTCTCCACCACCATTATTTGAAGTATAAAGAATATTCAAATAGTACAAATATTATCTAAAAAATTATTCAGTTTTTATGTGCTATCTGACTCTATAATATATATTATGCAATTAAAGAAATAATAACAATTGGAGATATAGTATTAACTTTAAAAATTCTCTTGCGAAATACTATTGCTCCGTTTCTATACTATGTAAGTACAATTTTTGGAATTTCATATATGTTAGTAATGATCTATCGCTTAAATTACTAAATGTTGTTCCTGAAGAATTAATACAACTAACGTAAAATATTATTGCTTTTAGTTTTTTACATAACAAATTTTTCTTTCCAGTCTTGATAAATTATACTTATACAATGTGCATTTATGCACCTATGTATTTTCGATGACAATTTTCATGACGTTTTACAAATCGATAAATCGATTGAGAATTTGATTGTAATTTTCTTATCGAAATATTTTGTTACGTTTGTAATTATGAACTCAATCGTCTTGAAAATTTCAAAAACCGATTACAAAAATAGTTAAATTAGGAAATAATAAATTCCAAACTATTTAATCGAACCGCCATTTTAGTGCAAAAATACAGAATAAACAAAGGGCACCAGTTTGCAATGAACAAGGTGGATGGGCAAAAAGAGATGTTGGAGGGAGCGATGGGTATTAAATAAGCTAATGGATGAGAGGGGTTTCTCAAGAAGGGCCTCTTTAAGGCGCTGCCCTCGTGACTTTTCCCCTAATTACAAATGCGAATTGCCGTGACAACGGGAACAAAAGGGTGCAAATTTTTCCTTTTGGGCAAATGTCTTAGCCAAACATGTTTTTATGTAAGCTGCCGAAGCAAAGGCGAATTTTACAGCGGAAAGAAGAAAAAAGCGCGTTTTTCTTCGGTTCCTCTAATTACCCTGGGCACTTGATCGAAGGAAATTGGAAAAAAACGAGGTCCTAATTACAAATGCAAATTGCGAGACTCATTGAGAAGTGAGTAAACTTATGCAAGTGGAGCGATTTGTCCAAAACATTAAAACCCTGGTAATGACATCTTAATTGTTTTATTCATGCTCTTTTAATTATCCGAGCCGTTTGACAAAATTACGCCAACGGTCTAATTAAAACATCGGAAAATTCAACATCACTTAATTATTTGCTAATGATTTATGAAAATATGTTTTTAAGAAAATGAAAAACCTATACAAATTTCTTTTGCGATAAATAAAAGACGGTATAGCAGGAAACTAACGCTCTTTTATCAAATTAATCATTTGATTTTCTATTGCTAACTGCAGTTTCCGTTGCATTAACTGTCGAAACGTTACTTTCTTTATGAAAAATAATGATTTATAAAATTAATGTTCATTAAATATTCTTAATTAATCTTTATCCGTTTTTCCATAATTTAATGTAATCTTACGTAATTAATCTTCTTAAGTGCAAATCAAATACTAAAGAAGCTATATTGAAGGAAGAATACTATTCTGATATACTTTTTTGGAGATTAAAACCTTGGATAGAAGTTTATAAAATTATAAACGTTCACTTATCAAACAAAGACCTCAGTTTTTCATTTTCGCCTAATATATATGATAATCAACTATTAGTGTTGCATAGGTTTCCTCTATAACGGAATATAATAAATAAAAATATAAGCTTCTTTTTTAGACGGTGAATAGGAAAAAATCTAATGGCCTATGCTGCGTATTACGAAACAGCGACTTAAGGAAATAGGATGGAAATGACTTCAATTAAAAATCTTAATTACGAGAGAGGAAATTTTTGGAAGAACGAAGAGCTGTAAAAAGCTGGAAGAGGAGGGGATAATAATTAAGCTCTGTCCAAGGTGTATTTTCCTCCCTCCATCAGTCAACTTTCAAACCTCTACCGCCATCACCTTCTCATCGGACTTCCATCTTAATTTCAGCCCATTTGCGAAACAAAAGAAAAAACGAAACTTCCTCGTGGCGAATAATGATGCGTTAAAAATAGCTCTTTTCCAAGGAAAAGGACTTTGTCAAAAAGGAGAGAATTTGTTCTAAATACTCTGAAAACAAAATAAGGAAACAAAAGGAATTTCTTTCGGGTTTTAAGGAAGCTATCGGATGAGAGGAGAAGATTGGGTCATTAAGGGGAGGGAAGGGAGTAGACTCGTTAGAGTGGATGCTTATCAATATGCCTCCTTACTCTGCACACGCACTTCTAAATATAGCACAATGAAAAGGCCAAACGGTATTTACTGATAATAAGGAATGAGGCTCGAAAAATGGATCACAAGCATTAAATAGTAAAAGAACAATAATGCTCTGTCGTACAATTAAGTAGTATTGTGCTCATATTACATTCGGTAACTATGGTGACCTTTGAGAGAAAGCAATGATAACCCTCATTTCGTTACGTAAATTTTATCTTATCTATAGCGAATTAAGTGATTAGATATCGTATTTAATAAGATTTTTTCCAATTTCAAAGAATAATTAATGGAAAACAATATAAGTTGAGAATAGTTATATTAGTGAATTTATCATTTAATAAAAATATTAAAAGAGATATTATATAAGTTACTGATGACTGTCTAAAAGTTCGTTCATTCATTTCTATTTGATAACCACTGAATTTATTTTAGACTCGTGTTTTGCGAATGCAAATGTTTAATAATTTAATGATATACTTTATTTATTGTATACTGTTTATTATTCATAGCTAACAATGTATCAGTTTTACTCTTAAACTTTTTATTCTGAAATTTCCCCTTCTTTCTGTTTTACTTCCTTTTAAGTAAAATGAATACTTTCGTATTATAGCGGACACATTTGCTTTCTCAGCTCTTTTGTTACCCACACATCCTGCTCTTTCTTTACCACACTTCGTAAATGATAATTCTTTAACTTCACGAAAAATTATTATTTCCTTTTCTGTTGGGCTTTTTCGGGTTTCTTAAGTTTTGAAGGTTTTTTCCCACTTTTGCAAAACTTTTGCTGAAATCGTTGAGAAATATGCACTCATCTGAGATTAAAAGTTTGCGGCCCACCGACTGCTTTTTTTCCTCTACGAAGAATACCCATTCGTTCCAATTTAAGACGTACCCATTCTTTCGGACAAACTTTCGAAATGTTTATTCTTTTTTGCTTCGGATACTTCTTCAGACCAGAGTTTCTCGCTTCGCACCGAGAACTGGTGTTTTCGTAATCCAGCGTTTTACCTTGATTGAAAATACTCGAAGGGCAATTTAATTTCACAGTTTACCTGATATCAATTTTAAACGAGCTTTTAAAAATAAAATGTATTTTGTAATAAATTACGTAATCTCTTTAGACTCGTTTTCCTCGATCTTCTTTTATTATTGAACTGTCTTAAATAAAGTCCTTTCAATTATCGATTTCTACGCGCTATATTTTGAAGTAAATATAATAATGATGTTTCTATTTCAATAGCCTATTAATTTGCTTCGCTACATTTAAACCTCTGAGATCTTTTTTTCTATCGTAATATTGTACGATAACTATGCTATTATCAATCAATAGAGGAAATCACAAATTCTAAAAACATTTTCCGCACTTTTGCGTACATTGATTTTCCTCCATTTTTATTTTCCTGAGCCTTTTTTAGGCTCCTCCCATTCATTACGCACTCTCAGAGAATGATTTTTCCTCTTCCTCGATGGATTCCCCTCGTCTCGGGTGGCGACACCTTAAGGCCAAAAACTCTCCGAAGGATATTGGAAAAATTTCCAAGAAAGGTCCCTCGCTTCATCCACCATTTTGGAAAGCTCTTTAGTACTTTGGGGAATAAAGAATAAGCAGTTTATGAAGGAAAAAAGGTTCTGAGCGATAATAAAATAATTATGAGAAAATAAATACAATTATAATATAAGGAATAAGGTTGGTTATATAGTTAGCGAAAGTTAAACGGAATTTATTTGCTGTGATAGGTGGCAATCAATGGATTGTTAAATTTCTTGGGAAACTTTAAAAACTTTTTAAACTTTGTTTTAATTCTATATATACTTCTTTTATTTCGATTAATTGTAAAAATTAGGACCTCAATATGGTCCGTTTGAATTATCATTCAACATTTAAACACGATAGCATTCAAAATAAGAGTGCGGAATTTACTGCAAAAAACAGAGGTTTATATACAGTGACAAATCTCGTATGTGTGGACACTTATCTGGTTAAGTCACATCCTCCACTTCTTAGAAATAGAAACATGTCCATTGGTTGATAAGTTTCGAGGAAAATGACTCAAAATGTTACAAATTGAATCTTCATGAAAAATTCGGGAGAGAGAGGAAATGAAAAATAGATTTTGGAAGATAAATATTGATTGAAAGAAGAGCGAGTGTTGATAAGAAGAAGAAAGGTTAGAATAACAGAGCTTCAGCAACGGAGGAAAAGAAACAGCATGGAGGCGGAGAAAAATTAGAAGGATACGAAGGGAAATAAAAGGAGAACAAAGAGAGATAAAAATTAGAATGCATGAGGAGAAGGGGAATTGAACGAAATGGAATTGAAGTGCTGGGTGTGGGGAATTGCTGAGAGGGGTGAAATAACGCAAGAAAGAGGGAAATAATAATCATTGTTCGGAAAAACGACGTCTTTCTGAGAGGGCCGTTGCTCGCTACGATACCATCTTTCTTTCTCTTACGAGGAGCGCCTTATCTCCATTTTCTCATTCATTATGTTCGGACTTCTTTTTTCTCGAGAGCGATAAAACTTGAAACGGCGTGAAAAAAAGAAAGGCGCGTAAAAAAATTCAGTCTCGACTAAAAGAGAGATTGTGCATTGAGAAAACTCTTTTCATTTGCGAATTGTAGCGTTCTTTTTGTTTATGAACGCTCTCTTTTTTTATTCTCAAACCCACGACGAAAAACATCCATACACCTATGTCACTATAAGTTATAAAAATTGCTGAATGAACCATCAAAGAAAATTCAAATATCCATGAAACTTATACTAATAAATAGAATTATGCCTCGAATTATATTAAATAATACTGAAATAATCTCAAGGCTTAATTCTGATTCAATAAGATTTCTTTGAAGAAAATAGTACGAACTAGTAAATAAGGGAAGTTGAAAACGATATTCTCAAGTAAATAATTGAATTTGAAAGAAAATAAAATTTTTTACAACTTTTCTCGAACTAAAAAGCATATGAGAATGTAAAATTTAAAAGAAAAAACTATAAATTTTAAATAATGAGGGAAATTAATGATTTTCTTTGCTTATCTTGAATGTACATTTTAAACTTTTCCCAAACAATATCTCAAAGGAAACTACTCAGGAATGTAGAAGAATATTATAAAGCGGGCTATTAGAAGAAATTCTTCGGGCCATTAATTTCGGCTATAAGTGAAAGAACTTGACCTTTCAACTTTCGAGTCCTGAAAACACCTCTCCTTTTTTATTCTCTCCCTTAATTTCATCATTTTCCTTTTCTTTACACTTCCTCCTCTCTTTTCTTTTATCCTAAATTACATAGAATATTTCCAATTAATATGCCTCGAAAAGTTACCTTTCAGATTATTTCTTAATAAAATGTATTATTCCTAAAATTCCTTCATTTACTGAATTCAAAAATTTTCATCCAATCCTAATTCTTTCTAACTTTTATTTTATATGGTTTATCTCATATTCTACAAAATATAACATAATATTAAGAGGGTTATATTATAAGAGTACATCATGAATTGAAGGTTTCTTAACCTTAAATATTATGCTCAATAATTTTGCATAAAATTATTGCATACTTCTATTACTAAGACGAAATTATTGTTGTAACTTATTACGAATTCTTTGATAGTTTTTAAAATTGAGAAAATATTACTTAATCAAGGGAGAATTTACTTTTTACAGATTATCAAAAGAACTGTAGATGGATTAAAGTTTTATTTTTAATTATAAAAATATTTCAGCAACTGTTATTTTTATATTTACTAATGATGATTCATCAACAAAAAATAAGTATTCATAAATCTCGTTGTTACTACCTTAATTACAACCATCAGTATAAAATTATAACGGCTCAGACAAGTTTTTAGCATTTTTTGAAATATTTTAGAAAAATACTAAAGATGTGCTAGGAAGAAAGAACTTCTTAGT
Organism: Pantala flavescens; assembly: GCA_020796165.1. Taxonomy (NCBI): domain Eukaryota; kingdom Metazoa; phylum Arthropoda; class Insecta; order Odonata; family Libellulidae; genus Pantala; species Pantala flavescens. Next base: position 31,034,642 of record CM036884.1, on the reverse strand, counting down.
TCTCGAGTAATTAAGATTACAGTTTACAGCGGAGAGTGTCTTCTTTATGCATCTGTAAATACATTCTACAGCTACAAAATGAACAAAGCTTACTTCAGCCAGTCTTTAGTATAATTATAGAGTCCAAACTTTCCAGAATGAATTTCGAAAATTAACAAAAGTTTAAGAACTTCTCGGAATTTATTTTTTGCCCAAATGGGGGAAAAAACGTGAATCTCTAATCATCTTCCATCAATTCAAATTCTCATCCAGACAAAAGATGAAGTCCACTTTCCTCGAGGAACGAAACTCCCTCGGAAAAAGCTTTGTTTTCCTTTCAAAATGGAGCCTCTTTTAAGCGTAATTTTTAATTCGTTTCTCTCTCTTCCTCTTATTAAATTTCTGACTGTTAAAAACTCTTTCCCTCGCGCCATCAGATCTTTACGTCCTTTTCCCCTCGGGAATTTCGAAACTTCTGATACAATTCTTTTTCTCTTTTCCTTCACTTCCTGTCTTCCTTTTTTCTCTCTTCTTTTGTTTTCAACTCCGATCGGCAAGATTCGTATACCTCAATTTCTTAACGTCAAAACTTGAACCATTCATAATTCTAATATACAATATTAACATATTTAAAGGTTATGAAAAATAAGTATCAAGTGTTTAATTTTTATTCCCATAACTACTCCACGTCCAAATCCAAAATTACAAACCTTTTCTTACTAGAATAAATTCAAACGCTCTTAATGAAAAGGCTTTGAAAACAAAAACTGAAAATTTTCTACTCAAATAAAACTCAAGAATAACTTATTGGGTCCTTCCAGAACAATACTCTAAATAAATTAGAAAACTCGTTTCTTTGAAAGCAGAAGTTTCGTTCCTTATCTTAACTCTCATAAACTCATATTAAATTAACTCTAATAAACTCATAATAAAACTCAAAATTACATTATATTAGTAAAGATTCACAGCCGCGAGATAAGAATATAATATAAACAACTTTCTCCGAAAATGTATACTTTTTAAGGAGGTTTTATTAAGTTAATCTACTGAAAAATATAAATATTAATTCATAAATGTAAAATGTCATGCTATAGCAATAAAAATAGGTTTGAGTTCTGGTTAAAATTTTCGATAGCTAAGAAATTTTTAACTAATACAGAAACATTAAGTAACAAATCATCCTTTCTAAAAAAGGTTTGTCAATAAATAGAAGTTAAACTTTCCATTATACTATGGCAATTTATTTTTCATTTACTGTAAAAGAAATAAAACTACACACGTAAGATATAATAGCTAATTAGACACTTCAGGTATAATAATTATTAATCCAATCACATTCATTGTTATCCTTAAACACGTTAAATATTTTCAATACTCGAATTTAATTAACTTCAAGAACCGAATAGCATTTTCCCGTAATCATTTATTAATCCACTTATAACATTGCTATTCCTAAGAAAGAAGAGCCCGGAAGCGTGGATAAAAAGGAAGTGGCGACAAGATGAAAAACGATGGAGGAAGGGTTATTCTGAGAAGAATGGAAAAAGGGGCCGAATAAAAGGGAAGAAGGCGTGGGTGGGGGATTAATTAGAGCGAATAGCGAATAATTAGAGGAGATAGTCCTTTGTTGTTGGGCCAGTATTATGACGCCGCTCTTTTATCGCTGGAAAAATAAAGGAGGAAGGAATGCTGCATCCAAGTTTCGACTTTTTTTGGAATTAGCCTCAGGAGAATGGCTGAGATAAGGAAAGAAGGAAGTAAAAAGGAGGCCATTGAGAAGGGCAATCGAAGGAGAGATAACGACGAAGGCCATTCTCGTTGAGAAAAAGGCCCAAAATGGCGTTGTATGTGTTGTCGCCTTCTTTCCAGAGGCTTTTTGTTCCCTCTACGTAATAGGACGCCGGTTTGAGTCTCGCCAAAGTAAGAGGGGCTGCTTTTTTTCGCAGTCTAGCCTCCTTATCGAAGGTTCCGTCCGCAGGGACATTAAGAGCGCGTGCGAGATAAATATCGCCAACAAAAGATGCTTCTCTTCGTAGAATAAAAGGTCACGAAAGAAAAATCCTTCTTTAAACTATCGCAAATACAATCATCGCTTTCGAATGAATATTAAAAGGTTCAGAGATAAGACAGCCAAAGAGCCAATGCGAATTAATGGATACAGTAATTTCACGTCTCAAAATTACGATGCGTAGATAATTAAGTATCATACTATGAATAAATTAAGACTGACAAGATAGAGTGTCAATATTAACGAATGTAAGTAGATGGAAGGTAAAATATCCAGACATATAATTTTTAATGCTCGAAATTTTATAATTTCTTAATCGATTCTAAATAAAAATTGTAAATAAACTCTAATATATTTTTCGTAATTTTTTCGATCGAACGTGAATTCAATGTTCAAATTAAACTATAAGAAAAAATTTATAACTTGCAGAAAATAATTAACTGAGCACACAATTCCATGCATTATGTTTAAGAAAATGGGATTAATAAACGTACACGTATAAATAAAAGATAATGGAAATAATATTTTTTTAATTAGTAAATTCCATAAAGTAAACAATGTATTATACAATATATATGGAAATGAATATACGTGAGAAAAAATGAAAACTCGATAGAATAAAAGAACCCGCTACAAATCGGGTAAAGGAGTCTTACGAAAAATTTTAAATAAACCCTTAAAGTAAATTATTTTGGTCTAAATAATGTTTTTTACGTGAGCTATAAATTTTAATTTCCTTCGAAAACTTTCATTAATGTTTTTGTATCATGACCTGAATTTTTTGGTATCTCATACCATACGCTGCGCCGAAATGAAGGACAAACCACACTTATTGTGACAAATGACCTTTCACGAGCTTTACATTTAAGAACGAACTGCTCTCCATTGCTTTTGCTTACTTATCGAGTAGTGTTTTTCTTATCAGTTAGTCAAACGGCTTTAGGTGAAAAAGTGAGCGTTTGACACCCCGAGAAAGATGCCTTCGCGGACAACGGTGTTCAAGTGGACTAAATATTCACCCTCTCCCTCAGTTGTCCTTCACGACCTTCTAACGATATATTGAGACCAATTGACTTTTAAGGTCATCCTTTTTTCTCTAGAGAGACAGCGAAAGTGGTCAAAAAGAAAAAGTAGCCACTACTTCTCCGCAGATATTACATATAGAAGTCTCTTAATTAGCGGATTATTGATATCATATCGGAATCTTCAAATATTCAATTCTTCAAATTTGAGATCATAATACATCTCATATATAAAAAAAACCCTTGAACTTGAAACACGACATCTTTTATAAAGAGAGAAAGATGGCAGAAAATCGACACGGTTCCAAATATATATCAATATCGTACTTTGAAGCTTCAGCTAATGAGGAAAACAACTATCTAATTAAATAAATAGAATTTACCTCTAAAATACTGGATATCACCCACAGCTCTACTCCTCAATATCCATTCAACAACTCGTTATGGTCATAGCGTATTCCGTCAGTATTTGGTATAAGGACATCTGCTGCACACCAACGGCTAGTTTTATCGTCTCTTGATCAATCTTTTAGTCTTCTTGCTGCTTCCATCTGCAATCTAATTCCGTGAAACTATTTTTTAATCATTAGTTAATTATCCGATTGATATGCAAGCTATCACTTCCCAATTCACAAAATCACTTCGACAGCTGAAACTCAATCCGTGGCATTTACTCACCTTATCCATCCTCGAATTAACATAACTAAATTTCAACAATATCACAAATCTCCTTTTGACAGTGCTTTATTAAGCACACACTCACTCTCGATAGTCATGCATCCATTTAGTTTCCTGTAACAAAGGTTTCTATGAAATAATTTCAATTAATTATCGAATAAGTGTTTTCATTAGGTACTCAACTTTTGTATTAGTTCCTCGCCATCTTTACGCAATTTTTCAACTCCATCCGTCAACTCTGTTCTAATCGTAAGGTCACTATGTCCTTCTATCCTTCTTTTCAATTGTAGTGTGATATTATATATAAATTGCAGAACGAAACGATCATTTCGGCTATTCTCAACGGGCACGAACTTCCTGCAACTCACGCATTCAAGGAACGTGACTTCTCTTGTCTTCCACTGAGAGAACTACCTGTCCTTTCACCTTGACCACCGGCTGAAGACTGAATAATTATATTCATTTCTAAATTCTAACTTCCCCATTCATTTTACTGCAGATCCAAGGCAGAAGACAGCATGAAACCCTAAATTATGGAATTTCAAAGAAAAAAATTTAAAATGATTGAAAAGAAAAGTAAAGCGCTTTAATTCTGATAAAATATTATAAAAATTTAGAAATCGATCGAAATGAATTTTGATCTATGTTGACCGATTTCGTAGTAGAAGTGGTACCTCAATTAACTCTCACATACTTAAAGGAAAATTTATCACCACCCACATTTCGCTTCCAAGGAGATATTTTCGCATTTTATTGTCTCAAAATCAATATTCTGTTGCTAATGACCCGCATGCTGAACATAAGAACATACAAAGAAAAGGAAGCTGAGCTTGTGAAAAAAGTTCAAAGGCTATATCAACTGTGTTTTATTAATTCCGCTGGAAAAATTAATGCTATAACATTTATACCGATAAAAGTGAAATTTAAAAAAAGATCAAATTCATACACTCAATACATTGAATACCATCGCAATAAAGTCTTGATAAAAATAGATTACATAAGCAGAGTTTTCTGTTCCTTGGCATTATTTATTTAGAAAAACGTTACAATTTGGAATGATGTTGCCATCATTCCAAATTGTAACGGATTATGTGACGTCATTGAAGACGAATCCCAATGTTTTCCACTAAAATGTGTATAATAATTGGAGTGGATAGCATTTGAGCCAAGGTTAAGAACAAACGGTTCTAAGAAGAAACTCTCGAAGGGAATTTTTCAGCTTGTCCTTCATAGAACCCAACGAAAAGTGAAAGGCTTCAAAATTGAAGGAAGTTCTTTCGACGTCGCCTGTAACCTGAGCTAACGTTGGGCTTCCAGTTGTCAAATACGTTCGGAAACTACTAAGGTCATTGGGGCACTAGAATTCCAGTCTCAATTTGGAATATTTACTTAGACTGACGTAAAAATGCCTGGCAATGACAAAGCGAGAACCGAAGCTGACATCATCCAGCTTTACCCTAAATACTGCAGTATACATCTTACTTCCTTCACTCAAAAACAAACACAAATATGGTTTAAAAGTGAAACTAGTTACCTAACATACATCTCAAACATCTTTTAACCCGCTGACGTTATTTATTGCGATCCTAATAAATATTTATTATCAAATATATTCATCCTAATGTGAGCCATAAAAATAATTACAATTGTGACGATTATTTAAGATATTTGGATTTGAAATCTTACTTTGCTTAGCGATGTGTCTTTATACTTATACTCATTGAAATTTATTTCAATATATCCCCTCTATATAGATACGAATTGTTTAACCATATGTTTAACATTTAGATTTTATATTTATTTCCATGAAGGTGTTATTATTTTGATGCAATCTTCATTTCATGAAGTGCAGGATCATCGATGGGAGATGGGACTGAATAGTCCAAATTTCGCCAAATAAAGTCCATTATCTATTTATCCATCGAATCAGGTACAAGTACTCTTCTTGAGGGTCTTACCACAACTTTACATTCTTAGCAATGCGACCAGATTTATTTTAATGTATTTTAATTTGCATAAGGTTTCATCAAATCGATGAAGCTTTACTTACGACGGATTCTACTCTCTACAATTCAAGGCGTACATAAGACATCAGCCGCGCAATATGTATAACGAAGCTTCCAAAGGGTTGCGGAAGTAAAAAACAATTCATCCTAACGACGCGTCCATTGTGAACGAGACGCCGTGAAACGAAAGAATGCAAAAAGGCGCCTTTGCAGTGGGCATGGTCAGGGCCTCACCTGCCCCCTGACCCCACTCAGGGTCCATCTGCCCCCCGTAGAACAAAGCCAATGGCCGCCGAATGAAACGAGAAACAGGATACTCGCATGTTTTTATATCTTTCGGCCGCGCGAAAAAACTGCCCATCAGCCCATGTCCCCTTGGTCCTTACCCTTATAGGTGTGGCCGATTTCTTTATAAGGGTTCGTGAGGGAGTGGGGGAAGTGGGCAGACCGGTCGGTCCACTTTGAATGCTTAGTGGGCACAAGGGACGATGGCCGATAAAAAAGAAAGCCGGGATATGACCCGTTGCCTCGCGGTAAATAAATGAGGCACACCTTTCCCTTGGGAAGGGGAAAACCAGTTAGGCACGTGGTCAGGCGGCATGCCTCTTTGGACCCCACCCTTCCTTGGCCCCGTCGCCATAACCTAACCCAATGAGCAAGCTGTGTGACCTCTAAAACTGCAATCTTGATGCACCGGAAGAGGATTAGTGATACGAAGAACTTCAGATTCATTGATGATCTATTTTTTATCGTTGTTGTGATACAATCGATCTGTACCAAACGAATAAATCAAAGAAATAAAATTCTCTTGAGTTATACAGAAAGGCTTATGGCAATTTCTTCGGAATTAATAAACCTCTATTGAGTACAATTGAGCCATTATGATTGTTAGTCTTCGAAAACGAAGTCTCAATTAAAACATCGCACGAAGATTGTCTTCGAATCGTAATAAAGGAATCGTTCCTTCAGTTATCCCAAAAATGGAAATTTATAAAATGTATTTCTATAGCTATATCATCATGTTAATGTTGCTTTAAGATGTATAGGCATACATAGTATATAGGTAAATGTATATCAAGATTGAATTTAATCGTAATTTACAATGTCATCGTGTAAACATATTTAAGTAAAATATGAAATAGATTTCCGCTATCTGAAAATTGCTGAATTATCTTTCATTAATGACACGATAGTAATTCATTGTATAATGCGTTTGGTTGTTTGGTTTGGTTAATTAAATCCATCCTACCGAGATGTTTGGGAAATCATGAAGGACTGGGTGCATTTAACGCGGGCGAGTTTCATTTCTGGAAAATGATTCCTTGAGATTCTGAATCCATTATCCACTATGAATTTTTTTTGTCAAAAATATCATGATGAATAAAAAATTATATATTTAAATGTTATAATAACGTGATCAGGGTATGAAATACTATGCTTCCAAATAATTTCATAGGGTAAAACCAGCGTAAACGTTAATGCATATACATGGTGGACTCCGTACAAGAGAGCTTAAAATCCCTGCTAAAATCACGTTGTCCAATGATTAAGAATCTCGATTTAATGATTAAACACAGATAGAGCTTAAAGCCGATATGTTCGTGAATTGTTCCGCTGTCAATATTGAAGTCCTTGATTCTTAAGCTTGATCTTTGTGAGTTCTTTAATGTTTTAGTATTTGATATATCGACGGACTTTAAAAATTTTTAAGGTCTACAGAAAAAAAAGAAAAATCGATTTAGATGTATATATAAAACCCAGAATTTTTATTAACTTTAGAATTCATAAATTCATTTTAAATTGAATAGCATTAGGTGATTTCACGGACGAAATATTAAAAATATTCGTACCATTTTAGAGGCGGTGTAACTGAGCCAAACGTATGACATATACGGGATAATGATTTCATACAGAATCGGGATCTCTATGAGATTTATCGCAAAAGGGCGATGAAAACAGAAATATAAATAGCAGATTTTCTGCATTGCGTCCGAATACGCATTTGCGAAAAAGACAAATGAAGATGCATTACGTAATTTCTCTCGATTTTAATATCCTTTCGCAGTTCAGGTCCATTATTCATGTTATTCCGCCCTCCCTCCAATCCATTCGTATAAAAAACGATGATGCATAACAAAGTAATAATGCGAATGCGAGGGATTCATGACTGCCAGCGTCGATGTTCCATATTCAAAATAAATTGCAATGAATTAATAGTAATGTACAAACACATTTCATATAAGGATAATAAATTCCCTCTGGGTGAGTGATGTTTTCTTTCACGATGCTGCATTGGATTTTTAACGTATATTATTTCCCAATAATTAAACCGCTGCGTTAAAATAATATTGATTTTCGTTTTAAAACTCTCTATCGATTCGACAGCAAATAAATCTGTTTGTTTAAGTTTACGCTCTGTCGATGTCAATTAATCGAGCGGCTGAACTTAAATTTCGATCGAACTTCTATTTACATCATTTACCGCATATTTGCAGCATTTTTCTCAGGATCAATGCCACATAATGTTACCATAAACCTTTTACGTTATATAAAGCGGATAACAATGCTTCAAATTGAACTCTCATTCAATTTCTTCCGTGATCATTACAGTACATTCATTGTTGAATTAAGAGCCAGATAGCAATTGTCCAGAAGTTTTAACCATGCTAAAAGTGCATATTAATTCACCATTTGATTTTTTTAAGATTAATTACCTCAATTCAGTCTACAAATCTTAAGATTAAGAGACCTAACTTAAAGACTCAATACGGTCAATTCTCATAATATTTAGATTATATACCAAATTAAAAAGCATAAATTGCAAATATCTCTTAAATACATCTAAGAATGGTATTCAGCGAATGAAAAAGACAAATTTACTCTATAATAAAAATATAGAAACTTGTGCGTTTGTACTTAAGTGCGATAAATCGTGCAACTTTCTTGCTCATCACAATCACTCCACATAGACTCTTTAAATGAATATACACTTTTAGTGCACAGTAAAGGACAGTGTAAAGTCATCGCATAAATGAGGAAAGTCCACATAAAAGAACTCGGATTTGAAAATGGAGTGGAGAAAGAGTCATAATGGGTTACAGGAGTATTAATAGGAACTGTATTTCTCACTGGTTCATAGGATTAAAGTGTACGAAAATGAAATAATTAAGGCTGTTTGATGCACCTTTACAGTAAAGATCTTGAAATTACGATAGATCATATCAAGAGGGCGAAACTACCATTAAAGAGGAAAGCACAAAATAGTCTCCTCGTAAATATAGATTTACACAAAACACACGCAGTTATTTATTAACCGTTTCTTCAAATATAAGTTGGAAAAAATAACAATTGTTATCCCAGAGTCACTTGATCACTTTATAAAATGAAGTTTATTTCAAACTTTAATCGACAAAGATCACTTTTTCTTTTATAAACGTTTTCGCAAATTTCTGAGGTCATGTTCTCGAATTCAGTGACGGTATTTTAAAATTTTTAATGTCAATGGAATTAATGCGAGAGAAATATTTTTCTAAGAAATCTTTACGTTAGAATACAACATTTTTACATTTTCTTAATTGATTTATTTTATATTATATTTCGTTACCTGGATATCTTTTAGATGACTTTAGGAGTATAGAATTCGCACATTATGATATGATTCACTTTTTACACACATATAATAAAATTATTCTATTCTTCAAAAAACATTTCAATGAATGTGAAATTTTTCTTGAATATTTTCTTCTTTAATTTTTGGAAAATAAAGAAATAGTGTAGCCTATTTATAAAACCCGTTGAGCGTATGCATGAGTCCTCTTCAAAAAAGTCGTGACGTAAAAGCTGTTCCGATGTATTCACAATAGCACTTTTATTCTTACAGAGGTCTGTCCATAGAATAAACTACAAGTTTCGCCCCGGGAAGATTCAGCCATCATCTTCCCACCATTCCATCTTCTTTTTCCTCCCCTTCTTTCCTGGAACAATTTTTCTCTCCCCTCCAACTTAGTTCTATTCCTCCGCCATATTGGGATTCGAAAGAATAGGGAGCGAGGGGAAAAAAACTCGGGGGAGGGGGATGCGGGGCGGGGTTTTAGAAAAACGGTGGGCGTGGGAGGGGGGGAAGATTTAAGAGGAAGGGGAGATTCGGCATTTGACGGATCACCCATTTCACCCTCTGCTCCCCACCCCTTCGCCATTACGAATCTTTTTTATTGATTCGAAATAAGGAGCTGAGAGAGGGGCTAAATTAGTGTCAGGAGAAAGGATCTTAAGCAGAGGAATAAAACAGGAAAATGAAATTTATATAATGCTGGAGGAAGTTGTGAAGAATGGCGTCGGTGGAAAGAATGAATTAGATTTTAAAAAGAGATTTCAGAGACGTGTCTCAAGATGAGGCAAACAGTTTGCTCCGTTCCGAAGTTTTTCTTCTCATGAATTAAACAAGAGCTCATCATTGGCAAAACTCGCAATTGGACACGGCGGAGCACTGATGAAACTCTTCGAAGAAGTTTTGCTATGAAAGAATAGTAAATACTAATATTTCTACTCTCTGTCGGTGTAGTCATCAGCCAAAAAGACTGTTTGGTACATCTCCACCTTTAAAATAATCTCAGGAGAGTGGGTAGGGAGACTACGCAAGATTAGGTCGGTTATCTTTCCTTAATTATACAAAAAGAGGACGTAACTGAGAGCGCATTCAGCAGCTTATTATTGAAATTTCTCTTCTTTTTTTATTTGGACATTATATTCCAGAGCACATACATAATAATTAATCTATAATTTTGGAAAAAATATTTTTATAAAATAATCATTTTAAGGGTATAAAAATTCTCGAGTTATAGTTCGTAATATGCAAGATGTAGCAATTAAATTTATAAATTTTAACAGTAAGTTAAACGTCCAATACTTTTTTAAACCAAATAGCTTTAAAATAGGAATAGAAAACAATCATCAAACTACCTTTCACCTGAGGATCAGACTCATTCCTCAACTTGAAACTCTCCCAAACTCATGTCTTTCTCAGATCTAACTTTTCATTAACTTCCGATTTTCGGGAAATCTTATTTCTCCACCCAACTCAACAAGCCACAAGACTGATTAATAATCGAAAATACTGCACCATGAATAGGATAAAAATCTCAGTGAATTTGAATGCTTTAATGTCTTTGTCCGAGATGCATTAATCATCTCTTTTTTGTCATCCGAACAGGGACATCCTGCGGCCTTCTGAAACATCGTAGCTCTGCGGCTAAGAAGAAAATGGATCGAGGAAAGACGAGGATGTAAGAGAAGAGAAACGCTGGGACCACACTCGCCTTTTGTTTCATACGACACTCGCTATTTTCCCTTCTTTTGTTTTCTGGAAGCCTTACGTACTTCAGATGAGACGGGAATTACTTTCTGGGCCTTTCCCTACTGGACTGAAGAACAATAGCTAACACAGACGAAGAGAATACACTCCAGCCACCTGCTATCCGATAAAGGTTTTGACCTTCACAAACTTTTCATAAGGCACGAGAAAATATTTGACAACACCATGATATTTTCTGCACCATCCATAACATTTTTTGGTCTGCAGATTATCAAACAGAAATCATTTTGAATGGATTACGACCTATTTTTCTCGCCTAAATATTAACTTTAGACTGAAAATGGGAAATTTTCGGTTGAATATTAGTTTTCATGAAACGCGATGATATGAAATAAGTATAAGATTAATTAAGGATAGTTATCAACAAGATTACCGTAAGAAACGGAAATATTGGTCGTTCGTCTTATATTTATAAATATTTACCCCGCAAACCACCTTGTGGCAGGGTTATTAATACACCAAAGTCACATAAACTAGATACTAAAACTATTTCTTTTATTTAAGCGTCTAATGTTCCCTGGATAAAGGGACCAGTAATAATTACCCATTCGGGAAATTATCTCGAAATTTTTTTCGACGCTCAGTATCGAAAATTACTTTCATTTAGCGAGTGAATCATTGTATGCAATTTTCCCTGGATATATTCTGCTTTAATATTCGGAAACTAAAGAAATAGAGCAGGCTATTTCATCATGCATGTCACTGTTCAGAAATTTCTCGAAATATCTGTAACTAAAAATTTCAAGGCTCAAGAGAGTTCCAGTTCTAAGAAATTTCTTCTTATATTTAAATGGAAAAGCAAGTACCTTTCCATCTTTATGGAATTCTTGAAAAAAGTGTATTCAATGACTCAAAATTTTTATGCGGATAAGAAATGTATCTCCTGAAGAAAGAAATTTTATGGTCTTCTTTTTCTCCCGAAAAACATCGATTTTGAAAAAATAATCTCCGGCCAAATGGGAAAGAAATCGGTTTTTCGGAAATGAATGAAAAAATGCAAGCAAAGTTTCGATACGGAAAATTGGACTGTAAGAGGAAATGAATCGAGCCGATCAAACAATGGGAGTTCAGTTTGTAGAGAAGAAGTGACGTTGCCGTAAAAGACACATGGCGAGCTATAAAAGAGATAAGAATAAGACAGAAAGTAATGTCTCATCGCATACGTTGAGATGTGTATCGAGATGAGAAATATTTATCTGTGACAGAGCAGCAGTGGAGCGGCCGAGATTATTCTGAATGGCGGGTGAGTAAAAGGGAGAGAGAAGAATGACTTACAAAAGCATAAATGATGTATTAATTGAATAGGAGAAAATCAGGAACGGAAATTTAGCAGTTGAGGGGTAAAAATGTGCGTTGACCAAAAAATAATTACTTCATAGTTAATCAACGATTTCCCAAATGTTGGACATCGAGAAATTACGATAATGGACGTATAGATAGTAAAGTGGTATAATTTTGTACTTGAATCCACCCGTTTAAGTACTCTTTTATATCTCTTTCTTTAAGACTGATTAATCTTTCTTTTACAAGGAACTCGTTGACTGATAATATTTTTGACAATAGGAGATGAAGACAATCTTTTCCCTCTTTGAGTATATATGTAATTATAATATACTCATTATTATAATTCAAATACACAAACAGATTGCCTGATTATTTTCTTCGGGGGTAACTTTCCTCTCTTCATCCAATGAAAAATCAATCCTCGCAAGAACGAACTTGACCGTTTCTTTCAGATGCTATCGTTTTTTCGTTGATAAGAAACATTTTTAAAAGTTTTCTCATCGAAAATTTTCAAGGAGATTACCGCTTTTAGGTATTCTTTTATTATCATTTCCTATTCATATATTTCTTCGTAACTTTCGTATCTGTAACTTTGTTATAGTTAATCAGCAATAATGACCAATAGGCCGTACTATATTATTTTATCATAACTTCCCTTTGAACTTTGATTCCCAAACAATAAAATTAAATTTGAGCCTTTTGTATTTCGATACCCTCTTTCATCTGAATTGATCAATGCTTATCAAGTGTCAAAACACCAATTCGAAATGTCATAGATGACTTATGATAAGATATTTGAGATCAGAAATCAATGCTTTAAAAGATTTTTCATATCCGATATCCCATACATATGAATAAGAGAGATAGATGTAGAATTAAATCAGAAAAAATCTTATGAATAGTTTTATGAAGATATCAATGGATAATGTTGCATAAGAGCTAGAAAAGAACGATATTTATAATAACATTTTATGATGATTTGGCTTTTGATAAGTAGATATTTGCAAACATTTATAGGATCCAGATATTAAAATCTGATGTTGTTTTTTTAAGTGAAGTATTTAAATCTTATGTTAAATAATAGCATGAAATTTATTTTATTCCTTTCGTTCTTAAAATTTTAAATAGTCAAACTTAAAATTTGTAATAAATAATCCAGTGCTGTCAAAGAGTGGTAGTAATATTTTATTTAAGCCACTAACTTCTATTTGATTTCCAAATCTTCGCTTTATTTGCAAAAATCTTTTATTTTTGAAATCAAAACAGTTCTCTAATATTATTTTTTTATCATACTGCAATTAAACTTCACTCATTTTGCTGGTTCAAAAGTTGAATACGTTCTTTTTAAACCATATGATATTATATTTCATTAATGTTATCGCTAATTACCAGATAAAATATCTTTTCCCAATGATTTTAGAATGTTTCATGGAGCACAGATCACACCATCCGTTTCATACAAGGAATGCGTTAGAGCTCACCAGCGATGCTACAAATCGAGAAGGACGCACGTAAGAGTACCCTAGCGGATGATAGATAAACTATCTCAGACTACTTCGAAAAGGCGGTTTTTTCTATATATATGAATGCAATCCATGGAATAACCTTTGTACGTGGACACCAAAGAAATTATTAACTTATATTTACAACTTTTCCCTCATAACTTATAAAATGCTTATATTAATCAATCGTATAATATAAAAGAAACCTATTTCGAATCTTATTTCAAGGATTTTGTCAATCTGTAGGACTCTGCAAGGAATAATAAAACTAATGAGTCCGTTTGCTTGCATATTCAAGATTTTCAAATACTTGATTAGTATACAATGCTGACTTTTATAGGTTAGAATTCTAAATATTAAAAATATGAAGCAATTAATATAAAAATATTATTTTAAATATTGTTCAATTTATATGAAAGAAGCATTCCCCTAAACTATTAATGCATAGTGTAGGAATTCTCATTTATCAAAAGTTATTCCTTGGTAATTGAATCATTACTTATTTCAATTTAAATTGAAAAACTCACAATAAATGTTTTATATGAATTATTTTACATTGAAATTAAAGAAATATCTGAAAATTGAAATAAGTATAAGACTATTCATTTCAAGATACTATATATATTGGAATGCATTTTATTGAAATGGTGTTTGTAAATACGTCACAAAATAAATAATCTAGACAAGTGACCTGCTGATTAATGCCGAAACGATCTGATATGAAATATTATAAATATTTTTTTTTTCTTATAGGAGTTCATAGAATTATAATCTTTTTATGATGTTTTAGTATTAAAATTTAAACTCACCGAGTATAAAGCTTGTATTGTTTGTTTCTGATGGATGTAAAGCATATTTTCTAAGAAAACTATGAGCTTGAAGCATTTTTGTCAAGAAAGAAACCTTTACATAAAATTTTTACAATAATTTTACAAGGAAAATATCCATAGTTTCATTCAGCAGTCCTGAAGGTCCCTTAGTGATTGACATATTAAATGCTAATACTAATAAGTTGAGCTAACGTTAATGGCATTTAAATTATAATAGTATACTACATATTAAGTTATTATATTGGTCAATAAATATAAAAGTCATACAGAAAAATATTATTAACTAAAATTGAACATAAACCCATATGAAGCAGCTGAATCACAAAGTTGATGATGTGATGAAATTATATTACATTACTGCTTAAAATTATTTTTACAGTTGCTTAAGTATGATTTTTCCAACAATTAATAAGGTATGCTGTTTATAGATATCATGGGAAGAGGCATGAGTAATGGGTATGATATCTATAAATTTTAGGCTGATTTAATAAGTATGTCGTTATATACCATCTTGCTGCTAATTATATACTTTCACTTTGCTCTCCTTCTGAAGACTTATATTTGCTTTCAGCTTCTCTTTCCTACATGTTAGAATATTTGTTTTTCCATTGTATTCAGGATTATGGAATACTATTTAAGAGTGTATCTAGTTAAAGTGATAGAGATCTAGAACATTCAGAAAAGCCTATTTAGCAACTTCTTTTTTATCATAAATATAACATCATCTGCTGAGCAAATCATATTAATGTCTTCCTCATCAACCCTAAATTCCTTCCTGTTTTTTTCTTTTGCTTCTTTTACTGCTTCCTTGTGGTAAATATTAAAAAGTACCAGTGGCAAGTTAAAACCTTGTCCAACAAATTCATTTATTTCCTTGCAATCTTTCATCTTTAGAGTAATACCTATTATTTTATATAACTGGTAGATCATTCTTATTCATTAATTATTTTAAATTATTACTTCAAAACATCAACAATGTCTATATTTAAAGTATTTACATTTGATAAATAAAATATTAAATATATAATAAATATAATATAATAATAAATATAATAATATAAAACAATAATAAACTTAAATTTAAGTAAATAACTGAGGGACAACGAGAGGAAAATTTTCAATTGATTTATAAAATTAATCCAAGACTGACTAGAGAAAAATTTAATTGAGGGTTATAGGTTAACAGGGAGTTTAAAAAATAAGGGATACGATGTAACAAGAATCTTGAGGGGATAAAAAGTCTAAATTAAGAAATGAGAAGGAAGCTATGATTATGGATAGAATGGGAAGGAACATACAGAAAAAAGGGAGAATATCATTGCACACACATTGGTTATGAAAATAGCATGAAGACATTCAGAGTTTATTGATTTCAGCATATTGAAAGCTAAGAAAAAGAAGATACTAATCAAGGATGACTTATAGTACCTCAAGCTACTAAAGCTTGAGTACTGAGTTGAGTCTTGCGCTGTCTTTGATTACAAGGCATGTAATACAAAATGTCTCTTAAATTATTATTTTTCAGTTTTCATTTCTAAGGCCCAGGTTACAGGAATATAAAAGATTAGATGCCATTTAGTTTTAAAATTTAAATACTTCACTTCTGATATTCGAAGAAAATGAAAGGCATTTTAAAAATTGATTATGATTATGATAAAATATTAATAAGCAATGTAATATTAAGAGATATAGTTTAAGATATAGTTTCATCAGAATTTAGTAATTTGTGTAGACCTCAAGTAAAATATTGGTAACAAAATCATAATATATTGTTAATTGTCATAATTCTTCATCCTAGACATTATTGTCTAGGATGAAGAATTTTATATAATTAAATTATTTTCCTATATAAATTAAGTCTTTAAAACAGTTTTTTGGTTCACAATCAGTTCAGCAATTTAGGGAACCAGATGATTGGAATTACTATTGTTGAATACTTTTTAATATGACTAATTCATACACTCAAAAACAAATTCCTTTCATAGAAAGCATCTTTACTTTGGAATAGGTGAATCAAAAGTAAGCATATTGTAATCAAAAGCATTATACTTCAGTTATCTATATACTCTATTTATTATTATATATCAGTTGTATATCCACAATATACATGTTGACATACTTTACTATTGGTAAAACACAGTTCCTTCCCACTTCTATCATTCAGTATAGGAATAAGGGGCTGGAATCTTTTATGATAACACCTACTCCAATGAGAAATGAATTTCCACGCTTGCCTGTTATAAAGGCATAAGTATTTCAGTATTTCCAGTGATATGCAACATATGAAACATGTTCAAAATCACAAAATAGTATTAGAACTTCTTGCATGATCAAAATCTTTCCACTGAGTGTAACTTAAAGTGTAATAAGTTTATATTTGAAAGGAATATGTTATAACTGTATGATGTCAAATCAAGCAAAACAATAAAAATTAATTTCTGCGATTCTGTAGAAAAAATAGCTAATCAATAACTCTGTACTGTACATTATGACCTACCATAAGAACTCTTATTCTATATGAAATATATGTTAATAGCTTTAATTATTGATATGATTAGGATTCCTCTTATGGATTTTTGTAATTAATAAATTTTATTTCTATAACTAGCATGAAATATGGTTTTATAAACATGACTGTAATAAAAACAAACTATTAAATAATCATTTCATATTGAGCCGTCTTTAATCATGGAATAATCATGTAAACATGGAGCAAAAGTTCATCATTTCTGTAGTACCTCCAATATTCCAAGTTCAAAAGTCATGTTCATTTTTTATTTTTACTCATTGACTACATACAATGTACTAATTTTTTGATGAATTTGTTCATTTAGGTTAATCGATTCATCAGATTATTATCCTTGCATATATTAAAATATGGACTTCATTGATATTATTAATTATTCAATTTCAGTGAAAATTGCATATGCAATAAACTTCTCAATCTAATAGGCATATGTTGTTCCTATACACTATTTGAAAAAGTAATTAATTCTGAATTGATAAGTTCATCTCTTAATTGAATGATAGGCTTAGGTGCTGGAGTGGCTTTCAAGCTAATCTTCTATACAAAAGCCAAGGTCCTAGGTTTCAGATCCAGGACAAGGAGGAAATTTTCATTTCAGCATTTGGATACTTGTGAACATCCATCTTTTAGTTAACCCTTTGAGTACTACACGACGATATATCGTTGTCTATGAGAAGGCCTGTGAAAGCCATGTTTTTTTTTATTCAATTAATATTTTAAAATGTACGTGATACAAGAATGGTTCATTATTTTCTATGTGGCTTGGTAATTTTGATTGTTAATTGCAATTATCAACAGAATGGTTAATATAAATAAGTATATGACAGATTGAAATTTCTAAGGTTTTGGTTTTTAAGAAACAGCTTCCTGGAACAACTTTTTGTATGCCACATTGTTTGGTAGCCTATAACCAATATACTTTTGTCTAATGTTCTGCACTTTATATTTATGCCGGGGATATTATTTTCTGTATATTTTTATTTCTTAATATTTATTACATAACATTTTTTATTAAATTTATTTATAAAAATATAATTATAATATTGTTTCTTATTTTAATATATTTTAGTGATAACAGACTCAAATTCTCGTCTCCGTTATTCAGATACCAGTGTATTAAGGTTTTCATACGTGTTCTTCTCATGGCAAAGAAGAGATACCTTATCATTTTGACAATCTCCTCTGAATTTTATGCAGCTGGCAATGTAAAAATAAATTAAATATACACTTCTGGGAGTACCCACCAAAAACTTGATGGCACTCAAAGGGTTAAGAACCCATCTTTTATGTTCCACAAAGTGGATTTTTGTGCAGACTTTGTTGAAGAAATTAATTAAACCTTTCCTTTTCTTAAAAAATTATATATATATATATAAATAGATACTCACTTAGGTATTCTACTTTTCATTCAAAACATCGGTATCAATTTGAAATTTGTAATCACTGAGAGTTCTCCAGTAATATTTAACATATTCATAAGGTGGAATCGACACAGGGACTACTTTTTAGTATTATTAGTTACCACATAATTAGTAGCACAGGGATAAGCAGTTAATTGGAAAGATTGAAAATTAATAAATTTATTCTTATTTAATATGGCCTTATAAATTAAGGGCCAACTACATATGGCAAGGTTAACTAATTCTGCGGTCAACTTAAATTGTCCCATTTATTGGTTTTATTTTATGAAATCTTAGTTATAGTTTTATTCCGGGTGAATGGAAAAAATCAAACTTCATACCAATTCATAAACATGGGGTCAAGAGAGTCATCGAATATTGTAGACAAGTCAGCATAACTTCAGTTATTTATGAGCTAATGGAAATACTAGTGGCAAATTTTCTTAGGAAATTCTCTGGAGAAAACTGGGAGGTTTATTAAGTTATAACAAATAGTAGTATAATTATGGTTTAAATGATTCTCAACACAGTTTCAAAGGAGGATGCTCCGTCAAATCTTAGTTGTAAGGATTATATCTGGATATTCCAGAATAGGCAATATGACTTCAATGGTATTGTAGTGAATTAATGTTAAGCATTTTAAAGTTCTGCAACTTCCGTTGTCTTTTAAAAGTAGAAAAATGTTATAGATACAAGGGTTTCAATAATTCATAACATGGAAGCCTCAAAGGGAAAAGTTTATAATAAGAAATAATCAAAAAATTTGAATAAAATCAGGGATACCTCAGCAAGTGTGATTGGCCCTTTACTTTTTTAAATTTTTATGCCCAACTTACTTGCTGATGCATGCTAATAAATTCCAGAATACAACAATTTGCTCATTACCGTATTATTTGCAAGAAAACTAATGATGAGAATAACTGAAGAATATTGGAAATGATATGAATTCAAAAAAGAGTAGATACATAATTATAAGTAAATAGAAGTGTCACATACAATATTACAAAATTACCAGAGAAAAGATTACAAAGGGTGAAAGATTTTAAGTATTTATATGGGGTTGTATGCACAAGAATTTTAGATAAGAGTCATCACATTTTAGGGAAGTCATTAAAGCATATATAAATTTCCATTTCATGATGAGACACTTGATGAGAAGTGAGCTAATAGTAAAGCAGAAAGTTAGGGTATAAAACAATTGTAAGGCCTACATTGGCATATGGGACAAAATATAAAAGCCTCAGAGCAAAACAATTAGAAGAATAAAGAAAAAGTGAATGCTTAAAAGAGGTTTTGTAACAAAAATATTAGAATTTTTATTGGAGAGAATCTTTTGTAAAGTATGTATGAAATACATTAGTACTGTTTTTTTAATAAAAAAACACACGTTAAACATAGAGGGAGTTGAGAAACAGTTACAGATATCGCATAATGTAACAGGACAATCATCAGATTATATTAAAATTAAGGAAACAAAGGAGAGAAAGCCAAGTACTCAATCATTAAAAGAGGTGTAAAGGAATGGAATAATTTACTTAGATAAGTCTTCTAAACGATCAAAGAATGTGAACAGAAATACATTAGGATATTATAAAATATTTTAATCAAAAATTAATAATTTCTTAAAAATTTGTAATTGGAGCCACATGGAAAATTTTCTACATGCATCAAATATTTAGTTAAATTATGTCCCTAATAAAAATTTTTCAAAGCAAATCCAGTTATTTTATTTATGGGTTATTATTAATTTCTTTATTATGTATTTAAACACATATTGACACAGTGTTCGCACAGGGGTCATACTTATAAGTTAATGGAGTTGTGATAAAGGTATTAGATGTTGCGGGTCATGGACAGCTTAGAATGTACCAAGCATATAGTAAGAGTAAGTAGCACACTTAATCAAAAATACACTTCATACTCCAGTATACAATGAAAAGCAAAGAAATGCAAATTATTATGTGGGCCTCTTATAGTACACAGGAAATATTTATAGGTTCTATGTAAAGGATTCTTTTAGGATATACCACAGGTATGAGGGTTATGAAAATTCCGCACATAAAACGTTGGAAAAGTTGAGAATAAAAAATAAAACAAGTTTTGAAAACTCAATTGAGGTTTGATGTGGAAATATGAGGCTTTATTCAGTGATTGGGCACAGAAAAACAATAATTATAAAATTGATTAATTAATCCATTCTTGTCTTCAAATATTTGGTTGTAACCTTATCCTGCTCCCTAAAAGGAAAACATACAAAAATTAGATTATTATCTAATAATATATGATTTCAAAATTGCTAATTGGTTGAATACAACTGAATTTATAAGCAAATGATATCATGGAGCTTTCAACTCTATAAATTATTTGATATTTTTGCATTGTGAATTGAAATAAAAAAATACTATTTAATAAAAGTTAATTAGTTTTTAGAATAATTGTAAAGAATAATGTTTCATTAGTACTTTATAGACTGAAAGATTAAAATGTGCAAAAAATCACAAGTTTTATTTTAAAAATCAAATTGTAATTACCATTAGTAATTGAAATAAGAAATCTTTAATATTTTAGCAAAATTGACCCAAATGCTATTGTAGAAGTTAAATGATTCTAATATTTGAAATAAGTATAAATTTGTAGCTCTAGCATTAGAGGAATCCTGATTCCACATAAAGCAGATTAAAGAAAACTCTCAGAAGTAATTGGTTTCAATAAATTTAAATATTTTGTCACTATTTTCATTTATATAAATATATCTTCATCTCATAACAGTTAATTTGTAAGTATGGCTTTCAAATGAAATATACTCACAATATGTGCACAACAGCACCCCAACCAGAAATGGCATCCCGGTCACAAGCATTAACAAGAGCTTGAGATATAGTTTCAAAGAGATCATCAGGTTCCAAATTTGGCTCCCACAATGCCTCACACATACCATACAATTGCTCTGTACATGTTCCACCAACCTAAGATATGGAATGTAGTAAAATATTAAAGCAAAAGAACATTCAAAATTATTTACTTATTGCATTCTATGACTACACATCTAGTTAGAATTATCTAACTTAATATTGGTCAATTGAATGGAAAATGGTACATAAGAACTGCCATGCATTTATCCTAATCAGGAAGAAGTTCCTTACCAAATTTTAAACCCAGAATATTAAAAATTTATAAACTATAAACATTCTTTCAACCCCAGTAAGTATCATCCAATAAAATCTATGGCATTAAAATTACCATGTTCTTTCATATACTGTTGAAACCAATGGCTGATTTATTTATTTGGGTTAGGAAACCGAGTTTATGAAGAGTAGATGGCAAATTCACCTCCCAAGCTACATTAGGACTACGTAAAGGGTTACTACAAATAAATTTAATCTATAGAAATATCAAATAGTGTACATAAAAGTTTTGCAACAAAAGAACTAACATAATAATAAATGAAAAACTAGAACAAAAGTTGACAAAATTTAGAGACATACATATGAGAGTATAATAAAGAGGATAGAATAAGGAAGAATTTTCTATCAAAAAGAACAATGTTAAAGCATGGAACTAACAAGATGTAACCAATATCAGTTTCATTATAATTTTCAACCATGAGAAATTTAGGGAGAAGAATTATTGAATCAAATCACCTATCACAACAAACTATACATATTCAAATGATCTATTTAAAATAGTTTCACTTATGCAAATAAGATAGTTAAAAAATTCCTCCTTAACAACACTAGAGTTTTGATAGGTTAAAGCCATACAGAAGGCTAAAACCTCCAAATTCTTTAAGTTTAACTTTAATTGGTAAGTAACAATTGGAAGAAGAAGATGGACTATTTTTGATAGCTAATTAGATAGATAGATAGTTCTTGATCCAATAAAATACAATAATTAGTGAATCAATATTTACCACAAAATCTTCAGGCTGATTTGGACACCCAATTAAATCCATATTGCAAACAAAAGGTTCAAATGTTACAGGATCTAGACCTGCAATCACTGGTTCAATGAAATAAGGACCAAATCTGAAAAAGAATAAAAGTGAAAGATAAATAAGAAGAGAAGATTTCAGTTAAGTAAAACAGCTTTTTACAGTTTCCATAGATATATGTACATTGGATGTTGACAGTCAGACTAGGGTGAAACCAGTTACAAAAGAAATCTGTAGTACTAATAAACTTTATTTTACTAACATCAAGCTCCACCAAATACAGCTTATAAATTTGAATTTTAAGAGAAGAAGAATAAGTCAAAGTTGATTTCAAGCAATATCTATTGAGAATAAGTTAGAAATAGTTTGGTTTAAATACAGCCAATTAAAATAGGTGAAGAAGCAATTAAATTTATGCATAAGTATATTAAAGACAAAAAATCCATCATTTTTAAAATATTTTAAACCTCCATAAATGTGTCAAGGCAATACATAATACGATAAAGGATAAAATAATAAATATTCCTACAGAAATAAATACTTCTAAAGACCAGTCATCATAAATGTTTACTATTAACTGTAATAATCTAAAATAAACAAGTTAGATGATAAATATTCAGAAAATAAATTTCTTAACTGGCATAAGAGAGGAAAACTATGAATAACAATTATTTATGCTACAAAATTAAAAATCAGAAGCTTACTGAATTGTTAAACTATAACTTAGATCAAATGATAAATGCAATAGTTGAAAAACAAGTGATAAGGTGCAATTTTAAGATTTACATTCTTAAAAAATGATTATCAAAATATTAACAAAGAGTATAGTACGATTCAATACAAAATATGCTAAATATTTAAGATAACTCACCTTCTCTCATACAACAAATTTGATACCATTGCAGCGAATGTTTTCGGGTGAATTCTACGGTTCTCTCGTAGTTCGTAAAGATTTAGACGAAACTTTAGCCTCTGATGAACAGTTTGCGTGTCCGTAGCGAGACCAGGTAATCCCAAATATAAGTGGGGTCCCATTTCGAATATTTTCTACAAACATCATGTATATTAGACAAATAATTTATGTGTGTGACGATAATTTGAATTAAAAAAAAACAAGAGGAAATGAAATTTAAAGATATGCTTACCTGAAAATCTAAAGCCAAGGTCTGTGCTTGAATACCAAAGCGCCTATCAGCAGCAATAGCAACGCATTTCTTTCCTTTCATCGCCACAATGGCCCCACCATTATAGGACATAATACTCTATGAAAACAATAATTATAGTGAGTTAATTTGTATCATGTAAATACATCACCTCATACGGTCTTTACTACAATCATATATCTTATATCATTTAAAATAAAATAACAGTTATAACTCAGTTTAGGTATTAAAAATATTAATTGTACTACACTACCATTATGAAGGCTGTATGTAAACAACTATAGGGCGAAAAATCAGATAATCACTTCACGCAAGAACTGACAATGACAGTGATATTTCTATGCGGACACCGCCATACCGTTACGACGAGAGATCGAAATATATCGAAACTCCCAGATCGATGCCTAACTCTCGCAGATTGTCTGTCGAAAACGTCGACAATCACCTCAAAGGACGCGCAATTTTAGCTTTGATGATTACTTCATAATGAGCGGAAGCAATCTTTTAAGCTAAGCTAAAAATCATAAAAATAAGAACTCTATGATTATATAAGAAACTTAGTTTGCTCTTGACTTTTATAATAATGTTTTCCTTCGCTCTGGAATTAGACAGTAAGTATTGACTCGTAAGGATGAGCTTGCATATCAACAAATATTGGAGGTAAATTTGAATAGATGTATATATCCTCGTTTCTAGAAGAATCTAATGATTACATGTAGCAATTGGAATTTGGCCTTTTTATAATTAAGTATACAATTAATGAGAGAATAAAAATTAAAAAACGAAAGAGGCATGTCCGTTACTTCACTATGCGAAGTATTGTTGTTAACCTAGAAAGGAAGGGGATATAGCAAAAGAAAGATGGTTAATACCGTAAATACTAATAATTACATATAGAGTTTAGAATTTGGCTTTTATTAAGATAAAGGGATATTAATTAGGGGATGAAAATTGACTTCGTTCCTTTAAACCTCAGACTGGTACTTAGGTAATTATTGCAATGACAACCTCAGAAAATCGCAAATGAAATTTTTTAATTGTTCAGCCATATTGTGATTTTGGGTGAAAAGATAATTCCCAGAGGAATTGAATTGCCGGCTCATGATGAAAACAGAAATATTAGGAATTGAAAGGAAATAGGGAGAATAATGCTGAATGAATGAAACTTGACATGGTGGGCTAAAAATATAATGTATGCACAGGTAGTATTGTTATAATATGTAATACAGGAGTAAACAATGCACTTCTTCATTTACCGATTTTCTTAATCTTAGCTAATATTTCACTGAATTATTTATTTATAAAATGCACCTTTAGAGAATTTTAGGGAAAAGCTTGATAACCATTAAATGGAGCTATATCTTTTATATATAGTTTGTAGTTCTTTCTTGAAGTTTTCATGAGAGAAAGGATTATCAAAGAGTGAAGAACATGGAATGGCTATCTGCAAATGTATGTGTAAAATTATATGCTGAGGCATATGGAATCACAGAATATTGGTATTTTAGCATTACATTAATATTGGTCTGTTTATAAAAAAAAATTAAAACAGGCTTATTATGAACCAAAATTGTGACAACCAGAAGGTTAATTTCATTATTATTTTCTGATTCATGAATGTGTTATAAGGTAGCAAAACCAGGTCTTTGGTTTCTTCCACATATGAAAGTTTTACTCCCTTTCTTTCAAAGGAAAGTTGGGAAAGAAAACTGAGATTTTTCTAGCCCAGAACTTCGGGTTAAACAACATGACCCCTCACTTCTCCTTTCCCCACCATCAAAACTACAGGGTATTTACTCAAGGAATACAGTCATGGCCAAAACTAGTCCCTTAATAAATAGATAATATTAATTACAATCTTAATATATTGTATTTAAAATAACCAACTCAATTATTTAATTACAATGATTTTACATTCTTTAATATAATCAAATGGAGCCATAGGATTTTCTTTACAAAAATAAATGTTGGTGTAATTTATTCTCAATTCTTCTTAATGATAGCAATATTTAATTCTGATTATGATATATATATATATATTCAATAATCTTTAGTAAGGGTTTTATGAGAAAAATGTGCCAAATCACTCCAACTGAGTAAAAATGAGCACTTTTTGTTTTCCGATTACCTTATAGTATACATCATCAAAATAATGTTTCCTTGGAAAATAACAAGTATTCTTGGAATTTAAATCTTCAACTATAAAGTCACCAAAGAGGATCGTGAGCTGCTTGGATGTTTTGCTGTTGTGGATTGAAATGGCTGGAGGTAGGAAAATTAATGAAGTAATTGTCTAGGAGACCTTGCAGAATATTCTAATGTGATATATTTAATCTAAACTCAATAATTCCCTGTTTCTGGTTTATATTTGAAATCAGATTAAACATATGAATAGCTAGGTAGGACTGATTGCCAATCAAGTAGTATAAACATATAAATTTTCCTAGTTAACTCTAATCTGTTAGTAAAGATAATGTTGGAATACTTTAAATAATCATCTTTGAAATATTTTTCTTTTAAATGATTCAGATGTTGTACTGAAGGTAATACATAGTAGACTAAAATTTATTCTGACAAGACTAATGTAATATTATTTTTAATGGTTTACCTTTACCCATTCTAAAGAATTGAAAAATTGTTTTTGATTTTTTAAGGATATTGTTAGTTTCATGATAATTCTTGAATTAAAAGTTTCAGGAGATGAATAGGTCATAAGCTAACATTTACAAATGAAACAAGAAGCACGGCACAATATTCTTTCCACAACTCAGAACATTTGTCTCATATAAAATCCAAAGTCAGCTGATAAAGCTTCCTAAATCTACTTTGACATGAAAATTTAATTTTAAACTTTTACCAATCTATGAATTAGGTAAAGGATTGACATATTTCATGTTCATTCGATCTATATTTTTAAGTAAAAGTACCAAAAATAAGATAATTGCTGTTCTGCATGTTATCTTTGTATGTCTATCAATATGTATACTCTTGAGAATGATGCTCATTGAGTATTGAAACAAATACTAGACTTTTTTCTGAATACTTATTAACTCTTAGATAGATGTATGAATAGTTATGAATAAGAATTTATATATTTTGAGATTCTAAATAACTAATAAAACGTCAGTGGTTATTATTTTTTAAGTTAAATCTTTTGCATTCTTCCCCTGCTGAAAATGGGTACCAGAAAGAGTTATAAATATGCAAAAGATGAGGACCCTCTCCCTACACACTCTTATGTACTTCCTTGATTTAATGAACTTGTTTACACTCATGGGGAGATATTTATAAATATCATTTCTCTTGGAGATAAAAAGATTAGCAGCCTAGACGCACTTAGCGAGTTTTTAGATCTTGCATACATCCATGATCATCTTTTAAAGAAAAATTTGAGGAGCCTGCTCCGACCCTGTTGTTGGAAACAAATTTTTTGTCAACATTTTAAATGGATTTGAGAGAGAAACATTCCCTGACCATTTGCAGAATATTTGCATGCCTTAGTAAAAATAAATTCTTCATTGACTCTTTCCCTTTAATTTTAATTTAGAGAAGTTGAGGAAGTAGTCAAACATATGGGTGGGGGAGAGGATGCCTACGTATCGGGGTGCAGTCTGTACTGCTGGTATACTCAAAAATGTCAGATCAGTGCCATTTAGAAAATATCAATAATGGTAAAGATTATAGTGAACTTATATTCTGAATTACTTGATTTAAATAAAATTTCCAAAAACTATTCCTTCATATGTCTAAGAGCATAAGGATTCAGGAATGACTGCTTTTGGTTTAAACATAGCATAAGGATTAGTATAATTTATACGTCTGTAGACACTTCACCTTGTAGCAGTCTTATATATAGGCAAATATTTTTGATAAAATCTCTAAATGTTCGTTATTATATACATTATTATATATTATGATTCTATAATCCGTGTTACTTCCGTTCATTTCTGTAAATTTAGTGTCGGAATTATTGTACTTCGCAGGTGAAATCGCCTATATTTATATTTCTGTCACACTATTCGATCGACAGGGATCCGAGCAATTTATATTATATTTTAAAAATCTAAAATATCATATCACGTTAGCTTTACTCAATTCAAAATTTTTCATGCACTTTGTTTGTTAAGGTTAAAAGAATTGGAAGAAGGTAATAGAATTCCTTTCTATGAATAGAGTCTATATTCGCGCTATGAGATCTATACATTCCTCACGTTTCCGAGAGAAAGATAAGAAGTTATGGGGCAACGATATTCATTGGAAAAGGAAAACGTGACGCTGAGATAAGTAATATCGGATATTCGACCAATGACTAATGAAATAAGTGCTTTGATGGCTTTTCATGAAAGGTAGGTCATCCGCTACTCTTTGAATACTTGTTTTTGATGTCTCATAAAACAAGCTTGTGTATCAAGAGGGTGAACTATTAGCTCTCATTTACAAAATACGAATACAGTCAAATCCATTGGATCTTAATTGATTTTTAGATAGTTTCTACGGGTAAATAGGATATCTACACTATTCAGATGCAAAATATTATCAATTCTTGATATAAAAATGATGTTTTATCCAAATTAAAACCTTATCATTCAGCAATGATTGATCTGTTGTACTATCAAAAAAGTTCGGGAACTTTATCCCCTTCCGTAAAAACCCTGACATCTTAAAATATCGTAGGTATTATGGTAGGAGTTGTCAATTACTCTTTGAGTTAATTCTTTTAACTTTTTTCTTGGAGTGTCTTAGCTCATATTTTTTTACATGTAAATAAACATTCGGTATAATAAGCGAATTAAAATTTTAAAATTCCATTAATTGAAATAATACTTTATTTGTAAAATAGTTCTTCCGACTATCGAAGGACTTTTATCAAATAAATGCTCAATATTTTTCTCGATTTCACTTTATCTATACATGTATACGATTATTCTTTCGGTTTTTATTAAAAAACAACTAAAATAATTTAAGGTTACACCTCACACTTTCCATATTGTCACCGTTTGCGGATATACATGTCCACTCGTTCATTGAATTATAATATTTTTATTCTATAGAAATGGTCCAAAAATTTCATTCGAGAAAATTATGATGAAAAAGACAACTTCAAAACTTCAATTTAGAAACCATCCAGTTCGAAATCTTGGCGACATCAAGGTACTTATAGGAGCCGTTGATCGGTAAATCAAAATTTAGGAATCAAGCTGTTGCAAGTTAACAACTTTATGATATTAGTCATTTGGAACCGTATTAGGTCCAAATATCTTATAATTTCTTTCCCTTTTCGTGACTTTCGTACAGAAGTGAGAAAGTTCTCTCAATGGCCTGAACAATGTAAATAATCCATTATAATCGAATTTTTATGATTATTTTTATTGCGGAATCCGGCTAGTTTTGAATACCGTAATTTCTTGACTCCGCCTTTGTTGTCTCAAATACTGATAACTCACTATTCTAATCGATGCCAGGTGCAAGCCATCTATTTTTATCGTGTTCGATTATAAAGCTATTGCGAAAAACAAACAACAAAGAAAGGGAAGTGAAAATCATTTCAAGTCCAGTTCATTTCCTTACTTTATTGATGCATACTTATATATATTTATTAATATTAGTTTGAATTTCACCTATAAAGCTTGTATTTCTGATAGATATACTGTTTTTTGATGGTGGATAACGAAATCTCAAATATGAATTAATGACTCATGTTTTTTATGGTTTATAAAAACCCGTTTTCTTATTATAACTGGTAGCACATACTTTTTAGTTGAAGAAATTGGTACAATCAGATGGAAATGACAGTTTTTGAATTGAGGGGTGACAACGTTTTCACACGAAAGGATGCGAGTATTCTTATTTAAACCTGAAGTGATGGCGCAAAGTTGATGACGCACCGAATATTTATATATAAAGTGACCTTGTGAAATGCACGTTCGGGAACAATGGCTTTCGTCGCAGAAAGAACAGCTGAAAAAGCATTGGAAAATTAAAATTTAAAGTAACTTTATTCTATCTAAGAATACTCAAATAGAACATAGACTTTTGTGGTAGTTTCAATGAAGAATAGAATATTTTCGGGATTTAGAGGGTAAAATTATTTTGAAATTTATGTAGAAAAATAAGTAACGTAATTATCAAAACTATATACTAAATATTTTTATAGTCAAGATTTTTAATTTTGGATACGGTTATTATAAGAATTCTTCAAGCTTGGAATAAGAGTTACTGAATAAAAATCTAAATGTTTGGGCGTTACTTCATCGAAGGTCATATCATTTCTAGCATCATCAGGCCTGGCGATGCTAAACTATTAGCGAAACCGGTTGTCAAAAAAACAATGTGAAGCAAACAAATTTGTTCTTTTTGCTATATATATATATTTCCAAGAATTCCTGCAATTATGGAAACGTCAATATTATAACAAAGTATCGCCGAAGTCACACTGCAGAGGAAGGAAACCTATATAATTCTTTGGGTGCAATTCCTTGTTACGTAAGCAGATATCTATACTGCGGTTATGAATTACTCTTTTGGATCTTCTAAGCCCGTACTTTAACGGTGCGGCGGTTATGCTTCCAAAACAATATCCAGAGGGACAATGCCCTCTGAGGGATATGCGTGTTGAAAGTAGCACAGGTATTGCTCAGTCTTATCACGGTATAACACGTCCAAGCTCTGAGGATGTCATTTGAAAGCCTGCATTCATTTACGACTTTTGTTGCCTGAAGTTTTAATATGAAATTATTTTCTAGGAATTTTAAATTGGCAGTTATCGATACCTTTCAATTGACCCTTATGGTATGTTGAGTTGAAAGTTGTCAATTGACAATCTGTCCTTCATTGGTGAAAACCGTATTTTTATCAAAAAATAAGTACTTTACAGTTACCTTTTAGTAAAACCATTGAAAAAAATGTTCGATTGATTTTTAAAAGTAGGGCCTTAAACTGAACAAGATACTAAGAGGCCTATATTATTTAATTGGGCCACTGTTCTGTTAACATTTCAATCAATTTATGTAATACGCTATTTTTATGTTCAAGCGACCGATTCAAAAAACTAAAATTGCCATATATTTAAGTAAAAATGACTTAAAATGAAATAAAATTCAGATTGGATTCTCTTCTTCGCTCCTTATCATACGGCTCATCGAAAATCTTCGATCCGATCTCCATATTTTGGACCATGATTACTTATCCAACTTCGATGTAACATACTTCTTTCAATGGCTACATCTCAATCGAAAAAAATTCTCATAATGAGGCGGTAAAAAAATCATCTTAAATTAAAAAATAAATACTTTGAAAATCGTACTATATGCATTTTAAAGCATTGGAATAAACCTATGCAAAGATCGGCATTCTCTTCATATTGTATCATAATGACGAAATGTGCTCTCTCATGCTGAATCATCTTGTTGAAAAATTGAAATTGAATGGCAAGATCTAAATCATCACGAATTTATAGTTGCATTCATAAGTAGATTATAGACTTTAGAGAAAGTATCGTAATTGAAGATTTTCTATCTCTCTCCTCCTCAGACAATGTCTTATTATGCTCATTATTTGCAAACATAAATTTAGCGTAATACATATATAATACTCTGAGTTTTAAAAATAGTTACGCTCCCTATGGAATGTGATAGAATTCAAATTTTAATTCTATAAAAAGTAAAAAATAAAACTACTTAATATATAGCATTAATTTTGTCTGTATTTTATTTTTCGCGTTCTATCTTCGTTACCTTATCCATTCTATTTTTAGTACATATTCGTATGAATAAGTTCACTCATCTGCTTTATTTACGATGCAATTTAATTCAATGAAAAAGTGTAATGCTCTCAAAAGGCATATCTCCCTCAATATCGCTGTTTAGCTGTAATAGGGAATGGCATTTGGCGTTGAAAGAATCGATTTCATCTTAAGAGGAAGAGAGCCGGCGAAGGTTCGAGCATACCAGTCGAAATATGGTGATTGTCATAACCATGTTCCTTCCACATGTGATATTGAGTGACTCATATTTTATCTTCTTTTGTAAATAAACTCTACATATTTGTTTTACTTTTTGAAGCGTGGTGCTTCTGACACTGTATGGGAACATGGGAGAAAATGATCATGGTATTCTATTCTAAAAATTCAATGCACAAACGCGATAATTTTGTATTTAATGCTCTGAAGACGAGAAAATAAGTCGTCACTCTAAGAAAAAAGTTAAACCATACTATGGAAAATTCAGGTACCAAGGGCATGAGGACATCGTACCTTTGAAATAATTATATCGTTATGATGAAGTCTCACACATTTAGAAGTAATGTGAATTTCACAATGATATATTATGAAATTAAACTAAAGTAATTAAACTCTTTTATGAAATAAAAAAGACCAGGTGATAATTTTATACCCATTTTACTACAAGGCTCGTTATTCTTGTAACTAACCGCTTAAATTAGGTCATGTTTCTACGTATTCACTAGTTTCTCCCTCTAATTTAAGCACTTTCCTGAGGAAGCTCGCGATTCCGTATCTTTCGAAATGCCAACGATTT
The DNA here is from genome assembly GCA_020796165.1 of Pantala flavescens. NCBI lineage: Eukaryota > Metazoa > Arthropoda > Insecta > Odonata > Libellulidae > Pantala > Pantala flavescens. The sequence goes on along the minus strand of CM036884.1, from coordinate 31,002,407 downwards.
AATTAAAGCAGAACTCCGGTCTCAGATTGGCAAGAGAAATGAAGGGGATAGTACGTTCTGGATTTGAACCCACGGTCAGTCGGTTGAAGGAGTGGCGGATCGCCAAGTCCGAGGAAAGGAAGTAACGCTGTCCAAAAGGAAGACAAAAGAGGATTATGTTTAATGGAAGGGACTTCGGTGTCAGTTTCAAGGGAATGGGGTGCAGATTGTGGACGTTCGGTAGGAAGTCTATCTGAATACGATGTCTGCTGAGTTCGTTATAGGCAAACGAGGACCAGATGCATTGGAATACAATTGGCGAGTGGCAAAATTTCTGGCTGATTTATATTGACAGATATCCTTGGAGATTAAAAGAAATAGTGTTTTTCAAATGCTACTCTTTTGAAACCAAGAAATTTTTCACTTTTTGAGAACTTCATCAATCATTCTTTAGATTGCCACCATTGTGATTTCATTTATTGTTTTTATTTACTTCAAATTTTTCATGATACGTTTCTTTATAAAAACATTTTACTAGAAAGCTCCGTACTATGGAAGAAAACAATCGCTGGAATTGATCTCATTGACTTTTCTTTGTCTTGATTCTTTTTATTTATTCTTATTAGATATCGAGTCTTCAAATTCAATGTTGATCATTAGCTGGTAATTAGCCTGTAACAGTTTATAAGGTATAAGAATACTGCAAATTTGCAATATATTAATGACCCCTATAAAATTTTTCCTAAAATTTAATTTAATAGTTTGTTTAAATATTTTTAACAACTTTGATTGCCATTATGTGTAGTTTAATTTTCAAGCATGATAGACAAATAAAAGCTATACTTATATATTATATACTATACTAAATATACATTTATAACAAATATCATCCCTGATTTTCTTGCAAATTCGAAAATTTTACATTTTTACAAACATATTTGAATAAATATTTCAAATAAATGTTACGTGCCGTTACATAATATAATGGTGCCGCTATACTTGGCTCGATCAGAATAAAGTCGAAAATGAATTTTCAATTTTAAAATAAACTTATAAAATCTTATTTTATTATTATCAGAAAACTAATTTATGAAATTATTTTATATTATTGCTCACTTTATTCATTATTTTTAGGTTTAATTCCATACGACTCAGTATATTATATTTTCCTAAAGTTATTTCCATGTTCTACATTTAACTACAAAGTAGGTCAAAAATCACAAGTTATAAGTACTCTTAAGATTCCCTATTACATTTCTTAAGATGAAACAGCTTAAAAGAAAATAAGATAGTTGTTTCTAAATCAGTAACGCTAATAAGTGTTTTCGGTCCCTCCAAAATCTAAATATAGGCAAAATAACTTTCACTGTTCACATATACTTGGTTATCCCAAGCATGAAATAATTTCATGTTAGATTCATTGAGTCAAGATTACTATCTTGACTCAATAAATAAAGATCTTGTTTGTGATGCAGGGCGCAAACTGGAAATACGTGATTTCTCATTGAGTTTTTCGGTAAAAACGCTTTGCTGGGCAATATAGATGATTTGAGTCAACTAAAATGCCTGATCTGAAAGGATTCATTGGATAATAGGGTGAAGATTTAGTAAAAAGAACTTCAACAATATCCGTATATATAATTCGTGTACGAGAGAACGGTATAAAAGGGAAATTACGGGACATTCCTCATACTTTCGTCGAAGAGGAAAACTGCAAATATTTACAAGGAAAAGCTCAACATGTGCGCGAGTTATTTTTATCTCGATCAACCGTCGGAAGTCTTCAGGAAAAAAGTTTGTAACAAAAATCACCAAACCCTTAATTAGGGAATAGAACTTCCGTTACTATTCATTGATAAATTTTTCTCGTAAAAGAGACCTCGAAATTACTTCCGTTCCTCCAAAAGTGGTTGAGGTAATACAAAATCAATCTTATAAAAATACTCAACATTCTGATTTTTACTAACTAGTTTTGAATTATATTCGATGGATTGATTCAATTCATCTCTCTCATGGAAGAATTACGCGTAAAATCATTTTTTGCTACAAGAATCGCAAATTTTATTTGACTAAGATTTCGTTTACGATTTATTTGGATAAATTTCCTACTTATTTTGCAATAATATTACCTAATATTTATGAAGAACTTTAAGTAATATATAATATCTTTTTATGTACTATTTTAAATCAGTAAAAGGGTAACACTTTGCATATGAAGAGAAAAGCGCGTAGGCTGGATTTTTTTGCGAAAAATCATATATTTAAGGTGTTCGTTAAAATGCTGACGCTTTTTACTTGCGGAATGCCCAAATTTTAACGTGAGGGAGTACGTGTGTTAGTTACATAACCTTAAGCTGCCAACGCAATAAGACTCGCTTGCCCTTCTAGAACAGTTCGCTCTTTTCAAAAGAATGCTTCTATTCCTAAAATTAATTATGATGAAATAATTATCCTCCTTTTCCTATACCAATCTAATTTCAGAATGCTTCCACTAGTTTGACCTAATACGTAGTATTTGGACTTACATAAGAAAACCCCATAGTAGGTGTTCTGCTCTGAGCGATGTCTTTCTTTGGTTTGTGAAGGAATAATTTGTGTGCGTTATTTATATTTTTCCTAAATTTTCTTCAGATTTAACCTAAATATATGTGTACATTTTCTTTGGTTTCTACTTCTTAATTGTAACTTTAAGTTGTTTAAGAACGAACTTGGTCCTAAACAGGAGAATGGCAGCTGTAGAGGAATATATGCGTAAATTACGCAACGTTGGTAATTCTGCGTTATCAGACGAGGTGGTTTGGTAGCACCGTAGCTCTGTGTTTACCATCACATGACTTCAGGGCCCGATCAGGCGCCACAGTAGTATTTTCTGCTCATAGAAGAAGATTAAGGATTTCGGTGCGAGTTTCGATTGAAGAGAAGAAATGGTTGATTTGACTCAAAATGCGCCTATTAAGGTTGGTTATCGTTCTTATTTGTTTAAGTGCTTCCCAAGTCCGTGAAAAATGTTGAACGCCCATTTTTTTTACAGACTATTTCTCTTATCCACTTCGTGCTGATTACATGGTAAGTTCGACTAATCTTTAATCTTCTTTAGTTTCGGGTAAATGTCATTTGGCAAAAATATCATAATCTATCTTTCTTTGCAGGGGCTCTCAGGGAATATGGTGTCCCAGTTCATATTTATTTTATAACCTTTTATTCATGATCGCTTTATTTTGGAGTATTCATCAGAAAGAGTCGTCTGAGCCCGTTCAAACAGTAAGTTTAACCTGGAAGCAATTTCTTATGGATTAAAGGCACGTGAATTTTCATTCACCTATCTTTCAGGCACTTGTCATCAACGTAATCAGTATATTCTTTGATGTGGTTCTACTTGCATCCTTCTTCCCGTCAGGTTATTGTGAGTAGTCTGTGTGACTGTGCATTACTGTTACAAGATTGTGTGTAATGAGTTTTTATTATATATTTCAGCGAGCCGCGAACGCTTCAGTGCTGCTATGGCAATTCTTAATCTAATATTTCGTCCATTATCAGCGTTTGGGTTGTATCGCATCAGTCAAGATAGAGATGGAGTTATAACTTCAGGAGGTAATTTCCCGGGAAATTTTGACATATTTGGTAAGGAAATGATGGTATTGATTGTTAAAGTTATTCAAGTTGTGTTTCTATAGTAATACTAACTCTTACGTAATTAATAGAGTTGTCAATTTAATGAGTAAAATCAAAAGTTTTGGCGTACGATATAGCAATAAACTAAATTTATAGTTTTATCTGTAGGACAATAATCAAGCCAGCAACTATTAAAGAGGAGCTAAATCTAAATTTTCAGTTATTTATTTTTGAAATTGTCTTTTAGAAATTGCTACTAGGAACCCCAATCTCCAACTTCTGCTATTCGTTCTTGTGTTTATTTTCTGAAACATCCTTCTACAAATGAAAATTAATTGTTACAAATTTTACTTATTTAGTTTTATTTTTTAATAAAAGTTGAGCCGTATGTATTCCTAATGTTATGTAATTAAAATGAAATTTAAACCCGATTAATTTATCATATTTACTAAATAAAATTTAAATTTCTCAAGCATACCTTCATCTACAATCTAAGTATCTCTTGATTTATTATTTAGCTTCTATATTCCTCCGAAATGCTATATAGAATAACAATCCTCTATAATTGATTTAAGAAAATAATTGCTGAAGAGTACAAAGCTACCTATTCCATATGCGTTCCTTTTACTAAGATTTGTATAACGTAAAATCTTTAGAATGTTTTTGTCTTAAATCTGCAGATTCTCTTTTGAAAATTTTCTCTAATTTCCCTTATTTTTCCTGCTAATTTTTTTGAGTAGTTACCTAACTCAAAATAATATATTAAGGTTACCAATAACAGGTTTTAATAAAATAATAAGAATGTAGTTAATATGTATTGAAATTAATTTTTCCCCGTTCTTTATGGTAGCATCACATTGCATTTGTAAATATTGATACTTAGTCAAATCAGGAGTACCTTTAAGGTTGAAATCAAATTCAAGAGAATTTCTATAATATGACCAGGTAGTGTTCAGTGTATGATATTCCTCTTTGATTATGCATAGTTTGTTATTCCTGTTATTATTTTGTGCAGTCTATGATACAGAAATTTCATTTTGTATTGCTATCTTTTATTATATTTAATTGATTTTTGTTAATTGAAAAGCATTTATTATGGTTCTATTATTTTTTGCTATATATCCTGAGAATGGCCCCTTTAATTCTGTATTGTTGAATGATATGAATAACAATTTCAGTGATTCTCAATTCTAACATGCATTTTGTGTGTTGAAGAAGAGAAAGAGATGAAACTTTAGAAAAATGTCAAAATTTTAAAAAACTCATAAAATAAAAAAGGAAGATAATTTATTAACTATGTCACCTATTTATAATCAGATCAGATGTAAGTGAGGTGACGAATGTAAGAAATATCGAATACAGCCACTGAGGATGAAAACATACTTCTCAAATAAATGTTCTCCCAATATACTTTTGTATTTCATATACAACATAAAAGTACATTGTAAGTTACAAAGTACTTACAAAGTTACATTGTACAAAAGTAAGTTGTCATAGATAACTTTTTCTTCTTTATTTTGATAATTAAAAAAAGTTAGACATACAAAAGATGCCCATCTAAATGATAGGAAAAGTTTGTAGTGCCAACAAAACCTTCATTTGTATATATTAGAGCTATTTAATGAAGTGCAAACTTTTTTTTACTTAAAACTTCAAATATAATACTTTTTGTCAGCAACTTAATAAATTCATAGAAGGAAAATCAGGATGACGGTGAAATTTGATCTCGTATTATCTAATCAATAAATGTAATAACAAGCATGATTTCATGGCATATTCATTTTGATGTTTGAAATGCATTAATCGCATTTGGTCACCGAGAGAAGGCGAAATTTATAGTCGGGGATTAGAGTCATCCCCCATAACACTTGTGGATCTTGCCTCTAGTGAAAGCATAGTATCATCTATATAATGAAAGAATCTTTAGTGATTGTGTTTATCAGTACATTTGTTGTATGTTTTGATTTATTTAAATGTGTGTGTTGGCTAGCATAACATATTGAATGAAAGCAATTGAAATTTGATCATCAATATGTGGTTAAATTAAACTTGAATTTTCATAGTAAAAGTGTTTATTGTTTATAAAAAATTAGTTCTCCAAATTCACTGAAAATTTTTATGTCAATCCTAACCTTCATTTGAAACCTCATTTATTTCTTAAATTGTAGAAGAATGTGAGATTCATTCATATGATAAGCCATAATAATGCTTTGCTTTTGAAAATATGTTATTATTGGGATAGAGGTTTGATCTTTGTTAAAGATAATGGTCTCATTAATGGTAGTTTCTTAAGAATATTATTTTTGTTCTCTTAATTCAATTAAAATACATCTAAATATCTTAATTTTTAGTAATTAATAACTTTGTATTGTTGGTTAATCTATATATGAGAAGGTTGGTTTGGGTTCTGATGCCTCACTTAAAACTGAGGTCGCATAAGTCTGATTTTTAACAAGCTTTAATTTTCCAGTGCACATGAGATTCTTATTTGTTCAATTTGCTACTAAATATATCTGTCAGTTGGTAGTTTTTCATTTGTTCATCTTCATTGGTTTTCAGTTCAAATTTTTGGAAATGGTATATTTAGCAATTCAGAAACAGGCAGTGTTTGACTATAGGTCAGCAAACATATGTCTTTAGGCTAGATGCGGCTTAAATTCTATAAATAATTATTATCAAATCATGGAAGCTGATATGGTCTGTGTCCTGAAGAAGTGACATGTTTCTGATTGATCATACATTTTTTAATAAATTACTCTTTTTATTGGCATTGTACATTGAACAATTTGTTTTCTCTAGCCTAGTGCACCTTCTTACCCTGTCTAGCAGCTTAGTACCCTTCTCAACCCCTGGTTTACACTGTTAATTTGAGATAAATATATTCTTAAATAATTTTTATTTTTGTGAATATTCTTTGTTATTAATCTGGCTTTCAAATGTTTACACTCGGTTTATTTCCAGTTGTAAAAAAGAAATTTTGAACAAATATATTAATTAGTATATCAGTGTTAATAGAAGATATTTTTAAATTGATGTTGTTACAGCTTTCAATATATCTGTTTTCAATTCAATATTTCTGTTTTGAAGACAAACACTAACATAGTGTAACCGATAACGTTATATAAGCATATTCTCTGAAGCTTGAACTATTCTAATTTTTAAATGATAACAATAATAAGCATTAATTAATTCAGGGCAAAATGTGGAAGTTTGAGCTAGTACTCAGTTATTGATGCTGACAACTTAAGTATTCAAACTTTGGATTACCATTTTTTATTTTAGATTTCTTTTTAGGGGATGAAAACCTTGTATGAAGGGATTATTATTAAACTAATTTCACTGTTTATTTAATAATATTACATGATAAAATAAACTCCATCATTCCATCAGTGAAATTCTATAATTATAATGATATTAAGTAATATCAATTTTATGGCCATTTATCTTGTTATACTTATTTTTTTATAAAAGTTTAGTTTTATTCAATTTAGTATGATTCATTTACAATCTGCTGATTTGTTAAACACTTCTTCAATAGGAGGAAGTGGTGGATCACAGCGAAGCCCTTATGAAGATATAGATGGAAGTCCTGCACGAGGAGCCACTGTAGGAAATTCAGCTCCTATGTTCCCTGAAGCCAAAACAGCTCCCTCGTATCATGGTTGATAGGGTTGCTTTTTTCATACTAAGTAACCTTCTATAAATTTTAAGTCCAGTGCACATGATCTGACAGAAAATTAAGGTTGAACTTGGTGTTGAGAAAATCTTTTTAAATGGCGTGTGACAGTTTGATTTGATGTCTTGCGCTGCATTTTGTATGAAGCATAATGTTTTTCTTTATTATTTTCTATTATATTTCCACATTAATTGGAGAAGTAGTGTTTATTTGTTTTCCTCACATTTTTGTATATAGTTGTAGAGTTTTCAAATAACCCAGTTTTCTTTTGAGTCAAGCATGCAACTATCTCTAAAATAAAGTATTTCACCAAAACAGTGATCAATCATGATGCAGCTGATTAAATTCTGTACACATTGTCTACTATTTACTTTATATTAAGGAATTTATGTGTGTCAAAAAGTAGGGTGCTTGCAGTGTTTTTAAACTAGTCTGCTTGTAAAGTACTTACCATGACTTTCCTCGAAATTTTCAATGCCTAACTTTGCTTTTGTTCTGATCAGTTTTTCAGGTTTTGTTTAATAAGCATTGTGCCATAGCATGTAGAAAGTGAAAATATAATTATTTGGCATTTACAAATGCCATTCTTTCCTGCCATTTTCTATTATTAAATCTAATGTAATTTCAAATTTCTCATAGTTTCTATTTTGCTTATTCTAAATGCGATGCACACTAACTGTGGACCAATGTTGGTTCATTGACTGATTCTAATCTATAAAATGTGTTTGTCATGATAATTATCAATAAAAAGTTTTGGAAATTTAATGGTTTTATTTCAAAGCAAAAATTTCTGCACAATAATTATCACATATGCATACATATATACAAAAGAAATTATTCATATTTGATACGTGAGTAATTTTATCCACTATAATAAAGTTATGGAGATGCAGACAACTTGCCCATGTAAAGTAACACCAACGCAGAATTTAAACTAAAATCTATTTCTTGAAATACACTTTCCTTTTCTCCTTGAAGATAAGACTTAACTTTCAGCATAAGAATTTTAATCCTAATAACGTGACGAAAAAAACTTGACCATCAGCTTAGGTGTCCATTAAATGGGCTCCACGGCTGTTGTCTTCAGCTGTAGGTACAGCAACGAAAAACGCCAGTAATATATCTAAATAAAGTTCATTCGATTGGAAGAAAAAAGCTGGGAAGTCGTCTTAATGTCCATACACATTTTCATCACTGTATGCTATATACAAAAAGAAATCTTCTTCATGATGCTCCTGAAATATAAAATGATTCGCTTTCAAAATTATGTAAATAGAAAGCGAAAATGTTACTTGAGTGTAAATAAAGACGAACCTGGTAGAGAGATCCCATAGTAGCGCTGGTGGGAGGAATGACATTGTTGACGAAGAAAAAGAGAGCATCTTCTGGACGCAGATGAATTCGCTTTCGAATCAGAAAATAAAACTGTCCAACAGTTAAATCTGAGGGGACCAAGTATTTCTTTTTGTCTAAATCACCAATTCGAGCTTTGGGCGCTTTCTCTACGATCACCTACAAATAAGATAGATCGTAAAGCTTAACTGCAAATATATCATTGAAAAACATAATATACAAATAATGCACTGAAGTTCACTCTAAAATATCTTAAGATATTTTTTCAACCTTTATAATCATTATGATTTTAACCACAAACATTTGAGTTATTGCACCACAACCAAATGAGGTATGCAGAGGGGTGATGAAATTCAGAATCACCAAATAATACTAAATAATGATAATACATTTGTGCTAATCGTGCACTTAAACAGATAACTCAAAAAATTTTTGCAGAAAATTATACAGCCAAACATAGAACGTTCTATAAACTTTCTGTTCCTGAAACGTCCTTGTAATAAACTTACTGGAACACGATCAGGATATTTCCTTCTTATTTTCTCTCCCTCAGCCTTCCTCTTCTCAAAGGGATATTCCTCTTTATAGTGAAACTTCATCTTAACCTGAATTTACTTCTGCACGAAGAATCAAAATAAAAATCCTCAAAATTCGATAATTCTTTCAATGACAGTATGTCGTCTCCCAATTGCGACTCAACCTGTCAACAACAACTACTCCCTCACAGGAAAGAGTACGAAGCAGCTAATGAGTTCGAATTCAAGGTTTAGATGCGAAGAACAAGTGATTATTTGATAAAAATTTAGAAAACAACTTGTGCAAATTTTTTTCCAACTACAGCTGTTCACCTATCACTGGTCAATATTTATTATCGCTCTCGATTTACGTATTAATGCGCGCAGCGTTGCCAGGTTGGGTTGTAGTCACGGGTTAGTGCGTAATAGGTTGGGAAACGTTATCATTTTCATTTGATTAAAAACTATTATTACAGATTTCATTACTTTTATAACTCATATCTTAGTATTATTTTAAATTTCCATCTGGCTTGTGGAAGCTCTCACTCTTTAGGGATAAATGTATGTAGATCTGTTAATGATAAAATTTAAGATTTAGCGGGCAGGTGCAACTAGCATTTAGGGGAGTAAGTAATCGATCACGGGAATTTTTATTTCTTCAAATTAAACGGCATTTTCATTTTTGTATTTCAAATCTGTGGAATGTTCTAAATATACATTGGATTTTATTTGGTTGAGTTATTCATACGTATTATTTGGACAGAAGTTGCACGGAACTCGATGGAATAAAACTCTTCGATTGCAATCTTTGGTAGTAATTTCATTATTTATTTAGATCAAGTTGAAATTTATTTTAATCTTGCAAAACCTCTTTTCTTTCCATCTCTGAAAATTGGTTTGTACAATTTATCAACAATAAAATCCTTATGAGATGGCGTGAAGTATGAATTCAAGGTCAATACATTTATACTCCTAGAGAAAGTAAATTGAAAAACGGGATTTAGTATAAGAATTTGAAAAACTGCGTTTGCATGTGATTGGAAGAATTTTTTCGATTATATGCTATGATATTACGGTAGTTCCATTCTGTTTGACTGAATTTATGCATATTAGTATAAAAAATCGTTAGAGATATTTTCCAATGAAACAATTGAATGTATAGGTTGTAGTTATTTGCACATATTGCTATAATCATAGAAACTTCTAAATAAAGGAATACTAATTATTTGTCGTTGATAGTAGTTTGAGAACGTTGGGAACCATTTGGCGATACAGAAGTGCAATGTAATGATATCTAAGGTGGTTTCTCTAAACCTTAGTGAGCAATAATAAGTAAATATTTATACAACTTTTAGCAATTGGAATTCGTTTTTGCCTTCATGTTACTAGCCGAAATACGGTTATCTCGGAAATTATTTGTGCTTTTAGGTTTACCTCATTTGGATAAGATAAAAATAATCATTTCATTGGGAAAAATTTTGTGAATTGATTGAATCAGTAAAAATTATTTCCCTTTCATGTTAATAAGTAATTGCAGTTTTAACATATATCAAGTACAGTTAAGAGTTAAAATGGTAAGGTAAATGTTGAAAAGGAAATTTATAAATTTTTCTTAATGTAGAATGCTTGCTAACATGTGATTTAAATTTGCAGGTTTGATTGATCTACATCTTGATTCCTCAGCTGATTTAACTATTTCAAAACCTAGAGGAATTCAACCTCTTATCTCACTCCAATGAGAAAAATTGATGAGTAAATAATAATTTCATCATAATTTTCTTTGAAAATTTCGTTTCATTGATTTATCAGTCCATTAATAAATTTTTCTATATTTTTAATCCCTTATCTCTCAGTTGAGAAAGAAAGTCATTATTATACAAATATACACACATAAATATACACTAACATACTAGTATATCAAAGGTCCTCTTGATGATAGCTTGCTTTCTTTCTTACCAGGAAGAGTTTTCAGCATTATGCTATAGTCATCTTGAAACATTAGATAAATATAATTTTAACTTGAACTATTTTAAGAAAGAATAGATCTTTATAAACTCTGTATTTTTATGAAGTAAATTTTCTTGTTCTGGTGTCATTCATTCATTTCAGCAATCCATTGAGTGTACTGCATTTGACTAAACTTATTAGTGTTTATTCAGTTCAAGGAGTGTATTGTAAAAGTTTCTGGTTTACAATTTATTTGGAATGTTACTAACACTGGTCAGTCATGATCCAGGTATGAATAGTATTGATCAATTATTTCAGTTTCCTTGTCTCCTTATGCATTCTTTGAAAATCGTTAAGTATCTTATGTGAAGTAATTTAATGTTCTGTCATAAATTCATTTTAGTTTCCTCTCCATCGATTGATTATGGTTTGATTAGATTTTTCATTAGTGAATTTAAATATAATTTGCATAAGGAATCAATAATTTTCCTCTTTATCCTAAAATATCGCAGAAAATGGGCCTTTTTCACAGGAATTGAAAAATCAGAATCATTATACTTAATGAAAGAATCAGAACATTATATTTATAATTTAAGTGTGAATTTGAGATGCTGGGAAAACATCATAAATTTCATTTGAATAGAAAACTATTTTTAATTTTTCTAATTTGCTTTCACAGCTGATGTGTCTTTTGACCGTCAAGCTAATTTTTTTAGGTATCATTTCAGCTCATGAGGCTTTCTCAGTTTGTGCTCTTCTTATTTAACTCTATGAGTATTAAGAAAATGCTGATTTAATTCACGAAAGTTTAGCTTGTTAATCACTTAGGATAGTTATCTTTAAGTTTTATACTTAATTACGCTTCATTCTGTGAAACGTAATATTGAAATAAGAAAGTAATGTTTCTGTATAAGTTTGTCACTTTCGTCTATCGTTTTGAAGCTTAACCAATATAGGCGCTAGACATTATGGATAGACTTGGGATTATGATCATAGTCAAATACGTGAAAATTTTAACAAATATAGCTGTATTATTAAAGCTCGATTAAGTACTATCCTCCGTACATCTTTCGTATTATATAAACTTGGTATTGTAGTTCATAGTGAGCGCCAAGTAAACCGTTGTTATTGTTCCAGCTACATTACTTACCGGGTAGAGGGACTCGTAATCATTCCCAAGTTCAATTTCACGTGTGATTATGTTGTCAACAAAAACACAGGAGGAGGAGGGTGTAAATCAAGCATTCGCAAATATATCATTGATTGTGTATTTAAAATAAGGTGTTCTTATGTGTCGAATATGTAGACTGTGGGAATAAGATTGTCTATTACAGAGTTATTACTATCCATCAGGATCATTGTTTGGCGTCTCTTGAGTTTTGATGGGGGGAGCAATTAAATATTGTAAACATTTGACATAACTCCAATATCAAAGACAAAAGTATTAGTGCCAGTAGCCAGAACAAGTTGTATAAATATATATTATGAACAAATATTGCTCTAAATCGTGATCTGCCGGCGCCTATTTGCTTGCACTGAAGCACTAAAAATTGAATACAATGCCTATTAAAAGGAAGGATCATTTAGATAAAGCAGCATGGGCTTGGGCTGAAACTGTGGACCCTATTGACGTTACAAACGTGCATATAGAAACAGCTTATCGGATTAAACTTAAGCCATGTAAAGCCGGTTCGTGCAGGTGAGAATGAGTCAGGAATTATATTTTCACTTTTCATATGCATTAACTTTTATAATCCTATCCTACTGAATTTTTAACAAGTGACTTTATTATTCATTCAATAATTTATAAATGATGAAGATAATATAATTTTCAATATTTATTCCTTTATAATTAGGTTGTTGATTGCTTTCAATTTTGGGTTTCGTCTAAATGAAATTGCGAGAGAGCCGGCTGAGTTTACAGTTACTGTTAGCGTGTTATCAAATATGTCATAAGAGAATATTGGAAATTTACATCATATCATCCCTTTCTTCTATTTATCTTAGGCGAAACTGTAGAGGTAACCCACGCTGCTTGTCTGGAATTGGTGAACGAAGTTGGCTTGGTGATATTTCTGATGAAACCTGGCACAGAGGTGAAGATCCTGAAGCAGAGCGACGAAGAGGAAATTCGTTTGTTGGTCTTCGAAATCTTGGAGCAACATGCTACGTGAACAGTCTCCTCCAACTGTGGTTTCACAATTTAGCCTTCAGGTAACTTTAGCCAAGATTCATCTCAGCCATCGCTGACATTAAAGACACCACAATATCAATGTTTATTTTGTGTCTTTTCTTCTGTCTTAGAGAATGACATATTAGTTACTTTCTTGTAAATATATATTTGTAAAAAATGTTCATCCCTTATATCCCGCACTCTTTTTTGCCATGAACTTTTAAGAAATGTTTTGAAATATTTTAATTTGGAAATTTAACCAATTCACCATCTTTGATATGTAGAATAAAAGTGAATTAGATGAATGAATAAGGGCGACTTAATAAATCTAGATTGCTAATTTATTTAATCAAAGACTGCATATAAAAATGAACGGACATAGACACCTTGCTATACATGATATCATAAGTGACATAAATATGTACACACGAAGAAGATGGTAAAACATAAGAAGTTGATAAAATGTTCAAGTAGATGGGAGTTATTAACATGAAAAAGGAGGGACAGGAAGTAGAAGGAGATATTTTGAATAAATGAAGAAATGAGAATAAATATTGGTATATTGAGTAGTGTTGATAATATGGGTGGATTTCATATTTAAAGTTTTATTTTAGATGTGAATGTTGTTATTTTGGTTTGCATCTACATTCTTATGTCATGGTCATAAAATATACTATGAATGCTGTATTACTTCCATAAATTTTAGTAAAAATTTCAGAATAACTAAAATAAAAGAGAACATTTAAATTTCAAAGTGATCCATCTTTAAGTGATACTAGTATAAATAATTAAAGATTGAACATTTTACTGAGTCTTCTTAATGTTAGGTATAATCTTATTTAGGATTATAAATTATTGGAAAAGTACTGTCATATATATACAAGTATATGATATAATATATCAGTTGTAAAGGTCACACACAAGTTGATTTTTTACTGTTGACTTGAAACTTCTCCAAAGCTAAAGAAAATAAATTGTGTGAGTGATTGGATTGTGATTTTGTTAATTTTCATGGGTTATCTTGATTTATCAGAAATTTATCTGATAAATGAAAACACTTATAATTTTTATCACAGGTATTGAATATTTACAAATGTGTATGTTTTAGCTAATTATTGAAATTTCACTTTCATACATTGTGCTTATTTATTATAATTATTAATACCTCAGGAAAGCAGTGTATCTTTGGCAACCAGATGCAGCTAGTGAAAAGGTTAAGGAGGCTGTCGGTCCTGCAGCCAGCGTTGCCCACTTACAGCGCTTGTTTGCTTTACTGCAGTTTGGACCAAGAAAATATTTGGATCCTACTGAATTTGTGCTATCTCTTGGATTGGACACAATGACTCAACAAGATGCTCAAGAATTTTCCAAGTTATTTCTCTCTATGCTTGAGGAACAGTTGGCTTCATCTTCTCAACTGCCAGAAGTCAGAGACATGGTTCGCTCTCAGTTTCTTGGAGACTATGACTATGTTACCAGGTAAAGTTTGATCTAATTTTATGTTAATAAATATGTCCAAATCAACATATTACTAACTCTCTCTGATTTTCTGCTAGATAATAGTCCCTATTATATTCAGTAACGCAAAAATGTCAATATAGACACAATTTACAAGAGAAGTAGTGGGTGAAATGAATAGAAAAAGTTTGATTCCATAGTAAGTGTAGTACAAGTTATTGTTGAAATTAGTTGATTTCCACAAAATATGTAAGGAAAAGATACAGATGTTCCTTTTACTTAGTCAATGGATAATGGAAATGAAATTTTCTAAAAAAAAATAAGCTCCAAGGAAATGATAAAGAATATCTTTATTATTAATCAATAAATTAACTTTATTTTAACATTGCTGTGATTGTGGAGCTCTTATTGTCTTGAAAACTATGGTTGTTTTGGATCCTACAATCAATGTACATTAGACCGCTTTCAGTGATGTCAAATGTATTGCTCACCTGGTCATCTTTGTTTAATAATGATTAGGAAAATTATTATATATAATCGAGGATATATCATATGTTAATCATGCATTTATTTCAATTTTCTATTAATAATATTCATCTAATTCAGTAGAGCTGCTTTTAAATTTCAACAGGTGCCTCTGTTGTGGAACAGAATCAGCCTGCCCATCAACTTTTTATGAGCTTGATTTGAATATTAGTAGGAGTGGAAGTAATACAGATGACGAAAATTCAACTGAAAAACCTTCAGTGCCCCGAAGCTCTCTTGCTGAATTTCTTCAGGAATTTCTTCAAAAAGAAAAATTAGAAGGTGCTGATCGTTACCATTGTGCTGTTTGTGGATCCAAACAAGATGCTACGAGAAGTATTGTATTGAGACGTCTTCCCCCTGTCTTAACACTCCAGTTGCTTCGATTTGTCTTTGACAGGTGAATATTTACTTTACTAGAAAAGTCATTGGAATGAAATGTAAAGTATTTTTGTCATTTACTTTGAGAATGAATGTCTTTTATATGTTCATGAAGTAATAATTATCTATCCAATCCATTTCACAGAACAACTGGACATAAAAAGAAACTGAACTCATTTGTATATTTTCCTGAAGAATTGGATATGTCTCCATACTTGAATCAGCCACCAAAGACACAACTTTATTCACTGCGTGCAGTGCTTGCACATAAAGGTTCAAGCGCCTATTCAGGGCATTACGTTGGTTTGTAACATTTTTCTGCTTTTGTTCTTTGAAAGTACGTAATTTTCATAATCACAAGAATCTAAATAATATGCACTGATAGTTCATAAATATTGTTAGAATTTCTTCATTTATCTTTAGGGTTATCAATATATTTTAAATTTTATTCATCTCTCTACATATTCTTGTTGCTATTCATAAACTTCTTGTATTATTGTTGCAAATTTTTAAAAATGAGCTTGAGATTGAGATTTTTCATGACATTGTGATAAAATCATACATTTTTCTCATCCTTTGTTGGATAAAATTTTTTGATTTTAATCATTGTTGAAACGTAAGAGAATTAATAATTTCACAAAAGAAACTTGCTATGGGCATTAATGCATCCATAAGAAAACTCAATATTCATAAAATTCTGAGTAAACAAATGTTGTGTGAGTCAATATCTACTTCTGGTGATATCAGGAAGCTATGAAGGCAGAATTGCTATAATTTTAAGAGATGAAATAAGAAAATGAAAATGTGGATGATAGCAAAATATTTGACAATTTTGTCATATAAGTTTATATAAAAGTAAATTTAGATTTCATTGATCCAAGAGGAAGGCCAAAGGAAGAAGAGATAAAAGAAAGAGAAAATGTCAGAATGCAGTTGTATAAGCATTAGTCAGAGAGGAATGGAGGGTTGCTATCAACCAATCTGCAGTTTGAATGATCTATAATGATGATGTATGATAGATGCTACCAGATTAATAAATAAATAGTTACAAGGGTGTTACTCAGCATACTAATGATGATGCATTTAGAATACAAAACTTTAATCAGATATATATATTTTGCAGTTGAAGTTAATCATTGTTAATCTGCTCATCATTGCTAGGAAATAATTGTTACTGTGTGTCCTGTTTTAGTAGCTCTTTATATGTGAGGGTTTTTCCTAAAAAAATTTTTCACTTTACAGCCCACATTTGTGATACAACATCTGGTGTCTGGTATAGATTCAATGATGAAGCAGTTGAGAAATTGGAAGGCAAGAAACTGCAACTTGGTTGTGATGAAGATATTTTAGGTAAACTATTTTTATATAATTTCATAACCTCTTTTAAGTAAATTTTAGTATTCATAATTTTTAACATTATATCTGCTTTTGATGAAAATATGATCAGTATTCTTACCAAATTTACTATTTATATTTCTGTTTGCAGTGTTTCATTCTTTTATATATCAAATCTCGTGGGTATTTAATGCAGTCGGTGCACTAACATAAGAGAAAAAAATTGATTGTCAAATGCTTTCATTAATTTAATGAAGGTTCTTTTTGATTATATTGTCTTAGCATGTCAATTTAAAATTTTCAGTTACTAATTCAAGATATTATGACATGAATTGTTATAAATAAATAGTTGGATGATGTAATCCAAATTGATTGTGATTTAAGATTGTTGTTTAATTGTTTGTTAAGGTATGAAAGATATTTTCAACTATCATTTAAAAATAAAGCATTGTTTTTCCACTTTTATTCTTGATGTTCTTAAAAGATGCAGCAATCTATATAGTTCAATATGGAAAATTATATATTCATTTGTCAGTTACTCTTGGCCAGTACAGCAAATAACTGAAAATTGGGAGATTCTGGTTTAATTCACTGTCCTGTCAGGCTTTTTTCCATATCTATTAAAAACCCGAGTTTATGAAGTTTGTTTTGAATTCTTTAATTCAATTCTGATATCAGAAAGTGTATGTGTGTTTGTATATACATACTTTCTTTTAAGAAGAGTACAAGAATAGCTAGTGGAAAAGTCTTTTATATTTTACTCATAATTTTAAATATCTTTCATACCTTTACAAACAATTAAATAGCAATCTAATACTATTATCTACTTGTAAATCTTCCAACTTAATATAAATAATAATTATTATTCCAGATATGTGGGTTTTTCATGCAGTTTCCACCTTCCAAATGTCATAAACATATCTTAATAATTCGGAAAATCTTATTTCAAGAATGTATTAAGGTATATCCTATAGTTTAATGGGACAATATTTATCACTTAGTTTTCTCTAGTGTATATTTGAAGTATTTAATGGAAATAGAAATATATGAGTAAAGGTGTGCTTCCTTACAGCAAGCAATAGGTTAATGTATCTCATGATGAAAAATAAAAATTTTTCGATAGAATATTTTGCTAAATTATTGTTGAACATAAACTAAATGACATTGTAGGGTATATTGAATTGAGCTCGATTTCCTGTGCATTTCTTATGGAAGCATTTTTCAAGCTCAGGCATCAAACTAAGGGCCTTGCCTCTAAATGTTCATCATCATTTGCATATATACTTTATGGCATATGTCTTTATATATATATACCAAATTTCAATATGAAATTCATTCAGGAAGTGCCTCAAATGTAGTTTCGATTTCTTTATGCATTCATTGTGGAGATATAGTAAACGCCCCTTAGAATCGAACCTATGACTATTTACAGCAATTTTGTGTAATCTGAACAATAATATGCGGCCTATCTATTGATTAGTGAAATTGGAAGGTTCTATACTATTGAAAAGTAAATTGGGAGTATTTGTTTTTCTTTTCTGGAATTCTTATGTCAATTGCTAAAAGAAAGTGCACCATATTATATTAAATATTATGAAAATGTTGTTGAAAATAAGAAGATTTTTATTTTTTAAGGTCATAATTGGTGTACATTGAGTATATGAAGAGTTTTTATGAGAGATCATGGAATATAATATATTTACACCATAACTGCTGCTTATCTCTTAATTTTTAAATAAAGACTTATTATGAACTTAACATTTGTTCCCTTTCTATTTCCAAAAGATTCTAAAAAAAGGAAAAGACCGCGTACGCCTAAGGGACAACTCTCATCTAACAATGCTTACATGCTTGTTTATGTGAAGGCAGAAAATGAATGTGGAGAAATGAAGAACAAGACAGGGATGAAGAAAGAGAGAGAGTCTCTTGCATTAGAGGAGTTACCTCCTCATTTGGTTGAAATGGTGAAGAAAGAGACTGAAGAATTTGAAGCTTGGGTGGCTAAACAAAAAGAATGCAGGGTATGTTCTTTTTCTTCATTAATTCTTTTTTGAAATGACAAGTCTAGCTCATCATTTGCTTCCGATGCCAAATCATACAATGACCAGTCACATTTGTCTTCAGATTTAAATTATTGTTACACTATGTTGGTGCAATACATTGGTCTTTTGAGTATTATATAATGATAATCTATCTTTAATTCACTTAAATAAATTATGATTCATGTGAATCAATTAGATTAAATGAATAAAATTGTTTTCTATGCAGGTGGTAACTGAGTCTGAAAGAGACAGTTCGGTAGTTATAAACAATGCTATGTTTGAGAGAATGGGAATATATATCCTCAGAATGCTATTTGTAGCACATTGTTTGTGATAGAATTTTGTAATTAGCAATTCCTATCACACTGAGTATTAGTTTCATCAACCATATGTCTAATCATTTTCCTTTTACTATTTTGGTTTTCTAATGCAGAATTAATCCTCTCCCAAGCTTCACTATTATTATGACAAGCAATTTCTTATCAATAAGCCAGAGATTTTTACAAATACCACTTTGTGATTATTAATTTATTTTAATCAGTTGAATAAAGATGCAGCATAAGTTAAACATAAATAATCCCTAAATTTTCAATGCTATGCATAGATTTTTTTATTTATAGATTTTATCCTGCCTAATTTTGAACACTTTTATTAGAAATATTTCATATTATTGTTATTATTAGCATAATAATCAAATTAAAAACCTCATTAAATATATATATTTACAATATACATGTCCATATATTTTATAATATATATTATTAATCACCCTTCATTTTACTGTTATATATTAATTATAATCTATTAAATATAATTTTGTTCCCAACCACTACTTTGAAAAAGAATCACGAAAATAAATGGTGATTAGGACCTGGATATTTACAAAAAAATGTGTAGTGGATGGGGTTAGTGAAAGAATGGATATATAGTATTTCTCTGACTCATAGAAACTGTGAATAACTCTGATAACTTGTGGATGTATTCTCTGTAGCAAGAAGCCCATTAAATTTCAATTAGGAACTTAATGCCCCTGGTTTTAATCATTAAAATGTATTTCTAAACATTCAACCAATATGCCTTATTCCTTAATTTAGTTTTTATGTATTTTTTTATTTTTATATTTGTAATATCTAGTGTCTTATGCTTATCAACACTAAAACTGTCTTCATTCAGGAACTTAGTGTTCAGAGTGGGAAGGAGAGGCAGGCTGAGATACGCTCACTTTATGAGATTATGCCATTGTGCCAGCCAGACAAAGATGGGAATGAGGATGTAGATTGGGATTTCCTATCTGTGAATTGGCTTATTAAGTGGTTAGAAGATAGTGGAACTGAAAAGGGAGAAGCCATTGATAACATCCCTCCCGTTAATCACGCTCCTTTATTGTGTCCTCATGGACGTCTTAGACCAGACCTTGTGACACAAACAAAATGTGTCAGCACTCTTGCTGTAAGTATATATCAATAGTGCATGGTGTTATAATCATTTATAAGTGATTTAATGATGAGATATTTGTATAATTATTTACATGTTATTGATATAGTACAAAGTTTCGACAATGAAACAAGGTATCTTTTAATATATTCAATTGTCTTTATTAAGTAAAACTATTTGCTGAAAATTAATTATGTAGAGTTTATTGTAATTTTGTGTTCATTATTATTGTGGTAGACTTCCAAAGTCTAAAGCTGGAAATTCTTGTTTACCTTGATGTACGTTACAAATTATTTATTTTGTTATATAAATATGAACTCTATCATGGTCAAGAAGATTGAGAAATTAAACAAAATCTTCCCAATTTTCAGTTGGTTGCTCTATTGAGGTATACTTTGAATACATAGGCATGGCCTGATTGACCACAAATAAAGAGATCTCTGTCCTGTCTGACTAATAATATATTTACTCCATAATTAATACTATTACAATAAATAAAAGTAATATCCTGCATATGATCAGCTTACATGTTGAACCTCATGATGTGTTGATAAATTAAAATAACACATTTTAACTATGCCAATAAGTATTTAAATAAATAAATAATCAGTTAATTAATGAGTACACTGGATTGTAGTTTTTACTACAGCTAAATTTTGTGATGACTGGTTTGCTGTGGATTGGCTAGGTAATATATCAGATGATGGAAATTACTTGCTAAAACCAGTCATCACAAAATAACTCTGGGGAAAAAGTACTCTTCTGTTTACCAGTTATTGTATTGATTATGAATTTCCAGAAAACTATGTCATCGTCCATAGATTTTATGTATAAAGAATCAGATTATTGCTTGGTGGCTGCCTCTAAGAAGGATCTCTGGCAGTGGTTAGTGCCACTGTATGGAGCACCACCGCTTTACTCATAAGGCATCACCTTTAAACAGAGTTGACTTGAGATGTTAGTATAGTAATTAGCATGCCTGTCCAGCAAGTTGGGGATATGGATTTGAGTCTCAGTCATTTTGCTATTTTTCACTTCAGTTCAACATTTAAAAACTGTTTATGTTATCATGTGTGAACAACTGTGACTATTTTCTTCTTAATTTGCTATATGAAGGTATAATTTGATAATTTCTTAATGAATTTCATAAAATCATATAAAATACTATGCTTGTAATTTTATTATAATTATGTTTACATCATAATTACATAAGGTTAATTGTGCTCCTATCTTTCATAGGCAGATCAAATTTATGAAAGGTTTGGTGGTGGTCCACGACTCCATGGCAATAAATCAATGTGTAGAGAGTGTGTTACTGCAAGATGTAAATCGATACGTTTGAGATCAAAGACTGCTCAAGATGCTCAGACCATTACAACTCTACTCAAGTCTCAGATAGACATGTGAGTTTTGCTTATCTGATTTTTTAACATTTTATTTTTAGTATTTTGTTTTCAAACTTGTATTAATAGATTTGTTGGGATGATAATAATCACACCTATACTCACTACCTACCTATCTAACCAAGGAGCCTCCTTTCCATGTATGGTAGAGGATGTTAACACTTGAATCCTAAAGAAACTATTCATTGAGCTTTATATTAACTATTATTTTTTGTTAGAAGAATGATTTCCAAAAGCCACTTTCTCTGCAAACATCCATCCACAGAGGTACCTGTATGCTGAACCAATTTTAGAAATTTTTGGCAGTAACACATCCTGTATCAGCGTATCTATGCAAGATCCATATCTTGTTCCTTAATTTCATTAATTGCATGTTTTTTATTCAGCTTGATCATGATGAAACAGTGATTTTTTAAGATAA
Organism: Pantala flavescens; assembly: GCA_020796165.1. Lineage (NCBI taxonomy): Eukaryota > Metazoa > Arthropoda > Insecta > Odonata > Libellulidae > Pantala > Pantala flavescens. Next base: position 30,980,153 of record CM036884.1, on the reverse strand, counting down.
TTAATGTTTCAGCTCATTACTCTTGTTTCATGATTAGGAGATTATCTTGATGATGAGAAGATGAAGAATATATCCTAAAGATTTCATAACAGGAATGCTCTAAAACTGTGACAATCTTTGTGATTGAAGTGCCTAATTACCCAAGAGAACTTCCTATATCAGTTTAAATGGGAAAATACAGAATTATTCTAAATTGTTCTGTGTTAAAGAAATTAGTCACAAATAATTCACTTATTATCTTGCTATTTCATTGAATGGCAAAGTCGTAGTGTTGGTACTATAATTTCCTAGGTTCTCTTTCAATCCTCTTTTGAATTGGGTTTAATAATTAATAGCTTTGAATTATATGAGATATTACGTATATTTTTCAACTTTTTATGCATAAACCATGAGCCATGGTAGTTTTAATATATTTCAATCAATATAAAATAATTTTTTCACATTTGATGTGTGTATTTATAATATTTCAGTGAGTAATAATGTTAATATTATGTGTAAGTTGAGATATCTGTAAGTAATGTATTAGTATAAATGTTAGTTGACATTTTTTGACTTCTTTATTTTTATCATTAATCTTCTAGTTGATTAGCATTTTTTCAGGCGTAAGTGTTCTACTTATTGTTGTGTGTTTTTTCATTCAGAGAGAGAGGATATTGGGTAGGCAAGGGTTCTCTTCGTTCCTGGAGAAGAATGGCTTTAGATGAGGAAGATGAAATAGAAGGAACTGAAGGAGATAATGGTGGTGTTGGTGAAGGTGAAGGTGCTTCTATGGAAGGAGTAGAGTGTAATCTTGCTGCTATGTCGTGCAATGGCTCTGGAGAGGCTGCTCAAGATCAGAAGCCTGTTCCCAAAGAGGAAGAGTGGAATTTAGGTTTTAATCATGATATTGTTTGCATTCATGGTTAGTAATTTTTAATTTACTACAATTACTATACTAATCATTATAACAAACCACCTATTTTTTCATAAATAATGAACTTAAGTTTCTGTAATTTGTTGGAGCTAAAAAGGAGAATAGTTTTGTATTTTACTATTAAAAAAGAAATGGTGAATTAATCTATTATTTTAAAAGGCCTATATAAAATTCAGGTTTTAGCTGGTTGGTTTTATAAAGAATTAATTGTGACTATATTTCCTTTAAGCTCTGTCAAATTGATGAGGTCCTTTTGTTTGATATTGAAATTAAGTAGTCAGAATAAATTATTATTAATTTTCATAAAGGAATATAAGACATTTTGAAATAGTACTGCGAGAGACGAGAGACAAATATATCAAATAAATTGTATACATTTATACTCTCGACTTATTTTAGTAAAAATATATGCAACCCCACCATTTTCATGAATCTTTTTTGTCAAGAATTGCTGTATTTTATTACCCAACATTCTGTTATTTTGGGTTTTGTATATTTTTGAAATGAATAGGATCATAAGAATAGGAGAAATCCTTTTCTATATATATTCCTGTACCTTTTAATTTGATATAAGTGTGCTGTGTGACTTTGTGTGCTAAGTTATTCTTATTGAATTAGGCAGCACCTATTATTGATTTTTTAATGGTCAAGATTCCTTAGGAATGTTGTTTATTTATATCAATTAATTGATTGAGTGTGTGGGTATAAAAATGTTCTCTTTTGAAAATCAGGATCTATTTAAATGCATCCAAATAAAGGTTTGCTCTGATAAACATTTGAAATATTTTTTAATGTCACAGAAATTTTTCCTAAGAGATTGAGTATTTTGTAATAATTTGTTTAAGTTTATTTTAAATATTTTGTGTATTATAAAACCAGAAGGAATATTAGATTAAATATGTAAAGCTTTACAAAATAAATGAATTGCAGTTTTCTTCTTTCTTTTATGTATTCATTTGAATGCATTATTTTTAATGTCATGAATAGACTGAATTATAATTTAATATCAATATAATTGAAGAAAGCTATTCATTTTGATTTACATCTTTTCCTTCTCTTAGGACAACTATGCTCAAAGGATAGTAATCGTAGATTAGTTCCAGAATCTGTTTGGAAGATTCTTAAAAGTTATTTTCCAACTGCACCTGAATTCTTCTCTGATGCAGAAAAATGCAGCAGATGTGAGGTAAGGAAAGTTAAAGTTATTGGAAAAATCCGAAAAAAAAAAAACTAAATTACAAATGTAAAAAACGTTTTTACATTTGTAATTTAGTTTTTTTAATGCACAGTGACTGGCTAATGTGTTTCTGACTTTGCTCATGAGGCCATACGGTACCTGAGAATAAAGATGAAATGTATGCATGTATGTATTTCAGTAGAATTGTTCAAGATTGTTTCATAATTTTTAGGATATGGCTTTAGAAGGGCAGGCATCTAAGGATCATGTGCGTCAGAAGGCATCAAAGCAGAGGGAGAAATTGCCTGATCTCTACATGGAGAAAGGACGACCATCATTCTCCTCACCCAATTTCTCCATCGCTTACATAATTTCAAGAGATTTTCTCAATGACTGGCGTAAATTTATTAGGTAAGTAAATATATGGACTTTTATTTAGGCTTCACTAATCACCCGATAGATGTTTATACCCTGAATTTATGATTAGAATTTAGTTAGTAGTATTTGGAAGTATTAAATTGGTTTACCATCGATTTAATATTTAATAAATGAATGATGAGTATTGAAATTTGAAATCGTATCATATGGAATTATGAAGAATTTTACTTCAGGAAAATTATTTATTGAAATTTGGTCCTGCTGTGAATAATTTTTGCGGTGATGGTTTTATTTTCAATGAAAGCTGAGTATATATTGAGAACTGTCGCTGCAATTTCATAATTTATAGCCCATTGGATTGATTTCGCCCCTATCCACAGAGTTTCACATATCAATTATGATTGAAGAGATTCAGATATCAGAAGTAGCATTCAGCTCGCGAGTTCCTTTAATCATATTTCTCTCTTTTGTGCTTTCCTTTAACTTCTCTCCTTAACCATCCGGAAGCTCTTTTCCATTCATCATTTCCTCCCCTCTCAGATCTCGTCGCATCTCCGCCCTTTATTTTCCTTCTACGGAAACTCCTTCTTTTGCGACTTTACTCGTTTTTCTTTCCCCACGGAAATGCTGCTCAAGATTGTTGCATCTTAGGTCATTAAGGTTTTTTGTTTCTTCTGAGCGTGAGTTAATCCGTATCGATTTAGTGCGTTTCGTTGTGTTAAATACACTTTTTATTTATTTCTTAAGGATCTAGGTTTCTTTATTCTTATTTACCTATCTACCCATCATTTTATTTAAGCAGAAGGGTTAAATATCCAAGGATAATTAATTATTTATTTACGCAAATGAGTGCGAGTCAGTTAGGTTGGTATGAAGTAGAGTAAAATCATTTTATGGATTTCCATGAAGTTAAATCTTCTAATCTATATTTTACCTCCTTTACGATTTTTTCTGTAAAATTTTGTCATAATCCTTTCGAAAAACCCTTCTTCAATTTTTGTCTTAGACGTTTCTGATTTCCTTGTACAGTTTTCGTAATGATTATGTTCAAGCTTTCTATCAAAGTACGGATAAAACGATTTTCTTTTCTATCAGTATCTCTACTTAAGTATTTAATATTCAATTAACTTATTCAGAGGTCGAACCGAAGTGTTTGACAATCTCAATATGTTGTCAAGTGAGCCCGGCCTTTGTGGTAGTATAAAATTAGAAATCGTGATTTTTTAGAAGTCAGGAAGAGAATATTTGAAAGAGAGAAAGATATCGGTTGGTTATTTTACGACATATTTACTTCACTCATTTTAATTTTTGATTTAAGGTCATTTTTTGTGTAGCATAGCTATTATCTGTTTTATATATGCAATCTTAATTAGAAACGACTTTCATTTCATCGTATTTTCCATAATAAGATGTTATTTGTTAATTTCAGCCTTAAGCCCTCAACGTTCTCTTTTTCTGTAGTGAATTCGTTATCCTTAATCACTGCATATAGATTTTTAATTTGTATAAAAGTTTTGATTTTCTTGTGGTGAGGGTAACCATAGCTCTGGTAGTTTTATTCTTAAATTTCCGGAATCTTCCATTTATTAGAACCCGTTTTCATTTCATTCTTCTATTGTCCCCTCCATGTACTCGGAATCTGTGCTTTGCGTAAAAGGGATCTCGCTTTTTTGCGGAACTTATTTTTTTGCTCATGTTTTATAACCTCGTAGGAAAGGTTTTTTTGCGAGAATTGTTGGTATAAAATTTTCATACCAATTTTTCTTTCATTATACTCATTCTTTTTCGGAAGATATGTCTTTTCAAATTGGGATCTTATTTAGGGTGTTCTTTAATGCTTAAAAGTATAAAAAAATAGCGCATACGTAAAAAGAAACAACTTAACCTCTTCAAGGAATTTATTACAAAATTTATGTCATTTTTTATATTTTTTCTAATCTCTTTCAGTTTCAAGATGTTTATTATTGATTAATGATTGCTCAATAGATTTTTTGTCCGTGAAGGGGTTTTTTGTTTCCCACTTCCTTTAGGTGTCAGTTCGCTCAACCCTGCAAAAAATTCAAGTGATTTATTTAGAATAAGTTTCTTTTTAATAATGTCGCAAATTATTTAAAGTTTAATTAAATTGTATCATGATGTCTAACTAACGTGGCGTCTTCACGTTTTTCCAAATGCGGTTCCGTTTTTACCCATACATTGTTTCTGATTCTTAAACTTACGTGGCATGAATATTGGTGCTTTAAGTTGTCTGATTGTTTGTGTACATAATGGAGGATAGAATCGAAATTAAAGAGAGAGTATTCAATCTAAAAATTATTGGTGTATAGTGAATAGTGATTTCTAAGAACTTAGTTGGGTTATTTCCTTTTTAACTTTAGTATTTTTTAAAGCGAGTTTATTTTGTTAAAGTATTAAATATTTCATAGTTATGATAACGTCGGACTTAAAGTACATATGATGAATCTTTTGAATTGATAATTTTCTCTTATTACTCAATCGGTTTTATAAGATCAGCAGTATAGGAAATTAATTTCTTTTACTAGCTAGGGAATACGTAATTTTTGAAGTATTTTCTACTTGTTCATATCATGTTTCTGTCTTCTTCCTTCGGTTCTTTTTATCTTTCATCTGGCTCTATGTTTGAATGGTCAAGGTATTTAATCTCGCGTGAGATTTATCCCCCTATCGTTCTACGGTTTGTTGCATAATCCTTAGCATCATAATCTTGCTTATGTCGTTCGCTCAACGGTGGTTTCCACGTTCAAATTTATTGGGTGGATAAGAGCAGTTGCATCGGCCAATTTCCGCATCTTCTTATCAGGAAGAGGACTCTTCCAAGGAAAGGGTGTGTGGCCGTAAATCGAGTCCGCATCGTCCGATGGCAGCTCCGAGGGCTACCGGCGTCCGAGACCTTTGAGTTATGGTCCACCGCCTCTCTTCTTATTCTTCTGTCCACCTTCTTCATCGTTCTATCTTCTTCACTGTTTTCCCTTTTTGTGTGCGGTATTCAACAAAGAGACTAAAGCTTTTTCGCGAGGAGGAATGGGTTCTTTCATTTCTATTTTTCCTTTCTTCATTTACGTTTATCTCATGCATCTTATTTAATCATCTTCTAATTTCTCTCTCGTCTATTGCTTATATATTGTTCTTTAATTTCGATGAACTGTCATACGTATTTGCATTATAAACGAGATTCTTAAACTTTTCGAAAACTATCAGATTCATAAAATATTCGCCTTTTAAATGATAGATTTTTATAAAATCTACGCAGTTTAAAATGAAATCATTCTCCGATCTATGTAACATCTAAGACAGTAATATTTCGAATGTCTTGTTATTATTCCTATAATATCATAATACCCTTTTCATACTTAGGATCGGAGATTTTTATTGCTCTCCTTCCAATTTTTTCTTTCTTCCAGGATATGACATATTCTGTTCATAGGTTTTCAGTTCTCTTCTCCCTTTAATTCCATCTTGCCCATTCCTTTCTTTTGTGCTCCACCTCCTTCCCCATCTCTTACTCTTCTGTAATCCCTTGTTCTCCATCCACAGTCTTTCCTTGCTCTTCTTTATCCGGGGGACCCATTCCTCTCCTTTGATTCCAGTGATAAATCATGGTTGCCCCCCCACGCTTTTTTCGATTCTCGTCTGGTGGAGATTCCGAGTGTTGATGCTCAGGAAGGGCGGCTGAGTTTTAAGGGTTTTAAGATGGAAGTAGAAATGGAGTGACCATGCTTTCTTTCGCTTCTTAGATTTTCTCGGAAGGTGGGCACATACTTGAAACTAAAAGACGTATACATTTACGGTAGTGTAAATTACATTACTTTTTCTGCCATTAATGAAAATACACTGCGCTGGAAAATCAAATAATTGGCTTATTCTTTATTATTATATAATTGAGAAATTTGGTGATTAATGATTTCTTACTGTTATTTGACGGTTTTTCGTATTGAAGGGTAGAATATGATGTTAAAGAATTTGCATCGTTATTTTAAGATCAGTGTAGTTCTTTTATTTCTATTCTTTAGCAGTTATCTACTGAGAACAATGAATATATTGTCACTAGCAATTCAGTAAGTAAAAATATGTACAGTAACTTTTTAGTGTCAATCTCTTATTGTATTTGTCCATGAAAATAAATATATTTTACTTGGTGTATGATTGATAAAAACAGCAATAGATAATCGACTTTTGAGTCGATGGAAATTAATAGCAGAATAAGCATAGTTATGTAGTCAATGTGGAAATTTAATTTCATAATCAAAACTTTATCATACTTTTCTCAACTTGTCCTTGTGACAAATACACTTATCGCTCGTAAGAGACAATAATGAATAAAATATTTTAGCTGTTTACTTTTCAAAAGAATATATTTTGTATAGTTAAATTCTCTCGTAATGATTAAATGTAATTTAAGAATTTTATAAAATGATTAAAACTCTGCAAATAGAGTAAGTTGCATGATACGGTATTTCGAAAAGTTAGAATTGTTCTTTCCCTTCTTGTGATCAAACTTAATATCGCGCGTTGGAAATAATTCAACTCCACAGATCTCATTTTTCCATCATATATTATCGCCTTGTTATTCTTCTATAATTCATCCTTGTACCGATTTATGCTCCCGCATTTTTCTCAGTTCCGCCACAGCATTCCAGAATCCTCTCTTCAACTCTTTCATCTGCCCACATTCTTTCCACTTCACCCCATATCCTTTCTTTCCCCCGCTAAAATACACCCTAAAAGAGAATTATTTACCTTCTCATGATCAATGATGCATGGCTTTTAACCTACGAGGGCCCCGTTTATAACTTCGCATTTTTTCGTCTATCGTGGGAATCGCGGACCCATCCCCTCTCTCCATTCCGACAGAAGGCGAAAATTCGCTCCACCTACTCGACTAGATTCGACTCTGCAGACGTTTTTTGGCCTCTCGCATGGGGAGAGCCCTACCTGTTCTCCCAAACATCATTTTGCATTACGATTCCTCCTCATCGTAATTTTGTATTTTCTACTTCTTCAATCGGAAGTGCCTCCATTTACGCATCTTTTGGTTTGTTTTGCCAGAGGAAGACGCCCTTCAACGCTGTTTTGGTCCATTGCTTTCCTTAAACCTCGTGACCCCCCCAACGTACGATATCCTTTCACTTAACCCCTCTTTTGCTAGCTTTTTCCTTTCGCTCTTGTTATTCTTATGATTCCGATTCGAACATTACATCTTCAACCATCTTAAAATAATACCCTTGCTAATAAGTTTTGCTTTTTCAACCTCTATTCAATCCAAACCCAAGCTATTTTAGAACCCATTGGAAATTCTGCTAAAAACTTTTGAGAGTTATATAATTTAACTTTGGAATAAAAAACTATTATCTAAATGTCTCAATATTGTAAAATTAATCAGGTGGTTAATCCAAGGTTAATAACCAATGATATAAAAATTAAAAAGGGATAGTAAGAAATAAGATTCTTCTATTACTGTCAAATGTTTAATAAGTAATAAAGTAGAAAATCGAGCTGTCGTATTTTTTTACAATAATTTATGACCATTATAATTTATTATGTTGTTTATGTTGTTTCTAACAATAATTACTATAATATTATTTTTATATTGTTCTCATAGATTAATGATAATAATATATCGTTTGGGTCACTATTTCGATTCTTGTTACCTACTCCTTTTTCATCCATAGGATTTCGATGTGTTTGACTTTATAATTTTCAATTCTTCCCAAAAAGCCTTCATTTCTTTTTGCTTCTTTTGTTTCCCTGATCCCTATTCTCCTTTTCCATATTTACCCTCCCCCTGACCACCGCGGCGTTCCCTCCTTCGATGCCCGGATGCTAATTGTGGCCGCTATTTGCATTGTCGTTGGGAAGGGGCCCTGTTTTTCCACTTCCGCTACCACGTAATATTCGATGAGCGGGGCAAGCTTGTCTTTTGTTATTTTATTTGAGAGCTTTCGTTGCGTCGAACAGGTATCCCGTTTGATATTCTCCATTTTCCGAAACCTTTTTTCCTCCCCTCATTTATTCTCTTGCTATTCTATTCGTGAATCCATTTCGGCCAAGGCACTCATTCACCCGTTTCGGCGAATTTGTTCGTGGTAGATTTTTCTCTTTCGCTTGTTTGTTCATCTTTAATTTATTCTTTTAATTATGCTGTTATGAAATGTTTGCGAAGTAAATTTTATCATCATTTTTGTGGACAGAATCGCAGGTATTTTTTATATTTTTATTCTCCAATAGATTGCGAATTATCACATGTTCATTCGTTGAGTACTGTTTTTCAGTTTAATTATTCCTCTAAAAATAAAAGAGATTTCGTTTCAAAACTAACTTAAGGGTTTGGCAGTTGAAAATGTGAAAACTCGAAAGAATTTTTGCTATAGGGACAACGTTAAAACCTTGTAAATTCTTATACCACGCAGTAAGTACTGATTAATGTTATTTGGTTGCTTTATAAACGTTTATTTTTCACTTGATTCTATTTATTTTTGAGTAATGAAATAGTTTGTAGTGATTTCATTCAAATTAATGGAAACGAAAAGCTATCGAACCTATATTTTCTTTCGCATTTTTATGTTTTTAACATTCTCTATTTTTCGTCATCAGTTATTTATAATTAGTATAAAATGGTCGCTCAATGCCCTTATATCCGCCTTTATTTCTAGAGAATAAATTTTACCGCAATTTGTCATGTAAATTCGAGGTTTTTTGGAGATTCCCATAGTTCAGCGATCCCCCGTAACATGGAAGGAAGTATTTGTAAAAAAACGTCCTTCCCGAAGAATTGATGAAGGAGCACATTATGAAATGCAAATCAGTGGTCAGATCCTCCAAAATGTAATAAAGGAGAGTGCACTGTGTGACCGCAGAGGGTCGAGAGATCGCGAATAAGGTTGCAACAGCCCCTCTCGAACACCCATCCCTTAGATTGGAGAGCCCTCCACTGTAGTGATTGATTCGATTTTGATCGTGCCACTATAGGGTGGCTCCTGGAAGTTTACCGCTTTTCTCGAGGCGATTGGGGACTCGGTGCAGCTGTGCTCCATTGCAATATAGGCCTCACTTAATTGGTCGTATATCTCACCGGAGAAAGCAAATCTCCATTGAAGTTGTAACGAGAAAATATCTACTTTTGCCTCTTTTTCGTAGTGAAGTATTTGGAGTTCCTGTATGTATTCTTTTCTACATTGTCGTCACTTGTTATATTTTCGTTACCTTTGTAATTTACAACATATGCCTTCTCGGTAATCTTTTACTGCGCTATATTTTCATAAAAATAGAATCTGTTAGTCTTGATTTAAGCTTCTTATTGCCTTTTGAATATATAAATTAATTGAATTACGTATGAAATTCGAAAAATAAAAGTAGTTTCGACCTTGACTACTGGCTCCTATGATAGCAATTAATGCATACGTTGTTACAATCACAACAGTGGAGAAATGATGATCTTTAATACTCTTTATTTCGTTTCGTAATTCCTTCTTCAATAGCGTATATCTAAGATGTAAAATTCTTTTTTAAACACACACTTAGAGCTCTAGAATAATATACATCGTCTCTCTCAATATTCTGCAGTAATTCACGGGATAGAACTTCTTGGAATGGGTAACTTACAAATATGAAAGTCACGATCGTCAAATGTTTCTATGTGCGGAAAAGCTAATTGCTCTTCTCGATATAGGGCGTGCAACAGAATTGGGTTTGATTCTTTTAGAATAATCGCCATCGGGTAAGTTTGCAACCCCATAGCTCCGCATAAGGGTTGGACGGTATGCATTCTCTTTCCCCTCCTGGACGGGGACAGATGGCATTTTGATGGCGTAGGGTGAGCCGAAGTTTTGAATCTCCACCCCATACACTTTTGCGCCTTACGTTTTGTCACCTACAGCCATCACTTCCCAACAAATCATCCGCTAACTTTTTCTTCTCAGCATATTCTCTCCTTCAAAGTATACAATCGTAAGAAGGAATGTCGTGAATGAATGGCGCGAAGAATTAATAATGAAATACTGAATAATGCGAAAAGAGGGATTTTTCTCCGTAAAAATGTTTGCTACTATGTTCCATTCCGAAGGTTAATATATCCTCAATTTTAATTTTGAATCCGATTTTTGATTTCACCGTATTTATTTACTTAAAACTCTCTCCTTTTCTGTTTGAACACTTCGCCTCAACCTCATATAATATCGAACTTGTCAAATAGCAGTGTTGGATACATTTCTTGTTTAATTATTCATTCAAATATTTAATTTCAAATAGCTTCATCTGGTTTATTATCGAGCATTTACCTGTATTTATATTTATGCAATTTTATTATGTACCATTTAGGTAAATCTAGTTTATTTGCATGTTTAAATTCAACATTATATATTTTAATTATTACTATAATAGGCTTTATGTTATTCAATATTTAAATAATTTTATCTAAAAGGAGGTTTCTAATATCGACTGCCGTTGATACAGTTTATATCCTTCGGCCGTACATTTTCAATAGGCCGTTTTATAATGAAATATATATAATTCGAAGTACTCTATTCCAGTGAGTGAAACATCCCGCAGGAGTGATTACAGAGAAAACATTGTATGGGTCAGTTTGATTCCCATTACTTAATGCTAAGTATCGGCTTTTGTCATGTCCTTCTACGACGGATAGCAGTGTTATATCGCTGAGAAAAAAGTTCCTTTCAGATCATTTATCCACCTGAGCGCCTCACATGGATTCTATCCATTTACAGCAATGATGCTTTCCTATGCGTTCCTTGTGTTTCGTGTAAGACTTCAAGTATCCCGAACATTCCTCTATGACCCGTGAACTCATCCTTCTCATGAAGAACAATGGGCATTATTTTCCCTCCTGCCAATCGTATTTCAATACCTTACTATTTAACTCAACTAATAGCATTTCGCCAAAACAATATTCAATTCTTGTTTCCTACGTCAATCAGCATTCAGTGTGAGCAAGAGAAAGGTAACAAAAAAGTCAGTGCCAATTGAGAAAGCTTCTTTCCTTTTACAGACCCACGGAATTCGAGCGCATTCCTACCAGAAGGAATCGAATCTATTCCACCCGAGGGTATACATCGCCTAAGGGCTCTCTTCCATCCTTTTTTGGGAAATTCACTTTCCTTCATTGAACTCCACTTTTGCCTCTTTCGATGTCACCCACACGAACGCTTTCATGCGAATTCCACACTTTTAGGGATCTAAAGGAACTCCGTCTACAGAACGTTTAGTTTTCTTCTATGGGCAACGGTTGATACATTGTAAGCTTTGAGGGAATGTTAGCAAGCATTTTTTTCCCCGTTGCTTATCAAATAAACAAGGATTTTCTTATCGTTATTATCAAATTTGCAAATGTTTCATTCTTAACCATAACAAGGAACTGTGATCTAATTGTAAGACTTTATCTTCCAGTCTTTGGTATTTGAATGGGTAGTTTTAATTGTCAGATATCCATTTTTATTGTTGAATATTCTGCTATGTATTATAATATACCAGTGTACGATAATATAGTATAACTTATTTTAATTTCTGGAAATGTATAACTGGGAAACATTTTAAGTTATTTATTCTCATCTACTCTTATAGATTTATATATGGGTGCATGTAAATGTTGATATTATATTATAGTTTCTTAATAAATTAATATTCTTCAGCACGTATAATTCCTTTGCCTTTATTTGATTAAAAAACATTTTAAATCAATAAAATAATAAGAGGTAATTTAAATAGATATATTCGATATTTAATAGGTAGCTGTGAATGTGGAAAATAACTGACGTCATCTATCAATTTATCATTTTATGAGTGAATTACCTTTAAATTCAATTTACTCTCGTTCATTAATTATTAGAGGATTCCGAGAATTAGGGTTGTATTTTATGGATGGTTTGAATGGATGCTTATCTAATCGATAATTGTCTCTAGTCGTGTAATTATAGCGATAATAATAATTGTGCTATATCTTGGCTATTATTGACATTCTTTCTAATGTGTATCTGTTGTTTTCAATAGAATTTACAAGTATAGTTATAAATTTTAGATGAACTTCTTAGTATTCTTATTATTTATGATCGAACACTTCGATAAAAATTTTGAGAAAGAACGACTTTTCCGAAGTTATAAAATCTCAAAAGTTTATACGCATTTACTGCGGAAACAATTAGAATATATTTTACTCGATATTCTCTTTTTTATACGTATGAATCTTCGCATAGGATTTAGAAGGAAGTATAATGTTAGAAGTTATCTTTATAGGGTTATTAAATTAGGAAACATTGCAATTATTTCTCACTCTTTCCTTGAAACGTAGAGGCCATGAACCTTGATGTCCCGAAGAGGATGGAGATTGATTTTCTTGGTAATATCTACAGCATAAATTGTCTGCGATGGTTACAAAAACATTTCATGCGCACGTCCTCTATATGAGGGAAGGAGTGCTCATATCTGATCTCTTCCATTCCACTCACGAAGAGATCGGACCCATACTCCACCCTTGTTCATCCCTCATTCCTTATAGAACCCTAGTCACGCGCTCTTAGCCAAACAGGCCGCATGTCGAACAGAGAGCTCTTAATTACCGGTAACAGGGTTTTGTCGCTCGAGAACCAACGGCGTTTTCTTCTTGCAGCCCCACCAAATCCCATCCCGAATTCAGTCTTTAGTCGGCACCTTACCATTTACGGCCGCAGTCTACTTAAGAGTCTCAGAGTTTTCGCAAGGCAAAAGTGTGAGGGGAGTGGGAATTTATGGAGTTCTATCTTTGCAGGACATTGTTCTCCGAAATTTCTTAATTAACCCCCTCCACCGCCTTCTTAAGGATGCCTCGCTGATTCAGCACATCTGGTCGCATTGGGTCATGTTTGAACTCTCGTTCAAAATGATTCCATTTCATTCATAGGGCATTTTACAGGTTTTGAATCAACTGTTTTGCAGATTTTCATCTCCAAACAGAGATTATGATCGAAGAAGGGTTATAAGTTAATATTAGCATCTCTAAGGAGAAAAGTAGACCTCTTGTCTATCCAACCTAGTCTAGTAAAATCATCAAAGCGAACATGCTTTTGTAGAAACTAAGAAAGAGAGATTAATAAAGAATAGTAATCCAGTATTCACTAGTGCATAAGTGGATAGAAGCTAAAAGAATTTACAAGGGTATATAACTGCTCTTCTTTCTGCCCTTCTGCTTATACAGAAGAGTAGATTTTCAGTGAAAACACCAGAAATATCCCGTCCTACGAAAATATCTATTTACTGAAATTAATTTGTTTTACATTCAATCATTTTTCTGAAGATTACATTATTGCGGGACGAATCCTGAATAACTGTGCAAATTCTAGGGTGAGAAAAAATTGCATCTCTTTCCGCCATTCTCCCTGTTACATAACTCATGGCTTCTTCGATTGATGAAATTATTATTAAGCTTTTAAATTCTTGTCGAGTTTAATTCACTCGGAGAACTTGGCCTTCGAACCATTGTTTTCCTGTGGGGCGATCCACCTGAAATAATTTCATGAATTAAATGAGCCAAGGAGAGGCTGGTCTGAGCTGTCAGTCGTCAATCAATGTTATCTCTTCATTATTGCGGTCCAAATACACGAAATATATTCTCTTCATAAATGGTATAGAAGTGGCCCATTAGGTTTTGAAAGGAATTCCTTTGTATTCATTCGAATTAATGTCCTCTTATTAATATATCAAAATTTTAGGAATTTTTTTGAAAAAATTTTTCTATTTGTTAAGACAATGGTACTTATTTATTCTTCAGCGTGTTTAAGAATGGATAATTTAACTTATTTTGTGGAGAATTCATTCTCAGGAATTGCGATATTCTCCAGATAGTTTATAAAAGAAAGAAAGAATTCTCAAAATTATATTGTATGTAGATTGAAATGAAGTAAATTGTTTTTAACTATCTAGGAATAGAGGGTTCGATTAGGAGGTCCTTGAGAGATACGGTGTACTGTAATGTTTTTGTGAATAGTTTTATAGGTGCTAGAATTAATGAAAATATTAGCGAAAGAATTATGTATAAAGTGCAGTTTGAGAAAAATGCGTTTGTAGAATGTTATTCGACGAAAAAGATTAATGGTATCTGTAAAAAATTTTATGAAATCACTTTAATAGTGACCTTTTGATTGAATATTTGAGTGGTGTCTATTTATATAAACTGTTAAAATCATCCCTTAATTCGTTCATATTTACATTCCACTTCCTCAACCTTCCCCCTGTTCTCTAACAAAACTTCTTAACCTCTAAATATCCACTTTATGACCTTCACAGTTTTCGCGGATTTCGCAAGTTCCTCGTCTATCGCCACTCTTGGGAAGGCGGACAAGTGCTTTTGGTAAAGTGAGTCTGGAAATTCACCATCGTCGGCGTTGCTTTTGTTGTTTGCTTTCTCTGATCGTAATGCGTTCCATATGTTGCGGCCACCGTGCATGCTGCATGATTGTCATTATCTCAAACCCCTCCATCTGTCTCTCACGCAGCCCGTTGCTGGGTGCACGCATTTTCCATTGCATCTGTAATTAGACCACGGTCGCGGATGCATTCCTCAATTGAAATGCATTTGCAATTCCGATTGTTCCATATTCAGTGCCACGGGAAATTATTCTAAAAACGTGGCTGTGTTCATATTCATTCGGAGGAGCTGAGAATAAAAGTTTTAAGTTTTTAAATATATCAAATACAGTTGGAATACTCGCTAAAAATGATTTATTTTCTTCTGGTAACTTATTTTACCTTTGATCATTTATATGAAGTTTCTATTACTTCAGAATAGAAAAATTTAGTGAATTTTGATTTTCATTTTGCTTCAGGCTTTATGGACTTGTGATCGCTTTAAGTTTTAAATTTCGTAATATTTTATTGTCCTAAACAGTGTGCTAATTAGTCAGTTATTCTTGCTATTTAATCGCATAACGCCATCGAATTGTGTATATCCACAAAATATATATGGTGGTACATTTAATATTGCCATTTAAGTTTTTATTATTTCATTATGAAACTCATTCGTTTTCTTCCAGAACTATGCTCTACTCTGCCATTAACGAATTAATTTATGCTATTCTTGTTAGCTAATGAAATTCCTTTGTCCAGATCCTTTTCATTATGATAACCCTAGAGTAAGACCACTTTCAAGAGAAATTATTCGGAGCATGTAGTCTAAAGAAATTCAACAGAACGCTTTGCTCAATCCCCCGATAAGTTTGAAACCGGGGAGGTAACTAATAGCTCGGAAATTGATCTACTGTTAGCCCTTTCCGAATCTGCTAACATGACTTTCGAAAAATTCACTTTCTTGGAGGATGGATGAGACTCGTCAATTCTCCAATCCGTATAATGTCAGGCTGGATCCGATATACTGAAGTTCGCACTTTACAAGGAACGCAATTTGTAAATCGTTAGAAGGTCTTTGACGCTAATTTGTCAGCTTCCCTAATTAAGTCTCTCTCCATCGTGGGAAAATTTCCATTCGGCCCATCTCCCCTCTCCATTAGGTCCCCTCCTTAGCAACTCCCTAAGACGCTCTCTTTCTCTTTTCCTTTTAACCCCTCATCGCTCAACATCACACCCACTGCCAGACACCCAAGTGCTTCTTTTTACCCCTTCTTCCTTACGTTCCTTACCTCCCGTGTGTATCTGATTAGGGTTATCTCGTTAGTCACTCCGTAGAGACCAGTTGAGAGATCTCCAAGGATTCGTAATGGATACATTTCTCCCTATCTAATTTCTCTCGCCTTTTACGTGTCATAGCGCGTTTCTGTAACTTTCCGTTGTTTTTTTATTTTAATATTTATTTTGCGTGTCATTCATCCCGAAGTACTCGTGTCGAGGAGTCAATAGTTATAATAAAGACGAATTTCTTGACGTCTATTCGAAACGTACTCTAGCAATTAAAGTAAAAATTTTCGAAACTTTTAAGGGAATATATACATGTTTGTGAAACGATTATAAGTTGTAGTACAAGTTTCTGAATCAGGGCATGATTGATGTAAAAAATCCAGATAAACAGTTTAAACTTATACCATAACAATGTAAATAATACTATTCATGGATATTCCTAGTATATAGGACGTAAAATAACTATTTGTAGATACTACTCGTTGATCGATACCTCAAGACCATATTAGCTTAAAATAAATGTATTTGAAGTCTTAATTAAAGAGTACGGTTCAGTTTATATCTTTCAGTAGTAATTTTCCTAATTTCTTTGAAAGTTTTTAACCTTTCAGTTATCTGTTGTTACTTAGTCACTCATATGAGACTCCCACAACAAACTCACTCCACCGTTGATATGTTAATCCAAACAAAAATAAGCCTTCGATTGCCTCTACAATTCGCTAATCGCTCACTTCTCGAAGCAGAAGAGAGTTTCATGCCAACACTAATGCAAATCTTCCTCTCTCAGCACGAGACAGATGGAGAGATAGGTCTGAAAGACGGTAAAGCGCCGCGGCTTTCGAAAACCTCACAAAAAAGCCAGTTCGAACCTCCTTCAGTGCAATCCGGAAAAGGTACAGGATAGGCGTAGACATCAAACCTTTTTGCCTCCGAATTCCGCCACCGTAGCGGCGGTAGTAGATAAGAAAAAAAGGTCGGCCCACGTCGTAGCAAAGTGAGCTCTAGTTAGTGGAGGGGTAGATAGGGAAAAGCTCTTTCATGTAAAACGTGGCTTTTTGCTTTGGGCGATGCACTTCAATGATTACCTCCAGTGGACTGTCCAGCTCTCCCCCGCACGTACCCATTTGTTTCCCTAATTCATTTCGTCTCTAATCCATACGCCTTTTCTCTCCCTTAATCCGTCTCTTCCATGGTTTTTGCCACGATGCGATACCAGGTGTGGATTCGGGAAGCGGACACTGTGTGTGTATTTGTCTTCCAAACTCTTCCCGAATCTCTCCAATGCTTTAAGCAGCTTCTGTGTTCTCTCTGGACCGTTTTACCAAATTATGGTTTACTCAAAGAAAACCCTTTTCCAATGTTTTCCGAACGACCCGTGTCCCAGCGTTCTTCTCCAGTACCTTGACATGCGGTTCATCACCAAGGATAAATCAAACCTTAATATTGTTCTTTTATCCATGGCTCTTCTGTTTCCCTCACTTTCTGTGTTATGATTTTCAATATAAGCAAAGATCACGCTTTTTATTTTTATGTCTTTAAATAATAATTTATTATATCCCTTCAGTGAAATTATTTAGCAAGAGTTTTTGATCATAGACATTGAAAAACTCTGCAATCAATTTTAAATTTATATTGATGTTCCTCTTTCTTTCAATTCGATTTAAATTATGTGTGATGTACATTAATTTATCATATAATTTTAAATTTTGACGTTTCAATGAGAGAGAATCCGAAATCCGAAGCACTCTCTATGAGATATAGAGAAGTTTAAATGAACTTTTTTAAAAACATTTATATGTACCATCTTCTATGTTTTCCCTTCAGTCTTCTATATATATCCATTCTAATTAAATTCTCTATCCTTCAATTCTCATCCATCGCATCACTTCAACTGATGAAGTGACCTTAAATTTACCAGATCTGCAAGACCGTATTTTGCTCCTTACCTGTAATGTATATTAATAACTACTGCTAGTTATCTTGTAACGTTACATTAAAGAGATGCGTTATTAATATTAAGAGATTGTGGCTTTAAAATTTAAAACTATGACTTGATAAAAGAAATTCAATGAGTAGATTCTCTTAGCGGGAAAATAAAGGCCGTGTGAATAAATGTGTTGTTAAATAAGTAATCAGTGTTATTTTTCGTAGATTAAGAGTAAATGATTTCTGTGAGGTTCATGGGTTAAATTAACTTTGTTTTAATTAAAGATCTTAGTAGATAGTCGGCCCTAAGTTTTTATGTAATTCTGATTGGAAAAGCTGTTCTTTAGGATGATATCTTTACATTTTTTTGATGAATTATAATGGAATTTATTACGTGGGAAGTAATTCGGTTGAAAAAGCTCTATTAATGACTAACACTCTTTTGGTGTGAAAATTCCAAATTCGCGTAAATTAGAACCCTTGGATCGATTTCAATTCCAAGGTGTGTCTTGGCCTACTTCCTATTTGAAGACTTCCTCCTCCTTCAGGTAAACTAATGCATTATGAAGTTCTCATCAAATTATTTTCATCTTCATAAGAGCTCTACGTATATATAATGCGTGGACGTGATACTTAATCAAAGAGTCAGATTTATTGCTTTAAGTTTCTTTTGTGTCAATGATTATAACGAACGGTAGTTATTTTTCTGAAAGGAATTTACTCATTTTAGAAATATTTAAATATAAAATTCCCTATCACATATTGCACACGATCAAATTGTGAAAAGTCTTTCATTTTCAATTTATTGCGGTCCGTAAAGTAATTTTATCTAGTATCGCCCATTCGGTATATCAGAAAGTTCCTCTTTATTCTTAGCTTATCTGCAAGTAAATAGGCTTCGTAGTATCGTCTTTAGGAAAGTACTTAAATCTTTTCACATTTTAAGTGATATGCATGTATTTAATCTTTTTCTTGGAAGGAAACTGAGTGATTTTCAATTAATTATGAAAAACATAAAGTGAGAAAGAAGGCAAATTTTTTATCCTACTGCGATAGATTAGTTCTATGGATGCATTTACATCGTCATAGAAGCGTATAGTAATTATTTAGCCAATAACTATTAATTTAAATTGATATCGGAGAGGATATTTAGTTATCTTTATTGAAATAATCCTGTGTAAACTGGTATTCAGAGTCCCGTAGTTTTGGCCAGTAAGTAATCACTTTGGAATGTAACGCACGTCATTCCATTGATAAATGTTAGTTAAGAATGTTTAAAGAATTTCCATTATACTTCAAGGAGCGTATTTCAGTGCTTAATATCTTCTTGGACCTCAAACTTAATATCTGGCGACGCGCCTGTGCTTTCCTTTGAGATATTGCTTTGGAAAACCGCCTTCCCTAGGATTCCTTGATTAAAAGTGGAGGGACGTGCGAAGTTCTGTCCCCGCGTGTGGTCCACGGTGCGATTTACACAGGCATCTTTTGCCCTCCATACAGCACCGCCTTCACCGTCCTCCGGATGCGGAAAGGAATTTATGGGCTGACCCCGCACTTCCCTTTCTTCCTCTTTGGCACCGAGTTCACCCTCTTCGCCGATAATTTTCTTATGGCCCTCCCTTGTCTTTTTATCTTCCCGTCTTCTTGTACCGTGAATGTTTTCTCTCGCTTCAGATATTTTCTGCAGCACTCAAGAATTGAAAATAAAGATTCGGGCCAAAAATGCATCGATCGATAAGAACTTCTATTCTCAGAAATGTCAGGGATGTACTTCTTATATCAGGATAAAGAAGTGTTGTAATTCTCATCTCAAGTCAGAATTCAATTGCCTTTGTGATTGTGTTTTTCATCATTATTTCCTTATATATTAATATCTTCAATTTTTATATATTTATAGCTTATTTATCTGATTTGGCCCTATATAAGCATATGAAAAACAGTGTTACTGTGAAAGTTTTACGGTTTCCGTATCAGGAGATCAAAATAAATATCCTTCGAGGGTTAACACGTTGAGTATCTCAGACACGTTTGTGAAAAAAAGTTCTAAACCCAGAATTATCGTATGATGAATTTATCTTACAATTTTCGCGGCATCAATCAAATTAGAATGTTAATATGACTAATAGAAATGTGTAGAATGTGCTAAACGAAAGCCAGGACTTTTAAAATTCTCCACATTCGTCGAAAAATTCCGGAATGCCGTCTTACGCGGGATTTTTCTTGGATGATAAACTTAGCGTTAATTAAAAATTTTCTAGCCTCTCTGAAGTGGACCGCTCACTTGAAGCGTTAAGTGTGTGGGGCAGCGGTTGTTAACTCTACCGAGAAACGATTGACGTGTTATGTCGCAAGCCTCACTTCTCATGGGAAAACGGGGAACTCGGTGGTTTCCATACGCATCTTGTCTGATATTCTGGGAACTTCTGTCCTTACACTTGATACTCGAGAGTCGCTCTCTATAGAGAATTACTTGAATTGTGTTTTAGTATGAGAAATCGTTTCTTACATTTTGTTATTTTATATTCAATTAATTGTCGAATCTGTCTTCTCTTTGGATGTTGAATGATGAATGTTTTGAGTACTCGGCTCCAGCTCTATGAATTATGTGTATTAATTTATGCGTCTATAACTGGGATAAACTGATCGTAAATACTCCTTCATGAAGGAATCTTTTATTTCTTACCTTCTGCTTATAATTCAACTTCATTTTTTATTTTGCATATTTTAATTTAATTCTAGTTATATAAGTCAAGTATATAGTTTTACGTATAAAGTTACTCAGAAGAAGAGGAAAAAAGAGGAGAATAAATTATCCATCTAAGGAGTTAAATATCGTAATGAAATCAGAATTAATCATCAAAGAACGAAATAATCCTTCACCTAAATAAGATTTGTTGGAAACAATGAATTGTATTACGGACCTTGCTCAATATGATTGCTGTGTTATAGTAAAACATGCTCGTGTAAAATTACGAAAAGGAATGGAATCATAAACATCATATTTGATCGTTCCCTTATTTCTAAAGTCAGATTTTATGTATTTTCACTATTATATGAGGCACCGCGCGTTAGCTTTGAGTGGTAGGCCATCTGGGCGCTAGGTGGAGCGGAAGAGTTAAATTTTCAGTTGGTAATTCCATTCTTAGAGGACAGATGACGGTAGGAAGTCGTCCTTGAAGTGAATGCCAACTTACGAAATGGTTCTGGAATTTCGCGGAAATTTCTGCGGAATTTCCGGATATTAAAATTTCCAGCTAGATTTCGCATGGAATATTGATTTGCATGGGAAATCCATGCTTTTCCTAAGTGAATGTGAGTTAAGAAAATTTCCTTTTCCAGTTCAAAGTCTCTGAGTACGTACGCTGTTATAATTTCTTCCATGATTTTATTCATAATCTTCTGTGTTTAAACAATAGATTTGTTTGCCCAAACCAAGCTGTTACAGAATGCAGATAATCGATGTATTTTAGATAGAATTATTTTAATTTCTAAAATTTACTAAGCAATATTAATTTTGGATCATATTTCTGATATGTGTATGTTTATAATAATTGCAATCAATCATTACCATTTGAAGCAGTATCTATCAATTTTCCAAAGATTCAATAGAAGGTGCTCATTCGTCTTAAAACAAATAAAATTAATTAATTTTCTCATTTTCATTTCATTTTTTATAGATTCCGCCGAATTTTAATTCTAAAGCCTAAATTTTATGTGCCCAATCATCATAAAAATTTACGTTAATTAACTCTGCTCGTTATTCCTTTTGATCTTTTCCGCTCGTTTTTAATATACTATTTGACATTCCATTGGGTCGATAAAACGTAACCTCAAAGGCTTTGCCAAAGAGTTTGGCGGTGCCTTTAATGGACATTGGAAATATACTCACAGTTATCAAAATCTCTCTTCAAATTAGATCTTTTCTCCTCATAACTGAAAAGTCTTTGAACCTGCGAGTCGATTTGCTTTTTTGTTTCAATGTTGTTTCTTTATTTCAGAGCGGATTAAATAGACTTGTTTCTCATTCCCATTCATTGTCGCCATCCATTTTCAACATAATGATATCGGAAAAAGGACTTAATTTGTGCGAGAGTCGGATAATGAAGTCCCCTTTTATATCTGAGCAATTTACAAGGGATCGAGTAAAATCCTCATTTAATTACCTCTTAATATAATGTGTTATCGATAGGATAACTAGAGATTTTTTCTAGATATATTAGATTTTGCGATAACCTCTCTTCTGTAATCGGTCATTATTTCTTATTTACCATAAACTTAGAAGAATCGCATGTGTGTTAAAGTTATTTTATTGAATAAATCATTGTTTTAAACTCTTTTATTTAAAGTTCCATTTTTATTTAATTTTTCATTTATATGGAAGGAATCGGAATAAAAGATCCGAATAATGTCTATAGTTACCTGATTATCCGCAATTCTAAGTTTGTGAGATGCTGATTCTAATTGGAAATTTAATATTCTGTATTAATTTTTGTTACGGAAAATTCAATTTAGCTGAGCTAAAGTATAATACCGCACTGCTTTGTTGATACATTTCAATTTTATGAAAATTTCTCGTTCTACGGTATACTACCTTTTATAAGATTATCTTATTTAACTCCTTCATATAATGAACACAGTTATTCGTGTACATATATTTATGGAACTAAAGGGTGACAAAAGAGCGAACTCCGGATGTTAATGTTTGAAGGATATCTCGCCATGGCTTTTCGTGTTCTCGAATTGAGCGTCTTTTGGGTTCGTTGATGTGTGCTTCGGCGGGTAGATGGCGTGTGAGTCTGCGATCAGCCATCTTCGGTGGGAAGAGAGGCGCCGGCTCTAGCCTGAGGAGCTCCCTCAGGGTAGTCTCCCTTATCTTCTCACCCCGCCTTTCCCCTCTTCTAATGACTCTTCCGAGGAGCGACTGGCATTGACAGATGAGGTACACAGCCGGGGAGGAAACGTAATATTTTTTTGTCTACCTCGTTTTGCGCCTTCTCTTTCCCTTCTCAATCTTTCGTTATTTTCCTCTCCGTCTTCACATTTTACTTCGCTCCGTTTGAATCATCTCCACGTTCAACTCGTAATTGTGTTCACGTTCTCCCTGCACTCGGTTGTCATGGGATACCGATTTCAGGGGTGCGGTCTCTGTGAAATAGTTTCATGTTTATTTCGGTCACTTATTAGTCTCTAGTTGAGCTTAGCTGGTTATAAGAGTGCTTTAGTGTCATGATTTGTGAACGGTTGTTATGTAATTGCATCCTGTGGCAGTTTGTTCTACCATTCATGCGAAATTGTAGATTGTAAATGCTTTGGAAGCCGTTTTCCGTCGTTTTTTATTTTCCTACA
Source organism: Pantala flavescens (assembly GCA_020796165.1). Classification (NCBI taxonomy): domain Eukaryota; kingdom Metazoa; phylum Arthropoda; class Insecta; order Odonata; family Libellulidae; genus Pantala; species Pantala flavescens. The sequence continues at coordinate 30,956,781 of CM036884.1, read as the reverse complement.
CTTTCATCTTTTTCAGTTTGAGGATGTAATAAAGAGAAAGTGCAATGTTTGTTAAAAAAAAATAAATGTATTTTTGGGCTGTAGTTTAGGAAATATAACTATAATTCTGTTCATTGATGGTTTAGATTATATACATATTTATTTACTCAAGACTCTCGATATGTAAGTTTATTATTTTGGTGGACTAGGATTGCGAGGAAACGAAATCTCTTCTTAAATCATATATATTTCATTGATAAAATAAAATATTTAAATTCTGATTTCGCCTTATTTTGAATGAAGTATTTGCAATCCTTAAATTGAAATGACAACTTTCAGGTGAAACAACAGCTTACAGTTGAAAGATACTCAGAAGTCATAAATCATTATTGTTTTATTTTTCACGGAGATATTAATTTTCTGTTGATTATTTCCTTGGTCGTTTATTTTTTTTAATTATGAGTATGTAGAATTTTATTGAAATATTTCGCGATGTTGTAATAAAACTCATTTCATTGTTTAATGATTGATTTAATCTTTTTTTACGTCTTCCTCTTTTCGAGCGATAAATTTTTCGATATTAATCGCGGGCGATCATCGCGCCATAATCCCAGAGGATCAAACACTTGTAAATTGGACGTTAAGACTCGCTGAAATAAATGGAAAGATATCTTGTTCCGCATCTTTCGAGACAAGGTCTCTAAGCCTTACTCCTTATCTCTCTCCATCCATGCGAATATCCATCTTATTTTGCGGACGTCTTTTTTCCCAGGCGATCCGGTTTCGAATCCCATTATCGCTGAAGAAGGGGTGTTGTTTAAGAGCGGCCCGCGTATTGCGGTCGCATCCAAAAGCATTTCCTTAATCCCCGCCTCCTTATCTTTCTCCCTTCTAATCTACTACTCCTCTTTCCTGGATTCATCTTCTTCCCTATTTTTCCATTTTATCTGCGTTGGCCTTCCACATCATTGCACTAGGAGGGTATTCGAAACTCATTGTCTATAGGGTGAAAGCTGCATGTTACTTCTGCATAACGCCATGGCTAGTTAAGGTTATCGCACGGCATTTTTTGAGATTCGACTCGAGAGAGTTTCGACAATAAAGTTTACGCCCAAATTTTATTCTTCATTCATTGATATATACTTTTTAGTTTTTTAAAAGGTGGACTCTATTTTTGCTATTTCTCCATATTTTTTTGAAACACAAATCTTTGAAACCGATTGAAACAATAGGGTTGGATTTATAAGAATCCCAATTTTCAATCCTGATTTATGAGATAAAAATTTGGTTTAATTTTTCCTATCATATATAAATGTCTTTCTAATCTGATAAAACTTATTTTTTTCTCAAATAAGTAATTGCTTAAAATTCCCTGTATTAATAATCTTGACTTATTTCTTCTTATACAAATCAGCCATTAAATAAAAATGTCTGGATCTTTGTCAGAGTATTAAATAATTAGTAAATGAGTAAATTATATCAGTGAATTACAATTATACATATCCCTTTTATCCATTCTGATTCTTTTTTATTCTTTTTAGTACATTTCTTTTATCCCTCTTTTCCCTCTTCTTTCGAAATATCTCTCGATTTGTCCTTCTTCAGGTGCCTTTCCTTACACCTTTCCGAGGAGCAAATGACCACCGAACACCCTAAGGGCTCTCGTCTCAATCACTCCGGAAATTAGTGCATGGTCACGTTACTAGGGGAGAAATAAGTGACCCCTCCCCCATACCGCTTAATCTCTCCCTCTCCCATTAACCTACTCTTTCTTTTGCTCCTTCTTTTCTCATTATTTTCCTCCGTCTTAAGTTTCACTCACCTTTAATCAATAATGATTTAATGAATTTTCTCATCATTACGCTGCTCTTACGATCTCCATATTCTTGGTCCATTGAAAATCTTTTCTAACGTTTCTCAAGCGGTCGTTAAATAATGTTTAACGTTCATCTTCCGAGGACGATTATCAAGAAATTACTTATTTTCAGTTAGCGCAATCTATTCGTTATTGATCCAAGCTAATTGTTTGTTGATCATTTTGGTTGCTACTTACGATCCACAAGCTCTGGGCATTTACTTTTCTCAATTAACTATTTCACTAGAGAAATCCATTTTTCCCCCGTTATTTCACATTGATTACGCTTGAATTTCCTTATTTCATAAAGGTTTTTCGAAATTGTTCCTCCTCCAGAAATTCTTATTAAATATTCTCTAATTATTTTTATAATATTTTATCTTTAATTAAAAATTTAATGTAATTTTCTTGAAGTTTTTTTTCCTCAGTGTATTCATAATTATTAAATAATGCTACTCTTCGTGGCGTAATGTAATTTATTTTCTACTATGTCTTCATATATAATCTCTAATTTAGTCTTATGTGAATCTTAGCATTAACTGATGTTCGGATTAATGTTTTTTCTGTTAAGGTCATCCAGATCTTTTTCAATATATTCGATGTTACCATTGATGTTGGATCTTATGTCATTGACCGCGTTTGTTACACGACAAAGTAATTGAAAAGTTCGCCACTTTAGTTTGATTACCCTTAGGGTTTTCTCGAGAACCTCTCAAGAGATGTAGTATACTTCGCTTATCCCCTATCGTCATTACCTTCCATGTTGTTGATCATTTTTCCCTTTTTCTCGTCCGTTCCGCTGTCCCCTTTCGCGGAATGAAGTCTCCGTGTCAGTCTATCCATCCCCCTTCTTCTAACTACCGCCCATCTTCCCATCAATCTTCTAACGTTCAAACCTTCCGTTGATCGCCCTCCTCTCTTCATCTTTCATTCTATCTTTCTTTGCTTATCTTCATTCTTCTTTACGTCCACGGAATCCCTTACATTTCCACTCTTTTCCATAATCTCTCTCTTTTTTTGAAATGGATTAGTGAAGGCTTAAGTTGTAATGCATGCGAGATTATTTCTCCTCGATAGTATTTTTTTCCATTTTCTCCGTTTTCCAGATATGTTTGGCTCCTTTTACTGTATTTGGGGGTACGTTTTTTGGAAATTTTGCCGTTAGTTTCATATGTCTTATTCCAGATAAGTGGAACTTAAAGATTAGGCGATCTATGATTCATATTTTCTCCTGGTAATTTATATATAGTTCTATGAAACTATAATTTTTACGAAATAGTATTGCCCTTAAAATATAAATTAATAATAAAAATTTGAGGTACCTCGGAGTAATCAGTTTACTACATTATACATAGCGTTTTACTACACCTGAAATTACGACGACTTTGGAACAGAGATATTAATGTTTTTCTTTTCCTTTATTTTCCTATTATATTTGTAATGTATTTATGCCTATTGTATGATCGTATTAAGTAATACGATAAGAATTGTATGCATTAATCATTGAATAAATAGAGAAATCATATAACATTAATAAATGGATGTATGAACTTTTTGGAACGCTGTATTTATCTTTTAAAAGTTCTAATCTTTTTAGTGTAAATATTTTTACCATTCAAATAGCTCTTTTATAAAAATTTGCGAGGAATTATTTTATTTATTGAATAACAAGTTATTAATCCCTTCTCTGTTTTTATCCTTCTTAAAATAGTTGTGCGAATTTGTATGAATATAAAGTATGCCATGAACAACATTCGACTACACCATAAGAATGTTTATATTTTGTTAATAATTATAATATGAAATACGTCTTCTTACTCAGTATCCAAAGAAATTCTAAAAACTATCTCCCCTCATTTTTGGAATTGTGCTCTTATTTCAATCATTCAGTTTTTAATCGAATCGCACTCCATTAGTAAATGTTCATTATTCCAGAATAAAAGACAGCTTTCAGGAGTCTTTTAAAACGCCATCCCAATTCTAATTCCACTTGCGGTTGCGAATTACATTTTATGAACTCAATGCATGGAGTTTTTCATTTCGTCTGAGGAATTGGATTTAACTCGCTCCGAAACGAAGTCAAATTAACAATCTATCTTCCTTGCATCCATCCCCTGCTCGTGTCACCTCCCCCTATCTGCTCATCCTTTTCATTTGCTATTCTTCCTTTTCTGAAGAGGCATTTCTCCGGAAGTGATGACTCCTTCGCTAACGGCGCGAACACACTCTGACACCCTTAAAGGATTTCTCCCTCCGAAAGGGTGAGAAATGAGCCCTCCAGGAAAGAGACAAAAGTTTGTGCTTTATTTATGTTTAATGGCTTAAGAACTTGAAGAAGTACAAATCTACTTTTGTTCATTTCATACACTCTATGATAATATATATTAATACTGCCGTTGTATGTTTAGCAGCTATTTCTTGCTTCGTCACCATTAGAAGGATAATATTATGGGGATACTGAGTCGGTCATAGCTATTCTCTAGTGGTTGTCTGTTAATTCAAGACAACGCTCTCTATGATGCTGATGAATTCTTTATATATAATTTACCCTCTGATAAAGTTATGCTTTATAAAATTATTCAACTAGGAAGGCTAATAGTTCACTCACATTTTGTTCATTTAAAAAATCAAGTGAGATATTATTACTGTTTTTCTTTATTACGGTTTTTCTAAGAAAACCATGATGTAAGAGTATTTTCGGATTTTGTGTTATAGAAAAGGGAGCTAATTTTAAGCGTTACATCTGTATTAGATTTCATTTTAGGACAAACTTATCGTTATATCGTGAATCAACATTATTTTATGAATATTTTAGAAATGAAAACGAAATGAAAAGATGGTAGAAATTAACTCCAATTTTATTGCCTATCGGTTTTCCCTGCTAATCTTTTAATTACTATTGTAATGCAAGTAATTAATTGAATATTTTTTTATAGTAACTTTTCTTAAACTCATTTCCTTTTCTTGAAAATTTCTTATGAATTTATGGTTTAAAATAGCCTTGTTATCACCTATCATATTTATATCCTCCGTGCGTTACCATCTGAACGTAACATGAATGGAAACGAATAAATATTCTTTAGTTTGTTCAAGATCTGCGGAAAATATTTATTATTTTCATGTATATCTTTAATGCGTTGTGTTTTAAATTTAAAATAAAAGGTAGGTTATTCTGAAGTCTTCTTCAATTTTAAAAACTTTGTAGCTATTTCATCGGATCGTATCCTGTATACCGATTAATATTGTCGTTACTTCTTATACCTCAAATGCAAACTCAATCTTCCCTTTATTTTTGCTCTCTTCATTAAAGTTGATGAGTTACGGTTGCTCATGGAAACTGATCATTGTTGTAGTAGTCGGGAGACAAATGCGTAATTATACCCTTGAAGATTTTGTAAGAAATTATTCTACGTAGGAAAGGTTAATCTCCCTTAGTATAAATTACTTCAGATATTTGAGGTTTTGCTCTGTTTAACTAATGGAAGAAAGATTATCTACTTTGCGTTCTGGTATTATGACCTTAGACGGTCACGTTTCTTGGGCAAACCGTTGAAATTGCTTCGTTAATGCGACTTTAATGGAGGAGAGGTTTCCTCAAACTCATCCCATTTTTATGGAATCTTTTTCAGCTCGAAATATGTGTACGGGCATATTAATAATTTATTTTCATCGGGAAAGGGGTGGTGATATACTTTGCATCTCCATAGTTTCCTCTCGCCTTAATCGAAATACCTATCTGGAATCGTATAATATGTCGGTTGAGAATGAGGTGGTGCGTTCATCAATCCTCATGCCTTGATTAACATTTTCCCTCCTTTTCCTCCGAAGGGAGCCCAACAAGAGGCCGCCTCCGGTATCCCTGTGCAACCAAGAGCTAATATGCCGCCACGGAGGCTTCTTGTACGACCCGTGCCCTCAAGGGCCGGATGATGACGCCGCCGAGTCGTCAGAAGGAACGCCCACCATCGACGTAGAGGCGGACTCTAGGTGAGTGTACTCTTAGGAATCTGTTTTTTTACAATCTATTAAGATTCGTGCCCATCAAGAAGCTCCATTGTATTCGCCTTCATTTTTTAGCGGCGTAATTTAATTATTTTCCCTCGCTAATTAGTTGTGGTAGCACAGTCGTTTGTTTTTCGGAATTTTTGTTGGTTGCGGTCGTTCGAGTCATCGGCTGTCTGGCGGCAAATGATTTGGTGGCATCTCATTAGTTGATAACCTATTTTCCGAACCTTTATACCGCTTAGTGTGTTTTTATTTGACAGCGCAGAGTGATTGTGTGATTCGTCTCTATCGGTTTAGGGAACAAAGGGAACGTTAGGTGAATTTTAAGAGAGAGGAATTGATTAGAAACGTTAGAAATCTATGTCTTGATATCATCATAAGTTTCGTTGTAAATCATTTCGTACATTGTGATGGATTTCAAATGATGCAATCGTAAAAGGAAACGAAATAAGCAGTTGAAACGTGAAATCGAACAGCCCAATCAAAAATGTTTCATTTTGCTGCTTGAATATAGTTATACGGTATGTCTATTGAATTCTAATATCTCTCATTGCAATTTTATGGGTAAAAATTGTAAAAGATTAAGAGTAATATTCAAATATTATTAAATAAATTACTTTTAATTACCTATAAATTATATTTGTTGTATATAATCGATGATAGAGTAGTAGCTAGAGAGAAGATTTTTTCTACTTTTAGTTTCATGTCATTTCTAATTTTTTTGTAGAAAATATCTCAATTAATACTTATTTTAAGGATTCAGAGAATTCTTCTTAGTAACTATGGTGTCATTTGGAACGTACTCATCTCATTTACCTTTCCTTCTTAGTTTGTCTTGACAACATTCATGTTTTCTTTATACCGCTTTTCATCCTAGTCTTGCAAGTTCATTATTCTCAAAGTTATGTTTCAGAAGGAAGAGAGCTAGCAATCGTTTTCTAGCTGGATTCACTCGCAGTTGTCCGTGCACTTGCAATCATTTGTTTTCGGTAGTCGTAGAAACGCGGCGTGGAACTTTGACAATCAAACAATCCATCACTTTCAATTCCCCTCGTGCTCTTACCCCTAACATTTTCCCCGTCATTCCTAAGATACTTCCCCTTCTTTTTACTACTGTTCCGGCACTTCCCTCTCCCTCCTTGCATATTCCTATGAAATCCTCGTAAAAAGATTTTCTTGCGATGGAATTTGGCCTCCATTAATATTTTTATAGGTCATATTATTTTATGAGGAATAAAATTCACTTTATGAGCATTTTTCATATGTAACCATTGGGAGTCTAATGAGACCAATTAGTAGAATTTGATGGTGATTATGGTGGATTGACGTTTCCAAGAGGTGGATTCCTGATCCGAGTTTTTTTCTAACCTTCCCCGCTGTCGATAATGTCTAATATGTATTTTGTGCGTTATTTCAAGTACTTATATCGTAACGTTTTATACCCGATTTTTTCTACTCTCAGAATTCTTATTGATTACCGATACATAGCATTTTTTGTGTAATGTCTGTCCTCCTTCATGGGTTCGTTCCAGGAAATTTTCCAACTCCTGTCTTGCGAAGCGCCCTATGTTTCACGAAATAAACGAATCACCAATATTTCTCGAAAGAATGCAATTCTTCATTTGCTGCCAGAGCCCGGTGGGCGTATACCTCAACAATGGCCTCACAACCCGTGGTCGACCGTATCTTTTTGGATCCAAAGCCAAGACAGTGTTCTTCCTTCACAGTGTTGACGTTCGATTAATTGGAATCGATCTGTCTGCCGTCTCCTGGCGAAGAAGCCTACTCTGCTTCATCCCGAGGCGGAGTGTTTTGGTCCATGACATCACCAGCCTCCCATTCCAATTCCGACCTAATCTCGCGTCCTCTGCCCACCCTCCCAGATCGTCCATCTATCGCCAACTGGACATCGCGTCCGGCAAAAGATATGTGTCGACAAATGACCCTTAAACCTCGGAGAATGGGCTCTCTCCCATCGTCGAGAGATGTTCTTCCGAAAGCTTCCCCTTGAAAACACTCTGTCTTATGCAGCTCGCTAGAGTTGTGATTCTTTGCGGGAACTATAAGGCTGACGTATCAATCAGTTTTCGGACCGTAAATTATTGCCGTCACATGCCAGCTGGGCAAGAAGTGAATCGTTTTAGTGATGCAGCTGAGTGTGGTATGATCCGCTTCTTGATTCATTTCTTAACCTTCTGACACTCATTTATTACTTTTAGTGTTCCTTCAACTGTGTACTTGCTTCAGTTTTAAATGGTTACATTTTTATTTCGCTTTGTGAAGCTGCCTGAGGAATTATTAGGGATTAATTTACTTATGTTTCGAGATTTGAAGGAGAGAACCCAGTGTGTAGTTTATAGGACTTTATTGGAAGTGGTCCAATTTTCAAAATCTTGGATTGATTTGGTAATTGGGAATTCCGAAAATAAATAAAAAATAATAAGTACAAACAACAAGAACTTTCTTCATACATTGTGCTCTTATTTCATGTTTTAAGAAAATTTTAAGAGGTAGTAGTTGATCGTTTTTGTCGCTTTTTCCTATTCTATTCAAGTTTGTTTGTATATTTTATATATAATTGAAAGTTTATAGTTGAAATTATTCCTCAATAAAGATTTTCTTTGGTATATATTTTAACTTATTTAACGATAACGATTTAAGTCATTATGCTGCTCATTGAAATAATGTTAATTCAAATGCAAAATTACTGTCGGACACGCATATCTACATACATATCATACCCTCTACATAAAGGAAACAAAGTTTACTATTGCATCTCTTTTGGTGTGTAGAAGTTACTTACCTTTTTCAGAGCCATATATATTTGCGGTTTTGAGTACTATTTATTTCTGTTACCCCAATTTCATAAATTCCATTTCATGTTCATTTCCATAAAATTGAAACATTATTCATAGCTAATTTAAATCGATATAGAATTTATGTATCTGAATATTCTTGGAGCCGCTTTAATTTCTTACGTGTTGAATCAAAAAATGGTTAATCAGCCTGTACTCATCACGGTATGTATCACGCAGGCTACTTAACTCGATGTGTCTAGCAATAAAAACTCGAGGGTTAAAATTATAAACTCTCCCCGGAAACATTCCGAGTATGTTACCACGCTGATGCTTCCGTTTCGTGCGGTTTCAACATTTCCTCCGTTAATTAATTTCGCGCATCCACGATTCCGATACAATACCATTCTGCGGACCCAATTTCAATTCCTCACCCGTGTTTTTGTCCCTCGTCCAGTGCAGCCAATCGCGGGTAATTGCCTAACGGACTTTTGAAAGGCGTGTGCGGGACCATCCTTTTTGTCACGCTCACGATCGCTACTTTTTCGCACAGCTCTTCCTTGTTTGTCCTCCGAGCACGTGCGAATTTCTTGCCCGATATCCTCTCATATGAGCACGCCCCTCACCGCCTCCCTCGCACGTTATTCGTTTCCAGGCGAACGCCACGCCCACCGCGGGATACGTCACCTGTGCCCTCCCAAATTTATCGACTTTTGTTTACTCCCTATTTTATACGACAGTCCTTATGAAATTGTTATCCCATTCTCGTCCCAGTTTTTTCGTTTTCGTCTCCTTTGAGTTCCTTATGCGTTTATGAATTCCGAGAGAATGGCTTCTTCGATTGAATTAGTGTCCTATATGAGAATGTTTATCTCTACTGGAATACTGGGAAAGAATTTATGTAATGTTTCTTCTCGTTGTTGTTTAGGATAAAGGGATGTATTACGTGTACATTTACCATGACCACTTAATATTTTCATTAGTCTTTTACGTATGGTATTCTTTATCAACTACGGCAGCTGTGCGCAACCTGCGGCCGTACGGCCGCATGCGGCCGTGGGCAAGGACTTTGGCGGCCGTGGACGTCTATATTAAAGTGTACGTAGTGGCGGCCGTGCCGGTGTAGGGTCTCTGGACCCCAGCGAGTACGGGGTCTCAACGCTGCGGAATCTTACCTCTATCTATTTTATCTCTTACTCCGGGTGTTTTCAAACCCAGGAGTAGATTAAAAGTCACGTTACTAGCGGCTAGCTCGGCTTTAACGCGAACGAAGACCAAGACTTCCTGAAACAATTGCTATAACGGTTTTTTGTCCTATATGACGTTACGTAGATATATTTTACATATGTAGACCAGTTAATAGAATATTGTCATATACATCATACTCGTTTTAGTGTATAATCTATAAATTTTTACATAAATCATAAAAAATTATTAAGTGTACTTGGACTTATTGGCGGCCGTTATTAAAGTAAAAAGTCTGTAGTGCGGCCGTTATTAAAGTAAAAAGTCTGTAGTGCGGCCGTCAATAGCGGAAAGGTTGCGCATCCCTGAACTACGGGTTATACTTTACCATTTGAGCTTGCCCTTCGTTCCCGTAATAGAAAGTAATTAATGTTATTTGGCTTTTGTAATAAAGCTTACGAAAATGAACTCCCTTATTATGCATCTGTAGTGTTATTGAATATCGATTTTCTAGTTAAGATTTTACTCATTTGAAATTTTATTCGAATAATAATGCTTGATTAAATGTTCTTATATAGCTGCGATGGTTTCATTATTTTAGTAAAATACGTATATTTTTTCTCTGTTTCTTTATCTACTATGCATTTCGACTTAATACATACGAAATATGTAATTTCGCTAATTTAAGATAAAAGATTTCTTCTTATTAATCTGTTTCATAAAAGAAATCTTTTGTAGATTATCTATGATGTAACGCTCAATTTTAATTATTCTGTTGTATTATAATTTTTATCTCCGTAATTTTCTCTTAGCTTAACGTCTCTGATTCTATCTATCACAATTCTGTACAGCAATTTGTCAATGTACTCCATTTATGAGTATCTTTTTTTCCCATTTGACCATTTTTTCGTGCTTATGTTTCCTTATTTGGAAGGGCATACGCTCCGTGCGTCTTGTGTCGTTTTTGCTGACGAAGGCGATTTCAAGGAAAGATGGCCGCACTGCGAAATAATCGGTTTTGCAGTGAGATCCAGATATGGATTATTAAGGGAAAAAATATCGAGGTCGCATTCGTGGAATGTGTTACGCCTTTTGGTTTTCGAAGGACTTCTTAATTGCGTCCCTTGGTACCTTATCGCTCACATTCGGGATCGTAAAATTGCGAGGGTTTTCGTCGTGAAAAAATCCCTTTTATTGCGGAAATTCTATTAATTTTCGCGAAAGTAAATTGCGTTCGGCTTATTGCCTTGTGGTTCCGACCGCCCGGAAATTTTCTGTCATTTTTGTGCACTTAAAAGTGAATTATTTGCGAGTCAAAGGGTTGTTATCAAATTAATGGCGAACGTTAATGCGGTTCCAAAATGAAAGAGAATAATTCATTACACAATTCTTCACAATAATATTTTAAGCTCTTCCTCCATTTCCTCTATTTATTCCTTTTTTTGGTTTATTCCACGAAATAATTATTATAGAGAAGAGAAATTGAGCAATTCTCTTTAATTATGTCGTAATCGATGCTGTATTATTTGAAAATGATTAAAATATTGGTTAGTAATTAGTTTACTAGTATCATATTAAGTTATAGTGTTATCATAAGTATAAGATTTCTTCTTCGAAGTTCTTTCCATTTAAATATTTAGAATTGGATCAATTTGATAGTTGGCGATGATATTTTTGACCAGTAGGTATAACGAGTGTATTCTTATATCTTTCATTTCCTATAATTGATTTCTTGTATGATAAGTAATATCTATGATATACTCCTCACTGTAAAATGGAATTAATATAAATTCATTATGTCGGTATAATGTATAATTTTCAATTTAGTGAAAAACTACATTGTTTATTTAAAACCACATTTTCTCTTGATAATTAGTAGTCGTTCTAAACTATATAAATGTATACGAATTTATATGTATACATTTCTTGAGTCATATCTTACGGTGTTGTTTAAAACATAGATTGATGAATTGATTTCCCGTGGAATGATTGTTAAAAATTCATTGAAGATTCAAAAAGGGCATCTATAAATGTATCTTACTTTACAACTTATTGTTATTTCTATAAAGTCGCGATCTTTCGATGTAACTTCTATATTCTTTTTTGTAATTTATTTATCCGAGATTGAAATTCCGACAGCAATTCTCCGCAATTTATATTTTTAGAATTTTATATGTTCCAGCATCCGGCACCAATTTTAGCTCATAAATCTCCGTCAGGTTTTCCCATTTCCCTATTTATCTCAAACGCCGTCCAACTCGAAGATTGTTATGTATTCTGTTATCTCTTCTGCTCATTTCTCTCTATTCGGTGGAAGAAAGAGGGTAGCTGCGTTACGCGGGTGCTATGTTTCCCATCGCTGAGAATCCGCCGCAAAAACTTGTTTTCCAGCAATGGAGACTGGTCTCAGCCCCAGACTCTTTCCCCTCTTCCTTTCTATTTACTCTTTCCACATTTGTGCAAAATTCCCAAGCTTCGCTGCCTATTACGCTACTCCATTGGATTTAGTATCCCCGCTAATGTTCTTTATATTTGTCCATATTTATGTATGGCTTAGAATCGGATGACCAATGTTCTGAAATCGACTTCCATGTATTGTTTATAATTTTTTGGTTGCATTTGAGTCTCTTCGAGTCATGTGTTTCGAAATTTTCATACAGCTCTTTCGATGTGTATAATACATTTCAGTTAGCATGTATTGTCTTGTTAAAATCAACCCTAATCTCATATTGTTAAAATTGATATTCTGTAGAAATATATGATCAATCCAACTATGGTGTATAATCGATACATTTCTCGATTCCCGTGATTTTTTGTTTATATTTGTTATCCAGATTTTTAAATTAATATTTTAATTTAAGTAATGTTTCTATTCATTATTTTATTTATCTTGTACATGCATTGCTAAATTAGCTCAGAATGAACGATAGTCTCCGTCATATTTAAATGAATTATTGCATCTTTGATCCCTTTTTCAATTCTTATGTCTGATATATTTATTTCTGCTCTATTGCGATCTTAGATACATGCAGTACGCATTTGCATTTTCGTTGCGTCAACTAACCTTTTCAACGAGATACCCAAACTATTTAAACCACATCATGACTTTAGTCAGGTGATCATCAAAACTCTTATTAATGTGTGCCAATAGTATGAAAAAATAAGACGCATGAACAATCATCACAAAAACATGTTTTATTAATACTCCTTTTATTCCTTTCAGTTATTTTTCTTCTGCTTATCATAAACTATTCATAAAATAAAAAGCTCTGAATTTGAATGAACTATTTGATGGTCACATATAACGTCTTTAGAAAATATTCGATTGATAATTTTAATGTACTTTTGCATAGTTAGAATTCCTTTTGATAGATATGAATGTTGTGCACCTCATCAGATACTTTTTTAGATTTATTTCCGTAAAAATATACGAGGAATTTTGTTTCCAAGTCTAGTCAAAACGAGTCGGAAGTGACAAAAAAGTGGTTGCAGCTCTCGGAGAAATGCTGATTTCGAATAATACCGATAGGGGTCGTAAATTAAATCTCACCCGACTGTCGCGATTTCCGTTAAAGGAGTGCCAATGAGATGTACTAGCTGGTGATTCATTTTTTCCTTCCTCTTCTATCTTCCCCGTGACGCCTTCTACAAATTCCGAGTGCATTCGAGTCACACGTGACGCCCTCTTTTTTATATCCTCTTTCACTTGAGTAAAAAACTCGCACCATCGGTGCAACGGGTGTATTTGACTGCATAGGCAACTGCTGTACCGACGGAGGACGTCACTGTCGGTTCAAATATGCGACCTTATGCATTTCCCTGAGCAAGAAGCTGCCATGATCGATGTTGAAGAGCATCGCAAATTGAGTGAATTATCCTCATTGTCCGACAAGGGTGATATTCGTGTATTGTGAAGTATTATGAATTGATACCTCTTATTGTGGGCTTGAAAACAAGATGGTTAAATTTTGATTGATTATTTCCCTATTACTCAATAAATCTTTAATGTCTGAAACTTTCCACTTAATGTTTTCCCAATTTTAGTCTAATGTAAGTTGATAACGTTTATGAAGAATCTTTGCAAAAAATTGAGTCTGGTAAAATAAAAGTTGTCTTAATGGAAGCTCATTTATATATGATCAGTAATTTTTAATTTTATAAAACCTTTTAATATATCAGGACGAAAAGTATCAGGTGAAGTAAAATTTGGTAAATGCAGCTATAGATTTTTAATGCATTTATAGTTAAATTAATTATATTGTGGCGTATCAGTTCAATTTTAATAGGTTCAGTATGCTGCAGTATCACATTTTTCTTTTAATTCTTCTATTCTCCTAACAAATTTGAAGATTATTGGGTAATAAATAAAAATCTCTAAAAGCAAGCATGTAGTATTCGAAATTAAAAAAAAATCTTATTGCTCAATCTGAAATATTTGACAAGAGACATTTCTGTTTGTAAACCAATAAAGATAAGTTGACAGAGGAATTGGGTAGTACAAGAGCTAAAAGTCTAACTTCGTAAAATTCCATCTTCGCCGGCAACGTTTCAGTTTGGCTTCTCGTTCATTCTATTGCATCTTTTTTAATTTTAATTTATTCCTTTTCCATAGCATTGATTTTTCAAGCTGAAATGACGAATTTAAGTTTCATATTCAACGTTCGTACTGGTAAAAATATCGTACAGTATCTCGTCGTGAATATGGTATTCATTCAATTGTTTAAGTCTCCTCAATAACTATTCAGTGATCGTATCTGTCACAAGCGTCATAAATTTGAGCTCGTATTATTTCCATCATAGTTTTTGCTTCCAGGATCGTATCAGAATTGGAATATGGTTTCGTTTTTCTTCAACGAATTGAATATTGAATATTTTATTTTCCGCTGAAAATTAGGAAAAAACACCTGGGTAATCAATTCAATTGTTATTAAGTCAGTTTCTATAATAAAATTCATCGTTTATGGGATTTAATACATTTCAAACATGCCTGACGGCTGGAAATTCTCGAATAGATTTGTTCTTCAAGTATTCCATCTGTCACAATAAAGTATATGTCGACGGTATGAGTAATCCATCGCAGTGGTCATAAGGAAGAAAAAATCAAATCGAATTAGAGACAAAGTTCTATACTTGGTTCATAAGTTTATACTGCCAACTACATTGTAATTCTGAATCGAATAATTTCATTCAATCGTGATAGATTATTCGTAGGTTATGGTTTCCAAAGGCTCTGTTCATTGTATTTATTTAGTTAAATTTAAGAGTTATCTGTTGAGTAAAATCAACTTACGATATTTTTGATGAAATATATAAGAACTGAAATTATCTTTGATGAAATTAGTAAGCTTTTCTCCTTTGGATTTTAAACGAATCGTATGATTTGTGAAGACTAATGTCCAGCACAACCCAATTTGTTATAATGAGAATAATCTAAGAAATTTTCATATTATTTTATATACTTGATTATACGAGTATAACGTAGTACATTCTCGAGAGTTGGAAGTCATTTTAAATTGATATTCTCATTTTACATAAAATAAAATCCCATCTGTGTGAAATGTTTTATGAATATGTGGTTTATCATTTTATTTCTCTTTTTTTCATAGAATTGCTCTGATTTGGGACCACGAATGGGAATCGCTCAAAGAATTCTATACAACGGACGTAGAAATAGTTGTGAGAAATGAACCAGTAAAGAGTCAAAATGACAAGGAAGCACCGGAAGAAGCAATGGAAACAGATACCGCACCTTCGGAAGAGGTGAAAGGGAGTAACCAAGAAGAGGCTGCACAAGTGAAGAGCGAAAATGTGAACGACGAAGAAATGAAGACCGAGGATGTGAAAACAGATGAGAAAAAGGCCGATGAAATAAAGACAGAGAATATGGAAACCGAAGATATGAAAACGGAAAATGTAAAGAAAGAAGAAGTAAAAATTGGAGATGTAAAGACGGAGGAAATGAAGACGGAAGTAACATCTTCGCAAGAGAATAATTCGATAGTCACGATGGATGTTACATCTGAAGTAAGCTCAGCCCTTCCGGTGGACGACAAAGTGAAAGAGTCTGCAGTACCTGAAGAAGGGAAGGTGGTCGCAATTGAGCCGAGTGAGTACAAATTTCAGTTTTCTCTTTTTCCCTTCGAAGAAGAAACTTGTGTTCATAAATATGGTTCTCGGGTCATTTTATGTATAGTAGCTCCTCTTCTTACTTTTAAGGTGCAGAGTTTAGGTTCTGATGCGTCAATTTCCTTTCTTATCTCGTATCCTAATAATCATTGGAAGGATCCGAATAATGTCTTCTAAGATGTACTTTTTGAATAGTTTATTACCTAATTTATGCTTGCGTTTGAGTTTTTGGTACATATTTTTTATCATTTTCTCATTCATGTCAGTTGCCTTTCTACGTGACTAATTGTGTGAGATCTAACTCAGATAAACTGATTTTAATTTCACGTAAAACATTAAAAGATTGAATTATAAAAAAATGTCTTTATGATAGAGAAGTATAAATATATTCATCGCTTTAAATAGTGGTAGTAAGAAACTCCGTGCGAACGACTCGGTTAGGTTTTACCTAGTTCTTGAATTATTTATTTTTTATTCTGGATTCCCATTTTAACTTTTAATTTTGATTCTCATGTTAAATGTATAGTTTACAGTAATTTCCAAAGCTAATTCTTTTCTTTGAGAAGTTCACATTTTTAACCTTTTAAAGTCCATATATCTATTTTTCGCTTTAAAATTTCAAAATCGAGAGTTGTGCCGTATAGGATAAAAGATAAAACTCTGGGTCTTGCTGCAAAATGGATTATTAATTTCTCATTTGAACGATTGGTCCAAATCGAGGAATATATATTGTAAAATACTCTTCATTCCGCATCTCATGTGCAACCTATGTAGAAAATTTAGCTGGACCTCTAGCATTCTCTCATTTGTCGATAAATTTTTCTGTTCTCCCTTCTCTTCCTTAGCAAATGCTCTTCCTTCACACACTCCCGTTCGCTCCACCTTCTCGACTCGATCTTCGCTAATGTCACCCATTTCCCTAATGGCGTTCATTAAAGAACTCCTTCTCTCTTTACACTGGAAGCGGTAGATTGCCGTCTTTAATGCCCCCGTGATTCTGTTTTCCTCAATCCCTCCTTAATGAAATGCCGTTTTTTTAAACAAGGGTCGAAAACCCATACGAAGTGAGTCTTACGGTTCGATTCTTTTAAGAAGCGGTTTTCTGGGGATCCTTATATTTATGGTTATTTGCGAAGTTGATGTGTGTCTTTAACGACATCTGGTTAATTAACTACGCAAATTAATGGTTCCCGTGAATTGCTCGAGTACGTTATGTTCTGGGGGCAGCGGCGAGCAGTTTAATTCAAGGCTGGTTCGTCGGATGGCGCAGGTGAATGGTTATTCCTTTGATGTAATAGGGAGCGGTTTCTTACGACAGAATGGCTGTGATAATAACGATAACTTATGATTGGCATAGAGAATGTTGCGGCCAGGAAATGTGCTTTAGCTTAGTAAAACGTAATAATATTTTATTAACGTTATTGCTTTAATATTTTTCAAGAATAAAAATGCAATATGTTTATAATGAATTTAAAATTTAATTCACCAGCAAATATACACGAAAAATATTTATGCTTTCTTTTCGATCAAGTGATTTTTAGTTACACATTTAGTTTACATAGAAATATCCAAGAAGCAAACCAAGAATTAAAGTGCTCTCTCGTTCAATAGAGTAAATGTGATCGATGCTTGGCGTTAGGATGCTAGTCTTCTTAAACTTTCATTTCACAGGTTTGTCAATTGTCAATCTTAGACGGAATTTTTATGTGATCAATTTTTTTCCTCTTATTTTTGTTTCCTTGTCTAATTTCTCACCTTTGCGACCTTCAATGTTATTACATGAGTAAAAGAGGGTACTTCACGGGAAATGCGATTATAAGCGTACGCTGCCTTTGATCTTACGCACGAACCTTCTTTTGTGAAAGCGATGAATTATTGAGGCTCATAGCCCAATTTGGCAGGTGCAACTTTCCAAACGAGAGGGCCCTTTAGTCACACCATTTAAACCTTTCCTCACGCGGATCTCTGTGAGCACCTTCTGCATCTATTCTGCACATCCCTTTAACAACGCCCATCAATCTCTCGTGCAATTTCCACGCACATTATTGATGGGAAAAGGACAATTTTGTATCGAAATCGAAATTTTTGAGCATCGAAGGAAACTATTACCGGTTTCACGGAAAATTTATGACTTGGATTAAATACAATTTTTTTTCAAATCGATTTCCTAAAAGTCGAACGCGCTTCTGTTCATTCTAGTCGGTCTTCTTTTCTAGTTGGTCCACTAACCTTAATCTACGACTAAACATGTGATCCAATTTCAAAGAACTGGCTGATTTACTTCTTTATTTATCTCTTTCATAATATTTATTTTCCTTCTGCTGGTTACACCATAAATCATCGATCCCACAATGTTTCCTTCGACATATAGTGTTCTGTTCTGTTTATTTTCTTCAGTCGATTATCTTTATTATTATGAAAAAGTTGTAGAAACCTTCTGAATAACTCCCCAATAATATTGGATGCTGGAAATTAGAATTTCAGAATCTGAGTTTCAATACCTTAAGTTTAATGTTTATCACAGTTTCTTTATCAATTTCATAAATTAACTTCTACGAGTGCAATTTAAAGCGGTACCTAAAGGAAATAAATTTCTTTCTCGGAAAATGATTTCTAGCTTTTTCTTCGCTGCGAAGTACAAATTTTTCGTTTCCCTCGATGCGCATCGATTTGGACCCGTCCCAAACGGTGCTCTCAAAAATCCGTAACCCCCTCGCCCTTTATGAAACCCTGATGTACGCTCCTCCCTTCGGTCGCCTCATTAAGCCGTAATTTTTATCGCTTTGTGTCGTTGCACCGCCATTTACGTCCGAAACGGTCGTTTCATTCCGAAACCGCGGTCTGGCAATTTCAAAAAGGGAGCAGCAGCTTGATTATCAGCCACAAGAAAGCCCAATTTGATTCGCCCCAAATTCCCTTAAAAGGGAAGAACAGCAATATAGCATCCCTTTTTATCAGTCGGCTGATGGCTTACCGTGTATCAAATGAATCGTATCTTGAATGATGATTTATATACCACCTGTTCGATGAGGGATTAGGTAAGTCTTAATTCATTAACTCTGTAACTCTGTTTCAACAAATAATAAGAAATTGTTCGTAAGAAGGAGTGTGAACTTTGAACTATTAAACAACGGATGTTTTATCTTGGTATAAATAGTTTCTTTTGCTGAAAAATGAAAGCATGCAGTAGAAACATTTATAACTTTCTTCCTTCTCGAATGATTTGTTTATTATACTATTCGTTATATCCTGTAGTTTTTTGTTATTCTTTTTACGATAAATAATAATTTTTTAAAAACTTAGTCGTAGTCATCATGGAGTGTGTATGTTCTTCAAGTTTAAGCTTTCGTGATTTGTCTGTAAATACTGATCAATTGCTGGCCTTTAAGTTTGACAATTTAAAATTTATTATAAGCGCTATCTTTTCTAGTTCCCTTGCATTCTAATGAGTGTAGATATGAATGAAGGGGCATCAATGGCGTCGAGTCGGTGGTTGAACGTAGGAAACAGGTCGCCACGTTGTGTCATCACTATAATTTCCCATCGTCTATACCTCTGGGTTGAATTCATTGACCCTCTCTCTTGCTAAGATACCCGGCGCCTAGAAAGAATTTTCTCGCCTTTATTTTCAAAGATCGTAGCAAGTCTATTGTATGCAGATTAGCGAGCGACCTTTCAACTGCCGTCTGGTGATGGTTGCCCTATCAACTGCTTATGTAAAGGGTACGTCACTCCTTAAGCACCGTCGATGTATTTTTAACCCGACTTTTTTGGTTAAGTATATGGTGTATCCATCGGAAAAACTACCATTATCATGTGTAGATCGTTTGGGTGAGGAAAGAATTAGCTGGTAAATACGTGAATCGAAAGTGGAGAGAATTTACGACGCGTCTGTTTGGAAATGCGAGAGACGATTGTACATTAGGTGCTGTTATTTATGTTTCTCTCTTTAGTTAATTACATGATAGTTTTGACGAAGAATGACATGGAATATGAGATTAATCTTGAATTGTGATCAGTATCCGATGCTAAACTTTTCTTTTGTATGTCTTATTGTATACGAAATGGCATTGGTAGTTTAAACGCTATCGCAATATAACCTCATCTGAATTTTTAGAAGAACGTTTATACGTGTAATATGCATTCTTATTAACTGAATACTTTGCATTAAATATCAATTTATCGTATCGAATTTTTCATGTCTATTCGATCGTAGAAACAACCGCATTTGACGTTTAAATTCGGATGCCGGAAGTTATGGGGCTTCTATTTTTACTATTATTTCATTATCATTCAAACGTAAGTACCAAGACTACGGAATCTGATCATACAGGTAATGTGCGATGCAAAATTAGAAATAATAATTTAAGACGATTTTCTGGTGGAACTCTACTGAGAAGCAAATACCGGAAGTGGCTTGTGATCTTTACCTGCTCTAAAGCCTTCTTGTGGAGAAATCGCGAGGGTCAGATCCGGGTTTTTATTTTCATATCTCCCACATTGCCCTCTTGACACCTCCCCGTCCTCTGCCATTGTCTTTCTCCACTGGATTACTGTCTAATTTTCATTCCCTCGTCTTCGACGCCTCTCCGGTTGCCCAGCTACCGTTTCTCACTCCTCCTCACATATGTGTGTGGAAGAGAGGCGGGTCTTGAGAGGCCGTGAATCAAGCCCACGCCTGCAAATGATGTGTGTCTGGCTGGAGGGGATGAGAACATTAACATGATGAAGCGCACCATTCCCCTACTCTCCCATTTTACACTCTCTCTAATCTTTGCTTTTCCTTCTTCTTTCTTTACTCATTTCTCTTCATTCGCCTTTTATTCTTTTCTATCTTCTATTTCCCTTTCAATTTATTGTCCAATTGATGCGATAAAGACTGGAGCTGTGAAGTGTATAGTGAAGTATGTTTCATTAGCTCCCTGAACTACTCATCGTGTTGTATATGAAACCTCTCCCATACCTCTATCGAAGGAAGAAAGGCTACTTAATTAAAGAATTCACTGCATTTAATTTGATCTAATCATTCCCTTTTCATTCTAAAATTCCCTGTAAAAAGCGACAAATTGTAATTTGACGTATCAAAATATATTAATCCGACGTGGTATATTTATTATCGATCCAAGCTAGAAAAAAAATTTCATTTGTAAGTTTGTGGAATGTTTCCGGTTATACTAAAATATTAGCATTTTCGGGAAGTCCTGAAGAATGCTGCTTATTTTCTGCATTATTCTTCTTCATAATTTCATACTTCATAATTCAGTACTCCTCTGTTATATGTTGGTAAAGAATTATAAAATGATTTATAAGAATTTTGAGAGATCGAATTGTCATAGACTTTATTACTTTAACTTTCCGTTGTAAATAAAATAGCTTGGAGAACTGAAACTTTTATCTTCATCTTACCTTGAATTCTGTGGTAGCGGAATTTCCTAACGTGTTATTATATGAAAACACAATGACCATGAGAATCAGCATCGTGTTTGACAAATTTCCCTCATCAATCATGGCGAAACATATTAAATTAGATTTTAATTGTATAATTACTTGTATAATTTATTCATGCTCTATGTTCTAAAAACGGAATTCAGAATAAAAAGAATTTGAATTTTAGTGAAATCCTTTGAAATAATTTTATGAAGTTTAATTCAAAATCGCTTTATTTTTCGTAATAGTTGTTAAATCTATCTATATTCCGATTTCTTTTACGTCTTTCCTTATATTCCTTTCCTTGGTAATGTAAATTTCCGCTTTCCTACCTTTTTCTTGGACTGCTTAAAATATATCTGAAATACGCATATTGCTAGTTGTTCGATATTATATAATTAGATGAGTCTTAGATGATGATAATGATTTTGTTACCTTACATAAATTCATTACTTCTGTTATAATAAATAACAATTCACTCCCAAACATTGCAGAAAAACTTATCAGCTCTTAAGTTTAAGTCGTTGCATCATATCGTAATTTTAGATTTTATTTATATTTTAGTTGATTCTGGTTACTTCTCCTAATATTCTATCTCTTTTATCTTTATTTGAGATCAGAATTCTATCTTCATTGCTCTTTTACTTCGTCTTTAATTCCTATTTTTCTCCATCCATTTCTTTTCTTCTCAATCACTTTTCCGTTTGACAAGTTAACGCAGGTCCCGAACCTCGCAGGAGAATCCCTTCATATCTTTCCCCTCTCTTAATCTTTTTCACCCTCCGAAATGGTGCTCCTGATGTGGGAAAGGGATGCAAATGTAGCCCCACGACGCCGCACCCCTTTCATATCCATCTCCCAGATTTTCTCCTCTTGTCCCTCCCGGCCTTCTTATGGATGACCACCGCTTAATCACGCCGCTCCTGAGACACAACGATTAGCATGGATTCGTCGCGCTACGTAGGGTGCCCGTCCACCTACGACCATTGCCACGCCTCTCGCGGGAGGTGCTAACGCCCCCTTTGGGCTCTCGTAAATAACTCTCAACTGCCCGCGGCTTTTGCTATTCCCACATTTGACCCGTGGGCCATGTCCTTATGCGAATTCGCTCGCATGAATCACTCGTAGATGACTGCTATTAATCTAGCTCTCTCGTTACTTTTTCAAAGTCCGTTTGCCATTGCAGTACCCAGGTAGCGTTGTGGGTTTTTTAGACTCCATTGTCAACTATGCTTTCCTATTTTGTAATATTTTATTTCTGCCCGAATATCTTTCCAGCTTTTCTCTTATTTTTCTCGAGATAATATATTTTGCTTCCCTTGCAGCGATGATTGATTGCCATAACTTACACTAATTATTGTTCTAAAATATTTATCTTTAAATCTATGTGCATTATTGTGAGAGATAAGCCTTTCCTCGCTTGCAAAGGTAGTTTTCTTGTTTAAGAGTGTTTCAGATGGCAAGGGAGACGTTGGTCATGAACGCGCTATATTACGACGCCGTGTATTCAATTTACAATAAAATCAGAAGCTTGAAGTAAAGTTTGAACCAAAGTTTTGAAAATATTCGGCGAAATGTGGATCCGGTTGTAATTTAAAATTGAATTGTATATTATTGTGTGGACCTATGAAAAATCCCATTTACAATTTTCTATCCATTTTTAAGTATTATTTTCTTAATCTTGCTTCTATTCATAGATAGAAGTAGAACTAAAAATTTTGTTTCATTCGTGATGTACAATCCTCGTAACCATAATCATGTTGCCTTCAGTAAAATTAAGGCCTTCCTAACCATACAGATTGCATTCTTTTCCACTGAAGTACTTCCCCGCAGTTCAGAATGTTTCCGGAAGCGCTGTATGGATTACAATTTTTTTGTACATTTCCTCTAAAAGATTAAGAATCAGTTCTGAGATTCGGATCTGCTACGTCAGCGCGTCTTGGCCCTTCAACGGACGTTTTAAAGCATTTCAGAGGCACATCCGTAGAACTCCTTGAATAACTTCCGACAGAATGGCCACGCATTGTTTCCGAATGCACGTGGTTATCTCTCGTGCCGCGTAATTCTTCTAAGAAGCTACGGACCTTATCAGATCGTTAATTCATATGAAGAAATCGCAGTCACGGGGCGAAAAGAGCAGCAAATTACCGTGTTGGAGGTTACGGCGTCGCTCCGGACTGTGTGGATTATGTGGATGGGTGAACGTGCGTGCAGAGTGGCGCCCCCACCCATGGGGGGGAGAATGTGACCGACACAAAAGCCACCGAGTGCGTGGTTGCGGGAGAGATGAAGAGGGCGTGTGGGAAGGTATGAGGTCAGGTTGTCGAACAATATGTTGCTGGTGAATGAAAATGAAAGAAACATGAAACGGGCCTGATGTTTCAGCCTCGAAGGGAAGTGGTGAACTGCTATGTACGTATGTCTCGTAAATGCACGAGAAGCGTGTTTTACTCATTCGTATCGTACGATTGATAGCTTGGTATGATGAAATACGATTACGAATATTGAACTGGATTCGGTGGATGAGGGATATTGAATGTTAATCTGTTTTGAATCTTTGACGATATTATTTAATCGTGATTAAAGGGGAAATTATGGTAAGGATTTCAATAGACGAGATAATCCTTCTTGATGCTATGATATGAATCACGATCCTTAACAATTATTCAGAAATTTTGACGTACAAGTTCATCATTCACTCTCAACGAACAATTACCGCAAACAAGAGTGAATCATGAATCATCCAGCGAGCTAAAAACACGCCTCTCCTCAGCAGTGTTTCCGCAACGTGCTCTCCCTTGTTCGTCTATTACAGCTATCATCTTCCTCATAATTTCCCTCAACATTATACCATAAGCATGACCGGTTCTCGTCTAGTTCTAGTTAGAAGCAGATAGTGATCACGTAAGAATAAGCTCAAGAGTTTTCTTAAAAGATTTATCTTTTATAACCCATGCGTCTGTAATTTTGTGCTGGATTCCTTGTTTAAGAAGAATTGATGATTATAATATTTTCGGCGTTTTTTAAGTTCAGTATAAACTGTTATTTAACTTGATCAGAAATATTTATTGATAGGTTTTGATAACAATTATATTATTATTTTTTTATGATTAATTATTCTATCCGATGTTAACCAGATATTTTGAAGATGGAAAGTGTCCACGGAAAAATCTAAATGAATGCTTTTTGATATCGTAAGATGAGTAAAAGTTGGTTACTGTGCCGTGGAAAAAATTTGTTAGTCTTGTTGTCTATACTCTTGAGGTGATAATAATGTAGGTGCTGTGGCAGTAGCGAAGAAAGCTCTCAAGTTCGTTTCGTCACCGTTTAGTAGCACCGTTGCATCTTTTATGAAGTTTTTTTGACCTTTTATGTGGTAGACGTGAGAAGGTTTGGAACCGCAAATCTTGCTCCGTCATGACGAGAGATTTCTATATCCTTAGCTTAAAGAATTTGGAAATGACGATTCATTTTCAGTGAACTTCCGACAGAATGATGAGGATCATCTTTAAGTATTGACTTCTGATACAAAATTTTAAGTTTTTATCATATTTCCAGCAGTAACTCACCGTATTAAGTGTTAAGAAATTCTGGAATGCAAAACCATTGAAATATAATCTTCTTTAAATTCGTCGTTTTTACTTAGAAAAACACAAAACGATCTTTGTTCTAAAAATTTTTATTATATTTGTAATATGAGTATTTTGTAGTTGTAAGTATATATAGCTTTTATTCTCTGTGAAGGAAATTTCAAAATTGTTTCCAAGAACACGAAATTTGTGTTGTTAAATTAAAAGATTACATTTGGATAATTGTAGTAAAAGTTAATCGCCAATAACACTCTTTCTGGTCAATTTGAAAGTGTAAAATCGAAATAGAGAAGTAATTGGAAAGTGCAATGAGGTTCCCGTTCTGTGTGATTTTTTATCCGAAACTCGGCGCGTGCAGGGGCGATGTCCGTTCTGCCATTATATTTTCAACGGCCCTTTTTTTCGATTCCGCAATACGTGGAGCTATGCAGCTTCCGCGACCACGTTACTCATCCGATCAAAAGAAATGGAGGCAGATGGCGTTGTTCTTGCTGGATGTGCATTGTACTCGGGTGTGAACTAGGGAAGAAGTCTAGAATGAACTAGAGTATCCATAGTAAAAGGATAAATGAAAGGATTCCGAAGTATTTCCGCGTTTTATCCTAAATCCCATTTAAATTCCTCGTTTCTTTGCATTTGTGATCTCTTCCTGTAGTTGCGATGTGAAAACAGGTGAAGTATTCATTGGAGTAATTGGGCCGGAACGCCGCTTTGATTTTGTCCATTTGTGATTTGTACACCCGCCGTTTCTGGAACTTTTTAGAGTTGCGAAATTCCTATTAAATCCGTTTTGATTTTCTCAAAAATCTATTTAATTGAGTTCGAAGGGTCATTTAAGATATTAGAACGAAAATATATTGATCAACTAATTCATGAAAAAAAAGGAAAACGAAATTTATTGGTTGACTTCACGGTGATAAAATTTTAGTTTAACATATTCTGAATTTAAATTGAAGTTTGGACTTCATAGTTCAATGCACAGTCCTCAGTAACTTTATTTCACCATACCAAAAAATATTATTTGAATATTTGAATTGAGAAGTAAATTTTATTATCTTTACTTTTTTAAATATTTTTCTTAACAATTATGTCTATTTTAATTATATTACGAAAGCTAAACCATTCTACCACGAATTAAGATTCGGGACACGGTAGAAAAATCGTTAATTTCTCTGAAAAAGAAATTATCCCGTCGGTGATTTTCTTCTGATATGAAATAGTTACTCTTTACTATTGGAAGAGGAATCGTGTTGTTCAACATTTTTATTTTTTTCATGTATAAATTAATGCGTATATTGTCTAAAGGCTAGATTGCGAAATCTCTTTGGTTATCCTTTGAGCTTTCCAAAACGTCTCATGGCGTAGCTAATCTCTAAGCGTGATTCAGCCCGTTGAATCTCTCTCAACAGCTATCCATGAAATGGGAAAAGCTGCCACTTTCCTGCGTATTCAGGTTCTCACATCTAACGGTGAATTTTGACGAGTCAGAGTTTGAAGCGTAACAAATTCATCATAAGTCTCTTTAAACACGTAGATTGTGATTGCATGGTCAGAAATGAATGCTAGTAATTTAAAGAAAAGAAGATTAAATAATTGAAAGTCAACTGCATTTGTAACGGAGATCCACCCAAACATTTATAGGATACAATCGTGATTGTTCATGAGTAAATCTCAGATGAAGTGGATTCTGAAAATTTAATTTTATAATGTACCAGATTTTTAATTGATTATATTCTAGATTTTTTATAATCAAGGATTGTTTGGCTATAAATATATTTTACGTGTATGAAGCATCTTGAAAGGAGTTTCACTATTATTAGAATCATTTCTCATGTTTCTTCTGCTAATATTTTGTAAAGTTACAAGGTATAGTTAAATAAACCAAACGTATATTTGACGTTTATTATATAAATTGCTTGTTCACATTCTAACTCTGAAGGGGAGATAGTTGCTTAATCACGTGTTATAATATCAGTTAGTTTCAACTCGAAATTCATTCTTAACATTCCGATCACATACGCTGCTTTCTCGAATGAAGTAAGTCCAATTCATAAGTGCGATAAAGGGGAAGCACACCCTTCTAGATATCGCTGATTACTTCAAACGATGCATACATTCATCCCATTTACGATACCATCGTCCAGTGCCTCTTGCCCCTTCATCTCCCCCCCTTTCTTAGATTAAACTCTCCTTTCCCTCCCTCATTTCTTATCCTTCCTCCATCTCTGCTGACGGACAATCCCTACGTCTATTACCAATTCGCGACGGGGGATCCGCTGAAACTTCCCCGGAATGGGCGGAGGTCCCTCCCCGTTAACCCTTTTCATTCTCTTTGTCCCCTCGATTGAATGGCGCTTGGGATACGTGTTAGATATGATGTCAAAGAGCTCCACTTTACGCTATCAATCATGTTCCCCACGAATCGAAGCCGCGATAGCGCTTTGGAAATAGATGTGATTATTTTAAAGGGAATCGGCAGCGAATAGTTTTACGGGGCAATAATGGAGCATCATGGGTAATTTACAAGGTATGCTCGTGATGCCATTCACACACGTGCGGCAAACAGTTACACGAAGATGATGTGCGGCTTATTTTTTATTTACGTAGACGAATGTTTTTACCTGTGTGGATCTTTAGAAATTCATTCCACCTCAGACCATTCTGTTGTCGAGAAGGAATTATTATCCTTTTTGTCGCGACTCGATTCCGTGTAATTTTCTTTCTTTTTGAGTTTTTTGTGCTGTTTGCGTTCCTCCGGCACGTGCCTTTGGTGTGAAGATTCCGATGTTTTAGAGCATTCATGGAGATGAGAGACTCCCTATAGCTAAGCATATGCACTGTTACATCAAAATTATTTTTATTACGTACGATTTTTTCATTGAAAAGTAATTTTTATGATTTGTGTTAGGAGATTTAAATTTGTCTTGTTAAATGTTTAAGTTAGTTCAATTTTATATTTTTCGTAACTCAGTTTTCTAGATTATTATTCAAACCATGTTTACTTTTTTGTTTGTTAGAATCTTCCTTTGTAGAGAAAGCTAATGAAATTAAATACGTCTTTTTGATAATCTGTTTTATTATATCCATGGATGATAATTGAGTAACTTATTGAATAATTTTCAACGTCTCGGAGTTAGCATTTTCTTATTGAAGAGTTTTTCTCTTTGAAACTTAGAGAAAACATTTTCATTAATTTGCTTTAAGAGCAAGAATATGATTTTCGTTGATATTTCTAATGAAAAATTAAAGAGTTCAAAAAATCGAGCTACATCGGTGTGTGTTTAGAAGTATATTTTTAAAAAGTCATATGTTCTCGAGCAGTTTTATTTCACTGAGAAACTCAACACTAGAAGTAAGTCAATTTTGAGTCGGAATTATGTACTGAACGTCAACAAAAGATTTCATCGCTTTTGCTGAAATCAGTATGACACAGAACATTGCTTTCTGAATTCATCTATGCTCCCTTTCTACCCATAACGGTCTAGTTCTCTAAAGCTCGCTAAAGTGCAAGAAGTCTTTATGTAGGAGTCTTTCTTCTGTCACATCTCTCTACCTTTCTTCTGCTCTTCCCACGGTCAAGTTCTCAACTGCCGAGCGATCGCCATAGAATTTCTCACCTCTCCATAGGAACACTGCACCTCATTTCCCTTTGAAAGAGGAAATAGCGGCATTCTATGATTTATCGTGCTACCGCATTTATTTGAAGCAGGTCCGAGTTTTAGCGAATGATCATTAAATGATGAAAATAGTAAAGTAGATACCTTCTGTAGAAAACCTATAACCATAGTAAAAGCTCTAACAGATTTAATTTCAGGTGAGAACTTATAGGTGTCTGATCTAAAAGGTTAAAAAATCTTACTAGGCATTTTATGTTCATATTTTTTCTATGAACAACTAATTAAAATAATATCAGGTTTTTATATTTCTATTAGGTTTTCAAAAACAAATTACCAACCAGTCAGCTTAGAGAGCCGTTTTTAACTTGTAAAGTTCTCTCTTTTATTTGATTTAACTGAAATAAAGATATTTTGTTTGCTTTGTCTCACTTAAAATCGGTAAAGAAGATCATAATTGCAAAAATGCAATTTTTGACTGAAAAGTGATTTTTTTGATAACAATACAAACTTGATGATGAATTCTTGTTTCATGAATTGCTTCTTTAGTTCTCTTCAAATCTTGAAGTTTGAAAAGAGGCATTTTGAAATAAATTCCTCCAACATAAGAAAATTCTAACATGAGGTTCGTTTCATTTTTAATATAAGCTTTAAAAGTCAAGTTGTGAATAAATATAATTAGAAAACGTGAGCTCCGTGAATGTCCTCTAGTATATTTTAATTTGGACTATCATGGAAAAAGGAACGTATCATTTGGCCGCGAAGTCAAGTTTAATTCTTATTGAAAATTCCATTCTTATTGAAATCGACTTCAAATTTTTATTTATTATAAATTTAGATATTTTTATTAGATCCTAGGGAATTGGTTGTATTCTAGTTGTTTCGTTATTTATCTTTTAAAATCTCCCTCTCGGGGCGCGACTAGACCAATAAAAGTTCTTTGGAACTTAACTCATCGGAAAGGTCTTCTTTGATTCATCCCTTTCCCCGTTCCATCTCTTATAACGTGCCCCTGAAGTGCTGTCCTTTTACTGCCTCACAATCCCGAGTCTCAACAAATTGGATCGTTGTCTAACCTCCCCTGTCCTTTACCGTATCCTCCCCACTATCCCTTAATCTCCCATTCCATGTCTTGCTAAGAGCCCTTCTTTTCTCACTTGTATGGAATTGCATCTATAGAGAGAAATCGCTTTGTGTGTTTGTTCCTTTCGAATTCCGTGGGGACCGTGGACGACCGTAAGGAGTTAATAAAAAGGAGCACTCCGCTTGTTTTGAGTGGTATCGGGCAGTTAGGGGCGATTTTATAGCGTTGTTCGGTGCCGTTCTCAGGCTCTGCTAGTGGTTTCAAAAACCTCAATGAATGGGCTAAGAAGAGATGGAATCATGATATTGGGATATCTGTCAGGATGGTGCTGGATAGCCTAATAAAATGATTAACTTAATTGCTGTGTTTCCTTCTTGAGTAGGTGAGAACAACCGATGAGGGTGCAGTAATACGGCCGTTAGATTTAGAAACATAACTATTTACTTACGTTGTGTACGAGATATGTCTACTATCATTTTGTTGGCATTTGTTTTAGAACTGAGTTATTTCATCTATCAATAAGTTTGAAGACTATTTTTATTTTAGTATATGCTGATTTTATTTGACCGCCGATGAGATATTTTAGATGCTCTTCTATTGTTTTTATTGCCAAAGAGTTTCACGACATTATTAAAGTCTAAAGTATTCCTTTGAGCGATTTGTTTTTCTTTAAATATTATGCTGATAAATCCATGTTAGTGCCAATAGTTTTTTTGTATCGTAAGTTATGATAATTTGGTATTAATCAGTCTATGAGATGAGATTTTAATTTTTAGAAAGTTTAAGCTTTGTGTGTATAGAAATATTTTGTACTTCTTGAATAACAACTTTATCGTTAAATTTTAGTTTCCTTGAAGAATATCATTAGAGAATACTTATGCAATATTTTTATATCGCATAAACATTTCAGCTTGTTCGTTCGCAAGAATATGGAATCTATCCGTGGGTGATTCAGTCTTCAGATGCTTTTTCGTAAATCGCAAGGTAGTCTCAATCGTTCTTCTGAGAAAGCTCTTCTTCATTTCATCTTCTCAATATAATCCCTAATATCGTGTCAGCCTCATTCAATCTTCTCTTCTTTAAAAATGTTTTAATTTTGCATATCACTGATTCTCCCGAAGATATTAACTCACGGCGGCTTTATCATTTGATAGCAAACGAGTAGATTAGAGTAGCGATTAATCCATTTTGTCCTGAAGAAAAATGGGTGGAAGTTGCATTTGGCAGATTGCCCATTCACGCGAGGAAGTTGATCTGCATGGGATGTCGTGTTTCCATCGTGTAAATGCGCAATCCGTGTGTTGGCCGGAAGGGATTTATTTGAGGATAATTTTTTAAGGCGGTGAGGGCTTGATATACAAGTTTTATCAAGATACTATTGGGTGGCTACTCGTAGTGATGCGAGCTTCGAGTTTTCATTAACATAAGGGTAGTGCTTGTGTATTTTTGTTGTACCTATGTCGTGTTTGTAATTTTAAAAGTATGTTGTCGAGTTTTTTGATGATAGAAAGAAAGACTATTCGCATCATTAATGGTATTTCTCATGGTATTTATGTTATAGACCATTACATTTAAATCGTACAATTTAATTTTTAAGTTTTAACCACAGAATTGAGCAAAAAATTGACTGAATAACAAAATAATTGGATATATTGATTTTCATTGTGCTTGTCGCAGTTTTCACAAATAGCATCTTTCAGAAAATGAATTTTTGACCTATTTTGAATTTATCTTCAATGATGTCGAAAGTGACGGTAAAAGAGTATATTTTTGGGGTAGTTCCGTAATATCCTGTAAATAGTTAATGTCCTACATACTGTTTTGTTTTTTCATTCTATTATAATTTACGTAAAATTTATACGCGAATAAATGATTAATGGTGTTTTTCAATCCTAAAAATATTGGCAACTAGTTTTCTCGGGTTCTCGAATCGAAGAGGATTTGAATTATTACAACACATAAAACACCGTATTGGAGTAAGTTGAATGGCTGTCGGCTGCCATTCATCTCTCTTTGCCTTTGAGCGGCAGTCGAAAGACGGCGAGAAATGGCCCTTCGACTTACCTTTTAAAATATCAGCGATTCATTCAAAGTGGTCAGTGTGATCGACTCGTTAAAGCGGCGCTGCTGTGATGCACCTGTCGACAGCCCTCTCATGCACTCCATCATTCTTTTGCGAATCTCCCTCTAATGGCAGCACTCAGCTCGTCTGAGATATGGACCGAATTTCTCCCTTTCTTTCCGTCGATTCGCGTGTGCACAGTCATTTGTTTCGGGACTCGTTCCCATTATCCGCTCTCTCCCATTCCGCTGATGCTGGCAATCTATGATCCCGATGGACTCATCAAATGCTTTCTCGTTAGGTTTCAAAGACTATTTGTATCGCTAAGGCTCTTTTCTCAGCACTATAAAATTGTTATTTCTGTCCCCTTCCTATTCGTTTATAAGTTAAGTTATGGATCGGTTGTAGGAAAGTTGGTCAGTACAGTTGAATAAGTTTCTCCCGAAACTCTCTCGCGATCGTCAATTATATTTACTAACATTATTTGGGCGCTTGCTTATGCGGTTCACTGGAATTCTGTACAATATCTTGTAAGCAGTTGATCCCTTCTTAACTATTTGCTCGAGACTTACAAGTTTTCTTTAACCTTTTACGTTAATGATTTATTATTCGAACCGTATGTAAACTTTCCTGACATAGCGAGTTGTTAAAATCTGTTTCCACTTAATTTCTATTGAATTTAAGACTCAGATTCATTTAAGTATTTTTTTTCTTTCCTTATGCCTTCGGCCACCTCGGAATTTTTCAATTTCCCATCGTAATTCTTTTACAACGTTCGCATCACTCCGTGAAGGACCCGTTAGGGAAACCCTTAACTACCGGATATAGAGTCGATTATTCCGGAGGCAAACGGCTCATAAATGGAAATGCCCACTTGCCCCTTAACATAATCAGATGATGTCGTAATCCAGATCTTTATTTGGCCATCAATGGACCATCCATGTCTGTAAAGGCGCTAACTTTTGCCCGTTGAAACTCCCGTTCGGAGGACGTAAATGGTCGGATGAAGGGGAGGAGGTCCCCTTCCAACGCATTGCCACACTCTTCTTCAAAGGGATATCCATTTACTCCCCCCTTTTCTTTTCTCCAAGATGTTTGTGGTCAAAATGGCTGTGGAAATCGTGCCAAGTGTTGGCAGAAATGTGTTTGAGAAGTATAAATATTTGAATGTCTGAGAGGATGGAGTTACTCTTTCTGCAAAGGATACCTAATCATATTTATGTTCTTTAGATACCTATTTACGGACGAAGCATCAAGTGGCGACGGTAATTTACTTTTTCCCCTTGGATTTTTATGTTTTTTTTTTGAAAAGGATATAGTATAAGCGGTTCACCGTCCTAGACACAAAATAAAGAATAAAAGATAATTTAACTGTCAACGTAATAATTTAACGTACGATCCCAAATGACTTGATGAAGTGTACATGTTAACTTTTTTATCTCTCGGATACTTGGACTTTAGTATGAAACGAATATTATTTATGTTATTATTATTATCGTCTAAATATCGATATGTAACTCTGTAATATATTATTTTGCTCGTTGACTTTTTTAAAATCAAAATTGTCAACAATTCGAAAGTCATATTCCAAATATTTAAACCAGTGTTTGTTATTTGTAAGATTGGAAAATAATTAATGGAAATTGACTAAATAATGTTTTGGTTGGAGGGATGGTGCCATTGAATTATCTAGCCTAGACAGTAATGATTGTAACTTTATATGTTAGGTTCTTTCCAATCATCTTTTACTTCTACTTACCCTCGTTGTATTCTGTCTTGTTCACTACAAGTTAGATAGGATATTTTTACTCCGCTATCTGTGACATATCTTCGAAGATTTACGTCATTAATCTCTTTTGCTTATGAAATGACACTTGAGTACTTTATGACTTCGACTTAGAAACCGTGTACTGCTGCAGTGGAAGTGTGGGTGATGACGAGGTCCAAACCCTAGGATAACTCCCTTTCTTTGTTAACAGGAAGGAGGGAGATCTCCTCCAGAGAAGTTTCTGCGGAGTGTCCTCCCTCATAGCCATCAACTCCCCATTCGCAACGAAAGGAAATCATAAAATCGATAGAAGGAGTGCGTTTCCTTTAGCCCACGTCCGGTGCAGTTCTCCCCACGCAAGGGGACGAATCTTTCCCATCTCCCGCTGTCCTTATGTCCTCTCACTTGCTTCGTATCTCATATCTTCCGCCTCTTCGTCGCTTGCTTTATTCTCCCATCATTATCCAAACCTAGTCCAACCTCTATAGTGAAATTCGTTTTTAGTATTTGTTTTTAACCGAATATGTGAATTGTTTGACCTTTGTTTATTTTAGCCGTTATCTTAAATCAGTTTTGGAAGTTTTAAGCGTACGCTTAAACTCTTTTAACCGAAATTACGTTCTGTTCATGACTGGAAAGATAAGAGAGTATTCACATTCAAAAAATTCGTATAACTGTGGTGTGGAACTCTTATATCTATCTTTTCGTATCGTTCAGTGTCGGTCATAGTGTTCAGAAATCAATCCTCTTGGCTTACACAGCAAATCTTGTATAATACTGTCCCTCAAAGTAATATATTGTTGTGGTCGAATTACGTAATTTAGACGATAAAAATTTTTGAAGAAAACTTTTTCTATTAGATCGTGCTAAGAATTCTCCCTCAATAGCTTATTCTTGCACTGCGAATTGAAAATTTGGACATATTCTGGTTTAATGCTCATTTTAGTTTACCATTTAAATAAGATCTCTCTTTAGCTTTTAAAAATATTGTTTTATTCTTATTTGGTTTCGAACTAAAAGTGGAAACATTACCGTAACTGATACAAATTGATTAAGAAAAATCCATTTCCTTGTTCAAATTTTATTGTTTAATTTAATTAAGATATTCAATTGTCTTTTGCATTCATTGTCGAGTGACATTCATTCCTTAGCTTCCCTATATTCCAATATGAAATATCTGAAAGACTATGTATATTAAATAGTATTCTCCATCACCACAAAAAACAATAAATTTGGAACCAAATTCTTTATTTTATCATAATATAGTTATTGGAATAAGATATTACGCATTGCTGTTTATTTCGAATTTTCTTTTTACCATCGCGTTACTCCTTCCATCTTCCAGAAGAACTTCCCTTATGTCCTCACCACGTTGCCCCCGATATTGCCTTACTGATTCCATCTCAAAAACTCTCCCCTTTTCCTTTTGACTTATCGCCCTCATCCCCTGAGGAGCACTGTTCCAAATTTGCCTCCACGGGAGGGATGAAGGGGGCTAAGTACTCCTCTGAATATCCATCGGTTAACCCTCCCCTTATGCACCCTTCTCGTGCTGAGAAACTCCGCTTCGCTACGTTTATCATGGGGAAGTCATTCCCTCGTTCTACACGCGCTGTTTGTTTGTCATTCTTTCCTTCAGTTGTGTGTGCACTGTCCCTTCGAATGAAAGGCGGAAGGGATTTTTTTCGGTCCAGTTGCAATTCGGGTGTCCACATTTTAAGGGTCCAATTTGGTTTTGCGGCGATGAAGCATTATGCGGAAGAAGTGGTGTGTTTAATGTGTGTCATGATTATCATCGTACTCAATCCAGTTATTCTTGTCTGTTTATTCTCAGAGGTAACAAAAAATTTCAAGGAAATAAAATGGTCCTCAGTTTGATCTATTGAATTGAAGTGTTTGTAGTCTTTATATCCTTTAGATCTGAATTTTCGTACGATTTAACGGAAGAAATACCTTCACCAAAACAAAGGAATGCGTTGTGGTAAAATAAAAGAAACTCTTATAGCCAATTAGAATAGAGTTAAGCATATTTTCAGTTATTATGTTAAGAATTTGAAGTAAGGTTTTCATCGTTTCACAATGCATGGCAGAAGGCCGCGTGTCATGTTTTTTTAGTTTCTCGCATCTAGGCCTAACAAAGTATTGGTCACCCTGTCCAGGTCTTCGCTCCCCCGTTTTTAGCCTAGGCCGGTTCTTTCATCCTTACTCGATCTCATTAGTGTAATGGCTTGCATCTGCTTCACCCCTTCTTATTCCCAAAGAAGAGGGAGGGACTGGGAAGTTTGTTTTTGGCGGATTTGAAGGATACCACAGTTTTGGTTTCCATTTTCGAGTGGCGAGTTTGAATTTATGTCCTATCGTATCGTTTTGGTTAATGTGAAGAGGAATGATGGGATTCCAGATTGCCTTAACTCCGTCATCCAGCCTTGTTTAAGTGAATATTATCTTTAATTAACTTTTGTGTATATGTATGAACTAAATTATTTTTGAAGTGAGAAAGAACGTCATTGATTCTTGCAATAATATTTTAGCGAATGAAACTACGATTAAATTCTGTCGGAGTAAATATTTTCGTATAGAAATAACTCATCTATAATGTATTGAAATATATTCATGTCTAGGTGTTTAGCGTATTATTCAACTTTATCTCGCTTATTAATTCCTGTCGTTTATTGATGAAGTAATTTCGTGAGCTTTAGGTCTCACGATCGTTAATTTCGAATCGGTTATTTGCTACCTGTTTGGTTTTATAATAGGCGGGTTAATTTATGAAGATTAGAAATTTAAAAATCATGAATCCGAAACATCGTTGTAAGAGGTGGGCGTTGGTCAATGAAACGAAAGCAGATGTGGAGTCTCACATCAGGAGGTATGCTCGTTTTAATTAGTTCCCTCTCCTCGATTTATATAAAATCCAGTCTATTCGTGAAACTCGTCTTACTCCGCTGCATTAAAATCGAACGTCAATCACTCCATCGTTGAAATTCTTTTTATCTCAATCACGTTTCCTTTCTTTACCAATACGGGAAATAATTTACGAAGAAATAATTCGGGGAACGATGGAATCGGCGTTTTAAAAGGGAAGAGCAAAAACGTCCGTTCTTTCTTCATATGCAAGGCACGTCCTTCCTCATCCGAAGATGAATTCAAGATGCTTCACTGTCAAAATTCATTCTGGTCTCATTTCACGCTGGAGAATGGGATTTCCTCTCTCATTCATTTTTTCCTCGCGTAAAGGAAGAAGTAAATGGGATAACTCCCTCCCAATGGATACCCCCCCCACCAAAGACGGCCCCTTAAGTTGCGTATCCCGCTTTGCTCCAGTGATATACGTGCTATCTATCGTCCAGGAAGACGGCGTGACTAATGGCCGCTATCATCGTCTGTCGAAGCGAACGATTTCGGAACATTCCCAAGACCGAGACGGCACCAATTAATGACGAATTTTTAATCAGATACCGTTTTGGAAGAACGTCTTAGGTTTTATTAATGCGATCCTTTTTAATTTTTATCGTGAGGAATAAAAGCATATGTCCGTCGGGTTTATTATTAATCGGTCACTGTTTCGATCACAACCTGGGATTATTTTTTCCGACAAATATTCGTGAGAACCTGATTTTCACCGTCACGTTGTTATTTCTTTCCCTGACTATGAATATTCATATTTTATCTATGACTGATTTCAATATGTGGTGATTAATTACTTATTACAATCACTTTGGTTCTGTATCTGGTTGGCCCGAATGTTCAACAAATGTTAGTGTTTAGGTAATTCTAATCGTCTGAATTTAAATCATTACATTATGGAATAAATCATAGTGAAGAAATAAGAAAAGGTTTAATGCTATTGTATTTTTCCCTCCAAGTAGGAGTAATTTCCATCACATATCTCCAGAAATAGTTGATTTCACTGTACCTTATCCTTCTATGTACGAGTGCAACAAGAACTGTTGTTACATTCCTGAACCTTATCTATTATTTTACTGTTTCGAAGTCAGTATCGATATTTAATGAAAAGTAAAAATAATCCTTTTTTCGACCTATCAGTGCTCCTTGACATTTTTAGGTTATAATTGTGTGTTATTATAATTCAACATGAGGAAGTATATTGTAAAAATTGAGTCTAATTTTCATTATTTATTTAATTAATATGAATTACTAAAACATTATCATACTTCCATATCAATGAAACTACAAATTTTTTGCGGAATTCTGTCATTTTAGCGATTTCCTTTTTTCAACCCCTTATACTGAAGCTTTTGCTCTTTTAAGAATACTATTATAGTAGAGTAAAGAATTACATTTTTGGAGGGTAGAGCGTTTATCAGTAACAGC
Organism: Pantala flavescens; assembly: GCA_020796165.1. Taxonomy (NCBI): domain Eukaryota; kingdom Metazoa; phylum Arthropoda; class Insecta; order Odonata; family Libellulidae; genus Pantala; species Pantala flavescens. The sequence continues at coordinate 30,918,956 of CM036884.1, read as the reverse complement.
TGAATTTTCAGAATTAAAAAATATCGAGAAAAGATGATGAATACAGTGCGAACGATATCGTACTGTATATTTCCGTGGACATCTGATAATTTTGAACGATCCAGTGTCATCCACATTTTTCAGATCCTGCCTACCGTTCCCTCTTTTTGTCTTCATGAGTCATGCGCCTCATTTTGTAAAATTACGTCCGAAGAGCGTGAAATTGTTTTCCTTGAGTAATTTCAATGAATGAGTTATTCCCGGTGCCCAAGCGGAGTCGGCTTCATGTTTTCATAATGAACCCACTTTTCACCTTCCTCCTCGGCGTGTCAACTGTCAATTACCCGCCTTTTTAAATGTGCTAATTGATGCAGTCAGGTGGGAAAATATTAGGTCCCATTTTTTCTCCCTGTTGCTTCCTCGAACTTATTTATTTACGGTGAGAGCAAACCCAAGCGGAGGTTATATCACTCGGGCGGTGAGTGGGTTGAGGAGTGTTGCCTCTCTGCAGGGTGCCCGCTCACACCCTTGACCCTCTCCGCGGACGAATATAATTCTTGTGCGACCTTCCCTTCTTCTTCCTTTCACACCTCTACACAACCAACGCTGCCGAAAGGAACCTTATAATGTCTCTAATATAGCATCCGAAACAGTCGGGAAAGTCTACCGATCAATTTGTATGGAAAGAGAAGTTGGACAATTGTTAATCTGAATGAGATGGAATTTAAGGTTCTTTGCCTTAATTCTATCGGAAGATTTTTATGTTGTATTGATATTATACCTTATGATTATGCTTCCTCCATTTATCATTTCTAAGAAGCGGTCGTTTTAGTTAAAGACGTTCTCAGCTTTGACAAGAATGACCACTTTCCTTATCCAGTTATTTTTCCTGGATCTTCCATATATATTCTCTGGGAGTTAATAGGAATTAAGTTTCTTTTTAGACTCAGAGAATTAGTTGCTAATAAAATTATCTATATTATATATCGTATCTTACATTACTACGTGTTTATCCTTCATTATAGAGCATACTTTGATGATTTCAATCGAATTCAGTATTTGGTGTCGAACACTTCAAGCTATTCATGTGAAAGGAAGTGATGTTTCTTTTTAAGTTACCTAAGTAGAAATTTTTTGTTTTAAGTGAAGATTAATTTAAATAAGAAAGCCACTATCAGTCTTTCTCTACAGACTACATTTTACCAAATATATATATATATATTCACTGAAGAGCATCGTAAATCCATAAATATACCACGGGACATTTAGCTTATCACTTAACAGATTTATTAATAAAGGCGAGTGATATTTTCTCGGGTAAAACTCTCGTGCAATATATTTCCCATAAATATGTCTTTGCGGTTAAACGTTCGAGCGGTTCCCTGTAGCTTTACGAGATAAAACTACGTCATCTTTCGCAGACCTCGGAAATAAATATTTGCTTACAAAATGTATATTTATCAGGATCCTTTTATAAATCATAGCAATCAGTTCTAACTTGGCATAAAGAGGGCGTAAAATTCCCCGAAAACTACAAATCTTCTTTTCCCCTTTACGAATTCTCCTCTCCACAGGGGTCTTCCCCATCCTCTCCCTCATCCGTCTTAGGCCATCTCTGCGACGGGCAGCTCCCTCGTACCCTTCCCACCGTACCCTAGTGATTCCTCAGGAATTGACCTCTCCTCCTGACCCTTCATTTTTAAGATTTAATTTGCTTTCGCCTTGTTATGACAGGCGTGATGCTGCCTCTTAACGCCTATCAATGAACGAATGTGGCTTCTCATACTCCTTTACCCTCCGCACCCTGTTATGCAAAGCGGATTTTGAGCTCGTTCTCACCGCGTTAAGATATTCACCGGCGTGGGTTTTATATCTGAAGAGCTTTGAATCGGTTTGTAATGCGCTTTCTGTCTTTTATCTCACATCAAAGGTTTGCATTTACTCCGTCTTTATATAAAGGAAAGAAATAAGGTACCCATATATCTTCGATGAATTGCTTGATCGTAAACTGAGCTTACAATTTGAGTTTGTCAATTTTATCCTTCAAGTAGCGTTATATGTCGATTCTTTCTTTTTTGCTCTTAAATCTTTTCTTTTGAAACTAGTGAAGTTTATTCAGATGTTACAAAATGACCAGTATTTTGTTGTGAGCCTATTAAAATTAATTGTATGTTAAGTATATAAAGAGAAAAATAGTAACTAGATAGATAACTTAAAATCCATTTATCGGTGATTCGCTACTGACATTTTTATATTTTCAGATCTTTCGTATGTTAAGTCACCTGAAGAATTGATTTATTTTTTCCATTTTGGGTTTGGTATGACATTCAAATTCTCTTAAACTTTAACTTTCGATTGGATATTAAAACGTTTAAACGTATATGAATTACAATTCTAAGTAGTTTCATGAGTATACAATACTATGCAGCGAAAGCCTTAGAACCAGAGTTAAATGCATAAGTTGATGAATAAGGAACGTATAAGACTTCTCAAAAAGTAATTTTTTTACAAGTTGTTATTTTCAAGCTTCATCTTGGCTCTATGATCTTTTAACTTGTTTACCTTCAAAGGTATGATACATGTGGAACAGACTGCATGGGAGTACTGTCTCGAAATTGAATTCGATTCGAAGATAGATATTGATGTTCTGAATAAATCTGGAAGATTTCCAAGTATAGGAAAGCAAAATCAGAAGGGCTTCGAGTGATTTAAGTGTGCAGCGGCTTCGTGAGGTGGATTTAAAATTTATCGGCTCTAAAATATGATAAGGAGAAATGAGGGAGAAATTTTTTTGCGTTTTAAATCATCTATGATGTTTATTTTTTTATGATGTTAATAGTTAAAACTTACTATCATATTGGTCTATTTTTAGTAGCTCTTTTTTCTTTTGGTATTGTTCCTTATTATAAGAGAAGAAAAAGTGTCTCTTAGGACATTTTATAGGAAATCAATGAATTATTTTCTTAAATGAGTGGTACAAGAGGAAGAACATGTCCCCTTATTCCCCTCTTTTAGTTCCATGCATGAAATATTTTACTATGATAAATAATCTTATGAATGAATAGGTGTGATGTGTATCGCGTTATAGATAAGAAAACGAAAATTTATTTTTTACGTGTCGTATTTCGAAAATTCGGTGTTACGTAGAATAGGAATTTTCCACATATATCAGAGGAATGTTAAATGGGTATATTCAGCCAATAGTTGGCTTCCGCTCCCAAGATGGATCTTTCGGAAGAAGGCTAGAAGCGCTGAGCACACAGACGGTTTGATGTGTGCCTTCTGACTGATGAATGGCTTGTGAAGTATGGGATAAGCATGGACTGGTGCCAAGATATCCTTCAAAGGAACCACAATTTCTTTCTTGTCTTCTCGTGTGCATTCGTCTTCGTTTCAAATGGGTGTAAGTGAACTTAAACGCTTGGGATTTCATTTTTCAAGAACACCAAACGAATTGCCGTGATTCATATCGTCGACGCGAATTTTCTTTTTCCGGTTTCTATTGGATTGGTATTGTGATATCGTGACGGGTGTTTGTTTATGACGAATTAAACACATTTCTCTGCCGTTTCGTAGCTATTGCGGATGAAATATGAGTGAGCTTTTTTCTAAGTTATGTTGTAAAATGAACCTGGAATCCTAAGCTATGGATACGCTCTGTCCGTCGACAAATTTTTAATGTGGATAACGGAAAATAAAGTTATACGAATGGAATAGCGATCAATTGAAATCTATGTATATATATTAAATGGTATGTTTAAATTTTCTGGCTTATAATTCTCTTTGAAATGTCTAAAATAAGAGGGTTATCGTGCAACGTTTTTTTAATTAGTTCTTAGTGCGTCACATTGACATTATAAAGAGCTAAAAAACATTTTATTCTTTGCAGCAATCTTGGTTTTTCGTTAACTTGCTTAAATTAATTCTTAATATTACTTAGTTTTCTAGAAGAAAATGTTCACTATTGTTTCTTAACATCGAATTATTTTTTCGTAATTAATTCATTGCCGTTGAAGGAAGATCTATTTATTTCCTTACAATGAAAATTACCTCTCTTTACTCAAAGCCACTTTTAGGTCAAAAAATTATTAGTAATTTTATTATATCTTTCTTCATGTTAAGGTCAGGTTATTTCTTTCAATTTATTTGTAGGATAGAAAAAATATTTGCTCACTGCCATTTAGATTTAGTTTACTCCAAAAGTTTCCGAATAGTGTCAATGCATTACATCGTAATTTCATGGAAATGTACTGCAGTCGCTTGAGTTCGTTCGGTTAAACTCATACTCAACGAGTTTGATTTTACATCCAAATACATCTCAATTATACATTCCTTCTAATATCTTAAGTCATTTTGTTGCCATCCTTGAGATATTTACGATGACCGCTCAACTTGCTTCTTAGGACCTTACAACTCGGGTGCCCGTATATTTTAGGCTGACGCGTTCATTTCTCCAATTCACAAATCGAATCCGAGTCGTAATTCACAAAAGGAATGGCCCTTGTTTGTTCGCAAGGCAGATGAATTTCCTAGGAGATCGTCCATCAAAGTGCGGCGAGTGGACCAAGTGGGCAGTGCAGAGGCGGGAATGCGCTCGTGTAAGTCTTAATTAGAACGGGGGTTGGTGGGTAAACCATTAAGGGTAAGTGATTGGAGTCGTTGTTACTCTCTTTGCTGCGCTTTAGGGATCCTTCACTCGCGTCTTTTACATCCCTTCGTCCTAACTAACCCATCCCTCTTTAGCACACGCCGAACTAACCATCCGTTCAAGAGAAGGGTTGAGTGGAATGAGAAATAAGTAGTGGTCGCCCATTTCTCATCCCTTCGTACTTATTTCGTTTGCTGTCCGGACGCATTCTTGTCCCGTACCCCTCCATTCCTCTTGTACCAATAAAAGGGCAACTCTCAATTAGCATCGCTAGTTTGTTGTTTAACCAGAGAAAGCGGGGAATGGGCATCCGCTGGTTGAAGAAGCTGAAATATATATATACTCGTGTAGACACAACTTCTTTTTGCCATTTCTTATATTAAATCCTTAGTAGTGGTCGCGAGTTTTTAAATTTCATGGTGCTCTAAGATTGATAGGTAGAGGAATGGAAAGATTTAGCAAATATTTAAATTATTATTGGAATGTGACCATTTATGTATTATTTATTGTATCATTTTGTAATTTTCATTTTTTTACGAATTGTTTGTAAAATACAGCGTATGTTTTAGAAGTCCTTAATAGCATTCTCTGAGGAGGGGTTGAGTTTTATTATTCAACTAATAAGGAAAGATATATTTTTTAAAATTTTGTTATTTAATCAAGGAATTCTTTTATTTATTTAAAAAATATTCATCGTTTAAGGACGTTCAAATAATTAATTACAACTAAGATATTTGATCAGAGTATGATGTCGCTGATGGGTGGATGAGTACAGTTTTAATTATCATTTCAAAATTAACAATAAAATGTATAGATACATTGTAAATTAAATCACGGGCGATTTAAACACTATGGTTAAAATTCAATAAACTTAAGCATGACTGAATATTTGAATAATGTAACCATTTAAGAGATTAATTTAAGAGTAGATAAAATACTATCGTTTAACTGGAGATGTGAATGACGACAATTGGCTCCAGGCTTTCAGGACACAGTATATTTAAAAGTAACTGAATTAGTTCATTTATTATTGTGTGGAAAGTCAGTAAATTCACGCGAATTTCTGAGACGCTACTTTTAAATTGGTACGAATGACAATCGCTTCCATCTTCATGGTCCTTTCGTAAGAAATATGTGTCCAGTCGGGAGAAACAGCGGTCCTAATCACACGTGGAGATTCAGGAAAGAAACGAAATTCCCCGCCGAGAATTAGTTATGACATCTTTCCTCTTTCTCCCTCTTTTATCACTCCTTTAAAAAATCCCTCACGCTGTCCCACTGCCTTGTTTTACCATGGCACCCTATCGGTGTTACCGGCGACATGTCTATCCGTCTCGCGCTCGCCTCGAGGGACCCTCTCAGACGTGTCCATCGCTACAAGAGGGGTCACTGCGACTGTGGGAAGCCACCTTCCTCAGCATTCCTATCTCCGGAAGTGTGTGTTCAGTAATCTATCACTTGCGTCTTATTCGATAAAAAGAATAACCATCTTGTCATTCTTTTCATTACTTAGATTCTTAGTTCGAGTTTCTTTTACTGGTCTAATAGCGTAATTCCTGTTCTTACGTATCATTTATGATATTGGATGTTTCATTGATGAAATTATTTAATTAAATTTAATTCATTTAATCACCTTTATTCCCTTATGTTAACGTTTTGAGAAATACCAGATTCTCAGATAGAACTCGATTCTTGGCGTCGCCGATAGTTTCTGAATTACTGAAATCTGGTATTTATGAATATTTACTCGAAATATTTTATGTGAAATGGATTTCGTATATTTTTCCTCACAAAGCTGTTTAAAAAACCCCAATAATTTTTACGTGTACTTATAATTCTATAGTTTTTGTGCATACGCATGTCCTATTATTTTGACGAAAATCTTCCTCAATTCTCATAGTGATCCCGCCCATTGATTTAATTTAGTATAATGTTATTAATATTTTTATCTGATATATATTTGCGATTGAAAGGTGTCATTATAGGAGTAGATGGTCGTCATTCTTGTGATAGCCGTTAGTTAGCTCATCAATCAGCGAAGAGACACATTGTCGGTTGGAGTGGCCGAAGACATCGAGGAATGCGCCAATGGGGTGAAATGGCTTTGTGAGTGGGGTGTGATGGAGTAGTGAGGCTCGAAAATGGATTTGAGCAATGCAGAGTCTCTATTTCTCGCTCTTGGCTCCATAAATCTCGGCTAAGGGTTTGTGGCGGTCAGCGGTCGTTAAGCATCCCTGGGTGTTAAGGCACTAATCGGTATCCCCTCTTCCAAATCTCGCCCCTCTGACCACTTCAACAATCTCATCCCGGGGGTTAAGGAAGACAAAGGACACGGCGTGCTCAACCCTTTCTTCTCGTCGTGTTTACAAGCGTCTGGGGAGTATCGGTGGGGGAGATTCGTCGAAGGAAGTGGTTTGAGGCCGGACAACTCCTTCTAAAATGCTCCGAAGGGGATAAATAGGCTGAGAAGATGGGTTGACCACTTGGCGCCTTTGCAGTTTGGTTAGCTCCCTCTCGCCACCTCACTTCTCCCCTTATTGAGGGGATTCTTTATCCAAAGAGTTTCAATCCAAAGGGTTTAAGTGCCGCTGAGATTTTCTGAACGATTTCTCTGTTATTCGGAACCAAAGACGAAAGTTTTAGGAACGAATAAAATTAGTATGATTAGTGTTCCTTCAAAGATTTTTGTTTTTGAATTCATTCCGTAGATTCCCAAAGCCATATTTTCTTCAAAGAAGACATTTATTTGGTGTTTTAATTTCTTGATATTAAGGGAATCTATTTATTTCAACGTTAGAATTTGTCTGGTCAAGATTGTTTTTAATCAGTATAGTCTAATATCTACATCGGAATCAGAGGATATTGCACTCCTTTGTCTTCGTTAAATTCATCTATTGAATTATTTTGGAGTATTCTAGTAGTTATTAAAAGCCATTTCTGTCCGTTAAAAATAGTGGAACCAAACGAATTCAATTCATGGTTTTACTGTTCTTTACTTATAGTAAATCATTGATAGCAATATTTTGTCTATGACTGAATAATCCATATGAATAAAAATTATAATGAAAATAATCAAAGAGGGTTCAGCTTTGATGAGATTCGTAACAATTAGGCTACCATTCCTTTTCGAAGCAAAATATCTTATTCCTCAAATTAGTCATTCTATTAATTCAATATATTTTTAAGCTATTTTCTTCCTTTCAACAATTGGCTTGATAAGCACTGAAGAATAAAATTTTATCACTGAGTGAGGAATACATTTTCAATATTTCATCCGAAAAATTTTTTTGATCAGACATTTCATTTAATTTCGTTCCGATCAAATCCTTGCAATATCCCGTCGTCTATATTCGGTAAAGTCAATTTGAGTTGGCCAAATAAATGATCACTTACAAATTTACCTCTCCATTCATATATTTTTACTCAACGTGTCACAGTTTTGTGTTATATTTTTTACTAGCTAGATTCTTTGAATTCAATTGTTTTTATCTCTTAGCCAAACACTCTTAGACACTTAACTGTTAACGTGTGTATGTATATTGGTTTGCTATTTGTCAGTTAAAGAACGATACCTTTCGTATTTTCATTTAACTAAAATACCAAAATACCATTTACCAAGATACCAAAATTTTCATTTATTTTCTGTTTATTTAAACTCCGAAGCTAATAGCTAAAAAGAACTGAATTTCTGGCGTATTTCTTAGGAAGTAGAAATTTGACTTATTCCAGTATTATGCTGAACGTGAATTTTTCTAAAAACACATAATAACAATTTAAACTTAAAAATCTTTAATCCCCTTTAGAAATCACTCTTTAAACTACGCTTAAATCCGTTGTAATTCTTATTGATTTATGAGCTGTTAACTTTCCGTGATATCTTGAAAGCGTTGCTTAACAAATAAAGTCCGCTTTAAATTTCTTTACGCAGTTGAATGCTGTGAAATTAACTTGGTGTTACTAAATGAGTGGAAATGTAAGAATGTCACCGCTCTCTTTAATGTTGCATTGCATGCTTTTATTCAGCAAGAAATAACCTCTGGGTAGCGATATCAACTCTAAACTATCCTCAGACCAGAGACTTTATGCAGAATTCTCCCGCCCTAAGTCACTTAAACTCATTAGTGCGTAGTGCATAAAAGGCAGCTAGAAGTGATATTTTCCAAGCGGCGAGCGGAGTTTAATTTCAAACCGTTTTTCTTTTTAAGTGTTCTAGGCTTCTATATCGCCCCTCCTTTCAGAAAACTCACTTGGCTTTTTTTCAAAGTTATTGCTTACAAAGCATGAATCGCAGAAATCCGACCGAGCCGGGGACAGCGGCCATATTACGAACCGGTTCGTTTAATGGCCATCCTGATCTTAAGTTTAATCGTGGGAGAGTAATTTACTGAAATGGTCGAAGGTGCTCGGTATAAATATTCCTCCTGCTCTCCTTTAGTTAATGAAAACAGTCTATAAGTAATTTATTTCTCAATTTCTCTTTTCCACGCCGTTAAATCGATTTCATCTTTGGCGGTGCAAATCAGTTGATAAGCAAACTCCGCGGCTACTGTAGAAGCCGTTTTTACGAAGTGGGCTTCTCGTTGTTGATGTATTGCTTCGAAATTTAAATTATTTTTATGTGTACCTGATGCAGCGTGTGTTTTTTTGCTGTATGATTTCAATCAGCTTCTTGATGCGGACTACAGCTTTCCGTCCAAGTACTTAAGAATAAAGATAATATATCCCTATTTTTGATAAACGGATGGTTATAGACTTAAACTTCTCTTTGCTTCCTAAATTCAGTGGTAAGTTAGTGTTCCTAAGGTTACTCCTCGTAGGTTAGTTCTTAAATTTAATGGTTAGTCACTCCAAATTATTAAATTAGTGTCGAGAGGTGGTTATTTAAAGTTTTAAGAATAAGTTTTTAAGAATATCGTCATAAATGATCGAATCATTATAAGGGTGGGTTGCATTTTGCATTACTTCGCGAAACTCATATTAAACCATTGATCAAGAATTTATGAAGTTTAAGTTTGTGCAGATTATTTTGAAAAGTCGATAATTATGTAATGCTTCCGTTAGTGATCCCTAGAAGAATTAAGGTATAATTTAATGTATACCAAGTGAAAGTAACGTAAAGTGTGATATCGATGGTGATACTCATTTTACCGCTTTTGCAACTGTCCGAGACTGGACAACTCGCCTAACTTCCCCTTCTCCTCATTCCATCTTAGAGATGGAGGGGAGGCCGACAGCGGCTTGATTAACGGTGGAAATTAATTAGCCCCCTTCTCCCATGCGCCTCCCCCGTATCGCAAAAAGTGGCTGGACCTCCGGGCTTTGGTCCACTCCTTTTTGCTTGAATTCTCAATCCCTCAGCCTCTTATCTCTCCCCCTCCCTCTTATCACGGCCCACCCACTCCGTGCCATGCATTCTCTGATCCCTTTTATGTCCTTTCTCCTCTTATCGCCATTCTCTATGCAACCCTTTTTCGCTCCATGTTTGGTAAGGGTTTTTGCTGTTTTCGAAGGGCCGAAGGATCCCGGGCATCAGTTTGCGGGGCTTACGGCGAAGGCGCGGCCTTATCCGCGAGAGAATTGTGCCGAAGGTTTCGTGATAACATAGGCGTAGGTTTAGGGGATTTAGTTGGAGGATAGCTGGGAATTCGTTATCGTGAATTGAGATGTTTATTTGTCTGATATGAAGTAATTCTTATGAATCAGGTATTTCATAAGAATATCATGGGAAATGTTTAATATAACTGAAGTACTAATAGTTCAGATAATCATGAAAAGACTATTATTCTTTTTTCGTTAACTTATTTTAGTGTAAAATCATAAATAAGAAATGTATATATTTTTGTTTGTAATTGGGATAATTTAACGTTACATAATATCGTTTAACCATTTGAAAATTGAATTTTTTTCCAAAATGTTCAAAATCCTACTTAGGGTTAATTAGGCGCCTTTCATAATTAAAATTTTGTAAATGGTTTCTCAGAATAGTCACTAATAGTCATATTTGATTTTATTTCCCTTACTCATAGATATAGTGAGAGATGGCATTAATAAATCTCGTCTGACATGAAGAGTGGCCGCAGGCATTCAAATCCTTTCAATATGATGGTCCTCTTCATAACCTCTGCCGTCATCCAACCGGAAAGACAATCCCCAACACCTTCCGCTCTTAATTACTTTTCCGATATATAATTCCGGTGCCTCAAGGTGCCGTGCCCCCAATATCTTACGGTGTCCGTTTCACGCCGGAGGGTAAGACCCGTGCCCCTTGACCCTTCGTCTAACGCAACCCTTTTCGCCGGTGTTCACTGTTCTCGTGCCTTCAGAATTGGATACACTCCCTCTTTTCCCATGCTATTTGCATTCTAATTTTTACGCAAATGTTCTTGTGGGTTTTTACATATGCCTTGGCAAATGATTATCAAGCTTTGATATTATGTGCGTCACTATATTTGTTTACGATTTAATTATTAGTAATTAATTATTAGATTTTTGATAGTCTTTCTCAGTAGTTCTTGTATAACGTTTACCGAGTTCATTTTCTGAGAATATGGTCATGTAAGATTACCCAAAGGTAGTATCCTTTGTCTTTGAGGAGCTAATTCTCTTGCAATGTTGTTCGATTGATTATTGGAAGTTTAGTATATATTCTTAAAGATTAAATGTTAATCTGGTTATAAGATAATATTAGCTATCAGTCAATGTTTGATAAATAGTTCATAAGTGATTTATCTTAGCTGATTTATGAACTGTTAGGGTGGGCCTAGTTAGGTGAAATTAAGTTTTATACTTAGACTTTTCAATACAAATTCCTTTATGTACTAGCTTCATGATACAAAGATTACAAACCATCTTTTAATTTATTATAATTCAAGGCTTTTTGATCTGTTTTATAAAGTTTTACCTTATTTATAGAATATATTCCCATTTGATTGTCTTCATCCGATGCAATTTTAGCGAATGAAGAATTAAAGTTTCCCTCTTATACTCGGCCATAATCGAAGGCGAGTTTTCCAGACTTTTAAGATAAAGTCTCTTTTCTCATTGTATCTTATAAGGCTAATTAATTACAAACCCTTCAATGATAAGGTTATCGCTGTACTTGGAACACTAAATACTAATGTTGCTCCCTGGATTTAACTGAGTTTTCATCGATTTAGAAATTCAACGATGCTATTTAAAAAATAAGCAATTGTTGATGCTCTCCTGTGGTCCAAGTGTCCTCACTTGGTGCACCTTCTCAAGATACGCGTTGAGGTTGGAAGGTGAGGGGTTAAGGGAAAAAAAAGGCCCAGGTGTAGGCAAAAAGGCGAAGATCTCGAGATGGTGTTCCCTACACTCGTCTCAAGGTGGTGGGACATTCATCGGCTGCTCGCTTGTTTGCACCTTCTTACTTATTAGGAGACAAGTTTCCTCCCTTCTCCTACGCCGTCTCGTTCCATTAAGTGTCTCGTAGAAGGTGGCCGGGAAATTTTCTTGGTCTTGTGCCTTTGCTAACGCCAAGGGACGAGGCGCGGAAACTGAATTAATTTCGTGTTTTTTTTTTTTCGTTTCCTATCTTTTCCCACCGATGTTTTACAGGGACCGTTTCAAAAAAAGGATATGAATAAAATTGGATTTAATCAACTCAACGAGCACTCGGTGGCATTTTCGATTCTTGATAGCGCTGATCATGAAATTCGAATGAATCCTAGCGATGGAATGGATCCTGAGACATGTTTCCCTTTCCTCTCCGAATTGGCTTACTTATGAGCCAGAGACTATCTCTACGCAAGGACATCGTTAGGACGAACGGTTTTTGTACGATAAGGAATGTATTTTAACAATTAAAAGCTTAATGAGTTTGGGTACATGTTGATTATAAGATATGGTCGTTTTGTTTTGAATATTTTATCTCCTGTTGAAATCTAACATACTATTCATATAATTAATATTTTAAGTGCTCTTGGTCATTTAATTCATTATTTTTGGTTAACTGAGTATTTGATTGAAAATATTAAGAAAATATAACATTTGTTAGTTAATTTTTATCATTAAAACTTAATATCTACATTATTACATGTGAATATTTATGAGAATTGCGTTTTTATGTCTTTTTATAGCATGAATAATGGCTTTAACTTTTTATAGTCCCTCTTCTTTTCATGAATAGTACAATTTTGGCATCACGTTATGTTCTATATCAGTCTGGTTACCTAGTGATTTATAATCTAAATGGTATAGTTGGTTAGATACAGCACAAATTTCCGTCTCACTTTACAACTTACAAAGGTAGCTCCTAGCTTTTCATACGTTGCGTACGTTTTTCACTGTTTACTCGTTAGTTAGGATAACGATTTTTGAAAATTGTTGGATTGTTTTTTCTTCATTTTTTGTGTATTTGTTCATTTATACGTCTGAACAGACATTGAAAATCTCATCTTGTCGGCTTAAGCCCCTTTTACATTCTTTGTTTTTCTCATATCAGTAGCTAAGAGCGGTAAGCAGTCTTTTTATATCATAGAAAAACTTTATAATTTATCCTTATTTCATGAGAGAATATTTTAAGGAAATCATTTTCTCCTAAATTTTTAAAATTACATTTTTGAAAATACAATTCTTATTTCCGTAAAATATATCAGTGTTCTATTTTTTATGTACAAGATTTTTACATTAGAAAAAGAGCTATAATTTCTTTATTTGTAGGAGTAGTTTGTATATTCCGAAATGCTGTGACAAAATCCTAAAATACTTTTATACTTTAAGTTCTCTATATTAACACTATTGATTATATTATAAATTTATATTTGCGAATTCAAATGGTCTTGAAGTTCCATTTGAAGGATACGTCTATCGGAACGTGTTTCTTCTATCGAAAGGAGCCTTTGCATCCACAGCATCAGCTGCAAATGAGAGTAACATTAAATTCCGTCTCGACGTTGAATTTCAACACGGCATCTTCTTTTTCTTTCGACCGTTATTCTTTCAAGTTATGTTTCGAAAGCTTACGAAGGGAGGTCGAAACCGTTTAAGTAGTTATCAGCGTTTGCACATGCTCATTTTCCTTCCACATCAAAGCACACCTGCTCACAAGTGTCGGAAATCTTTACCTCGTATGCACCGGCAAATGCATTTGGCTGCCGGGAAGTGACTTTTGCAGCGGTTTGTCGTGAATCCTCGGACCGTGCTGCCAGCTGGCGTCTCGGTCTCGAACCTCGAAGGGTGAAACCCGAGACGGGTGTGCCTGTAGGGCATCTTCCAGTTGATTCAGCATCACCGGCGGCCTCGCCATCTCCAGCGAATGCTCACCTCCGGAGATGGTGGGCAAGAAGTCGGGCGAAGATGACGGGCTCTGCTTCGGCCCAATGATGCATGTGATCACCGAGTGCCCTTTCGATGTTCATCTGATACAGTATGATTTTATTTATCAACTGCTCACGATATAGAACGAGCTTGAATTTATCCGTAGTTTTAAATTGTTTATTATTTCTTCCGTGTTATCTTGCATAGTCAAAGCATTCCGATTCCCTTTCCCGCTAAAGGAAATGGAAAGTTTTAATCATCAGAGTCGTAGCAGAATAAGTCTATGAAATATCAACAAACATGTTTATTTAGTTATGCTAGAGCGATTAATCTTATGGATTTCTTATGGCAATTAATATCGTGCCAACTTCGAAATAAGATGTAGCAATTAATAAGTAAATCCAACTATTCAAATGCTATATATTAAAAGGAAATTACCAGAAACTGCTTAAAAAATCCATTCCATCATTTGTACGTCAAAGAAAGCAATAAACAAAACAACTCGAATCCAGAGCAATTATCTCACCACAGTAGAAGTGAGAGAGATTTTGTCGCCATGCTATCAACCGAGTAGCATTCCGCAATTTTGCAGTTTTAATTGAAGTTATTAAAAGTTCATACGCGTATAACACTTCCTTCTTTTTTATTCACATAATTGTGCTGAATATCATAAAATCATCATAATCAATTATGACTTTTTATGTTGGCAAAAAATTTGCATAGTTCGCTGACGATTGAATCGTCTATTTTCTTGTCTTCATAATCCAAAGCAATGATTATTTATGATTAATTGTCGTAGAAAGTCTGATGAAACTTCGTAAAGGGTACCGATATTAATGACTTTGCTGGAATTATAGTTTCTCTTATATAACGATTGCCTAACGATTATTGTGTTGTTTTCAGCTGTAGAAATCCGATAGCTATCCAAAACAAATTAATTTATTTTCTTTCAGCTTTTTATTGTTTAGTTAGCGCTAATTTTTAGTGTTATAGTGCTCAAAAATCTCTTAAGCAATACTTTCGAATGATATAGTGAATAAATAAGAGTAAATATCGTAATCGTTACGACTGTGGTAGCTTATACAACATTTTTACCAATGCCTGAAAATTGTGAAATTTTATTCATAAAAAACTTAATTCTAGAGCAGAAGGCTACTTGCTCATGTCTAGAAGCGGAAGAATCCGTCAAATTTTCATTCATTACAATTCAGTTATATTTCACATAAGTCCTTCGTTAATAAAAAAAACAAGAAAAAAGATGTTTAATTTTCAGTATCTCATCTTTTGTCACTTGCTATCTGTTAATTAATTTGCAGTTATCATTGTTGAACCATATTTTCGCCCCTTGTTGAGATAATTTCTATAGGAAATGATATGGTTTAAAGTTAACCCCTGTTTTCTGCCCGTGTATGTCATTTGCGGCTTTAGCAAAAACCAGTTCCTTATTTCAAACCAAGGAACGGACTTTCATATCCCTACCTCATCGCATCGAACTCCTATAATAATATTTCTTCGGTCATTTTCCCTTATTTTTTTCCTCCCACGAGTTTCGATGGAGAATTCTCTAAATAGGCTGCAAACTTTGAATATAAAAAAGCAATCTTCGAGTTTGAAAAAATAGAAGGCAATCTCTGAGCTTCCTCTTTCCTAGCCGTTTGACGTGAAAGTGCTTCCAATTCTCGGATCGGAAATATTTCGGCCTAGAAAGTCTTAGGGTCGTTTTAATCGGTGCCTATTTGCGTCTATGCTGCATTTATATCCAAACAGGAAAGTCATATTCTCTTTCTTCAGTCTACAACTTTTTTCGGGAGACGTTCAATTCGCGTGCTAGCTTTCTCGCTTGCATTTTTTCGATCTATATCGCGTTTCTTTTTTCATTATTAAAGCGGCAATTTGTCGTGGTACGGAATTAGAACTCGATCCCTTCATTTTCTGAGGAAGTTGTTTTTTGCGATTTATTCGTTTTGTTTTAGCATGTTTTTATCGATGACGTAAACGAATAATTAGGTAATTTTCATTCCTCATAAGTCCTCCTCCGTTTTCGAATATCTATTAAATTTCCAGTATTGAGTGCTAACATTTTATTTCCTTTTGGTACATCGTATTTAAAAGTAGGCGGATGACTATTTAGAAGCTAATGGTAATTTCACTCTAAATATATGTTTAACTACTGTAAGAAAGTATAATTCTTATTCTTAATATTATAATTATTAACTTTTATTATCATTAATTTTTGCGCGTATATAGTTTCTACGAGAACGGTTCTTTGAATCTCTGCTGTATTGCGACATAATTATGCATTATTAGGCGTTTTATCGTGTCTGCATAGTTTCTGTTTCTAGTATTATAAGTCTGTGATCAAAAGAACAATCTCATCGTCTTGCTTGTTCTTTAATAATTTATTTTTTTAATTATTGTATTATAGATTTACCTTTCTTATTTTGGTTTTCCTGCTTCAAAAGTTCGTGCATTTTATCCTTTAGCCCTATTCAGAGTGAGGGCGGAAGGTAACTACGAAAACCTTCATCACATCCATCCTATGTCATCTCGTAGCAGGATGAGTCGAGTTATTTTATAATAAGCGTTGGACACCACTAAATGCTATCTTTTCGATACACCCCTGGTAAGTTTTCGGCTACCGTGAATACATCAATGTGCACCGCCCTTCCAGAAGCGGATCTCTCCCGGCATCCTTCCCCCGACGTCCATTCAAACACAGTCGAGCGTGAAAGGAGTCAGCGTCAATGTCCTGCACACCCCCACTTCCCCTCTATCACATCCTCCCTCCCCTCATGACTTTTCCCTTCTTACCAATCAACCCCCCGGAGTTACCCCTGCACTGTTTCCATTGGATTAATAGATTGGGAAGATCGTCAAATAAAAAGTTCCATTAACCATTGGTAATGCGACCCTTTTTACGTGCACTTCATACCTTCCCGCGTTCTTTTTAGCGCAAATACCGTCCTTTCAACTAAATTTCAAAAATCGCAGGAATTTTAGAGCGAATTCTCAATTTTGCTCCGTAGTTTTTATTTCCCTAGGTATAATAGAAAACTTATGACGCGGTAAGTGATTGGCGTCAAGTGGAGTATTAAAAGCCTTCCACGGGCGCGAATCGAACCCAGGCTCCACGAGGAGAGAGTGCCTGTCTCATCCCGCGCATTCTCTTCGCTCTCGGTTTTTGTTGGAAGAGATTTTTAGTCATTCCGATGAGAGAGAATGAGATTGGTCCGCTATGATCGGTTCCGTGGTCGGGAAGCCGTGACTTCATGGTGCCGACTCCCTCGCAGAAGATGCAATTCACCACTATCCTATAAATGAAATTGTTTAGGGCGAAGTTAAGTCGTGTGTGTAGATCGCTGAGTCACTTGGGTACGCATTCCTCCAGCGTGTGTACTTTTTAGCGTGTTTGTATCTCGCCCTGGTGGATATCCGGGGTTGAGGCATCTGGAAAGCTCGACGAAGTTAAATGAGCAAAGTCGATTAGAAATCGGAAAAATATAATAGCATACTCACGAGACCATTAAGGAAGGAATTCTATGAAATACCGTGGAGCCCTGATGATTTATCAAGCATAATTTTTGTTAGGGGTTGTGAAGTCGGTGATCGGAAATATTGCAAACGTAATTCTTATAGTATTGAATAATTTAAAATCAAAATTGGTTAAAATAGGTTTACTTTTTCTTTGGATGAATTGTGAAATTTATTATATTATATTTTTAATTCTTATTTATGATGTAAATTATTAACATAAATATATATATATATATATATATATATCTATACATATAGACGCTTCGGGGGGATATATATAACATATATATATATAGGATATTAATGTCAGGCCCAAACCGCTGGGGCCACGGAGCCGCCGATTTTTTTACGTAATGGCCCACTAAATCTCACCTAGGAAAAATTGGGAAACCGACCCTACCTATCATGGGTTCGATTCTAGAAGGCCCCAAAAATCGATTTTCCCCATTCAGAATGCATTGGGCCGTTTTTCAAATGATTTTAAAAACACTTCCCATTAACCTAGAAGGATAAGATTTCATATAGCTATTGCTACTATATATATCTACGGAAAAATGCTATTGCTTACGTCCAACCGGTCATGGGTTCGATGCCAGGAGGTGAAATATTGTCAAATTTCAAAAAATCGTAGCTCTCTTAATATGATACATAGATCATTTAAACTTTCAAAGCCTATATATACGTATAAAATGTACTTTGAAAAAAATCAACAGTTGTCTATGTGTCACGGGTTCGATTCTAGAGCGTCCCGTAATCTCGATTTTCCCCGTTAAGAATGCATGGGGCCCTTTTTCAAATAATTTTTAAATTTCTTCCAATTGAGTTACAGCGATAAGATTCCATGTACCTATTGCTAATATATATGTCTACGGAAAAATGCAATATTTTACGCACAATCAGTCCTGGGTTCGATGCCAGGAGGTGAAATATTTTTGAATTTTAAAAAATCGTAGCTCTCTTAATATCGTACATAGACCATTCAAACATTCAAAACTAATAGATAATTACAAAATGTAATTGGAAAAAAATCAGCATTTGCCTATGTGTCACGGGTTCGATTCCAGAGCGTCCCGTAAATTGGATTTTTCCCGTTTAAAATACATTGGCCATATTTCCGAAAGCTTTTTTTGACACTTCCCAACCGCGCAGAGGTTCAAAATTTCACACAGCCATAAAAGGGACCATTTTCACTTAAAAGCGACCGTAATAGTATCGTAAATGGTCGTTGGTTCGATTCTAGGGGGCGTTAACAATAACTTCGTAGGAAATGCATAGGGAATTAAGAACTCATTTTAAGCTACTTCCTGAATGAATTTCCTTTTGAAATCTGGAGTGTTTATAAAGTCAAACATACTCAAGCGAAAGATTACAGTAATTTTAGCAGGATGACCTTAGTTCGACGCCGGGGCGGGGTTTTAGCT
This sequence comes from Pantala flavescens, assembly GCA_020796165.1. Classification (NCBI taxonomy): domain Eukaryota; kingdom Metazoa; phylum Arthropoda; class Insecta; order Odonata; family Libellulidae; genus Pantala; species Pantala flavescens. Next base: position 30,900,095 of record CM036884.1, on the reverse strand, counting down.
GCCAAAAGAAATGCATCGGAAATCAAATTCAGTGCATTTTCAGCTGCGTTAATGCCCTTTACTTAATGTTTAGCAACGTTTGAGCAGAGTAATCTTTCGAAAAATTTTATTATTCACTAAATATAAATTATTGCATTGCTTGCTGTAAGCAAGCGCACCTTAACTCGTATATATATATATATATGTTAGCCTCGGTAACCTTTTGTGTGAAATGTATACTATATATATATATATATATATATATTTTATATTTTCCTTCTGCTTTACTTCCTTTCTCTGACCCTTAATCTTCCTATCATCATCCCCAATATGTAGTCATAACTCGTAGTAATTATTTCTTTAAATTCAGTCTTCTCTTCAAAAGTATGCTCACCAATCATTTTTTAGTTTACTCTCAAGATCGATACATCCGTTGGACTTCTCTATTGGTTTAGTGTTTTTTCTAATTTCACATTACGGAGTGATTTTTTTCGATATGAAGACTTCATGCTAAGAATAACCGGAATGCCTTCCATACTGATGCCGTACGTCTGTTTCCCTTATATGCTCGATTGTACGCATTCATGCGTGCGTGAAGTATGTGTGCTTGCGTTTTCCATATAATCTTCTTCTTTTCCGAGTAATTTTTAAGATTCCTAGAAAATTGCTCCGCATTTTTCTGTCGTCGTCGAGCACCTGAGTTCGTCGGATGTTGGAAGATTTAAAACGTTTCATGCCAAAAGAAGTTCGATTCTCTTACTCTGGTTCGAATAATATAGAGTTACCATTCGTTGTTGGTAACCGTTCAGCTGCTTCCTTTCTTTTGTATTTTCGATTTTTATTTTTATACAGCGAATAATAATTTTATTCGATGTATCGTCTCAAAAAGAGCATATCTGAAAATTCTCTTTCATACCTCTCGGGATGAGGTCAATGCCGTTCTTCCATCCTCTCAGCACAAGACGTTTTTTCGACCATCGGAAAGTACCGATAGTTCTGTTTGCGGTTTTTTCCTCGCGCAAAACGTTGTCACAACCTTCGCTAGTCCTTTCCGCATCCCCGTGCCAGCGGTCATCCCGTTCTTCGCAATTGTCCGTCTCTAGAAGCCTCCTCGGTTCATTCATCAAGCTCCCTCTTACCCCTCATGCCACCCACACCCGCCCTTCACTTGTCACGCTATCTGACTCTCTACCACGCCCTCCTTCCACCATTTCCTATGGCCATCCCCACACCACCTCTTCACCTATTAACAGAACGCGATTTTACTCTTGCGGGAGATGAAGTCTTCCCTTTCCCGTTCGGGCGTACACCTGTGTCGGGAGACTTCAACGCCCGACTCGCGACGTTTAACATCGGTTCCCGGAGCCTTGCTCTGGGAAATGGACTGTTGCGCATTTAACGCCCTTGTTCGAGAGATGGCTTTCATTTACGTCTCATAATGAAGGCCTCTTAAAGCTGTGGTATCCTACGAGGAAGACCGGGATCGAGTCGATTTATCATTCGTTTAGTTTTTTTACTAAACGCATGCTATTTGAAGCAAAGTAGATAATTTTTCGGAGAAATCTATTGGTGTCCTGCGTGATAAACGACTGATGAAAATTTACCGAAAAATTTTTGGCACATATTTTCAATAAACGAATGGTGTTTGTAAATAATATTATAAATTTCTAAGTGGTGCATCAGGTACTTTAAGAACATAATTATGAAAATAGTAATTTGCTCCTGGTAAGGTATGGTAACAATATGAATAAATTTTTTCCGACGCTGAACTATTGAAAAATTGTACTTATCACTATTATCACCTACATAATTTACTGATCCTTACTTGCTATTCTGCTTACTAATCCCGCAAACGATGTTTTTTCAATAGTCTCTCTCTGCACTGGTTGTTAGAGCTAACCTTTCTCCGTTAAATTGGTGTCTCGAATTAGTGATTGAAAACAATAGTGGAAAATTCACTGCTTAGGAAAGGACTTTCGAAATTCTTCATCGAGGATGAACAATGCATTCTCTCCATTCACCTTTTTTCCTTGTCTCTTATTCAATCATTCTTCATGTTTTCATCGCCTGCTCCTTTTTTTACTAATTCTGCTTGAATACGAGAATAGCTTTCGTTCAGATAAAGAACTAAGTAGTATATCTATTTGACATGAGTTCGAAAATGGGTTCTGATTTACGTAATATTTACGACTTTTAATAAAATAGTGATGTTGCTACTGAGTGACCTGTGGTTGCTTTTATAGATTTTTTTCTATAAATGTTTTTTAATATTTGAACAGTATCATTTTAGAAGTTGGCTATTCTTCTTGAAATATTTGGTATTACCTTGTCTTTTGCAAGGAGATGAGTAAGAGAAGATCCATTTTTGGAATATGTGATTCTAGTCTTTGTAACTGTGATTTACTTATCACATCTCTTATGAAAATGATGCTTTGTATCCTTTGCTTCTTCTTCTCTTATATTAACATTTAATTAAAGTTTTACGGTGTGCGTCACTGTAATTTTTTTCTCCTCTAACCCTTTTTAATCCCTATACCATTAATACCGTCTCGTGTCATTTCCTTCTGGAACCCCTCTTCAGAAACTTTCACCTTCTTTTCCCGTGTATACTTTGCTTGTACAATGTCAACTTCTTTGAGCCATTGTTAGATTTAATTTTCATTAAAGTATCGTCTTTGCCCGGTTAATTTCCCTATCATTAGTTTTTATCGAAGAGGCTGTTTTTATCTTCACTCTGCTTGCACCATTTGCGAGAAAGTTTGATCGTTAACTTTGGGTGGTATTCTTCAATACTGATCTGCCTTCATATTTATCTTCAAACTTGGCGTATGCATGCCATGAAGATGAAAAATATCCTCTTTATGGACTGGAGATAAAACGACGATTGAAACACGTAAGGTGATGGGAACCCTGACGCAATGAGGATGAGCAGATCGGTGTATTCATGTGATAACTTATCGGCGTTAAAATGAGTTACAGGAAATTTGCTACAAATATCCTCTACTCCTAAATCCTGTGCTGGATTATTTGACGAATGCGATCATGAGCTTAAATGGAAACTATAATAAGCTAACGGTCTATTAAGAAATTGTCTAATATCAAAAAGGTTATTGTTAAATTGCTTTCATCTTTAAATATTTTAATGAAGTAGAATCTAGAAATGTTAAGTACTTTTTTTATTGATCTATGTGAGTGTGATCTCGAACTTTCAATCTGATTGTTATTCTTTACCTATTTGAAATTTATAAACCTTATTTGATACCATCTTTCTGTTTTTTTAGTTAATATTCTTATTTGTTATTTCAACTAGCATTCTTTATAATGTAAACGATTTAAGTTTATTTACTGTTAAATACGAGTTTTATTTCCTTTGATGCCTAACTGGTTATTTCGAAATTTAATCCTTATTTTCGTGCTAAATTTGGAAAAAGGAGTTAAGCTCGTATTCCATTTGCAACACCTCTTTAAGAGCTGTCATTGCGTTTTAGTATAACCTTCATTCTTGGTAATATGCGTATACACCTTCATTTTTGTCCTAATTTTCAGAATGCTCCTTCTCAGTTCACATTTAGAACTTATTGAGAAAAAATTGTATTCCTTCTGTTAACGTTCTATTTTCGAATCGGATGTTTGCTATCGCACAAAAAGGATAACGAACGAAGAGCGGATCTAGCAATCTTTGAAGCCGTATCACTTCCGACATTTCGATGCGAAATCTTTTCAAACCTTTGAAATCCGTTGTTCGTCTCTCAGGACAACTGGGAAAGTTTTTTCTACCGAAATGCGTTCTCGTGGGGATCGCGCGACGGATCAAAGATCACGAAGTGTGGTGGAATAGAAGAGCAGGAGTACCAACTTTCCGAATTTCCCGTATATCAGAATATGATGTTTACCATCTAAAACATACTATTCTATTCCGAATGTTTATATACATATTCTGTTGAACTTTTAACTGCTATATCATATTTTCGTCTTTTCTTGCTTGAGTTCGAGAAGATAGTCGTATGAAATAACAATTTGTTTGTCTTCTTAGGATTTTGCTGGGAAGTAGTACTGATACATCATTAAGTATCAATATTCCTTCTATATCGCCTCTCATAAAAAGCAGAAGACTAGGATTGGGCTAAGCCTATGTAATTTGGTTGAGAAATAATGATTTTTTCGCGATACACTTTCGGTGCAGATGAAAAGAATCGCTTGAGAGGAGTATGGGCGCAACTTGTGAGTCAGAAAGAGTGGAAAGTGCTGGTATTGATAACGGAGAGTGGTTACTCAGACGAAAGTTTGTTGCCACCAAACATTCCGTCGAAAAAGTTGTTGAGAGGCGAGAAAGAGTGGTGAAACAGTAGGAAGAAGCGGAGGAGTGGGGCGGCGTTTGAAGGGCGTGGGTTTCATTAATCCTTTCGTCACGTGAACGTCACGGTTGCGTGAGGTGGCACTTCTCCCACACCACTCCTCTGCGAAGCACGTCTCTCCATTCTTCCGTGGCGGGGTGATCTTTCGGTTCGAATCCCCTTTGCCACCTCCCACGCCCACCCAATTTCCCACCTTTCAATGCCTCACTGATCATCTTCCCCTTCGGTCCATTCACTGTCTTTTCCGTTCTTTCCTGTTTCCTTTGGAGCGACGCTTTCCAAGATCCATCGCTGTCCTCAATTTCTTTCCTCTGTAGGAATTCTAGAAAATACTCGCGTTCAGAAATTTGCGGGTGTAATGGTTTTTGTCTACGGAACGTATGAAATGAATTGTTACAAATTTAACTATTATTGTGGATATCTTCGGTCTACTTTAGAAAATATTCCACATCCAAAAGATAATTTTCCATATTTTTCTTGAATGGGTACAATTCTATCAGTATCAAGCTTTATTACGCATTCAACGAAAGAAATTCGCTATAGATATTTCGAGAATACTGTTACTCATTTCAAAAGAAAATGATCACGAATAGTAAAAGTAAATTTTTGTTATTTTTATTTTACATAAAATATATATGACGAATTATGATAAAAAATCAGGCACTCGGACATTTTATCGATTTACCTTATCTTCAAGCGCGAAGGGTTGACTAACAAAAGTTATATCAAGATCCAAAATATACCCGAGTTTAGTAACCCTAACATGATTGTTATATCAAATGGTTTAAAACGCAAAATATATTAATAAAATCCATTTTTTGCCAAGATTGAACAATATTCTTCAGATTTTTTTTCGTCGTGTTAGCAGATTAAAATTGGTTGACATAATTCTGGCTTTAAGACATTCTATTGATCAATTTTGTTTGCGGTAATTACGTCAATATTCATTAAAGTAAATATCTTCAAAGATGAAAGGAGAAATAATGAAATTAACATTATTATATAGAAGAGGAATCGTAGTTAAAATAACTGCACAAATTAATCGCTTTAATTTGTAATGCAAAATAATGATTACTTTTGAACGCCTTGATGAGGTCGTTTGAAATTCTTTCATTTAGGAAAAGCTGAGGGGATAATCAACTTCATTTAATGGATCAAGACGTTCTCATTTACTTAATTGATCCTTAGCTATCGAATTAGCTTAACTATTCAGATTAGCCTTTAAAAATGTACTTCGTAATCTTTGTTTGATTGCATCAGGTTAATTTAACTTCATTATTATTATGATTCTAACATTTAATAACAAATTACTATGGTTACTTCGTATGCGTTATGAAGTTAAGGTTGTCTTATGAATATTAGAAGTGTGCTTTTCAAAAATTGAAGGGTGATTGTTTTGTCCTAGTACAGGAATGATGAATCATTTTCGCTAAGTTCGTGATAGCTGGTCTGTTATCTGGGAATCTTGTTTTTGTATTACCCGTTATTAAATCCGAAATTAGAAACTTACAATTAATTTTACCTGTTTGCATTTGCCAAAATGCAAACAGGTCAAATTAATTCACGTGGTATCTAGCGGATGACTGCGTCAGTTTAGATAATTAATTAGAAAAAAATATAAGAAGCTGGAGGAGCAGGTGACACCGGTGTTATAATTTCTTCATGGTTAATTTAGAAGTATAAGTAGATAGGCACTATATCACTAGGCTAACTCTAACAAATAAGTTTTCCAAATTATAGTGTGAAGTTGGTAGATGGATAAGAATGCTCAAGTAATGGTTATCGACGTACACGAAGCTGCAATGGTACATCATATTTTTATAGACATACATTTCCATACGACCACCGCACACAATTTATATACTCAGCTACGGTAACTTTTAAGGAAAACGTAAGTGTTGAACTTCGAGTGTATGTTTATTAGAGAGGTTATCAAACTTTCCTCATCAATGGTATTAAGACATCAAAGAGTTGAGATTTGCTTGCGATTATCTCCCGTTGGCTAACTTTCGAATTTTCTAATAAAGACCTTTCTAATCATTATATCTGACGTCGAATGCGGTATATCTATCACTAGGCTCACCACTCGGATCGTTTTTCCAGCTCATTTTATGGCCTTTTTCAACAGATCGTTTCGCCTATTGGTTTCGTTATGAGAAACACTTCCTGCGCTCACACTCTACTTGCTCGTGAATATTTATTTTTCGCGTGAATAATTTCTACCCCGGTGGAAGATAAAAGTTTTTTGATCTTAGATGCGGTTACAAAAAACACATCCCTCGATCGCAAGTTATCACCGGAAGTAGCTTGTTTGACTCCCTACCCACAATTTCCGTATTGTATCGATTTCTAAGTTATATCTGATCTTATAATCGACGCAATTTTCTCATCACATTGATTCATTGATTGGAAAATAAATTAACGAAAATGCCTTTGGCCTTTACTTTTCGGAAGTTTTGCTGATAATTTTGATCGATGAGTCAAATCTTGAGGAAATAAAATTGGCCTCCTGCTATCAAAACTTTAGAGATTTTCCCAGAAGATATGTCAACGTATTGACATGCCTGTTTTAATTTAGACTAAGAATTCAACTTCATCCTAAATTCAAGGTTGTCGGAACTTATTATTTCAAACGTAAAATCGATATCTTATATTTGCAAAATTAAATTAATTACTTATACTTTCATTTAATTCGAAAGCCCAAAAAATGGAAGTTTTAATGTATTTTGTTATCTTTTTATCTTTCAATTTGGAAAAAATCTAGCTCCGCTTCTCGTAAGTTTATTGTTTATTATTCCTCATTGAAAAAGGAACCAATAAAATGAGTACTTTATTAGTTTCTTCTTCGAGGCTAAATTTTAGTATGTAACCGGCAATAGATGTATGAAGAACTCTGAAGTGAGAAATACTCCACTCTACAGATGATAAGTGAGTGTTATAAATTGATAATATAATTCTAAATACAACTACTTACAAGGGAAGAGTCTTAAAAAAGGTCTATCAAAAATTCAAATATTATAACATTAACACTAGCTGATGAATAATTATATAGATGAATGAAATATAACTTATGAAATTTCCGTGTTTTCTCGCCAACTTATTAAAAGGCAGATTTTTACTGTTATTCTATGTTTATTTAATACGAAATATGTGTACTCCTTAGGCCTTCCTTTAAAACCTAATTTCTTTATCGTGCGTTATTTTTACATATAGTAGTGTATTTATCGGTTTTTAATTCTTAGAATAGATGGTTAAATGCGTCTAAAATCAACTATGAAAGCAATTTAAAAGTTTGTAAAATTAAACTTATTTTTTTCAATGAACTGTATGGTATTCAGTTTGGATTTTAACACCTTATTGAATGTTTAAATTATCTGTTATGCGGTAATGGCCCGTCTTCAATAACCCTTTGTGGTGAAGTTGAGTATGATAATTTAAGTAGTTTTTGAAATTCACGGAAGAGGGTCTTATTTGATGAAAGAAGAGATAGAAGGAGACTAATGAGCGGAATGAATAAGATTGAGTGATTGGTCTTCCTCCTAGATTGCACCCCAAAGGGATTAGGGCGGGTGGCAGTCGCAGAAATACCCTCTGAGAAAGTCTTCCTTTTGTAGCCAACCCTCCTCTACAAATGACCCCGATTTTTCATCTCCCCCTCCGTCTTTCTGCTGCTTCCCCTTTTAGACGATTTCGTAACTTGTTTAGTCGACCCTTCGACCCGAGAGTCTTCCATTCGATTCCAGATCATTTAGCGACCTTATCGGCTATGGAATCCCATATTCTCATGAATACCTTGTTTCGGGTTTTAGGGAGAAATTGGCCCCAGGGGTGATCCGAGAAATGTTGGGCGTATTTCGAAAGCTTTACGAAGGAGTGGGAGTGATTGTAGGTTTTCTATAATTCCAGAGGAATTTACATATTCTTTCTAAGATTTATCTCTCGACTTCTATCAGTAGAGCAAGTAAGGATAGAGCCATTGACTTAATGGGTTTTTTCCTTTGGAATTCCATCGATTTTTTTCTAGGAAAGCAAACATGAACTTCTGTTTAACTACTTATTTTGTGTGTTTTGGGGGAAATATAGTTGTAAGTCATCTCTGAGATTATATTCCTTATCCCGGAGGATTATACCTGTTTACCTCATCAGAGAAGTGCTATTACATTTCCTAGGATATGAATTTGGCTCTGATAAATCGCTTCTAATATTGCTCAGTTTGTGTTCATTATGATGCTCCTGGTGATCACTATTTTAGCGCCCCATAATAGATGCAATATCATGATAGTTATTTTGTTTCTGAATGTACAACAATATATGTAGTAACGTGCATTGTTGTTTTAGCTCAATTTTATTGATAAACTTATAATGCTTTTATATCTGTAGGTGCATTTTAGTTACGGAATTCTTCATAGCGTTCGGTTTGAGGGTAGGATATGTATCATCTGGTGTTGCCTAGAGCATCCAATTAATAAGGGAGAAAAGCATAATTGTCCTTGATAGTCTGAAATATTTATTATGAATACGCGTTGGCCATTAGTATGCTACTCTTGGTCGAGGCGACCTTCCAACCACCTGCGCTGGAGAGCAAGATGAATGATTTTGATAAAATCCTCGTTCATCGAAGGATGCGGCGTATAATTTACGAACACACGGATTCCTTATCGTGTTTCTACTATCACTGGAAGCGGACACGTCCATGGTGTGGTTGATATTTATGCATTGGCCATACTATAAAATTTCTTTCCGAGGAATGAACCAAGCTCGCCTAGGTTTGGCTTCGGTAATCTTCGCTCAGATTATTTGCCTGAGTTTGCATTTATTGATGCGATTGAAGATTTTGTAAATGTGCGATTCCTCTCATGGAATTTTATGTTTATTTTTTGTCGGAATTTTGGGTGTTCCTTCATATGGTTGTTGTACATTCGTCATATTTTTCCTAAGAGTTTTTTTGCGCTTTCATTAATATCTTGTCAATGTAATGTGACGCAATAACTTTGCCTAGGGCTTCTTTAATCACTGATGTATATATTTCTCCAGAATTCTTGAAATGAGCCTAACGTACTTTTATGCGAACTAATGTTTACGTAAACATAATTGAAAATCGTAGTTTACTTTTTGAACGTACTTGTTTCTTCATGTATAAAATGTTTCTATAATTTAGAGCTAAAAGTAAAAGATATGCATTTATTACACCGAATCACAACCCTACCCGAAGTAGAATGTTTCTCTGAAGTCGTTAAAATTAGTTCCATATTTCTCCTTGAATTACACGTTTGAATCATGTCGATCCTTAGGCTTATCGCAGCTCGACATCCATCGGCAAATTGACGCCCTTTTATCCCTCCATATCCCCATACACCATACATAATGCAATTGCGGTCCATTCCTTTTGAAAATGGCTCTCATAAAATGCTTTCATCATTCATAGCGTGCGGAATCTACAGTGATTTTCTCCTGAAGGAACCTCAGGTGGCCGTTGGCTTTTTCAGTTGCAGGGTTCGGTACATTTCATCCTTCCTTTATGATCATACTCGCTCTTGATCTTCCCATTCCGGATGGAAGGGGCGGATACCGGAAGCCCTTGAATCAGCTCCATTCATTCCTCACTGCTCCACGCATCGACAGTCTCCCTCATCCTCACCTCACATAGTCTTTTAGTCGTGCTACTCTTTCCACTTACCATTACGAGGTCCCTCATCCTAGGCAGTGTCTCGGTCATTATATTCACTACCCATTTCTGTAAAATTAGTTATTTGTTCCTTTTATATAATAGCATTTCAATGATTTTATTTTCGCTTATTTAATCTTATTTTAAAATAAATAAAAATATATGTATATATATATATTAAAATGTGCATCTTCTATATACCCTTTTGCAGACTCATATTTGCTTAATATGAGTCTCAGACAACCTACGGAATGGATCTCCTATAATCCTCTTTGACAGTAGGAAGCATATGATTGTTATACCAAATAGAGTCTTTCATTTATAATTTTCAACGATTGTCAGTTCATATTTTTGTATGTTTTCTTTATGAGTGTGTCCCGTTCCTTTGCAGTTTTTTTTGCGTAGCGATGATCGTCTAGTTTCGCATCAGAGTTGTGAAATAAAACTCTAGTTCTTTATTGTATCGTTACATCTCCACTTTTTAAACGGCTTCGCTTTCTGGTCTGTGCCGGACCGAGTCATCCGTAAATGAAACCCATTAAAAAATCGGATGACTTTCGGAAAAAAGACATTGACTTCACGAAAATTCTTGGAGTTTTCTTGCTTAATTCGAATCGTCTCATTGTCATGGAGATACCCCGTGAATAATCGCTGAGAAATTTCTTCCTTCTCCCCCTTATGTTTTTGGCCTCTTTGCTCCTATTATGGGCATTTTCTCGTTACTTTATTTCTTATCGTTTTGTGAAGTATCCATGTGAAAGTTTTTAACTTAAAGATCACTTAATATAACAATAAGTGTGCAACTCATTCTAGTACTTACAACATTTTTTTCATTTCGTATATGATCATATGCAGTTATTTGACTGATGATTGCGAAATAAATTGTGAACAGATTAGATTTCGCTGAACTTTAAAGTTAATCTAAGCGTAGATAATATTCTTACAATTGTTATATGTATACCATTATGATAACGTAACCAAGTATTAGTCTCATAATTATGAATGAGCTAAATCATCTCAAAATTATTTGTTTCTTCATATTGGTTAAAATAATAAATGTTTCTGACTGTATTCATCTTGTAATGAGTTTATCGATTTCTAGAGATATTTCATTCACTCATATCCTGTACTACTATATTTCCGATATGTTTTTTATTTTATTCCTTCCGCTTTAAAAATAAATATTACGGTTCATGAAATAGGATATCATTTTTGTTTTCCTTGCTCCATCCCATTGGTCCGTCTAAAATCCCCACTTCCTGCGTTCATGGATGAAAGCACTCACGCGCCTTCATTTGGTTCTGCTTCTTTTTCTTCGATGGCGTTTTGTCTTCCTATTTCCATTTCGCTCTCTTCCTCTCAATGCTGGCAATTTCCATCGCTTCGCTTAGCAGGGCATACGCTACTAAGCAAAACAAAACGAAAAACTTTAGGAAGCTGTTTGGATACGGGATAAAAAAACGTAAAAAATTAGAGGAAGGAGAGATGGTTCGGTGAAAAAATTGGTCGCAAGAGAGGGGCGAGAAGGCGAGAGATATCTGCTGTTTGTATAATGATAGGTCCCGCTAACAAGACGCCCTCCCCAATCGCATTTACCTTCTTTGTCTCACTCATCCCTTTTCCTCTTAAACGCTGCCCTCCCTTTTACACACATACGCGAGCACACCGACTGCGATCTGATATGAAAAGCTTCACTCCCACGCACCTCCCCTAAGGAAGCCCCAAAAGCCCTCCACTTCATTCTTCGTCTTTAAGATTAAGGAGGAAGTTACAGCCAAGATCCATGGGAGGCCTTCCTGTATTAAACCTTACTTTTCTCTTGTTCCCAGTTGCATATTTTTTTCTGCTAAAGGTGTAGCATTGGAGAGCAGAATCTAGAGAAATCTAATCCTTCGGTAGGATGTGGTATCTCCAATGGAGCCTAATCAAAAATTTCTCACCATTAGAAATTATTATTTAAGAATGCTTGATCTGCAGCCTCATTTTTATCGATCGTAGATGATATTTTCTTTTCTGAAATTTAAATGCTTCTGTGAAGATCGTAAATTCGTTCTTGTATATAAATGTTGCAGATTTTGGTTTTTTTTCAATAGTTTGTACCTCTAAAGGAGATTCTTCTGGACTGTAGTGATTTCGTATGAGGTTCACAGTTCCGTCGTTGCACTGAACTCGATATTTTAAAGAATAATATTGGTTTATTTTTTAGAGAATTTATCCGAAGCCGTTGACAATGAAAATCCATTGTTACAATGTTTATAAATGAAGAAGTTGTTTATCGAGTAGTGATCTATTTCGGATCTTTATTTATCTATGGCTCATCAGTTATTTTGTGGGAGATTATTTTTCAAAGGGGTTTTAATTTATAGAGAACAACGGAGTGCTGATTCGGGGAACTATGCTCTTTCTCGATCTCCGAACGCATAGATAAAATACTTGTGCTAATCCGGAGGAACTCCGCCCTTCTCATATCTTTTGCAGCTCTCACCTTATCTGTGCACGTCTTCCCACGCTGACCCTCTTTTTACGCCCACCTGCCCTGGCTAATAACACCCCCGCAACACCCCGCTATCACTCCCTTCTTACAAGGACGAACTTATCTACTGCGCCTCCAGATAAATTCCTACCGAAACACCTCTCCGAAAGCCACGATCCGATAAGGAAGATTTGTCAAATCGCTGGATCCTCCTCCGCTGGACCCCTTGGACGCCTTTGCCTCCGCCGAATCCCCTCTCTTAACCTCCTTACCCCCATTAATCCAGCCGACACTCCCTTATCTTTCCTCCCCCTCTACCCCTTTCCTTCCCACCTGCCGCTTGACCTCTCCTCCAAACACTTTTACGAAAACGAGTTTCCTTCTTCGCAAGATTTGCAAATTTTTCTTCGGGAGCTTGATGAGGAATGCCTCGGATTCTCTCTCTCATAGTTAATTAAATATTGCGATGGGTTGTGTTTGAAAAAGTAGGCTGCAGTGTGGCCTCTGCACTTAGAGCTGATATATTTTTTATTTTGTAAATCTGTGGAAGTCTGTTTTTTATTTTTATAATTTTTGCTGCATTCTAAGAAGTTCAGGAGGAATGCCATTTATTAATGAGTGGTTATTCTTAATCGAATTACAGTTCATTTTCGGATACAAATCCAACATACCGCGTCTAAAACAGTAGCGAATAATTAGAGGATAAAACTATTCACAAAATAATTACAATTAACAAATAATGAACAGAATTTAAATTAGATTCATCTTAGTGTTTTAATTTTCAAATAATTTTGTCATCATTTTTTCAATAAAACGCTCTCAGAGAATGAAAATGAATGATATGGTTTCAAGGGTTTATCGAAAACCAATTTAAATGAAGTTTTAGAGCAAATTCATAAACTAATTTACTATAGCATTTCAACGCTTTAAGTATTTTCCATTTTAATTTTAATTTGTTGAATTACATGTATAAAATAGCTCCTCGCTATATTTCTTTTGAAAACTTGATTTGCATTCTGTAAATAAGAAAAGTAAGTAATTAAAATATCTTGCTCTTAATCACCCCGAAGAATCAGTAGTCTTTAGTTGGGTTATCTCACCCGTTAATTAACACTCCAATATTTCGTCTTGTAGTAATCCTACGCGATCTATGGAATCGATTTCTCGACAAAAGCGCTACATAACTTCCCGTTTCTCTCTAATTGCATCTAATCCCCTATCTTCACTCCTCCCGTTTTCACCCCTTTATATCTTCAGCTCCTCTTATCTCCACCCTCAGCATCTTTCCTTGGCCCCCACTCCTAATCCGTGGGCGTACGACTCAGGGAGCCAGTTAGAATTGCAAATCAGTTTTGAATGCGTTCCAAATCATTAAGGTGGATCGGAGGGTTTTCCCTGAGGCGGGGTCCCGTCGAGGGGCGATCAAGAATAAGATTGGAAAAGGCCCTTCCCGTACTCTTTCCACGCTGAAAAGTAGTTAGAATTAAGGATTGTTACATTGTCCTCTCAGGAAACTCTTAGAGAAAAGATCGAATTTTGGGATTTAGATTTTTCTTCCTTTTTTTGAGATCCCCGGTCATTAGCATTATTTTCGTACTACTTTAAGAGAAAACGGCCATACTGATTGCGAAATAATGCTTTGGGAAGATAGGACAGCTCATTAATTGAAGATGATATTATTTAATATCTCATATTAGTATCTAGCTTGGATGTATCACTTTATACTATTTGAGAGTTAAAAGGAATCGACGTAATTAATTAATTTCATCCGTCTTTTTTTAATATACGAAACTGATACTGAACCATCCCGTCTCGACTTAAATTACGTATTATAATTATGTAATTACTCGTTAGATATTTGTTAGTTGATGAGTTCTTGATAAAATCGCTCTTTATTCGCTCTTTTATGTGTTTTTCTGAGAAAGAATTTTTTCTTGAGAATGGTCATTTATGAAGATAAACTTTTATTACTGAAAATGCCCATCCCCTTTTGTCTTGCGAAAGATGGTAAAAAATTTCTCACGATTTCAATACGCAAATTGCGTACTTAATTCTTGGATAGATAAAATATTATTCTCGTAATATTGTTGTAAATTTTTTAACTTGTCTTGTTTTATATGTTCACCACTTTTGGAATGTTCAGTTGCACTTTCAAATCAACCTATTTTTCAGATCAAATAATTAATAAAACCAAATCGCTCCTGAATCAAAAATTCAAATCTTCTCGGTATAATTCGTAATGTATCATTTTTAATTATACCGGTCCATAGACTATCCCACCTGCATAGTTTTGAATCCGTAAATAACGAAGGATAAAAATTCCTTTTCATGATTCACCCTATTCTTCATGGACGTCTCCTCTTGAGGTTCAAATACTTTCTCACACATCCGATTATTAATAGTGATCGGGTATATATTAAACACGAGATAAACGATTGGCTGCCACACTCTAATTTATTGGGAGTTTGGTTTTAAAGCATTTCGGTTGTTACTCTAGTCGCGGTGAGGCGATAACTACCGGGCTTCCGGTACTGACAAGCAGCAGGTCACTCCTCCCCCTGGGTATCCGAATCTCAGAGGTCGAAGGATGCCTTGAGTTATATTTTCGATAGCATCACCCTTTATGCTGAATCTCTCGCCTTAACCGTAATTGCCGGCAGCCCTGTGCATATTTCACCCGGTTGAAGATTCCCTCTCGTTACTCATTCCCGCGATGGTCAGATACAGACCCTTCATCTGCGTTCCTCTTCGGAGGGAGGCGTTGGCAGCAAGATGCTCCGGGCCATGAACTTTCTCAGAGTTATCTGCCCAGAGATTCAAACGCTACCTAAATTGAAACGGTGCTCATTGCTTCCCCTGTACTCATATTCTTCGAAAATAGAAAAGCAATACCGCTGAGGTACACAAATATCATCATTGCTTGATTTTGTGGTAAATTTTAAATCAGTTTGGTATTTGATTTCTTTGAGCACCATTGGACTCCAATTTAAGGGTGATGCGATGCTTATTACAACTTATTTGAGTTACCAAATACATTTGACAATTCCCATAATTTCGTAGAAATTTTGAAGGAAGAATATTATGAAAAAACAGTCGAGAAATTTTTATTTTAGAATTGATTTTTAAACAGCAATATTCATTCGATCATTGCGACATTTAAAAATAATTAAATTTTATATTAAGTTATTTAAAATTTATTATATTAGGTAATTGGAATTTGCTTAATTATTGCCCTTCAGAATCAGGATGGAGTTCCACAAAATGAAGTTTTCATCAAATGAATTTTTTTTATAAATTAATTTTCTTTGGACTAAGTCAGTAGTATTAAGTTTATTATGTTTTGTTTTTGATAACATGTAATTAGGGAATTACCTAAGTGATACATAAGTCTGTCTTTCTTTAGCCGGTTTATTCTTGATTTGCAACCATAAACCATAGAATCTTAAATTACACTTTATTTCAGTTTCTCGAATTAGACGGCGTATTCGTCTGACGAGATAATGAGCTCAGATGGGGCCCATTAAGTCTTACAGGTCGCAATTTTCTTTTCTCATCTTCTTGATTTTATATTGTTGTAAAATTTCTTAATCTTCTCCTTTTATCATCATGAATGGACACTTTAAGTTCATTACATTTCAACCAAGGAATATCTTTATTTTGTTTATATGTTCAATATATATTGCTGAGGATATACTTGTTCCTTCAGCAATATTCTTCTGTCGTGCAAATTTGGAATTTTTTCTAACGTATCTACATCTATGAGGTATTGATTTACGGTAAAATTTAGTGTTTAATTTGTCTTACGTTCTTTCCCAAATTAAAATTTCTCATAACTCTTTTGAAAAAGTCCGAGAGAAATTACGTTTAATCGAAGATGTGCCTCAGCTGCTATCTTAGAAGCACCTTGGAAAATGCAAGATGAGCTTCTTTGATGGTAAGATCTCCTCCGTTCTGATACCACCGGTTTCAGGAAGCTGGGTGCCTTCTATGAAGAGGGCCCGCCTATTGCCCTTACCGATTAATATGAGAAGATATGCACGACGCAGGGAAAAAATTACTAACAAGGTGCCCGCTTCGGTAGCGAGGGGTGGGTTTGAAGGAATCGCTTGTCTGCAGGACAATCGCGAGATACTGTCGATATTGTTTCGTACCGCTTCCTGCTACTTATTCCTTTACTGTCTTATTTATTTCGATGGTTGGGATCAAGCCCCCAGGTCATGAGTTTAATAAATCAGTCTCAAGGTGGTCGCCGCTCCAAGAAACTTTCTCACCATGTTTTTTCTCACCATCTTTACTTTTGGAGGGAACTTTACTGTGGGCTACTACTCCTGCAAAGAAGAATTTACTCTGCGAAGAGATTGAATCCGTCATAATCTTTACATCAACCTGAGTTATTGTCATATTTTTCCGTATTCGAAATAGAAAATATTTAGGTTTATGAAAAAAAGTCCATCGGAAATTTCTTTCATTTCGTCCCATACTTTATTTTTCATCTTTTTCGATAATGACGTCTTTATTTTTGGTCTCAATCTTTCAGAATATAGTCATCGATTCTTAACTTTTACATAGATTTAAGAAATGGTATTTCTCTTATAATCTTATGAATTGTGTATTTAAAGACGTATTTTACATCGTATATTATAATTACTGTTGAAGTCACATATTTATTTGAAATGCTATCGTTTTTCTCTGTTCATACTGACCTCGCATAGCATTTACTTGATGACCTTGTTCTATCTGAGACTACGAGTGCACAATACCAGTTACCTTGCCCAAAATCAGTCATTAGATATTTCAGTTAGATATTTAGCTTAATGTAAGTAAAAATGTATGTCAGTTTTATATTTCGTTACTTGATGACGTTACCTAGAATTACTCTCTGTTTATATATCATTTGAAACATAACTTATGAAATGTTTAAAAAACTTTCCGTAGTAGCTTTGAATTTGTTCACTTTTTACTTATTTTGCTGTTGAACAATCCTCTTCGCATAACCCTCTTAACCTTAAACCACCGATGGCTTGCGGTCGTGATGCAGCGTGGGAGGAAACGGCGTAAGGGAAGCGAGGTTTTGTGGGATAAGGCCCAGGAGCATGATAATAACAGTGTGCGGGGGAATCTCCCAGTAGAATCTCCGCCGTTGAATGGGAAGAAAAGCTGAAAATGGGGATCTCCTTGAGGTTTTAGCGGTTTTCTAAGACTTTACCGATTTCCACAAGGGATCGTTCTTTCCCCATGTTATTTCCATTACGCATTTCTCTTTCCCTTGCGGCCTCCTAATTCCTTCGTCGAAGAGGGCCGTTTCTTCGATGCTTCACTCGGTCAAAGGGCCGTCCATGACCGCCAAAAAATAGCGGATTGTTTAGGGATTCTTCCACGGAAAAGCGCTCATACGGGAAGAGCACACGAGTCGTTTTTTATCGGAGTTTTGCCGCGGAGTTCCTCTTCGTTGGTGGTTTGCTGAGTAAAGGTATTTGTCTTGAAAAGCGTAGAAAAACATAGCTTTGCCGTCGGAATAGTTAAAAGCCACACGCTCTCCTCCGTAACCACTTTCCCTTTGTCGGTCGTGACCGCCTCTCCGAACACAAAAGGTTTGTTTTACACCGCGCTTCATTACGTCGGAAAACCTTTGACTCTTACGTGATTACGCCCACCCTGAGTTTCGATTAAATTTTTCGCTCCCGGAGTCTGTGAGGAGACGGCCGATTTCCTCTAATAGACTCCTTTTTAGGCCTTCGACGTTAGAGCGTGAAATAATGGGAGGTGTTGAGGAGAGTAATTTGTTTCGCTGGAAGAAACTGCGAGTTTATGTTGCTACGAGTCATATTTCATCCGATTTGAATACGAAGCTTTCTTTTTTCAACTTGATTTGTGAAGGTGTGAGAATCGGTGATGGTGGAGTTTTTCCTCGGTCGCTCGGCTTAGTGGAAATTTATTATTCTAAGTTATTGAATCCTTACCTAAGTGTCGATTAAAACCTAGCGAGAGATTTGCATAATGAACTCAAAGTTGTCTGATTGATTGGCTATGGATTCGTCTTTTTTTGTTCTTGTCACGATCGAGAGACGTAAGATTTGTCTTGTCGTCGATTAGCTGGCCTTAATCATGTCAAAACACCCCTCGTAATGGCGAGAATAGCAGATTTATATCTTTACGAGGGCTACCTGAACATTGCGGCGTAGGTATACCAGCTAAATATCTACAACTTTCTCTGTTTATTCTTTCACTCGCTTTTTTCCTCTCAATTTGTATTTGAAATTTTAGATGATCCAATAACTATGCAAATCAGTTTTCGGAAGGAACATGACGTTTATGGGTGCGGAGGGAAGTTTCGAAGTTCGGGTGTTCATATTGATGTAATTTTCCTGTGAGTAGTGATTCCACGTTTAGGAATGTCAGACGCCCTCTTTTTTCATGATTCATTAAAGTGAAATTATGAAAATGAAACATTATATTAAGAAGAATTTCCTCTATTTATCACTCCTTGTATAGTAGATTATTTTATTTCTTTAACATAGTTGGAACATTAATGTATTGTTTTATTTTGGTTACTGTGAAACCTAATAGATAATCCTGGAATTTTTGCTCGATTTTTTATCATAATCGTTTAATTCTTCTAGATTATGGTTTCGTTTTCATTTTATTATTCCTTTTACATTGAATATCTTCTATAATGTGGTGATCTACATTAATACGTCTAACTGAGCAAGGTACCTATATGAATTAAATTTCAATTAATTTCATCGTAATTTGATAATGAGTAAAGTTTCTCTTTGATTATTTGTATAATCACTTGTATGGTTAAGTTACTTTTTATTGCACATTTTGTAAGGTCGATCACTTCAATCTAAACAAAAACTTGTCTGCCTTGACTGAAACGCTTTCAGGTAATTTATCGCAGGAAACAAAGAAAGATTGTTTCGAATCCTGAATACAAATTCTCAGCCCCCGAATTCGCCGTCACTTTAATTCTGACATTAATGGTTAAAAGCGAGAGAATTCCCGGAGCGAAAATTTTCACCTAATTTGATACTTTCCGAATTAGCATTGAATGAGAATTTTCGAGTTCAAACGTTTTCGTGCTCTTCCACAATTGCTCTCATGTTTTCTCTCACCTTCCGTGACTAATCTCCTGCCCTTGACCTTTTCCATGGACCAGTGCCCTGCAGAAGCTGCATTCGGGAGCGGCTGTGCCGCGCCCGGGAGAGCCTCCTCCACTACTCCCGCGCCAAAGTGTTCGTTCGGAAGGTGCCGTCGGGAACTGACGTCGTCTCCTGTCCCCTCAAAGATGAGGAGGAAGAAGATGATCCAGAGTTCAAGGTCTGTATCTTAACGATGCTTTTGTCTTTGGGAAGTAAAAATATATTAGTATCAACATTATCTGAGTGGGTTCATAATCTAGTTGGATTGGCCAATGGTTGGATGCTTGCTTATTCATGCTCCACCACATGATATCTTTTGTTTATTATCAAATAAAAGGATACGCTATGAATATTTTAGTTATATAAGTAATCAATTTGTAGGTGTTATTTTCATTTTTATACTTTTTAACTTTTAGGTTTTTAAAGGCTCTTTTAATAAGGGCGAAGAGTATTGAAAAATCAAAGATAAATATAACCTACCTATATTGACTTTAAGGTAAAATTGCGTTTTAAGAAAATATTTACTTTATCGGTATGGAATATGCAGAATTCTTATTTTTATAAGATTTTTTGATTAGTTATATACGTGAAGTAAAATAATATACTTTTGAAGTATACTTTCGGAATTTTCAAAGAATTGAATTGAAAGTATTAGATACTCATCGTCAATTTGAGTGTTTTCCTAAATAAAGGTATTTGAGAGAGAGGCGAATCATTAGGAAAATTATACCTTAGAAATCCTTAGTATGGATTAGAACATTTAGCTGTTTCTTTAAGTATTTCAAACTTTTCTTTGAATCCTGAATATCATGGAATTCGGTTAATACTGTCTCTATTCGTTGGAGAAAATTATTTATGTTTCGATTATACTTTGTGTCGTAAGCACCTCTTAAGTTAAAAGTTTTTATCGCAGTAT
Source organism: Pantala flavescens (assembly GCA_020796165.1). Lineage (NCBI taxonomy): Eukaryota > Metazoa > Arthropoda > Insecta > Odonata > Libellulidae > Pantala > Pantala flavescens. The sequence continues at coordinate 30,879,565 of CM036884.1, read as the reverse complement.
CTCATGAACGTAACTCTACACTTAATTTCTGCTCGTAATAGTCGATAGTGTATTTTTTCATCTCTTGTTTTATTTGGTCCTTCGGCTTGAAGGCTCGTGAAGGTAATTACTGTGGATAAGGAATCGAATTCCGAAAATGAACTACCCAACATTCTCTTTGAAGTTGATTCGTTTTTACGAAAAGCGCAGGTGCCTGGCGCCGGAGCAGGTGAGGTTGCACCAACACCCGCACCCGGACCCCCCCGCGAGGGCCATCGGGAATAACCGTTCAATCGCCAACAGGTGGCTCCGCTGTCGGCGTTCCCACCAAACCCCTCTCCCCCAAGGGCCATCGCCCTCTGGGCCTCCCTCCATATTTTCTTCTTCATCTCGACCACATCTCCTCCCGTAGACTGATTTCCCTCGCTCCCACGCTGCCCTCAAAAAATTCCATTCACTACTTCGGATTCAGAAGCCGAATAAGATGAATTCGGATCCAGTCATTGAAATTTCCTCTCTACACTGGACGCATCTTGAAATCTCCTCGCACTGTTTCTTCATTCCATGATCTTTATACACCATAACGGTTGCTCTTTGAAATGAGAGCGTATAAATATTTACTGTTCACTATGATGTTTCAATACGTGGAAATAGATTATTAATTTTATTCTAAAATATTGCTTTTGTCGAGGTTATACGTAACAGACACTTCGAAAAAGTTTTGTGATGATGTTGGTTTAAAAAGTACTGTAAATTCCTCTTTATTGAGCACGGAATATTTGTGTTTGTGATTAACTTTTGATGTCAATTGTGTACGGATAGTTGATTATGAAACGTACTATTTGGTACATACCTAAATTGCTAGCTCTTCTATACACAAGAGTGTTAATAAATAAGTTTGGGTACATTGAAAATAATAAGCAAGAGAGACAAAGAAGCTTGCAAATAATCCTTTTAGATCAGCAAGAAACCATCATTGTTCACTGGTAGTGATTGCAATAATTTTAAAACTATATTCGTTGAGTAATTAGCTTGGGAAGTTATTGAATTTTATCATTGCTTTTTTTTAGATGAAATTGTGCGTATTAGTCTTGAACTTTTTTTCAACATATAGATTATTAATTTTTCAGTTAATGAGCAATTCGTATAACATTACTAAGTATTATTATCAATAAATCAAATAATCTTAGCAGTTTGTCCCGGGTAAATATAATCTATAATATATGCTGCAAATCAAAGGATCGTACCGTTTACTTTTCATACTTATTTACTGTACCTATTTAGACTACTTCTTTTGTTACATATTCAGTTAGAAGTTCGGATTTTTTTATTTATAATTTTAAATTAATGCCTGCTTTTGTTTATTCTTAGGCGTTGTAATCTGTTTATGAGGCCAAAAACCGTTGTACAATCGCCTCTTTGAAGTTCCCTCTCATATGATCATGATCTCCTTGTCCTAAAGTAACGTAGTATTTCATTTGGTAATCAAATTAAATTTTGAAATAGATACTCCATAAAAGCCAATTACCTCTTAATTTTTCGAATGCAGTAAAATTTGCATATAAATAGCGCTTTGTCCAATCTTTTCTTGACCGGAATTGCCTTCAAATTTCAGTATAATCGTTCGTAGAACATCTTCATTTGCGTCAAACGCTCGGTGCAGGCTTAGTCGCTTGTCATCCCGTAATAAATTCAAAAACACACCTTTAGGACACTCGATCGTGCAGATTGTTCCGCCAATAGCTCGCTTTATTGCTCAATCCCTTCTCCCGACGACTTAATTATCGTTATGAAAGACTCCTAATTATAGGGCCCACGTTCGTTATTGCTCTATTATAAATTTTCATTTTGAGAAACAACATTTCGCCTTAAAGATGTCTCAAAACGGTGTCATGAATCATGACGTCCGTAGAGTGTCTTACTTCTAAATTATATCGAGAAATTCGCTGCGAAAACCGGCTGTGCGGCCTTAAATTTCACCTGCTACGAAGTGGTAGATAATTTTCTCTCCGAAATGCTGTTTACATGGCTTCTGTTCTGGGGTTATCCAAGAGAAAGTTGCGGATGATGTTAATCAAGTCAATTTTACTTAAATTAATCAAAATGAAAAGGGGAAATAGTTTGCGGTAAAAGCTCGCGAATAATTTGCGGGTATGTGCAGCCTTTGATATTAGTTTGACATCTGGGACGAATTATATCGTAAAATACAAAGTTAATTAAGTTTAAGAAAAACCATAAAATATTCTGTCAACACAAGTCACTGCAGCATTCGCTTAAGGAATGAATTCGATTCCGAAAACGTGAGTTATGTCTTAGATAATCAACGAGTATTGATTTCCAATCATTCGTTTTGCCAAATGTAATGTAATTCTATTTTATTCGAACGGATAAGTTGAGATCTTAAGCTGATAACTTTAGTGGAGAAATTTTAAATTCTGAAGTCTTCTTAATATTCATTATAGTGGTTCTGAAAATACTGATTAATCATCAATTCAGAAACCGAAGTCGGTTGAGAGTTAAAGTAAGGAATTGTCCATTTTTAAATTTCAATATTTATTTCTGAAGTGAAGCTCATTTTTCGGTGAAATTTTTTGAAAAAATGAGTAATTTATAAATGATACATTTCAATATTTATGTTTGGGGGAATATCGCTTGATATTCGCCACTTTTATTTTAAGCTATGGTATCATTTATAAACGTTTATGCAATTTTTAATTCGATTCAGTTGTAATTATCATGGCTTATTTTCTTCTCATAAAAGAAATTTGAGGTACACGTAATTCGGCGCCTAGCGTAATTTACGGAAATCCTGTATGGTGATCATGATACGGTTCTTAAACATCATTGTGAAAAACTCATTTGAATAGCAATCCTCTAAGTGCCAAAATTACTGCCTCCTCCTTTTTAAATACAATCGAATGTATGCATTAAGCCAAGCTACATAAGGAACTGAAAATTACTTTTTATTTTCTTAGTGGTGTTTCTCCTGCAGCTACAGTTGACCTTCAAGTATCAAGACTTGAACAAATTGAACGTTAGAATCTGGTTAAAGCGAAACTGTGGTAATTACTGGACTTAGTTCGTAAAGCAACCTTGAATCAATAAATGTAGCAGCTAAAATATAAAAGAAGTTTTCAGAGAATTTGTTTCAAATTAGTGCATTGGTGAAGATTCACTTAATAGATCTCTAGAAGTGTAATAAATAACGAGCGAAGGTTATTCGTCTAATTTTAAGTAATGCACTCAATATAGAATACAACACCACCGCTGCCACCTGGTCGAATGATCAAATTGCAGTGGTCATGATATTAAATTAAATTAAATTAAATATTTTTAAATATCTTTTATTAAGATCATGAACGATAACGATAAGAGTAATCGTACATCTGAAATATTTTTCACTATATTTTACACTTTACTTTTAATTTACAATTTTATTCGGTCAATAAATCAGAATATATTATGTGTAATCTTCTGTAGTTTTTGTATCATGTACTCTCGTATTTTAAATAAATGTCATTCTCCCTAGAATTAGTCATGCAGTAGTGGTAAAATTAGCTCAGGTGCATTTTTAATAATATTAAAATCAAATACAAATACAGATTATAAGACAAATTTATCTGCTTCATATTTTCTTTAAACGCGATATTCGTTGGCATGTTTTGTCGGGAAATGAGCAGCTTGCCTTGATGCGAAACCTCTTAAAAGTGAAGGGAAATCCTCCGATATGGGCCATGCGCGTAATTCATACTTTACGTAAGAAATAGTTGAGGGAGTTCATCAGATATTACAATTATTTACTTAGCTGTGATCTCGATTGTGATTTGACGATCCGGAAGAGCTTAAACTTACATTTGTAGGTTAAATATCGTGTCGTGTTAAAGATCGACATCCTTAAGTCAGATAAGTAGATTCACGCCTTCTTTAGGGCTGGAATAGTAATCTAAAACCTCCGCCTTCATCTCGTATTCGTTATGCCTTTTGTAACACACGAAAATCTCTTGTCGTCCTGCTTGAAGAAGACCTTACCTCATTTCCTGATCCCAATCTCTTGGTAATTTCACGAAACGCGATAATGCGATGGTTATCTCTTTAATTCCCCGCCAAGCTTAGGCATCTAAGGCAGAGAACTCGTTTAGATGAGGCAGATTCAAAAGTCACGAAGCGTGACTCGTCCTCCAAATTCACGAATTAATGGTCCTAGGAGAGCGCTTCACTGTGGCGTTGAGGTGGAAAGCATTTCTCATCCGGAAAAAAATGAAAAATCGGTTGTGTTTACCAGGAGGGGATTATTTTTTCTCCTTCCTTATAGCTTCCGATCTGCTTTTCGAACTGGAGACAGAAAGGGTACGAGGGCGTATTTTTCTAAAGGATAACACGTCAAAACACATGTTTTATGACCTGTCGAGAATTATTACGCATTCTAAAATTTGTTGATACCAATAGTTCCGTTAGTTTTTAGTTTATTTTATGCTGATTGTGAATAAAATTTCTACCTTAACGGAATACACAATGCAGTGCATCTCTGAAAGTGAGTCTTGGAAATAATAGTGGGAGGATACTATTTATCTTGAAGTACTTCACGGAAGAGTTTGTTCCTATTCCATCGAATAATTGAGCTTGTATATATGTAGTAGAGTGTTATGTAACATTATGCTGCATAAAATACATCCCTGTCCATTTTACAGTCTTTGCTTTTTCGTAATTCGCTTATTATTGTTTCTACCTTGTACTAATATTATCTGTTTTCCGTAAGGTATAGTATAATATCGTTTCTATTGTTTTAATATAAACTTTCACTTAATCTTTTACTTGGAAAATATAAAGCATAAAAGTATAACTGGGAATCGCATTAATGAACTGGCTCGGTATTTTCCTTTCCGTTCACCTTAATGGTCTTGTATCGATGGTGAGTGTATCAGATCTCGTAACGAATTTATTTACCTGAATCCGCGTTCTTTTCGCATCGGGAATGCATTGCTGGTTGCTAAGAGTGAGGGATAGGCTGGAACGGAAAAATGGGGTAAATGATGCATAGGATTTAGTTACGGCCTCGCTGGCATGGGTAATTGCTGCGTAATCGCTGTAATTGGCCGCTTGTTTGGTGCCATTTGTCATTCTCTCGGAGAATCCAGCTCGCGGTGTGTAAGCAATGGTGGAAAGGGACGTCAGACTCGTATGCAGTACACTGTCGCGTAGACACTTGATAAACGCGGTTACAAGATTTTAATGAGCATGCAGAGCGGAATGGTACCGAGATTGTGAGGAAGTCGTTTTTAAGAGGCTCACCTAGAGATCAGAACGATGTTCTCTTTTCAGTCCACTAGAATTATCGCCATATTTGCTGCTTCGACTAGTCCAATATCACGACTTCATACGCGGCACGCGATCGGAAGCCGAAGAAAGTGAGTTCGAAATATGGACTCAAGGGAATGTATTTCAGAGCTATTCACGTCGCTTATTCTTGTTGCGTCGTAAGGAATCTGCGACCATTGAAATTTTGAATTATTTTCAAATATTGCTCGATTTGAGTTTTTATATCGTTTGCTAGTAATTTGACTTTAAGCGTAGAATTTATATTTTATCGCCGAATTTCTGTGATTATTTACATCCTAGAAGCGCGTTAAAAATTATTTTCTATTTCAAGATTATGGGAAGAGGGGAGGTGTTATTCAAGAAATATATTTTTTATTGTCGTATTCATTTCTTTAAATTCGCTCGTTTAAGTAAGATTAAGTACTGAAGTCATACAATCTTAGTATTTCGTTTTTCTAGAAAGAACAATCTGAAAAAATGGATATTTAAGACTGGAATGGGATAATCTTTAATGTTCATAGCTATACTTTTGAGCGAAAAGGAAGGAAAACTGTATTTTTTATCAGTATTATTTGATAATTAATTTCATATAAGTAAACACATCGGCCATATAAACGATCCAGCTACATCGTATTTTAGCTGATGCAATTAATAATAATGGTTTTAAATTGTAAAATTCAATTGAGTTTATTATTTCATGCTCTGCGAAAAATTTAAAAAAATATAAGTTGTTTTTCATATTTTAATTCTAAAGTTCAGTATTTCTTATAAAATCTCTAGTTATTTGTCAGTTTCACTATTTTCATTCGTATTTTACATCGAAATTTAGAAAAAGCATTAAAAATCTCTGGTACAAATCTCCTATCAGTTTGTGCCTCCATCTTACACCTGAGCGTGCAATAATGACTTTGTTGTTTCCTTACTGAAATTAAAGAATTGGTATCCTAAAAATTTCACTACCCTTGATCTTTCCATTCTCATTTCTGGAAGACATTGAGCAATCTTTATCAAACTCCGAAAATGACTTCGGGTGAAAAATGCCCCTTCGATTACACCCATTCTCCTCGGCATATGGGGACTAAAGTGTAAATATATGTGAGAGTCGCACGTGAGTAATGACTTTTTAACTCACTCGATGTAAAAAAATAGAAATTCTGCTACCAGGTTACATTTTGGCTCCTCGATTCCCTCACCGTCACTCCTGATCGGTGCCCGTTTCCTCTGCTTAATTTTATGTTAGCGATTCAAGGAATGAGAAGTTTTGGAAGTCCACGGTCGATGATTGAGAGAATGAAACCATTAGGTGGTGTGTAATGAGTGTTTGTGAGTGGGACTTCTATTTTTTGCTTGATTTGTTTCGCAAGGCCTGGGCGTTCGCTCGGCCTTGAAGTTTTGGCCTCCGGAAAGGGTTAATATCGTTCGATGTTTGCGTACGAATTCTTTCGGTCGAAGAATGTAATTCGTTTCTTTGTGTGGCTTGTGTGAGTAACTCTAATGAAAGTGGATTATAGGTCGTTTTGTGGTGTTTTTAAAACGAGGCTAAGATTTTTCGTTTGAAAGACGTGTGTTGGAACGAAAGATGTTTTCCAAACCATTCTCCTGCTTTGTTATTTTTGAAATACAACGAAAAATTTTATTTAGGAGGATAGACCTATGATGATGTAAATGCATCCAAGACATTTGTTACAATTCTATCAGTCCTTTGTACGAGTATATTTGAAATTACTTTCACCTTTGATTACGTTTGAGTTGTTTTCTTCGTAGAAATTTTCTGCCACATTATTCATCCTTTGATAAAGTTTGGAGGAGTATTTTATTAGACTAATTTATCCGCTGGTTTGGTGATTTCTTATTTCATTCTCTATAAAAGATTGATGTTTAATATAGACCATAACTATAATATCTGGTTATCCTTAGTAGTACATTTTTATGTTATATAGGATCAAGTAGTCATATTTGCAAAGCTAGTGGTTGACGAAAAGTCTCGTATTTTGATTAAGTATGGTAAAAAATGGAAAGGAAAATTGAAGTAATAAGAATAAGAATATCATTAAAAATTTATAATGAATAAGCAGTGGAAATTAGAAAAAATTACTTCCCACGAGTATTTAGTTGATCTCGCTTTATCTTGTGCTATTGATTTTATTTTAATGCTTCATTAATCCCATCACTTATAGATGAAGGTGACTAATAAGGTCTAATTGAACGTATTGAAAATATTAAGCTGGCAGCTCATGTCGGCTTACTCTGAATAAACTGTCGGATGTGATTTCCATTACATAACATCCGTCGAAGGGCTTAATCGATGTACTCTGCACTTTTTTAATGCGAAAGGGAGAAAATCCATTTGAGCTATCGGTCGATGACGCTGAGATCCATTTAGTATTATTCTTACGATCATGGAAAGCATTAAGTTTCACTAGTTCATCGAAGGAATTTTGCGAAAGGAGGCGTAGGTAATCTCTTGATCTCCATTTCCTCGATACTTTTATGTTCTTCACCATTTGATTTCATTCCTCCATCTCTACTTTTAACTTTTCTGTTGATAAATTATATTGATTTCCTATCCACAGTTAGAAAATTAGAAAGAAGAAACTCCCTAAAATTTTACCATTGTAATTTATAAATGTGTATTTATGTATATAAGAACCCCGAAAGACATCTTATACTAATCGCACTATATTTGGTTGCTTCTAATTTTCATTGGCTTATTCTCACATCACTTCATGTTGTAGTTGTTTTTGCGTGGTACTTCAGAATTTCTTTTCTTTTTTGCTTGTTTATTTCCAAGAAATTAACATATTATACTCTATTTATTAATTTCTCTATCTTTATTTTGAAATATAAAAATTTTACTATATATTTCCAAAATTTTCTTCTATTCGATGGACCTAAAGTTCGTTCCGGTAAACTAATGAATTATAAATAAACTCGTATTCATAAATATTAATGGTTAACATTATAGATTTTAACGTAAGATAATTTACGAATGATCTTTTCATGCAATGTTAAATAACCTTTCAAAAGTGAAGGAGAATATCTGCTTTCCTCTCTGGTGTCCTCATCTTCTTCTCTCCTTGGATTTGATGGAGTTGTAAAGTGGCCGTTACACGAACGCCACACTACACAAAGCTCTCTTCTTCGGCTTTCTCTACAAGTCTCCTCTTCGGTATTATTTTCTCGTTCCCATGGCGATCCTGGCGCGATCGTGTGAGATCACCTCTCCCGGTTTCCCTCTCACCTTTTTTTATTCGTGCGTGAAGAATGTGCATTATTATGCTTGCGTTTGGGTGGCATTTTCGCCTCTACGTTGGTGGGTGCATTTTCACCCTTCTGACAGCTACCGTCTTCATCACTCTTTCATTCCGAATTTTTTTATGGGTTTATAGTATGACTAAGTCTATAGCGACGATCATAAAATATAAAGGTTTATTTATTTTATGGTGTTTAATGGTTCTTTGTATGTCCGTTTTATAGAAAATTTCATAATCGGATATATTGAAACATATACGCACAATGTGACACATTTTAACTGTGGTCGTAAGGATCCAATGACTATGTAACATTATGAAATTTTTCTCGTCGCATATGAGTCGCCTCGATCATTGCGATGATTTTTGAATGATACACCAGATTTTTGAGAATTAATTTTCTATGAGAGTAATATATTTAAAAGGATGTTTCATTGTTCACTTTTAATGCTTAACTGGTTTCTCAGATACGATTTGTAATTGCAGTTCATTCGTAGATACAAGGAAAATCTCGATGAAAAAGATATCTCTTTAATTAATATGAAAACATTCTAATATACTTTGGATCATTGTAATTTATAATAGTAGTCAATGATGTGGAGGAAAAGAGCAATATTTTTCTGGTATATGCTAAAAATTATAGTTAATGTTTTTACCGTATTTGTCATAAATACTATTTCTTAATGAGAAAGGAGTCCATTAAAAATAATTTTTATTGACTTAACTTCTAAACGATAGGACTCAGGGACGCTTCTATCTATCCTTTTAAGTTTATTTGCTTCGAAGCAAATGAATTAATCCCCTCTGTGGTTAAGTTAAGGAATGTGAATTTGGCTCGAATGAGATATCAACTGAAATCACATTGGTAACTATGAAGCGTAATTGAAAATGACGACTGAAGTCAGTGTCTATATTTATGCTTATCCATTTCATTGCCATGATGTCACCCCTGACGTATCATGGAAGTCATTCATCACTCTCGATTAATTCATTTTCTCATTAGGAAATCAACTTATGAACACTCATGTGAGAAATGCATTATCAGGTTTTATGCTTTGGCGTTGTTTATTTATTTTAGCGATTTGGAATTGGAAAGGACGCCGTATTATTTGGGGAAGTTTCGTCGCTTTTCAGGACATTGTGACTTCTTGCTGTCGGTTTCAGTCGTCGACTCCCCTTCCTCCTTTCGCTATCAATCTATGTCAACGTTGTGCACTCCTCCGTATCTCAGATACTCCTGCGCTTTTGAACGCATTTCCCGATGTGCGTTCCACTGAATCCTCATTTTGACACTTCCCTCGTCCAAACATTTCTTTGGTGCTTCCTAGAACATGCTACCATGATGTATCCTCGAAAATTGTTTTTGACCTGAGTATACCATGTGGATGGTGCAAATAAAATAATAAATGTGGCAAATGCTGAGGTTTCATTTTTTAACTTCTTATCTATTTAATTGCATTACGTATTTATCTTTAAATTTAGGATACTTTCAATATTATTACACTAGAAATATGTTGGCTGTATATTATTTTTGAGTTCTTTGTGTTTAATACCTTTTCTCAGCCTCACAATTTGAGTTAGTTTGAGAATTAGTGTTAAAAGATCTTTTGGCAGGAATTTTTAAACCTTATTTTAAATTTTTAACTTCTTATCTATTTAATTGCATAATGTAGTTATCTTCTTAAGAATCGAACTTATATCATTGCCTCCATCGTAGCTCGAAAGCTTCTTCACGATGTTACGATAATAAGGCTTCTTTATTTCATAGTAAGCATCATTGTATACTATTTAGCCCGCAGTGAGTTTTTGAACAATATACATTATATAAGGCATAAAATTATACTGTTGAATCTTATTATTCCCCCTTAAATGATATTTTTGAAATTCAAAAGACAAAAGATGCTAGTTGATCGTTTTTACTTTATTTATATGCTAGTGTAGAAAACAGGAACATCTTTGATATTTCAAAGCATTTCTACCGTTATTTCGTTTAAACAGCCCAACGCAAACGATACCCTGAATTCACACAGGAAGAAAATCCAACAGTTTAATTCAGAATAATCAGGAAAATGTTTGCCTGAGAGTGTGGCGTGGGAACGCCATTAACTCGATTAGCGAGCGTTTGGGGGAATGTATGCGTTGGATCTCGCGACGGAATTCCTTTTCATCCTGTGGAGGGAATTTTCTCCTCAATCCACTGTCCTTGCAGTTCATTTCCATCCAAAGAAAGAAGATCGCTCTCTTTCCATCCCAAGCAGACCATTTTTATTTTACTCCCCACTTTACTCTAAGGAAGAAAGCCACTGAAGTGGGAATGGATTTTCAAATATAGTTACCTGCATAAAATTGCACTTATCAACTAAATTTGATGATTTTGTAGTTGAATTTATGGCATGGCGTTTTAAAATGTTGTAACGTGAGAGTAGAAGGATCTCTTTACTCTAAATATTTTACTGTAACGTCAGTTTATGTTCGGTTTCGGGGTAGGATCTTTAGCACATTGATTCAGCTACGGAAAAAATACTATTCAAATGGAAATATATGTGTTATGAATGATGGATTTTTTTAAGTTTATATATTTGTTGACAGCGGTGTCCTCTTTTTTTCTATTTCGTCTTCCGATGAATTTGAGTAATTTTCTTTGATATACTTTCAGTAGTTATCCAAATAAACCATAAAGGAGGTTAGATTATTCGATATACGAGAAAGAATTTTATTTCCGCGATAATTGTTACAATTGAAAGCTTATTTGGCAGTGGGAAGGAGTGAAGCGTGAATCGGATTGAATTCACGTCAGATTAAAAGGGATCCGTGATTGGAAAAAGCGTAGGAAAAAGGGTCGTTTATTCAGTGACACCCGAGCGACAGATCGCCTCCCGTCACTCAGTCCCCCAGGCGTCCCGGCGGCTGACTCGGAAGGAAGGCGGGTGGGCGTAGACGCCAGGAAATGAAAGCATTTGGGCGCCCATGCAGGGTAGGCATCGCGGCGCCGTATCTCCCTCACCTACAATTGCCAACTTATGTTCCTCCTATCCTTCGCTTCCTTATTCGATAACTGATTCCGAAGCTTAACGCAGTGGAACAATGTTTAAGTTTGAAAGGAGTTCGTGCGTCCATTGTTTTGTAGACAATTATTTCAGAAATTCTTCATTTGACGTAATGTTTTTTTTTTTCATTTTTTCTGCCAGATAATTTATTATTTCTACTATCGTTCTTAACAACTATATAATATACCGTTATATTATGTTTGAATGAGCTAAGTTAAATAATATAATAGTTGACATAAGTTTGTTGATAAAATTTTCCTGTCCGAACTATGCCCGCGTGTTGGACGCAGTCTTTTACCGTTTATCCTCAACAAAACAGAAAGAGGATACACGTAGAATTATAATATTTTGATCGTTTGATTCGTGGGGAAGGACTTTATGTAACGGTTAGACCTTCACTCGAGGAAATCTGGAGATTATTGTGAGATTTGATACGACGCAGTCGTCCTAAATCCTCTATTCCTCCTAAGCATCTTAGGCGTCCTCGTTTCCAGTCGAACGGCGGCGCCTCGTTACCAAGGAGACCACTTCCGCTCCGCGGTTGTCTCCCGACGGCTCGCGATTCCCATTAGTCCCGCATCATCTCCCGACCAGAGTCGGATATCGGAAGATGCTCCACGACTTAGCGACTGTGTTTCAGGAAATGCGATATCTCTAATGCTCGAATTCATGAATTACGGGGGATGATCTTTTAACGGAGTTCCTCATCTGGAATGGAATCCACGTTACTCAACTCAATTTTTAATGTTTTGATAGACGCACAGGAATTCTAGTTCTATTTTCTTCGAGCTTATGAAATCCTTTCTTGAACACGACACTTACTTATTATATTATGATTAATCCATATATGTCGTCAACCCTTAAGCTATTTTAGGGGCGAAATCACGAATCTACTTATAAAGAAACCAATTATGATTATTGAGTGATATGTAGCATTTAAATATTTAATAATTATAGTACTTTTAGTATTTATGGAGGTAAAAATACAGATTGTAAATTAAACAACACTATCACACACAATTTTTAATAAGGAATTTACTTCTCAAGATCAGAAAAATTCGTTCCAGGAATCGAACCTGGAACCTTGACGTTAGAGTATTAAGTGTTTATAAAGCACGCGATTTTTCTTGTTTTCCAGCAATTAATTTCTCAGAATAGCTTAGATTGGTTCCAAGCTGTTTTTACGAACTCTGAGAAAGTAAGCTCTTACGTTTATCCTTCACCCTTATTCTTAGTTTTTGAATTTTATTCTTATTCGTGTGCTGAATGTGACTATTATTGTACTTTTTCCGTTCCTTACTATATTTGTCATGTTTAAATTTATATAGCATTATTCTATTGGTTTAAATAGAAATGAGCGGACGTTCTGGTTAGAACCGAGGTGAACGTGACAGTGATTTGTCCTAGGTTATGTCTACATAAGAAAACAAATTTCTGACCGTATCAAATACTGTTGAACGGAGTATTTTTTCTCTTTTTAATTTTTCAGCCATATACTACTCGTGTTTTGTTATTTCCAGTAGTTTAGAAGTCCGTTTTACTGATGTTAAATTCAAAAAATAATTCCTGTAGAAGGAAATATTTCATTTACTCAGAGTTGTACATGTACTCCTTTATTTTTTTTCTTTTGCTCTAGATAAGCCAAAGTAATACGTTTATTCTGACCTCTATTTCATAATCATCTTCTCTACTATAATTAAAGAATTACATTGAGTTTTAGAATAAATAATAAAATCCAACCATTACGTGAAATTGAGGTATTTTGTTTATTTCCAGAAGTATATTAGTATAAATCGATGTTATTTGTAATGAATAGACCTTGAATTATAAATTGAAATTTGCATCTAATGGGCAATGCATGCAATCAAATATTTTACTTCCATTTTTATTTTTTTATTTGTATTTTGAAATTATTTTCTAAATTTGGTATAAATGTGTTGCTACAGATTCATGTGGAAAGATAAATGAGGAGTTAGAAATAGACAAATAGCATTTCGATTTTTTGTTCGTATGACCTTGCCCTACCTCTGTCACCATGTCCTGTTCCTTTCATTAGATTTTCTCAGCAGTTTCTTACACATCCTTGATATTTTTTAGGCGTCGGCCGCGAAGCGAGCGCGAGGGAAAAAGGCCAACGGAACGGCGTCTCCGTCGACGGCGTCGCAACTAGCGGGTGAAGTACGACGCAGCACTAGGCACCGTCGCATCCGAGGGGAAGAGGAGGTGGTGGTGTCCTCCGACTCCACTCTGAGGGACTTCAAAGTTAAGGTGAGTGCGTAATGGATGAGTGAATGAAGATGCGGCAGGTGTTTAATTTTTTCAAAGAGGAAAAGACTTCTCTCGTGTTTCCTGTTGATTTTGCTCTCCTTCCGAAGGAAAAAAGAATCGCACGCGTAAATGCGAACGTGTCCCAATTCGGGATCGTTGGTCGGATGGATTATCTCATTACGGATGGTCCAGCACTTTTTCGAGTTTTGGATTACGAGCCGCATGAGGAAGGCTAAAAATGGTTAAAAAGGAAGTTTACTCTTCGGTTGTTTATTGTCCTTTTTACAGAGGCGGAGGTTTGTTTTAGGGCTGACGTCTTAATTTTTACTTGTCTGCTCTTAAATAGAGGGGCTTTGATTGGTATCCTGCCTGAAAACGAGGCGCACCATTTGATATTCCGTAAAAATGTTGAGGTTAACATTCTGAGGATAATTATGATGGCATTTCCCTCGTTAACGTTCCCGCAGTACGGAGAAATTCTTTCAACTCCTACGTCTTGAAGCGGTCGATGAAGTCGAAAATCTACCGAAGGCAGTAAATATGCTACGGTAATGGTACTAACCTTTGGGGAATCTCTCTCTTTCATCTTCTGCGCAATTTCTACCGTTTTATGTCCTTCCCTTCGAAGATTTTTATGAAGGCATTTCGCGTTCCAGTTTCTTACTCGGTGTGTCCGAAATTACTGCCTTTCCCATCTTCTCTTTGCACCGTATTTTTCCCCCTTTTGAGCCTCGGAAATCACGGAAGCTAACCCTTTCAGGGCATTAAAGTGTGTTGACTCAATTTGCTCTCTCGCTTTCGTAAATCAACATAGAAAATGCAAGGTGATAGAGTTTACTTTTGGGATTCATCATTAAGTTTCTTGTGTTATAAATTCTATATGATAAATCGATATCTAGGATTTTTTGCTGTCATAATAGAGGATGTTATAATTCTAACGTTCATCATTTTTATATCATTATTCTCGTAATGTTCAAATATCAAATCTAATCGATATGTAATCTAATAATCTCCGTGGGAAATGTTGTACACAATCCCGCTTTTTGAATGTTAACAATATTTAAATCCTCATTTTTTATTGATAATTCTTATAGGAAAATAAATATGTTCTCCATTTTCCTCATGCCTAGTTCTTATTATTCTTAGTAGTGGAAAAATAATATCTCCCAATTTAAATTTTCAATAGTTATAAAAGTGTTAAAAATCATAAATTATGGCTAAAGTCGATTATTAATCAGTAATTTTTATAATTTCCTAATTCAAGTTTCCTTTACAATTTAATTGGTATTAAACCAAAATACCCGATTGGTAATTGGGTAATTAATTGCTAAAAATGTATTGAATTGAGATACGTGAGAATTTTACCCTCCATTGAAACAATTCACGTTTTTAAATGATCAATTTTCCTCTATCTGTAAATCTACTCTCTAACTTTGATGTTATAATATGTTTCGGAGAATCTTTTAATTCACTCGTAGTTCCCGGAAGAACAACCAACCAAATGTTTTTTATAAGCGCTATTCCGTTGGGCTTAGTTTTTACGACACGTAAAATCCGCGTGGTCTCGTAAAAACTAAGAATATTTCGGCTCCTAATGAAAATTACGGTGGAGACCGTGGGATGTAGAGTGGGGTGTAATCTCTCACGCACGACCCCATCCACCGTCTATCGTTCGTCTTCTATAGACAGACTCACGATAGTACAATCTCCCATATATTAAGTACGTTTATCAGGAAATATTTTATTGGCAGCATTTTAATTTGGATTCTACAATATTAGTAGATTTTTCCCCATGAATCACATTTCTTTTACTGAAAACATTTTGTGAAGTTATAGTTTAATTCCATAGTTATGTTTCAATCAAAATCAAGCAATATTTTCTTCTGTCTCGTAATTCGTGAATCGATTTTAATAACATCTTCATTTAAAATCTATATCCTTGAATTTTATTTATACTTTAGTCTATAATTTTTACTGCTGCACATTTTGTGTTGGAAGTGTTGAGGTTCGGTCTTACTTTTTAAACATATTCGAGATTGAGCTTATATATGATACGTGTTTCACGTACACGGTTGAGTCCCTTCTCTTCACCGTCTTATTTTATGGATTTCTATATGTTTAAATAGTTAACGATTTGTGTATTTTAAGATTTGATTGAAACACGTATCTAGCAAAAATAGCGCCTTCACGTCGAGTTCATAATCCTCTGCGTTAATGTCCGAAAGGGTCAATACCATCGAAATGGTCCGAAGGAGTGGTGCGGGGGAGGGATTTGCAAAGGAGTGAGGGTGGCAGGTCGCTGAACCATGGTGCTGCTGCATTTCCAGGAGGCGGTGTTTCTCTCTCTTTAGTAGCTCCCTCTTTGGTGCTGAGGAAAATGGCACGGTGAGGGAGGAATTCCTTGGCTCTATCCACTCGTGAAGGGTGAAAAAAGCGAGGGTGTGGGATGCGCGTGGCCGAGAGAGGAAATCCTCTATCCCACTATTACTGCACTCCATGAAATTGTACACTAAGGAAAGATTTTTTTTTCTCCATTCTATTCTAAAATATTAAATTGCGATTTGACTGGAAATACTGTATGATGCAGGATAGATCTCAGATAAAGAACTATGAAAGTTGAACTAGCTCGTAAATTGTCATTACCTAGTGCAGCTGTTCGCTCTAGCTATTTTAAATGAGAAAAAGTGAGGACGTTTGAAGTATATTCTATTTATATGTCTATGGAAATGCATTTCAAGAAATCTCCGAAAACGATGTCTCTTAAAATTGGTGATAAATAGATGTTTTTAGTCATGGAGGCATGTAACTAAAGTTTGTAAAATAAAATTTAACCTAATCTTGTGCATAATAAATAGTTTAGTATTGAACCTTTTCTTATAACAAATCACTTCATATATCATATAAAATAAGTCCAAGAAGCCTAACATGTTAGAATTCTGTATCACATTCTTATCAGTAAACATGGTGAATAACTTATACAGTAATGCAATAGTTCTTGCTAAAAAATTGCATAGTTAATCATCGAGCTTCCTATAAATTATATTTGTTGCTCCAGACTAAGTAGAAAACGAATTGTATATCATTTTCTTGTCAAAACGGAATAGGAGCATCAAAGCAAGAATTTTGGTTGAAACTATTTCATCTCTTAAACTAAAATAAACTTAATTATGGAAGTGCTTCTGCTTAAGTTACCATTTTTTGTGTCCATCGATGATGAAATTCTGGAATAAATTTGCAGAACCCTTCTTCAAAATTGCATCACCAATGAACACCTGTTGTTATGGAATGACTGTTTATACCAAAAGTATTCTATCGAAAGTTTCCAGAATGGAATATCTTCCCTGAAAGCATCAAGATAATAATCGAATTTATAAATCTGAGAAGTTATAAACGATGAGGTATAATTTGAACGAAGGTAGTTTTTCCAAATATTATATAAGAAAATTTTTGCCCGTAACCAAAGCTTGTTTTTGTATGTGTGTGTTTATATACCATCCGTTATTCAATCTGCGATCATTTTCGTTGATTTCATATTACTTTGTTACTCAGGCAACTATGAACTTTGGTTTCGTATTATACAATCCAACTTCCTTTCTATTTGTATATTCTGAAAACAATTTTAGATAGTAGTGTGTTGACATTTATACGTATTTATGTATACTTGGCGTTTAGTTGTCATAAGAAGAAAGCGTTTTGGGAACTATCGTACATAACACGTGGAAAGGGATTGTCCTATCAGTACAATGCTCTAAAGAATCGTTCCTTTATTTTAATCGAATTTCACGCTCATATGGTGTGAAACGCTTATTTTATACGCGTTGAAGGTTGTATTTCCTCCGTTCTTTTCACCTCTAGTTCAGCCTGTTGGACCGTAATTGCGACACATTGTCACATCACTTTTGTTTCGTACCATTCTCCCGGATTCTTCCCCTTTGCCACACCCCATTTCCCATTACGTCTTCAGCTTTTCCCGGGAGATTGGATCGGTTGCGGTCGAGCAATCATTAAAGTAGATACGGTTTTGCCTCCCGTCATTTCCGGCTCCCTCGTGGCAGATCTATTTGTTATTCCGTGTTTCCCGTTTGGTCTAAGAGCAAGTGCGGTCGCCCCCTTAAGCCTTGGGCGCGAATTTTGTGTAAATTCGTTTCCGCTCCTCGTGACTCGGGGCGATCGTAATACATCATGGCTTCCATTTGATATGAGCAATAGATTTCCATGCGAACGAAATTGTTATCCTGAATATCGGAAGTCTTCTTCATCTGAGAATACGAATGAGTATCTCGATCATTATCGATATGGCTCCAGACGGCAGGCACATGCCGAAATGATGCCCCGTTCAAGATTAACTTTCTATTGCTCTCCTCTATGTTTTCGATCAGATATCGTTTTACCTTCTCTCGTGGAACTCTTTCGAAGCTCCCGATGTACAGTCAGCAGATGATGCCTTACAGGTGATGGCAATCAACAAAATTGGACCTATATGGATGTATCCATCCGTATATTTGAAGTAGAACAGTATCTCTCTGGCTTGAGTAACAGTAAGCAGTAATAACATAATGGAGGAGAAATTGACGTAGTATCTAACTCCAACATCAGTTTCCTTTCCTTAGGAAGATTATATTAATTTAATAATGAGAAGTTTATTCTGACTTTTTATCTTGTTAACGTGGAGGTTACTAAAAAAATGATATCGATTGAGATGTATCCTATTATAAAAATGTGTAAAGAAATGTATACGGACGAAATTTTCTGAATTTTTATCGAAGGAAATTTATTTTGAACCATTAATTTTTCATTTCAAGTTATTTTCATAAGTAACTATTGGATCATGTTTTATATAAGCAGTAAAGAGTGTGAATTTTTGTAAATAAATGAACTCTTTTTTACTGTTTACTGAACAATATACGCAAGGCTTTTTGTGATCCTTTTTGGACAGCATATTTGTTTATTGAGTATGTTATTATTTTCACACTTTTTAAAGTTAAAGCGCGCAATATTTTCCACAAGAACTTTCATTCTCGAGGACAGTTTTAGTGCCCTTCTCTACATATTCCTCTTTCACCTCTTCTGCAGCGTCCAACTTTATGACACTCACAGTTCTTTAGGTGTAATTTCCTACTCATGCTTTATACGGTAACGATGCCGAAGCTCTGCTTAAATAAACGTGTGCTTATTCTCTTGATGTTTATTTTGCAGTCGTATAATTTCCGCGGAACGTTTGTAAAATTATTTTTCATCGTAATTTATGAAAGCACAAATGTCAGAATGTCTGATGATATTATTAGTATTAATTCAGTCATAATATGAAAAATTGGGATTTTTTATAAAATTTTCTAAGGAGATGAAGAATTTGTGTGCCAGAAGTCCTTTCTGAGTCCATAAAAGTTAAAATAAAATAGTAGTAAATGGCACTATGGTAAACATTCTTTGTTATGGAAATGGAAGGATAGGTTTTATACTTCTGTACAGGAACGCGAGCCGCTCTTTTACTGTGTTTATAATGTAATAGTGAAAAATAGCGACAGGACTCTCCCAATTGATGGGCAGATACGCTGACCACTTCTCTTTTTTAGGGTATGCCTTGTGGGTAAAGTGGCGGATGTGCTCCAAACCGTGGCATCAACCAGCGCCAGAGTATTAGCTATTTATTGGATGACAGGTTTTCCATCTATCATTCAAAATCGTTGCTTTTTTCCAATTTTGATATAAAAGGAATAGTCTCCCAGTATAGTAATTTATGTCAAGAATTTGCTGTAATAGCTCATCAGAGTTATGAAACATATAGAGAATATATACTATATAATTCGACTATTATTATATGCAATTTTATTTATATTGATAGAATCTATGCTTTACTACGATAAAGAATCTACATCTCCGTAAATAATTTAAAATATCGTTCAGTAAATCTTTGGATTCGTGCGCATTTTCTACTATTTTTAAGAAAGCTCACTGGGCTAGGAGCAAGATGAAGCATTGAATAGTGGTGCAATAAATAATGCAAGAACCTTATCAGAATTTGTCTTCCTCAAAATTCTCTTTTGATAGAATATTTATGCTTCCTTATCTTAGGAGCATAAGTCACCTATGATTAATGTTCCAAAAGAATGATTTAGCTTTCAGTGGAAAGTTATCTTTGTTTATGCAGCTTTGCAGAAACTCATAATGAACTGAATGAGCCGCATTGTATGACTTCATTGAAAGCTTCCATCGAAAGTTGATGTCTTGGATCAAAGAATTCCTCATTGAATTTTTTCCGCCTCCATTCTTTACGGATTGTCCTTTTTTGTAATTCTTTTTCTGTTATGCTTCCTTTCACTCTCTTTTGCTTTCCTTTACAAGACCATCTATGGCCCCTGTCATTATGACTCCCACCTGAACCTCTCATTACTTCAAAGTTTACGCACGCGCAATGCTTTGAAATAATTGAGAGGATGGAACAACTGCGGTCGTATTCCAAGAGGAGTTGAAAGGAGTTAGACATGTCGAGTGCTGCGTTCACCCGGAGGCGCCTTTGGTCGTGCGACCTCTTCTCCCATTCTGCTCTTCTTAACCCCTCTCACCACCATTGTCTTTGATTGTTTCATTCATCCCCCGTTCTTCTTCATTTCTCTTGCATTCTAATGGTCTATCGATATTATTCATCATCCATCAATATTGTTGAATTTCTATTCTTAAATGTTCTATTCTTAAAATGGTTAGATTGGAAGAAAGAAATGAATGAATTACGATCAAATCGAATTTATAAAATGTTAAATTATCTTAAGAGACTGCAATTTGTATCAATTATTTCTCGTCAATGTAATTTTAACTTTTATTTGATGCATGTCTTTCTAAGAATATTCGACGAATCTTGTACACATTTGGCATATCAAATGTCGAAATATATTCTACTGCATTATTTCCTCTCGTTAAGATTCTAAGTTATAATTCAGTGGATTTAATGTAATTTCTTAATTCATCCCTTGTTCATTTTTTGGTGGTGATGCGTTTTCTATGGAATGAAGTACCTGCCTTGCACACTTCCGAAGTTTTAATTTTAATACCTGTGTATCAAGCTGAGATTATTGAGTTATCTCTCTATTAAATTTAATTTTAAAATGTAAACAAAGATCTGAGATTCATCTCCATCTTCCCTTCTTTATATATACCTTTTCTTTATATTACTCTTTAATATAAATTATTCATAATATTTCTCTCTCGTTGCCAATGTTCCTAGCTTCCATTCTACCTTTCCCACCTGATTCCTTCCACCGTCATCAATTTAGAGTTCCGTTAGTGTTCAATTTTTCTTATTCTTAGGCTCCTTTTGCATCATTACCTCTCAACATCTGCATCCTCTATTGCATATAGTTTCCCCTCGTAACGAAAGATACATTGATGATAGGCTTTTACTGCTCTCCCTTAGCGCCCGTTCCTATATTTTTATGGCCCGTTTCTAGAAAAGCTGGTTTGCGCCTCGCACAAGGATCGCAGTTTACTTCTCGGGACATCTTCATCCCTTCGTCTTTACTATACGTCTTTTATCTCTTCCTATTCAGCTGTCCCCATATTTTTCTCTTTCAATATGATTTTCCTTGCTGCTTCGGTTTATTTTTATGGCTCGTATTTTGAAGTTAATCTCCGCAGTTAAATTTTCTCCATATTTTGTTTATTGGAATAGTCCTATAATTCAAAGATATAGGTTTTGTAGATCACAGTAAGAATAATAAACTTATTCCTATTAGAACTAAAGAGTATATTGTATTTTTAAAAAAATATCTACTTAGCGTAATTTTTCTAGGCGCAATGTTTGATTTTAGGTACGTTTACTGTATGTACTGTTTGAAACTTTTACTTTTATCATCTAAGTCTTAACTTACATCTTCTGAGTCTTAGTTCTCTTCATCACAAACATGTTTTGTATTATTTGTTTATCCTTAATAACTGCTAAATAAGAAAATCGTCCTGATTGATAACGGTTACTTGATTTATGATTATCAGTTCAAGCTATCTGTCCTTCTTTCCATATAATGAGTATATTTACAATTTGCCATCAATCTGGCAGACATCTGCAATTGGTTTAACTTCTTTTTAAATGTCTAATCTTGAGCAACTGGTCTAGAATCCTCGCCGTAAATAAGTTTTGAATAGTAATTGATGATTTTATCGTTAGCGGCGTGTAAATTTTTCACCATAATGAACTTTTACTCTGAATGAATCCTAGGAATTAGTTTAACTTTAAACTTGGATAGAGTTTGAGGAACATTAATTCTCTTAATTATCCGCAATGAATCGGATTCAAACCATTTTCATATTTATTCATCGATGTCATTTGAATCCTGTCTCAGATTGCAGTCGATGTTCGAGTTAATCTTAATTGAGTTTAAGTGTTTCTCAGAGATCGAAAGATTAGGGAGATCTGTTTTAAAAGACCCTTCAATTTACATTGACGTCCCACGTCACATCTAACTCCCTTCTCTTGCACCTGTTCCTTCTTCTGCAATACTGCACCTTTCTGCTTAGCGAAATGATTGACGCCATCTCAATTCCTCGGCAACGAGCTCGTAATTTCCATCCAACCTTTCGAGATCGTAAAAGTGTTCGAGGGTGCGGTCCTCTTTTCATGGGATTCTTCCCGAATGCCGCTTCTAAGGCGAACTCCCTTGTATCGGAATGGAGGCACTGAAAGGAAGAGGTCGCTTGCAAATGAGCAGGTTTCCACTTTTCTTTTCTCTTCATTTTCGATCCCCTATCATCCGTTCCCAGGCTTCCTCGCCCTTTGTATGTGGCGAGGGTATTCATGAGCAAGACGTCAACTTCGCATCCATTGTTGTTCAGCCTCTCGATGGAGATGTATATAACCTCAAAGGAAGGATTAATTAGAGCTCTGAGCGATCGGAAACTGAGACGTTTCTCCACTTTTTCATGGCAGCGTCCGTTTTTTCGACACGAACGCTTATATTGTTTTAGTCTTTGATTATGTGCTTTTAGGATTATTATTTCATTAATGCAGGTGCTCTTTTTAAAGGCGTTTTTAATTTTTTTGGTTTTAAACTTTATTTGCCGATATGTCTGCGAATCGACGATTTTGTTTGGAAGCGAACTTTTTGAAATGTATTTTCCATTAAAGGTTCTGCCAGTATCACGTCATTTTTTCGTATTATTAACCCTTGTAAGCTATTCTACTATTCTTTATCACTCTCATGATGGATAAAAATTTTATATCTATGCTTTCTTCTGCAATTAAATCACTATTAAAGGAATCATATTCAGGTACTTAAGTCACCTTCACGCTTAGGTATGAAATCAAAATAAATTCCTTATATATGTACAAACATTCTTTTTGATTAGGATAGCTGTATTTTAAACCTATTGTAGAAAGATTTCAGTCTAAATTGAAGGATGATTTTCATTGGAATGTCTCTTTGAAGCTCTTTGAATTTGAAGAATTTATATTTGGCATATATTCTGGTTTTTCCTCGCAGTTTCTCATGGAATAACGTTTGATGTGCTCATGAATCATGCATATTATGATCCTCTCGATATTCAGTTTTATTCGAACGGTGATTACCATATTCAGTAATCCTCTTTTAATCATCGACTCCATTCGGCTGTGTGTTCCACAGTTTCGGATGAAAAGACCTCTATATTCTGTGGAGGAGGAGTTTTTGCAGCAGCGATAGTTAGCTGAGCTATTTCCTTTCCGAGCACATGATTTATGCGTCCTCGAACGGATCTTTCCAGAGGAATTTTCTGCAGTATCTTGATCACCAAAGCAACAAAGGATGCGCCACACTGCTGTTATCATTAATGTATTCTGAAACTCTTAAGTGGAATGGACAAATAAATAAAAAATATTCAGAGGGCTTCAGAGTTCGTTTTAAAGTGTGGATTCGGCATAGTTTTCATTGTTATATGAAACCTAGTTTATCTAGACCATCTCATCCATTTGGATTGTAAAATACTATCGTTGATCCTTTCGAAATGCAGTTCAAACCTTTTTTTATGACACTCTTTTTGTAAGCTCACCTTAGTTTATTGTTTATGATTCAATATCACCTTTTACAGTTTGTTTTTTTTAGAATAAACAGTCGAGTAAGAAGGAAACAAATAAAATAGAAAATAATTCACAATTTAGATTTTCTCCTTTGGTATATTTCATATATATTCTCCGCAATTTTACTTGTAAGCAACTTTGAAGGAATGAGTTTTCTATTTCATTCTTATTTTTTGCTAACTAAAAGGATTTGTGGTGAACTTCCTTGGGTTGTATCTTATCTGCCTGACTAATTTCACCATATTTCAATTCGTATATCTGTTCCTTCTTTGCTTGAAGTGTTGAAGGTGAATCTCAACTTTTGATTTATTGCACACATTTAAATTTACCCACGCGCTTCGGAGGCACCAGCTGAGATAGCAAATTATAGATGTTTCGAATTTCCCATCTGATACGTGGTCGATGCGTTCCATTCTATTTTTGTTTACCTTTCGTGTCTCAAAATCACCCGACATCCCCATGGTTACAACCGTCCAAAGGGCTCTTATTCAAACCGAATTTCGCTACCTGGACTCCTCCCCTTAATCATCCTCTTCCAATTTTCTCTATCAACGTGTTCTTTGTATTACCGATTTTCAATTTTTAAATTGGCACGTACGGCTTTTTTGTCATCCAGCAGCTGCTTTTGTGTTAACAGGAGTTATTAATGAGGATTTAGGCGTTCGGATAAAAAAGCAGCTGTAATTATGATTGTCATCTAATTGAGCGGTGTCTTGACGTTTAACTCACTTCCGACGGCTTCAGAAATTCACGGAACTGCACTTTTTTAATTGTCCAACTTCCTTTTAAGAGTGCATCGGTCCGAATAATGGCTCACATTTCATCTTATCTAAGAAATATAAAGAAGAACGTGCACAGGAAGTCAAAATTTAAACTGCGTTTCAAGATTTTGTTATTTTTCAGTACTTCATTTGCTTAGTAGATTTAATTTTGTTTTATTTACTAATTTTGTATTTGATTGGGTCAATATAAAGTTTTACTAAAGTGAAAAAAGTTTATAGGGGTGGATAAAAATGCTATGATAATATTATTAGAAGGATTATGTAAGGCGGTTTATAGGGCGTCCTTTAATATAAGGCAACACCTTTTTATACGCTTCGGTGTGCAGATTGCACTGAGCTTTTGTGTTGAGAGCAGTGGTGAGTGGTTCACTAGGACATGTATACGATCGGGCGTTTGCGTGCGTCCGCTTCTTGTTATTGCTGCGGATGGAAGTCCTTTTTACGATGCCTTCAACAGGAATGTGTCGCTTCCTTTAGCCTCGAATCATTTTGTCGATGAATGAGTGACGCTGGAAAATAGAACTTAGATATGACATTCGATGGGTTCTGTCATTACTATGAAACTATACCGGAAAGGTTTTATTCGGATTTCTTATTGTTTGACAACGTTGCTCTTTCGGATTGCTTTTCTAATTTTGTACCTGAAGAATATTCTGCGCGCCTCAGAAGCCGATCTATCTTTTTTATTTTGAAATAGGTTTTTAATCAGTTGAAAAATAGGAAATAATTATTATAGATACTCTTTAGTAACTTGATATCCTTCTTTCGCTCTAAAAGTCAAACTTGTTTGGTGAATATTCATATTCATGATATATATATATATATATATCATATCAATTAAGGTAGATAAAGACTTAAAGCTTAACTTTGAAGTTTTTATTTTCTGTGACGAAATATATATCATTATCATTTATAAGGAAGTCTTTTACCCATTTTACTGGTGAATCATTTAGAAATCATGTTCTGTGGTATCTGATTCCTTGTTCCCCAGCTTATAGTTCATCCTTACCTTTATTAAAGTGTAATAAGTGTAAAGACAACTTTGAAGGAGTCAGTGCCTGGAGATCATACTTAAAAATTGGGGAACTGTATATGATTCTTTGAATATTTTCCTGATCATGTTTACAAAGCTTGAATTAGAGGAGAATTTATATTCCTCCTTATTTTCTTGATTGAAGGTATACATTTTTGTTGTTTGACATTTCTTGTAACTTGAAAATATTAGACTGATATAAATAAACGACTGTACAGAATAAAACGCGTAAATATTTTAGTAGAAAGCATAGCATTACAAACTCAACCGCAAAATTAACTTTTAATTTCCTTTGGATTTCCTTAGACAATTTATATATTGCTATAAATAACGTTGTTTCGCAACCATCGAGCGTAAGCGTTTATAGCCATTGAACATTGCTATGACAGTCGCATAGATTCACGACTAGGGACAATTTTCTTAGGCGTAATGGAAGCCGTCGTTCAAGGAGCCCTTAACAAACGCTTAATTCTCGTGCATTCTTTTATGCGATGTCCTGGTTAAAGCTCCGTCGGACATCTGTCGTACATCATTCGACACTAATCGTTCGACCGGAATATCAAGTCTTGCATGTGCCAGGATGTTTTATTGGCCGTTTTTGTCTGCAAGTTTATTTTCCCAAGTAAGAAGCTCTTGGAGTCATGCGTTCAAGAAAGACGCGGACCATTTTCTCCGTTTTTGGTCGAATATTTATGCTAATCTCTTTTTGGAATACTCATAGGTTTTCTTTCATTGGAAAACTCAATTAAAACTAATATAAACAATCTTTAATATCTGGGATAACTTAATTCATAATAATAAGTTTTAATGGTATGGATACGATATTAAAACTTATAATCGTAAATTTTGAAGAGCATTTTCGTTTAATCAAAATGAGCTTGTATTTCTTCTCAGGTTAAGTTGAAAATCGTTCGTATGTATTTCGCGTAAAATGAATACAAATGGAAAAATAGATTAGTAGAGGAAATCCATTAAGGAACGCCCTAGTTTTATCCTCAATGGACCACAAATTGGAATCTCCTCTGAAAAACGTCAGAAGGACATTTATCCGTGTATCTCATATCGTCCTTGGCCCACTTTCATATTCTTCTCATTGTGAAAAAGTATTCAAGTAGAAGATCGAAATCATGTGAGCTGGTAGCTTCCGTTTGCGTAGGAGTTTAAGGAACGCGTAATCCTTCCGTCCGTATTAAACCGCGATACTCCGCATTACTCCTTCGGAAGACTGTAGGACGAAGGAAAAATATCGAAGGAAAAGATTGTCTCCTTCCCATTTTCATTCCCTCCCCAGAGGAGGGTCTGCTGGGAAGGTTATTAATATCGTCTTCTCAAGGCACTTGATGTATGTCTCTCGCATTGGGGACGATTCAGCGGAATTTGGAAATGCATGGTGGTGGCGTGTCCTTTTTCCACCCCCGGAGGCGGGGTCTGCGGGGGCGGAACCGCTTTGGCGTTGGAGTGTCGTCGAGGCATTGTGGTGCGGTTGAGTAATGGCGGCGGCTAGCATGGCTTAAGATGAGCACCAGGACACCGATGGTGGATAGATAAAGCGCTGTTGACTTGGGGTCAATCGAAAAGAGCTTACAGAGTCCCTTTTCCCGTTATCTTCTTAGATAAATAGCTAGTTTGCGCTCATGTCTTTGATTACATTTGATGTACAATACCTTCAAAAGATGATAATATTTTGGTGCGTATTACGATATTTCGGTTAGAACAATGAATCTTTTTGAACCTCCTTAACTTTTACAAATTTTCATCTTTTGAAACAATTGTATTTCTTACGTCGTAGATCTATTGAGGCAAAGTGAGTGATATGAACTTCAATGAAATTTTCCTTAAACAAATAATTTCTTTCTAAATAATTAAATTTTATCATTTTACCATTTTGCTTGCTTATCTTTACACGTCTTCACTTCCCTTATAATTCTCTGGATAAGTGTTTCAGAAAGAGTTCACACTACGGCTTGAAGAAGTTAATTTTATATTGATTAGAAATGTCCGTTATAATAAATATAGATTCAAATAATTTTCTTGATGTATTTTATAAGTACGATCACTATAATTTCTCATTTGTCTTGTAAATATTTCAGGAAGCATTTAGTATATCCTGACGTAATTTGTTGGCTAACAATTACTCCTACCAGTTTCAGTTACAATAATAAACCGACAATAGTAGTTAATTAAACACCTTAATGTAGGATCTCAGTTCGATCCTTATCCTTTTTCTGAGTTAAATATCAATATTACCTAACTAAATTTTGTTTTTTTCCATTCCCAAGATATATATTTCTAATCTCTTCCGTTGAAATATTTCTATAGAGCACACTTTAAAGCTCTTCTTGGAACAGTTAGTTAGTTCACCTTTTGATTTCAAAGGCCGTTAAGATAATTTTAAATCGATCGGTTAATTTATGATCCTGAGCAACCTTTAAAGTATCTATTTGTCATTTCTACAATAACGTTTGACGTCAAATGAAATCGATATGCGACGGTAGTTTCAAAGAAAATAGGTTAAATATTTCTGCAATTATAATTTTTCATTCATGTCATTTCAACGGAACTATGAGTAATCAATCCTCGAAACGTCGAGATTGTTTTGTTTCCCATTTGTGTTTATTATATAAATAGTGCTGAAAGCATGATGTTGCTCGTTTATGCTCCTAGGTGCGCATAAAGATAGCGTGACTGGAGAGATGTGTGACTTTTATTGCCCTCCTTTTTTCATTCTATACTTTGCGTCATAAGTTTTTCTCGTAGGAAGCAAACTTCGATCCCTTTCCTGCCCATCATCCTTTGGCGATACCGGGTGATTAGAGGCATAAAAAGCGCCAACTGATTTATTTATCCGTGATGTAAGGAAGAGGAAAACTTAGGGAATGATACAGGTGTTTGCGATGGTGAAAAAATCGATACCTGTAAAATATCGAACTACGGAAGAACTTGACCAAATTTTTTACACGAACTGAATAGGTGTTACCGAAAGGAAGTGAGGTATTAAACGAGGAGAGGATGGCTTAAAGAAAGTTTTAATATATTTTAAAACAAGCATGACTATGGCCGAAGAGGATGACAGGAAGCAGTGAAGATATTCTCGGTAGCGTAACTGCTACTTGAATGCTGAAGTCTAGTACCGATTTTATTTGGACTCCTATGGATTCAATGGAAGGGGTTTATTATGTGAGAGAAATATTTGTAGATCTAACTTATCAAAAGCACATTCATCTTTAGCGGATATCTATTTATATTCTTTGAAATCATTTTTTTGGCTGAAGATTTATTTATCACTTTGAATTTAAAAGTTAATTTAGTTATCAGTAATTTTAAATAATTTTCAACAAAACTTAGTTTTGATTTTTTCAGAATTAGCTCCATTGAAATATGTACCTTTATATATAACCAAATAAACGTAAACTAAGTCGTTATTCCTATGTAAACACTGAAAACAAAAACAACCGCAGAAATAATATATATTCGATAATATTAATTATTATTATCATCGTAAGTTTATTTCTTAATTTTGGCTATCATCAACGTTTCATTTTATTCCTGCTATCTCTTGCTCTTTTTTCGCCAGCCTCACTAATTATACAAACTGGTTAAGGCTCTCCAGAGAGAGCTACAAATTACGGTAGAATCAGTTTCTTTGCCGTCACCTTAAAAATTATGTCACTTTTTGTGCATTCCTTAAAGCCCGGATGTCACTTCTCAAAGGCTCCGTTTTAATGAAACTCATATTTTTAGGAATTAATGCAGAAAAAGTCGTGTGCCCGGTCAACGTCCGACAAACCTTTTAGACCATTCATTATGAGATTTAAAAATTATGTCGCGAAATATTAAGAAGAAGCGCGTGAAAAAGGCGTAAATTCGCGGCGGGGTTCTCGCGCCTAGAAAGGGAGCTGCAGGGAAAGTGACAATGGGCAGGAGTCGCCTAACAAAGAGCGCGGATGAATGAGCAACAATGGGGGTGGATGAATGGCAACAATGGGGCGACACTGGAGAAACAATGGCTGCGAGGAAGGGAATAATGGAATTCCCAAGTCGAGAGGGAATGGTGTCGAGGAGGGGAGCAAAAAAGGAGTTCGGGGAAGGAAAAGAATGCCCGGGAGACAGAACTTTTATGATTACACATCTAATTCATTACGGTTTGCGCGGGAGCGTCCCGAAAGCACGGCACCCAGTGCCGCCCCCGTTTGCAGGTTTTTAGGGAAGCGCGGTAGGAAGATGAAATATCGTCCCGAAGAGACATTATCGAAGAATGTCAGGAGGAAGGAGTGGGGGGGAGACGGGGCCACAAAAAGTAGGGACGACTTATTTCCGGTCGTAAATCAACATTCTTCCCCTCCACACCCCCTTCCACACGCTGCACTCGGTTGCAGACCACCACCCACTCCCACTTATCGCGAGGCCCTGTTTTGCGGTTCTGGCTTTCTTCCCCCTTTCTTCTCTAACGACCCCTTCTAATGATGCCTTCTCTTATATTTCCCTCTTCCTGGAAAAAAGAGCTTTCTTTCCCGTATCACGTTTGCCCGCCCCCGATGACCAAAAAGGGATAAAGATGGTGTCCTCTCACGGTCACAGGTTCGAGTCTGGAGATGCTCATTGATGGCTTTCGTTTTCTCTATCGCTTTTGAATGGCTTCCATCCATGAATGAATGTCCAACCTGGATTAAACTTTAAACTTTATCCGATTTGTATTTTACGTAGATGTGATTAATAGCTTTTAATTAATTTATCCTGAAAGAAATATTATATAAATGAGAAAGATTTATCAGAATTCGATTAATTAAATCATTTTCATAATCTTTCTCTCTTCTTATCTCTTGCATGCTATGAAATAATTATGGTGTATGCTTTGGATTCTATTTGGTTTTGTAATTGACATATGTTTACCTCACATCCTCATTTTCTCAAATGAGACTCTATTCAAACTTTCTGAATACTATTTTATTATCGTCGAATCTCTATCTTATTGGATTTTTTCGCATAAATAAGGTCCAAGGAATTAACCAATACTTCGTCAATTACACTTAACGATCGTAACTTATGTATCAATATGAAATAGTTAGAATGATAAGTGGAAAGAACTTGATCCTTTACAGGAGCCATTTCTCTACAAATGAATCGAGAGATATAATGACTCTGAAATAGCGATATATTTTTCAGATCCATTTCAATTTTATGAGGAGATAGATTTGTTTCCTCGATTCGTGTTTTCTTTCATCTATTCATGTGCTTCTTTACTGATGGGTATTTAATGGACTTCATTTTCGACCTATCCTTTTAATGATTTCTTGTGTCTACTACCCTACTACTCTAGTGGCTGAAATCTAAACTTATCCTGAACGACGTGAATCTATCCGGGGGTATAAAAAACAACCATCGGGTCGGTTTTCGATCTTCTTTTTTTTCTCCCCAGGGGTAGAACATCTCCGGATATTACCTCAGTTACGACGCCCATGTTTACCATTAACTGCCGTGAAATGAGCATATTATGTACTCGCTTGTAGACCAAATAAACCGAAAAAACTGGTGGGGAAAAAATGCGGAGTGCATGAGTGGCTTAGCGTAATCTCATCCGCGTAAAACTTTTTTTGCGTTTCTCCCAAGGATCTCCGCCCGGAAGTTTTTTCCTCATTCATCGCCGCTTTCACTTAGGGAGGTCCCGTTGACCACTGACGGTTGATGCCGTGACATCAGACGCTTTTTTTAATATATCCTTTTATAGGACTCAACGACCCGTCGCCTCCGATGTTTTTCGGCCCTTCTTGTGTTGACGTTTGACACCGAGAGAAACATTGATTTCTTTTCCCATGGACCCTTTTTCGGCATCCGAAATGAAGCGGTGGCAAAAAAGATCTCATATCTGTGTGGCACCTTTCACTCGTGTTTAGAGATACTTGAAGGCGTTGAAGAGACATCCTTTGTACCTGCGTATCTTGAATATCTCACTCCATCGCCTTTGTCACTTCCAATGTCTCATTGAGACTTCTTTTGTTCCCTTCTGGATATGTGAAGGGTATCAGTCGTACGATACTCTTGAAACGTATTCTTTCTTTGGTTTTTGGCCAACCATACAGGCCCGCAGCCTTCGCTTATTAATTTATTTGTTTTAATAAAATTTCGAACCTTTAATATGCTATTCTATCCACAACTGAGGTATTTTTAAATTACATTCAGTATGAAATTTATTATTATTCTTATCTTAAACATTTCTTTGTTAACCTCTGTGTTAATGTACGTTTTAAGTCAATGTTATGAATTATGAAGCCCAGCAACTCTGTTAGAAACCAGCAACGTTGGGTCGGATTCTCACGAATATTTTATGAAAGGAATTAATTGCATCAAAAATCCTGTATAAATGCATTTTCAAAAAGGATAAGACTTCTCTGCCAATTTATGTGATTCCTGTTCAACAATCTTTCAAATTAGCGAATTTAGTTTTTACTATTTTCAATAAATCGTAGAAACTTTATCCCGCAATCTTCCTCCAACATGTTTCTATGACTTTTGTTTTCAATCGCATAAAGAACGACGGGAAAGAGTCGAATATTTATACTGGTTATATTTTATGAGTATATGAATGGATATTGTTTATGAAATGTAGTATTCAGAATGGTGTGGCCAACCGAATAGTAATAAACGAGTTTTGTTTCAAAACGGAGCAGCATTGCAATATGTTACCCATTGTATTGAATAACAACCCTTCGGAACTTGAAAATCGTCCATCGCTTTCTCGTTAGAAAGTTAAAATCCTTGTGAATGTTTCGTTTGATAAGTTTGATTTTTACAGCGTTTTGTAAAATCATATTTAATGAGAAATTTCAACATGCTCTGCAGTTAGCTCATGAAATATTACTCCCTAGAGAGAGTATTTTGCCAATTAGAACTCCGCTATGTCTTATTCTAAAAACGTATGGCGAAGAATGGCTCTTCGACTTTTATTTAATTATTTCCATCCTTAGGAAAAAGCTTTGTGATTTTTTCCCATGATACTTGTTTATGACAGTCATGTTTAAAAAAATCACTGACTTATGAAGTTCGTTAAACCGACTATGGCGTAACAAATCTAGCATCTGCAGCACGAGGAACGCCGTCGCATTCACCGTCGGGAATATTAATAGGATATGTGTGTTCATGTATATCACCAGACGACGTTTAGTGATTCTCCATAATCGCAGTCGATCGTGACGTTCCCGTCAATTAATAAGACTTAAGGCACGTTGAAATGTTGTTCTTGAACCTTTGACTGATCATCTGGTCACAATACTTGCTTCCGTATACCACCGTTAAGTTACGTCGATCCTTTTGTATTATATTGCATTCCCTATTCGTTAGTTCCGCTATTACTGTACCTATTGCATCTAAATGATAAATAAAGTATAAGTTTGTTGGGCTAAAACTACCGGTGTGTTGCTAGTGCACGTTATAAATTTTACACAGTATGTGAGGGAATTCGCTTCCCTTATTGTTATTTAAGGGTGATTGTGAGAAGCATTCTTTGATCTCAGAGCATTGCTGCCTTCGTGAATTTAATTTTCTCAACTCCGTATGTATTTAGTTACATTTAGTTTCCCTTTCTTGAATATCTCTTAAAGCCTCAACGTTTCAGTCTAATTAAAGAAAGGCCTCTATGTGGGAATATTTGCTCAGTGACATTAATGTGGACCAAATCTCGCTTTTAGAAATATCTTCATTAGATAAATTGACTCTTAAACCATATTTAAACTTGTTTTATCTAAATTTCCATCTTCGTTTTTCTATTAATTAATATTTAATAATGGAATAAGATCGAAGCTTAATTAAATTTTACGGAATACATTTGATACAAAACTAAATGCAGCAAAAATTCACATTTCAGTAGGTAGAATTTGCATGAGTACTAATAAACTTCAATGCAATTTAAATCATTGAATATTGAAAAGGGAACTAGGAAGTGCAAAAATAGTAGCCTCTAATCAGAAATAAAAGTAAAATCTATCTAAAAAATGTTTGCTTTGACCTGTTCGTTTTTGCTTTGACCTGTTCGTTTTTGCTTTGTCACTCTTCACTTATTCGCGGAATTCAATTCTGCATTCCGATCTCAGTTCCCTCGAAAATGTTTCTTTCCTAATAAGTTCATATTCTAATCACGTGTT
The DNA here is from genome assembly GCA_020796165.1 of Pantala flavescens. NCBI lineage: Eukaryota > Metazoa > Arthropoda > Insecta > Odonata > Libellulidae > Pantala > Pantala flavescens. The sequence goes on along the minus strand of CM036884.1, from coordinate 30,845,715 downwards.
CTTTGCGTCATTCAGCGCATCCAGTCTCTTGTGGATGCTGCATACCAGCACGCCGATGCCGTGATCCACCGAAAATCTTAACGACTACATCGCATCCTATTTAATGATCCTCCTCTTTTCAGCTTTACATCCTGTATGTTAACGTACGGTGATATTGTCTCTGAATTCAATCCAATTAACATTCGAACTGTACCTTTCCTGTTTCCTGTGGAGTATTTTGAAGATACAGATTAAAGTTAAGGTATATTTCAAAATACCGTGATTTTCCTTTCCTATAACTATACTTACGCATGTAATACAGTTTCTTTATTTCTTTCTTTTATTTAATTGGTGCGTCTGTCGATTACCGTTTTACACGTACATTATGTATTTAAATTATTTATTGTTTATCTTAAAACTTCCATTATTTCATACAGGCTTTTTGACTTATTACTTGAATAATTTATTATTTGTTCATCGGTTACGTTTAAGAGGGGACTTTATAGTTTCAATCTCCACCTTTAATATTAAATTCTAATTATTATTATTATTATTATATTACAATTAATTTAATCTTAATATTTGTAATACTTCGAATATATTCCTACCATTCTAAGGAGCAATTTTACATATAATTTCACCTGTACAATAAATTTGCGGACTTTCACCTCAAGAAAGAATTGTAAATATTATCGTAGGAAATACTAAGTTTAGGTTATGGGAAAAATACTATTATTACTAGCTCTCACAAATTTAATTCATGGGAATGTAAATCTAAAAATATAACAGTTATATGCAAATTATTTATGTTATTTTGTCTTATTTTTTCGAAATTTTGACCAAAACCAACCATATTAAAGGAAGAATATTCCAATCCACATAATCATAAACCGCCTTGCATTCCATACCGTATCTGGTTACTAAAGGGATCTAGCTTTCCCTCTTTCTTTTGAATATTGTTCTTTTGGTCTTTTATAAGAAGAACGATGGAAACATTTTACATCTTCTGAATACTCGACAACGATCGATACACTCACAAATAGATCAAGTGTTATAAAGTAAATTTCTTCCTATACACTTCCGTGATTTGGTTGAAGTATGAAGATTCATCTATATCACAACCGATTTTATTTTTTGTGTTCTTGTATTATCGATTTTTTAAATCTTCCGTTGCCCTTATGGGAGGATATGGGATAAAACCGGTGTTGTTTCCTCATGCTTTTTTATCATTTTCCAACCTAGGTGGCACTCTGCATTTGGGTGGAAAAACTGTACCAAGTGCGGATGTGTTGTTTGTTTGAGCTAATCGGAAGATGGCGAAGGTGATGTTTTTCTCATTCTCTGAGCCACTTTTTTAGAGTTCAATTACTTGTAAAGGAAATGACTGACACCCACAACGATATCCTTCTTTCTAAGGATGCTATGCTTCAATTTGTGGATGTATTGGCGAATCAATGTTTATAGCTACAATAAATCCATTCGTGAACTTTTTATGAATTGCTTTATGATTTTAAGGAAGTTTAGTTTGGAATTATTTCTTTACCTTGCTTTATAGTAAAAAGGATTGTGAAAATAATGGCAATTCCTCAAAATTTTTCTTCATCCGATAATATTCTAGAACCCACTAAAAATATTTTAAATTTAATGTTTTCTTTGACTTTATAATTAAATATATTTTAGGGAAATTTTTAATTATAAGGTTCTATAATTCAAAATATTTTTATATTGCCATTGGAGTTACTTTTAGATAAATAGTAATGTTAACTCTGAATAATAGCTCAGTCTGTTTACTCAAGAAGTGATTTCATTCTTCTTTGATGTGACCGTCATTATGGATCGCAAAAATTAAACTTTTTAATCGTTATTTTTCCGAAATATTGATATTTAAAGCTAAATCACTTGTTTTTCATTCGCAGATCATGAGATTGTTCGGTGTTGCGCCATTTGACCAGCATTTGTCACTTGGAGGGAGAGACTTGATCGATCCGCACGCAACCCTGTCCGATCTTCGTGTTTACCCTGGCTCAGTGATTACGCTCAAAGTAAGTACAGACTTTTGGATTTCTTTTATTTACAGGTATATTCATTTCATAGCGAGGAATTGTGTTTCTTTTCACGCTATTTTATGAATCGAAACAACTGATTGTGTTGTTTTCTATATCATACATTCAGGATAGTCGTATATATTTAAAATTTAATAGGCAACCCAAATTTAGTTTAAATGTATAATAAAAGCTCTGTAATTAGGGAGTAAATGCTCCTGTCACTGATTTATCTTTTCGTTTATTTCACTCGCAGTGAATAGTGATGTTAAATTTTTCGATGTCTGATGTAATAGTCGATGGATTTATTACCCAAATAGGAGCTGCTTTTTGGCTGCTCTCGAAATCCGCCGTCATCTTCGTAATATCTCCGCTGCAAAAACCTCCATCGGGGTATCGAATATTCTTTTTCATTTGTAATTGAGCTTCCGAATCCGAAGGCCACCGCCGTGCGGTTTATCAATGTTTTTCCTCGCACGTCATTCCCTCAATAGCGAACGGTAGCCATGCGAAATCGTTCAACCTCACCCCACCAATCGCGACCTCGAAGTGCGTTCTTGCGAGGTCACAAATTACCAGTGCCGAAGGAGAGAAGCATTTTTGGGGAGGATGCCTCGAGGTGAGGTCCAAGACAGAGATTGAGCGTAGGGGAAGAACCTTTATTTCTTGCTCAGGTATGCCACCCTTATCGCCCCTGGAGATATTTCTCAGTTAACCAGAAAAATCCGTTTGGAAATTTGAATCCATTTTTATTTTATTTGGACTTTCGAAAAGTATTTTTCTTCGGGTATGTTTTCATTTTCTATCGGAAGGGTAATAAAGAATGGGAAGAAAATTTGTTGCGACCGATTTTTTTCTATGAACCTATCAGAAAGTAGCGGAAAATATACCATTTTTTTATAGTTTATATCTGATGGATGGAACTTCTTAAAAAGTTGTTAATTAGCTCAAGGAATCTTCAATTGTCTCAGTTTCATCCTTACTATTTACAGCTGCATAAAGAACTTTTAGTTTCGTGTTTACAAAGAAGGATTTGACTAATATTTACAAGAAACTTAGGAATTTCTGAAAGAATGGCATTATATCTCAGAAAATACATAAATGTATTATGTAATTTTCCATTTTATTTATATTTCTGCTTCATATTGAAAAAGAGCGTTAAAATTCACTTTCAGACTATTGAATTCACGAGTTCCACCTGAAAAACAATAAAATTCATCTAAATAATCATTAATGAATACGTTGTATTCGCTATTATTGTTGACGCTAACTTCACAGAAACATTATGTTTTGGAAGATTGTAGGAGCTTAGTTCTTCAGTACTGTTTCTTATTGGACAAAAATACTTATTTTCCATCTTTGTTTAGTTAATGGATAAAGGTTTTTAAATTAGAATTCTTTTTCTAAATTTTTGCCATAAGTTTTAGTGATGTCACTGAAAGCCTTCAATGCACGTTTAGTGATAATGTGATGAGGGAAAGAAGTTTAGTGTAATTGTATAAAAGCAAAATCTTAAGTTTGATATAATTTTGGTGGAACTTATGTATTATATCAGACGAGATTGCGTAACTTGGTGAATGCTATCGAATCCAATTTTTCCACAGCCTCCGTTACTTTCCTTATTATTTTATGAATTTTATCTTCACATATCGATGAAACGTGGATTTAAAATATTTCTCTATTCTCTTCTATAATTTTTCTTTATTTGCACAAGCACCGAATTTTTTATACGCTCATATCTTTTTTTATCTATTATTCTTCCACAAAAGTGTTTGGATCGATACTCCGTTAGCGTGAGTTCTCACGAATCGGAATGGAATTCGTGAATGAAGTCCGTTAGGTTTCATAGCTCTTTATGTGTAGTATTTCATTGATACATAGAATCATCCTGTGGGTCACTAGTCCGGAAGTGTTTATTTCCGAATTTAGATGTTGGTAAATTATCTCAAGATAGTGTAGTTTTCACTCTTTAGAAGACATGCGAGATGATTTAAAGGAGATGAGGAAGGACATTAAGGACGTGCCATTTTCCATGAAAAATGTCCTCTTTTGGTAATAATCGTAGAACTTCTGGAGGACCGGAAATTGCATTCATTTGTCTATCGAGACTTTTTGTGATTTTCCTCTCAGATTTTTACCGTTGCTCGCATATTTTTTGTTTTGCCATTTTCTTCTAATAAATCAATATGCATTCGCAATATCTCTTTTGTACTACTCAAAGAGATTCATACAATAGAGATACTCAGAATGAATATATTTTATCGTGGATTCCAAACCATCAGTATCACTGCAGTCATCAACATTATTTTCACTGAATTATCTGAGGTTCTTAATAATTTTTATTTATACCGAGTATTTCACTTTTGCCTGTACAGTTTCCATATAAATTAACTTCATTAAAAGTATTTCTATGTTCAGTAATTGTAGTCAAAATTCTTCAAAATTCTTCTTAGTCTCTTTTTAGCGTCTTCTATTTTTTTATAAATTTTATCTTCCTATTAAGACACTTGATTCTTAACTTTATTGTTTACATTTTGACAATTACTTCTTAGATTTCTTCTCTGCTTTTCTTTTGCTTCATACATCATTTTAATCATTTATTTCGTCTATGATATCCCTCTTACTTTTCCGACCAGTTTATCTATACCAGTGCATCTCTCCTGTACTTCTTATCTGCCCCTCCCTCACCGCCTTCATCTATAGCCTCCGGAGCAGCATTCCCCACCCCCCTCCCGGCGGCCACTACCTCGTCGGCCTTCGTCTCAAACACCCTCCGATGTTTCTCCATTCTATTTGACCATTTTCCCGCATTTATCCTTCTTCATGCTATTCCTCCATCTATCATCCTCCTCTTCTCCATGCTTTTCCAACGATCTTCGCGTTCTCTTAAGCCCATTTCAGTACCCATCCTTGTTTGCTAGTTACTTCTGCAGCACCTTTCCCTTACGTCTTATCCATTCACCTTAGGTTCGTTTTTAACGTAAAAAGTATTTAGGATTAATCTACATTTTCTAGGAATCATCCTAATAATTTTTTCATCATTATGCAGTTATGAGTTTACCTTGTATTATTATGAATTTGTGTAGGTATTTTTAATAGCTGCATTGATGAATTGCCTTTTATATCGAAGGGCAGATAAATTTGGTTGAATATATATTAATGATTTCAACACGGTTAAGATGGAAGTACTATCCCAGAATGATTTGCACCTTGAATTGTTATTATAAAGAAAAGAATCACTGGAAGAAAATTATTACTGTAAAGCAATCAATGGCTTAAATGTGTTTTGTTTGTTTCGCATTTGAATAATCCAGTATATTTCTCTTGACATTTGATGTAGCAGCGAATTATTCTTTATTAAGTCTATTTGTTGCAATATATTGCATTTCCAAGTGACTTTTATCCTTCAATTTGACGTCTTAAGATTCACCTTATCAGCATAACGTGTCCTTGTTGTACACGATGGCATTCGTGGGAACGACTAGTCTGCAGTAAAATTTTATAGCGTGTATGCTATTAACTACTTCGAATTTTGACGTGTGTGGCAGTGCCCTTCTTTTCTTATCTGGCGAATTCCTCGTTTTAATAACCCTCTAATATTCGGGGAAAGTTAATTAGTTTTAAATCGCGGACATTTAACGAGTCGGACCTTTTGCACTCAGCGTCAGTGGAATGATCGGCACGGACTTTGAATTTTCGGTGTCGGATTCATTAAAAGGGATTTCCTCAATCAAAAGAAGAGGCATATTATATTCGAAGCGATCGGCATTTGGTCGGCGTCTTTTTTCCTATAGACACAAATTTTCGAAGGGTTTTTTCGTAATTCTTTGTGTGAGACGGTCTCATTCCCTAATGGCATTCGTGCCTCACTTAAATACCAATCAACGTTTCGCCACAGCTTGTGTTTTTTGCGGGAATTATTCCCGCTGCGTTCCTGAAAATTCATTAACTATGTGATAGCTCAAGGGTTTAAACGGTAGTGGAAATGGACTTTTCTTCGGGAAAAAACAATCCCCTTTTGTCGGCCATCTTCGTTATTTGGAAAAGTGAAAAAATTTAATTCATTCTCTGCTGTTAATTTTACTCGGTATTGCTATTCTCTCTTTCCTCGATTTAATTACTCTTCTTGGTGATTATCAGCCAGTCTTTATAAGCTCCCCTTTTTTCCTCATCCGATTTATTTCTTTTTATAAGATATCGATGCCCTCATTCATTTCTCCCTAATGAACTTTCTGCGAATTTACATGAAGTGGAGACGAAGATATGTGTTGGATTTCGCTATCTTAAGTGATCATGACACGGCTTTTTTTGGCGTGAAAAGTTTGATTAATCTGGAAAGGAGGTGGTATTTTTTTAGACCCCGATTCCTCTCCTTTACATCGCACATCTCGAACTTACTTCGTTTGTGATGGCATTTTTACGTCAGGTTTTTACTCTTGCGAATTTGCTCATAAGTGAATTTTATGTATTTGAACTTCTAAGGTATTTTTTGTTAGTACACTGGTATCTGTGAATTCGGTATATGTAAGTTTATCAATCCTATATAAGATAATTAAAAAATAGTATAATGTTGAAATGAATTGATGGCTTGTATAATTAAATATTCAATGTAATTATCTATCCATCGGTCTCTTTATATAATTCTTCAAAATACATTATTTTAACCGTCAAAGCGTATGTATCAAAATAATTGTGATCATTTGCAACTCATTTTCAAATTTTAAACCATACTCAGTTAGCCGTTTATGCGTTTTAGTTGTTTAGAATTGAAAGTCTTTGACCATTTATATAAATTTATATAAGTTTCAGTGCGTTTGTAACATTTAATTTAGAAGGCCTTTAATCTTTAAGAGCTCTTCTGATTTTTAGGATGAATCGCCCTAAAGTGGCATCGGTATTAACGTAAGAAATAGAAGTGCGACGAAATCGCCTCCTTTATCTTAAGGCATCCGCAGTCATTACATATGCACCCCCTTCTTGTGCCCTTCAAAGTGGTCCCTCCCTTTCTTCGATTTCACCCACGAAGATCAACCACTTCCTTCCACTGCCTCTCAATGATTCCTATACAGCGTCTAGAAAGAATTTTAGAACTCAATTATTATGTTTTAGGAATTATTGATAGTTACGGTTTCTTAACTCTTCTGTTTGCGTATTAGCTCACCTTTATTTCCTATTTGTTTTTGAATGAACTTAGTTATTCTAAATTTATCGGTTTTATTTGAAATAAAGTTGAAATTTATTTATTATAATTCAGACATGAAACCATGCTCTGTTTTACGTCGCCAGTGTAATATTTGTTGATAATTTCTCTATCTTTTAGTTTAAAGTTAATTTTTACTATTCTTATTTATAATTAATGGAATTTAATTTGTCGATAAATTATATTAATATTTATTCAAATTTAAGGGTAGAAATATTAATCATAAATTTCAGGGTACAATATTTAAACAAATTTGAACCCAGTAGTAAACACACATAAAATGTTGATGTATTTTAAATCCGAAATGAAATATTTTATATTAATAATCTGATGAAAACGTAAAATAAAAATCAGAAGATGTCAGTTTAATCACCTGCTAATCAAAGCTATATTTATTTGGTTCGAGTGAAGTTACTCATCTTCTCTATGCCAATCAGCCAGTCTTTAATGAAGATCTTAAATGCAGAATCAACATTATTTTCAATCTTTTGATTTCTTGTGTGAAGGTACGAAATTACGTTCATTTTGATCAAATAAGTCAAGAACCGGGTTTATTGTGTGAAAATTGACTGCTTGCGACATGGGAGATAAGTTCCTCATCATCGTTGCGTGTGTGAGGCTGGTGTAATGAGATAATTTTATTTGCTCTCATTCCCTATTAAAGAGCGCTCTTCCATGACGAACAGCCATTCTGATTTTCTGACATCGGCCCCAATGAATCTCGATTCTCAGTATTTGGCTTCCGAAGCATTAAATATTTAATGGGAATTTTCTTTCAGTTCGTTTTACCTTTTCCTAAAAAACAGAAATAATAATGAGTAGAAGAGAATGAGTTTGAAATTTCCGATTTTCGTAATCCGTTTATATCCTTCGTGCTATCTCAATTTATTTTCTTGGTCAGTTTTCAATATTACGTCATTAATATTGCTCATAATTATTGTCTAAAGTCACATTTTTGTGGATTATTTATTTAATTGGTCGTTAGGAATCAAATCCTGATTTTTAAAGAATTCTGCTTTTTCCAATTCGTTCGTAGAAGTCACCATTTAATGTATTGTTTGTTTTCCTAATTGATACTATACTGTCTTTTACATTATTTCTATTTTAAAATGGATTATTTACTTTAACGCATGAATAATGCCGATGCCTATTCTAGCTTTAGTCTTTTAATTTTGAATCACTTTCTGATCAGTAACAATGTATGAATGGCACTTTATGAGCGCTAAAGATGATGGGTAACATCTGGTTATCGGTTGTGGTTGTTTCTGATTAAATACTATGCTCATATAATCCATTTTTGTCTTCTGTACTTGTATTTGAAATCGAGTGAACCGGTACAAGATGTTTTGATACTAAATAGTAAGTTAATAATCAATGGAAAATAAGATTGAAAGATGTATTTAATAAATATCTAAGTCTGCTTACCATCATAAGGATGCGTACGCTTCTGATCCAGCGCTATTCTGTGTCCACGGGTTGAAATATCCAAGAGGTCTCTCATTACAGTCGTCCGCAGCCTCTCCCATGCCCTTCATCTATTGGGCTTCCATTCCTTAGTCTGGCTTCCTTATCGCCTTCCCTGGATCTTCATTGTAAATCGCGGTGCTGCTAATTGCAGACCTTCCTCTCCACCGCCGCACCTTTTTTCCTCCCCTTCTCCCATTCTTCGCCCAAGGCAATGTGCTCCCATGTCTCACGTTTCTTTCCGAACCGAATTTGTTTTATTTCCTCGACACTCGTCCTAATTCTATCGCCTCCGTCCGAATTCACTCGTGATTTATTCGGCGTTTTTTGTTCGTAAAAAGGTTGTGGTTTTCATATCTCGGTAGCTGGTTTGCTTTTGGATCGACTATGAGTTAGGAGGGCTATAGACCAAAGCACGTAGTTTCTTTATGACCCAATTTTTTCTGTTTGAATTTTTATATTTCTACTACTATAATAATCATTATCTAGAGTTTTCGTGTTGATTATGAGATCTTCATGGAGGAATCTATAATATTACTTCTCTGATTAATATTGGAATCTATAACATTACTTCTTGGATTTAATATTTTATGTATCAGTTTAATTGTATCGAATTCGCCATTAGCAGCGATTTCTTCCCTAACTCTCTAAAAGACGTAGTAATAAATAATTCATGTGAGTGACCAACTAAAGTGACTTCGTTCAAAGACTTAATGAATAATCGGTGGCATTTTCCGTTATTTCCGAAACAAAGAGCGTATCGTGTTTTAATTCTGGCTTACGAGATCTTGCGTTGACCTTTTTAATGGCTCTCAGAGCAGTTATTTCCGAACGGAGCTTCTCTAATCACTGCTTTTATCTCGGACTACGATTGAAGTATAGTTTGGAGGTGAAGAGTTAGATTATACCCTTAAAAGCTATTAGATTTTCCTTGAATTTCCCGGTTCAGAATTACCAATCGCTGATTACTCTCTCAGAAGACATGGGGTACGGTTTACAATCGATTTGTATTGCTGTCGGTTTCCGTCGAATTTGTTTGCGAATTAATACCAATTAAGTTTAATTCGATGTAAAATTCACTCAAAATTAATCGTTCCAGTTTATGCTTATTTATGAGATTGCCCGTTTGCTGATTATATAAATGTCTCTATTTTCATAGAGTAGTTGGATTCTGATATTCATGAAGTGCCATTTATTTCTGGAAATTCCGATTTTCTTATGTAATTAAATTCAGCGAGGACTAAATGTGGAAAAACTCTGTACAGTCCTTTTACATCGTATTTTGTAATTGCTTTTCTTTCTGGAGTAGATGATGTGTTTTAACGAGAGTAAATTCTAAGCCCCCTAACCCTTGTCTTCAACTTAAAGGCTTTATATAGCTCATGATTCGCGTTAGCCGTAGGAATGCACTTTGAAGTCACGTTAATTCCTCCACAGCCGTGTAAATCGAACTCAGATCAAATAGAGCAAAATCTGAAAGAGACGGTGTTTTTATTGCACAGACTTGAAGTCGGCACGAGGTAAATTTTTTTTGGAATCGTAGGGTTTCGAGCGCTTCTTTTCTTCTTTGAATTCCACGATGTTTTGGCACCAATTCTCTTCTTTTCGCGGAAGATGCAGCGCTTTTTATCCTTAGATTCTTCCGCCTTTGCTCTCAACACGCCAACCGATGAAGAGGCATTCCTCGTGATTGAGCGATCAATTGTCCATCCTCGTATCGGCTGCGACTTAAAATAACCGACTGATTATGATTCTTATCGAAAATAGGTCTATTTAGATCAACCCCTAAGATTCATTAATGGCACTCCTGTGAATATATAAGAGAGACAATATCTTTTGCGCCATAACAATCAATTGTTACCTTTATTCCCTTCCATTGCGAATAATTATTTTTTACGCAAAGTCTTATCAACAACTGATAAAATCTTATTCAATTGATTCAGGGCGATAAGAAAAAATTATTTTTCAAAGGTAACATTTTCCGTTTTCGCACTTTTGCAAAGCTAGAATTGATTGGAGAAAGGAGTGATTTTGGAGGTTAGGAATGGGAACGGTGGAGTGAAGGGAAAAAAATTTCCGTTGTGTATTTTTTGTATGCTCTAAAAAGAGGATGTTTCGCTTCCTAAAGATTAGGCTTTTTCTGCGTCTATGAGTTTTTGCTGACCTGCATAAGCTGAAATCGGTTAGGGTGCAGAGACAACGTGCATTACTCAACCTCAGGAGACCGTGAACTACTTCTCCGATTCTTCTTCAATAATTTATTGAATAACGATGCATTTGTTTTTGAAATTTTCATTTTGAAATTTTAATTTTGAAATTGTGGTTATTTTCAATTAAAATTTATGACTAATTAGAACAACAAAAGTGAGAGATTGAAATCAAATTGTATTTTTTATTTATCTATGGTAAATAGATTTAAATAATTATAACGTACCATTTCAATCCTTAAAAAGTTTTTCAGTGCTTTTAGGTACAAGAGCGAATAAAAATTATATTTACCGAGTTTTCATTTTTGAAATAGCTTAATCGGCTGATGAATATTGCTAGAAAGAATATGGAGCATATTATTTTTTCAATCCCAAAATCGAAAATATATTGATCCGTATCAATTCAGGAAAGAAAGTTTTTCCTACCTAATATTCTTTACGTTTATTTACTTTTCTTAGCATTAAAATCGTACGTGGCTGTTGAATTTAACAGCGATATATTGAGAGTATAGTGCCATGCAAATTGGTAAAATTGGCGTTCATTTAAAGTATGGTTTCTAGTTCTAGTTTCTTATTCTATAGGTCAATTCAGATAGTAAATGTTCACAGAGGAAACCTTTCCCACCGCAAATGATTTCGGTAAGCGGTCCACGGCAGGTTCGAAAATTCCTCGAGCGTTTTTTCTCGAGCACGCGTGTTTGGCCGTCCTCAATGGATGCTTTATTCCTGTCCGAAGTCTCCTCCCCCCTCACGGGTGGCCGTGAATGGAGGGCACAAGATGCGTGATCCTAAGACACGCCCACCGCATCCCGGATTACATTTTGGAAGTAGCGTGCTGTCGTTTGGTTCAGTTGGTTTTTCACTCTAAAGGAAGAACTAAATGAGCGACAGAATCTCATTATTGAATCACCTTGAAAGAGAGTTGATTGATGATGGCAAGAAAGTACTTTCGGCTCTGAGTAGATATTCAATGAATGTTGGGACAACGTCTCTTAACAAACGTTACTCTTAATAACGTTAACGCATTCTAATTGGTTAATTTTGAGGAATTCAACGTTGAGGTTTTAATTTCAGGTTCATTCTAATTTTACGTATAAAAGTATAATATCCACTGATGTTTTAAAACCTTGCTTCTATAATCTTTCTCATCCAAATGTTTTTATTACGATTTGGTTAAATTTCCTTTAGAAAGTTAGTGGTTTATTGTTTGTTTTTACTTTATGGATCTTCATAAAATAATTTTTTATTCCTTCCATATACTATAGAATTATTGATTGCAATACTTCTTAAAGTACAAGTATTCTTCTAAAATAATTTTTCAAGAATTAGATATGACAAGTCTATAAAAAATTTAGTTTAGAAATAAAGTTATTCTGAAGTTATACAAATAAAATATTTCCCTAAGAAAATAAATGCAATAAATTTAACTAAATCACTTCGAACATAAACTTTCGCTTGTTTTAAATTTTTTGATACTTTTCTATGGCCCTAAATCTCGTCTTTAAATTATCATCATCATGAAGATAAGGAGCTTTAAAAAAGGTTTATCTACGCTTCTATAGCATGTTAAGCCATTTCTCTTTACAGTTATAGACGTGCCCTATGACCCCGTTTCACGTCCATTCCTCGGATTGCCCATCTCCTTTTCATGTTATAGAGGATCATATCTCCTCTAACAAGCTTCTTAAGAGCACTACCTTATGAAATAATTACGCTTGACGTTCGGATACCGAGTCGGCTCCTTAGATGGATACGTAGTGTCGTGATCAACGCATTACCGCTCTCAGCGGTTCCGATGGAACTTTGCCGTGGTCACACCTTGTCCCCGCTCGCGGTTTGCCATCGGCTGCTACTTGATGGCCGCCCTGAAGTTGCCGATTCATTCTTTTTTTTTCTCGAAACGCTATTGCTCGGATTCGTGTCATACTTTAAGGAATTAGAAAATTATCTGCTATTCACTTGTGCATTATCTAGAACTATGTTCACTCGGTGAGAGCAAATAGTCTTACTGAATTCCACTATCGTTCGCTGACATTGATTCCTTAAGTATGGCGTTGACTCAGTCACGATTGTGTTTTTGTAAAGCGAACTATCATTTCAGTAGTTTTACGCAACAGAGGATCAAAAATATGGGCAGAAATGGTCCATTCTTTGTACAAGAGAATATGTATTTCCATCTAAAAAAAGTTTTATTTCGTAATATAGCACATGGTTTATCTTCCGATAGTCAATAGTTAATAAGAGTTCTTTACCATGATATATTTTCCGAGTAATTTCATCAATTCCTTGGAATTAGTATATTATATAAGTGTATTATAAACATATGAGTCTTAGATCAAGCGATTTATATAAGACTCAAAATAAGTATGATAATCCGTACGTTTCTAAATGTAACATTCTTTCCATATTAGGTCAGATCTTTGAAGATTTATTTCTTACATATCTATTAGTATTTTCTGTCGAAAAAGAAGGAGCGATTTATTTGATATAGAAGACTTATTTTCCTCAAGTATAGCAAAATGGATTTTGTGCTGGCGATCCTCTCTTTGCCTCCACATGAGCGCGCCTCCCCTTTTCCGAGCAGCCCTCGCTAGATGCGTTTTTAATGTCGGATAATTTGTGGTTTAAGACCTTCCATCCCACGCCATATTCTTCCCTCGTGGCTGGAGACAATGACGAAAAACTGATTCGACGGCCTCCCTTTAGTACCAAACTTCCTTTCCTTCCTCCACTGATATAGCTATCCACTTCATTTTTTCTTATTTATATCGTTTCTTGCCTCTAAAACAATTCTTCTATTATGGCTTTCGCCCTTGTTGTCAAATCTTTTCCTAGTACGTTACTTCTGTCTGTATCCATTATTTTTGTGGTGGATGATAAATAACGCATAAATACATAAAATATATCCTTGCCCACATTAATTTCTTAATTCCCTACAAATATCCTTATTGTTTGAAGTGTGAGTTTTCGTAGTTGATGATAACTGAGGGAAAATTGAATGAAGCTGTTACCTTAAGAACTATTCATTTGGAGGCACATAATTTTTCAATCTCTCGAAACGACTTTCAATTATTTAAAAGAGACTCGGGGCATTTTATATCTGGTCGAGATATCACTTGGTTACGAGATCTGTCGGTTTTCGGTAATAAATTATGAAATTGAAATAAGGGGACGCCACAATCCGTATCGCTATTGAATCGTTAATTTTCCCTTCCAATCCTCCTCCCTAATGCCCATCTTTATCTCCGTTTCCCCCTTTCACCAATTTTATTCCACTCCATTTTGTGTATTGCCCCTCTCAAAGAACCCTTTTTCTCTTGTCTATCTCCCCTCTCTCGTTAATGGCTTTTTTATTTGCCTCTTTCCCCTCGTAATTCGCTCTTCCCTTTTCTCTCTCTTTTGCAGCCTTTTATGTCTTTCCCTCCCATTTGTTCTCTTTTGGGTGCGTGTGTTTGCCCACAGGTGTTCCATCGGCGGCTAGTCCCGGGCGCATGACACTTCCTGGCGTCTCGCAACAGATGTCGCCACCCTCCCATCTCACTGCCTTCTTATCGCACCCTCAACAACTCTTTGATCTAAACCTCTCCTTTTGATTGGGAATTTTCCAAACAAATCGCAAGTTCCTGAAGACGCCACTGCACTCTGCGCACTCCGCCGAAGGCTTTAGACTGCAAGAATCTAAACCCGCTATTCCTCTAAACAAGTGACAGATCAATAATTAAATAACATAAACAGCAAAGTATACATAAATAAAATGACTTCGTTTGCAGAATTGGGAGGTAGTTTTTCTTCTAATTCATTCTTTTTTCGCTGTTTAAAGAGTCAAAATGAGAAGGTGTCTCCGTTCATTCAGATATATTTTATAACCAGTAGTTATATGTTGTACATAAGTCTCGTCACTTGTTAAGTCCTGAATTTGCGTTGTAATCTTTAACTTCTATAACCTAATTTATCATTCTAAAATATCCTAATGATATTCCTTTCACTTTAAATAGTGAAACTGTACGATAATGAAAATCTTCTCCTCTGAAGCATTGTCTATCATTCAATAAACTGTGGATAAAACATTTCGTCCCTTTCCATGAATATCTGCACACCTTTGAGTGCACTCTCGTTCGTGTCTCTTTCGGCTTTCAAACCGTCATGCAGAGGGTAGGGGAAGTTCGACGGGTAATTGCTGGTGCACTCGTTATTTTTATGTGGCGAAATTACCTGCGTTGCTAGGAGATAAAGGAGATTGGTAAAAATAATGACGCCCTTTTGAACGGGGTCTGTTGGCGTGCGCACCCCATTCTCTCATTTTCCTTTAATTATTATTTCGGGATCCGATGACGTTACAACTCGTCCGTACAGCTTGAGGGATTATGCGGTAGAAATTATGGTGTTTTCATCCGCATTATGAGTGTTATTTTAGTAGATGTGCTAATCGGAAACTGGCTTCATCTTGATAGGTTTTCGGATTGCAATCGATACCTTTGAATAGTTCAGAGTATATATTCTTGTCCATTCATTGCCTTACGAATTCAAACTTTCCGTTATAACTCATTGAATACGAAGTTGAAACTTAAGTTTAATTTCAAGATACTTTTTAATTGGTAATATATAGTATAGTATACTTCGCTCTAATGTATCGATTGAAGATTTTGTCTAGTTTGATAATATTTAATCCCTTTACTTTAATTTATATTCAAAGTACGCATATGTATAATATGCATGTATAGATCTAACTTGATCTTTATATTTTAAATTAAGATAATTGAAATTGAACCTGTATCTGCGTTACTCTCTTTTTTCATATATTCTCCTAATCAGCTTTCACTTAAGCGTGAGTATCCTAACCCTGCTTTCAAGGTTGCGAATGAAAGATAGCCTCTTACCGAGTTTTTTTTTCAGATTAATAATTACTATTTTTAATTTAATTTTAAATTAATTAAATAATATACTTCTTCGTTTACACTCATGAATGCCATTCGTGCGTAGAAAGAGATTATCGTTCGATATTTTCGTAACTATAACAGAGAAGCAATTAATATTAGGCTGTCGTACAGTTCGCTGCTTCTCTTGTCTACGAATAAGAAAAGCAAGAGTTCCCGTAAGCTATTTGGACGATGATTAAAGACGTTTCACGACCGTTCCGTATTAAGACAAGCATGCAAATCGCTAAATTTGACGGCAGCCGCGAAAATTGGGAGGTATTCCGTTTACTATTCTGACTCAGTCATTTAACTCCTGTTCAAGCCATTAGAAAAAAGGGACTTCGTATGAATAATTCTGCATCGGTTGAGTTTCAGAATGAATACTTACAATAGCTTTGGCCGAGGAAATTCTTATGCTTTATTTAATAGGTATATTGCCCAATTAAATCTTCCTGTCCATCAAATTTCTCCCAGAGAATTAACTCACGTTTGTCACACACATTTTTCTACTCGTTCGTTATTTACTTTTATCGTCAATTAACTAGCATCTATGAAAGTTGTGTAAGCTTGTATTGGAAGAACTTGATAATGCAAAATCTGTTTTTTTTTGTTGTTTTCAATGGAGAAATGATTTATTTTTGTTAGTGATTATTCATTTTTTGTCGTATCTCAATTGAGTTATCTTATCACGTGCCATAATATAAAGAGAGAGATACTAAGAATATTATTAAGGAAGTTACGTAATTTAAAATTTGACTCCAGCACAAAATCTTCCGAACCTGTTGAAGCACGTTATCTTCAGCTATATATTGATCTTGAATTAGCAAATAAATTCACATATGAGATTCTCCAGTTAATCTCACGATTATCGAGTCACTGCACTAGCATTGAATTGAAATTAAATTAAAGTCAAACGATTCTTTCATACGAGTTAATATTCCACCTACTCTTAATGTTCTTGCTGCACTCTCAGATATCTTTCGGTGATAAATTGCATCGAAAGAATTTTGCATAAGCTAATCGACCTTGAGGGAATTCGTCTCCCCAATCCTCCTCATCATCAAGCTGCTTTATACGAAGGGAAAACAAAAGAAGCACGCTTTTAATGTGCCATGGGAGCTTTTAATGCTAAGGCGCCCGGTAGGAGACAATCTCAGAAGGGCTAAGTTATGCGTTGCCTCCGAATATTCTCAACGCTTTCCTCTGACGCACCGCCGAATCTAGTTTCCCTCAGAACCTGTTTTCCGTCATAAAACCGCATTTCAGCCCTCGTCTCATCCGACCCGTTCTCCGCTCGCAATTCGCTTGAATTCGGGGAAGCGCCTTTAATTCCTACGTTAGAACCATCGTGGATTTCTCTTACCGAAGTTTATTAGTACTTGAAAACTATAAATAAGTATAAAATTATAAGTTATTTAAGTAAGGAATTTTTTGTTATTGAATTACTCCATGTTTTACATTGAAAAAACTAATGATAATTTCCTTATCTATTTATGGTTTTAAGGACAACGCATGTGAAAGGTTTAAGATAAAGAATAGAATTTTTTCTGAAAAGGGATTAATATAAACATTAATCTAGTAATGATCGTTACTTGTAATGTGAGTTTATAATTTGAGAGTTATATAATCTTATGTAAATGCACAAATAGGTTTAAAGTTTTACGTGCTATTGAAGAAATTTTGCTCTTCTTGTCATCAGCGTTTGACGAAAAAATTACAAAAAGCGGTTTTTTGTGGTACATTTACAAAGGTCATTGAATTATTATGAAGCAATGAGAGCTGTATGTTCAGTTATTCATATATCCGAGTATGATCAAGTTTAACTGGAAAATTCAACTTCATGTAACTATTGTCTATCATTTATAATCTTTCCGGGATAAGACTTAGTTCTTATGAGTTGGATTTATTATAATTTCTCGCGTAAAAATCACTTTTTATTCCATTCCGTTTTCAGCTATTAATGTCTGTCGTTTACATTTGACTGAGGAATGCATATTTCACACCATGTCTCTCCTTCCAAGTTTATCATTCTCCTGATCGTTGTATTATTCCTTTACTTTTGTTATCACATATCCGTCGCTCTAAATTTTCTCACAATCGTCTTAATCTCTTTCATTCCTCCGACTTTTGGCTTTACGACCACACATATGCTTGTGTAATATCCCTTTTCCTTGTCCGCAGTAGAATAGGTTTATAAGTGTTGAGGACTTAACCTTTTCGTGCCCATTCATATTCTAATTCAGATTTCGCGATATACTTTAAAGTCGGTCCGCCGTTTTGTTCCGGAGCAGTTCAGTTTTATAGAGTATTTTTTTTATTTTCGTTTTTTTGGGAGTGTGAATTATATGCTGTTTTCATTCTTCACGTTACAAGCAATTGGGTGCCGTAATCTGGATGTAACAATGCGTGGATCTCATGGGGAGTTTAGTATGTTGGAATCCCGCGAAACTCTTAACAAAGCTATTTACGATGTAATATGTTAAAATGTTATGATTGCTCGAATGTTTAGTTTGATTTATCAGCCGCATAAACGTCTTGGGAATGCAATTCGGCGCGAGATTGAGATGTTATTCCCGTATTCCCACGAGCATTTAGTACCTCGGCCTGTTTATTGTGAATTTCGGCGTTTGAATTCCTTTGTAATGCTTATGGTATACCCTTGACACAATCTGGTATTTGGCCGAAAATACATGGCAATATTTGAATCGTGCGAAGTGAAGTTTTGCTTGATTGCTTTTTTCTCAAATTTGAAAGTTTTCATTATAAATTTATGTCTATAAATAGTCTTTATTTCAATTCTAATCGAATGATGAACTGTTTCGCGAAATAGGTTTCTTCCTTGATGTTTCTAAGAATTCAATACTTTTTAAATATAACACGACGACTTGCTTAATTTCCTTGAACTTTCCTTTACGTTCCCGCGTTTGATTGTTCTCTACTTTCATCTAAAACTAGAGAAAATGTAGATAAACCGTTTTGAACTAGAGAGGGGTTTCAAACCTTATGCATAAAGGTATACAACGCATCATGCTTTTTCAGTGCAAAAGATTGTTTGTAAACCGAGCTAACCATATGTTATGCGGCAAGGTTTGCCGTATCGTGGGCAATAACTTAACGCATTAAATTTTCTGGGGTACGCGTGTTCCACCTAAACCTCGTAAAACTTAGCACAAGGCGTCTCTAAAGTATCTCACTAGGCCGAATGCATTTATGAGGACGTGAATATGATATATTGCATTGAGAAGATATATTGCTAACCCTGATCTAATCCTGGTTTCTCTAGTTCGTAATGTATCCGAAACGATAAATAATGTTTTAATATCTCCCAACCATTGAATGTGTATTTTCTCGTGGAGGAGCTGACACAATATGTTGAGCTTACAGTAAATATTTTTCTTAAAGTTTTATACACCATTCAGCATTTCGAGTACTGCGAATTGAGTTCAAATGAATTCATTTTCTAGGTTGTAGTCAAAGAATAATCGCTAACGTTCTTTTTATAGTAAAGACCATGTGATGTAATATAACATTCTTCTCTTCATAACTCTTCCATAACATCACTTTAGGCTAACTGTAAGTGATAATTTATCTCGTAATCTTTAATATAATTTCAAACCGATTCTGGATTTGGATTTATCAGTCGAACTTTTTGTCTCTTTTCATTTGAAGCCATGAGTTTTTTCTTCGGAAAAGTTTCTCTGACTCTTCCTATTTCCGTCTGTCGTGATCCTCTTGTTTCGGCAGTTGTCTCCCTCATCGTCTTGGGCCGGTGACTCCCAAACACACGCAACTTCCTCACGTCACACAACGACGGCCATCCTCTTTTGTCTCTTCATTTCACACTCCTTTCACTTTTCTTAATTCTCGTCCGTCACTCGGGGTGATTCAGGTCGCTTGTCTCCAACGACCATGGAACTAATTCCCACGATGTACTCCCACTCGCAATTGCTCCTAATTATTTTCATCTTTCAATTTTCCAGGCGTTTCGGTTGTGTTTGATGGATGTCTGTGGAGCGAAAACTAATCATCTAGTTTCTCATGGCTGTTCCCTAACAGATGGAGAGACGGCACTTATGATAAAGTAGCTATTCCACGCATAGTTGATGGCAACGCCTATTCAGACTTTCCTCTTTGTTTTGCCTGTTAGCTCTTGTATTATCAAACGGATTTAGTTATCATAGTTTGGAAAAAAATTACGTCTTTTTCTAGAGCGTGTATTCTAAATTTTATTCCAATTATTTGTTCGTATTATCTACTTTTATTATATTAATATTTTATAATGTTAACCGTTAAAAAGCCAAAGAAATTTTAAGTCTCAGGGAGTGATTTAGATTAAATAATACAAACCTAATCTGAATATATCTTTTAATATCTAAGTTGCATCTTTAGATATATTAGGTAAGGAAATACAAATCGATTATATTGTATGTGATAATTTCTATTTGATTTAATTTATTCACTCAGTTTACGTTCATTAATCCTCTTAGTTAGAAATATCTTGGGTTCTCAGCTCCCTCCATCGTAATAATTAACACTCTTTCCTAACTTATCATCAATTAATTTTCATGAAGAATTTAAAAGATTAAATGTATATGTCTGATTTCTTACTTTATAATATGGCGCAAAATTCTTATAAATACATATATGAAAGTAAGTTTTCTTTAATATAGTCTTTGTATTTCTTTTATAACCAATTATCGTCTTTCGTCTGCTTTTTTCTTTTTTCAACTTCTCACTCGCAGCATTTCGCGAAGGTTCGCCTTATTTTCCTTAAGATATCGATTGGCTTTACGACTTAATTGACACAATCGAGTGCCATAAATCGATCGTAGTTCAATGCATTCGAGATGGGTTCCTTTGCCTCCTAATCTCCAATCTTTCTCTATCATTCCCTTTTACCACAGATTCTCCTCACACGAGTTTCCTCATTAACTTCCCTCCCTCTGCATCCTGTTTTCTCATTTCTGATTTTCTCCTCTCGTTAAGATGATTCTCTTGAGGAGTAGAAGATCGTTTTATAATTTCATGGAATATCTGAATGTCATTTGCTTTTTTCTATTTTATGGAAAAATATGTGAACGTGTTGTTTTATTATAAGTTCAGATTATTATTTTAGAAACGTATTTTATTTGTAATTTATTATAATCAATTTTAAATATATCTAGCATATTAACTTTAGAAAATGAGGATCGACATTCTCGGTACATGCTTAGATTTTAAGGCTATTCAAAATTATTGTTGATAATCCTTGTGTGATACAATTCCATTCCTGTTCAGCCTTTATCATTGCAATTGTGAAAAAGCATCGGTGTGTGCCATTTTGGCTTCGTCAGAATATTTCTTTACTCTTCGTGTTCACCCAAATCTTAAGGAGCCGCTACCTCACACGCAGTCAAAGATGTCTCTTAATAGGATTACTCTGAGGATGTCCCTTCTGCCCTTTGTCCTCCCCATGGCCACACCCCCTCCCTCCTGATTTAAATCCTTTGCCTTAGAGAGGTTCGGATTTCGACGTAAGAGAGTAAAGGGATTCGAGGTTCCAAGGACAGTTCATCCACCCAAGGAGGAGCTTACCATGTTAACGTTAAGTTGATTTTCATCTGTCATCTGATTAATGTCACTCTTGCTGCCCGAGTCTGGTAATTTGAACGGATTTACTGCTAAGAATGTGGTCGTTCTTACCTTATTCTAGCCCTCACCGTGAGGCGATTCCGATAGATGGTAGTCGCGATGTTCAAACTTTTATCGTTCTTACGAATTTCCATTCGCCCCTTTCCCATTGCTCTTGCTGATAAGTTTTAATTGCTGACTATTGAGACTTCCACGAATTAAGATGAATTTGGGTATCGCTTTTTTGAGTGCGGATGGTTTCCGAACGTTTCCCCTTCTGCAATCTGGAAGAGAACCTTTTCAACTCGTATTTCCATATAGGAATCTATTTTAAGTAGAGGAAAATTCTTCTCTAATCCGGTTTGGCATTTTAAATCAATCGGAACATCATTTATCCGCAGTTTTACAACGCTCACTCGTGCGGCATTCTGTTATGTGTCCTCATCCTACATCATTTGTGACAGTTTATTTTCAAATTAGAGGCAAATTTTACCTCGCGTTAGGGACGCCTTCGGCTTGAATATTTATTTTACTTTTTCAGCACCTTGCGTAATAGGCCTCCCGAAATAGCTCTTTCCGATGGGGCCTTTTCGGAATCGCCAATCAATCAATTAGTGTTCCCTAGGCTACCATCGGCTTAAAAATCGCCATCGAAAGAGGGCATATTAATAAATCAATGCACCGAAGACACGTCACGAAGCGCGGCCATAAATAAAAAAAGGATCCGAAAACAATAAAATGGAAACCGACAAAACGAAAGGCCTTCCGGTGTTTCCCACCCCTTCAAACCTAGCCTCAGAATTCTTTTCGATGGTCTCAATCCATGAATGGGCATCGCCCAAAACCGCGGAAACCGCGAATTCGCGGTTCTCGACGGGAGAATGTCAATTATTCCCCGGGGCGTGTATTCCCTCCCATTTATCTATTTCAAACCCCTTCCCCTTCGCGGCAAAGGAGCTCGTAAATTCCTTTGCCCCGAGGTAAGGAGGGAGGGGGAGTAATTGGAAGCACCTGCACCGGCCGGGGGCGGTGGATGTCCTCTGGAAGGCCTCCGGGGCCTCTTCCCCTTACACTCGGGGACCTCCACACCTCTTGGTTTGACATTGCCAGAGGCCCAGGGGCCGAATACATCACCCATTTTTTTCCCCTTGTGTTGTTGTGTCTGCAATTGCAGGACTCCCTTTGTACATCGCCGTTTCATTTTAGATTTTTATAGAAACTATATCTATTGAAGAATCTTGCTGTTTTGATTCACTGTTACATGATTTAATAAAATTAATGAATTATAAAGGTTTACAGTGTCACTCTAGAGTCTTGTAGAAATATAATATGTAAACTTGGTCATTCTCTAAACCTAAGTATTCTGAAATTAAACGTATGCATGATTATATGTTTAAGAGATCCAGATAGATTACTTGCAAGAAAATTAAAATTTGCTCTCCTTTATATTCATAATTTGCAGTTCAGCATTGTATTATGATTATGATGATTGGATTTAACTAGTTTTTTACTTACAGTTTTATTAATTATTCAACGAATCATATTTCAATTATAATTCGTTTTAATTGGATGTTCTATATTTTCTTTAGTAAGAACAATTCAATTGTTCTCATGTCTTGTTTCTTTGTGTTTTAAGACATCTAACAAACAAAATTTTGCTCCTGTAAATATATCAGTTCGAGTAGTTATAGTTGTTGTCTCACCAACATCTGTTGATGCCATCAATAAGAATAAGTGAGCGTGTAAATTATATTTTTAACGTAGAAAGTTTTTAGCTTATGGTATGGATACGTGTGTAACAAACGTGTGTTTTCCAGTGCTGAGTATCAAAATAGGTTACATTGATTTTCAATAATGACAGACCTTATATCCATTCGTTTTTCTGTGTGCTGTACATCGTGCTATGTGGACAGACTATGCGTACATCATTTTCGTTTTGGAAAAGATGTTTCGTGTGAATGTCATTCTATTATCGTTAGATTTCCTTCAGTCATTTCGGAATAAAGCTGTTTGCTAGTTTTTCTACTGACCCTTCGTAGCTGTGGAAATAATCTTTTTCAAAAGTCACTGTGAAAATTAGAAATGGAGACACATGGCTGTCGGAGGAGAATAGAATAATCCTTTAGCTGTTAACCAGAAGAGCGATGTCGACTTCCCAATCGCCTCGTATCGAATGAATTAGTCCTTGTATTCAGCCACTTCCATTCATCGCTCTGTGTGCACACAAGTTGTTGTCAGTAACTCTTCGACGGAGTTGTAAAATGGCATTCGTGAAGGTGATTAATAGCGTGAGGATGTCGCTTCGATGGAAGTGCGTAGTTTATAAATCTTTCCTTAATCGTTTGTTGGTTAGTGTGATTATTTTTTCTATGAACGAAAAACTTCATTCTCTCGCATATTTTCTTCCATATCCGTTAGTCGTTTGCAAGTGTCTCATTTAAACTAATTCTTTATGAACGTTCTAATGGATTTAAACGTTAATGTGGGAAAAAGAATTTTAACTGTTGGTAATATCTATTTGCGATTCTCTGAGTGTAGAGGTTGTTCATCAAGTATAATATAAACAGCTTCGCTGTTCACTCACATTTTTTGGTAGGATTGGTGTTAATGTCTTCTTAAATATAAT
This sequence comes from Pantala flavescens, assembly GCA_020796165.1. Taxonomy (NCBI): domain Eukaryota; kingdom Metazoa; phylum Arthropoda; class Insecta; order Odonata; family Libellulidae; genus Pantala; species Pantala flavescens. Next base: position 30,821,671 of record CM036884.1, on the reverse strand, counting down.
ACAGAAAATCATCGTTATTTTAACAGTGATATTCCATAATGATAGGCGTATTTATCGTAAGAAAGCGGTTTTAATTTTAAACTCTTTTCATCGTATTAGCTGTTAGGCGGATAGTTCCTCATTGACATATCTTGAGCCTGTTAAAATTTAACTCATTGTAAATCTTCATTCATTTAATGAATAAAAAAGCGACAGAAAAAAGTATTTCTCTTTATTACCTTAATTCATTGCTCGCAATATATCGATGACATTACGATTCCGTACTATCTTCAACCTCCTTATTCTTCCATCTAAGACTTAGAAAGTGAGTTTTTTCTATCTCTTTCAGTTTCAATTACGCTCTTTTTCGATCAATCCCGCGTGCGTAAAATGCGAAGTTTGTTTTTATCTCCAGTTGAGTAAATTTAAATTGGAAATTAAACTTGAGGACTTTTTAAGTTCAGAGAGAGTTCGTCAGTTAGTGTACAGCTGTGCGAAGGGATCGTGGCATTTTCAACCGCTCATTTAGAAGTATGTCAATAACATTTCTTTCACTCGGTAAAAGTTGTTTAGATACATTGTTAAGCTCTTATTTCATATGTTTCGAATATAAACCTAAATAGTTTATAAATAATTATGGTGCAGAGCATTATTTTCTATTCCTCAACTAATATTTACAGCCGGTTTGTAAGTATATCACTTGCAGAAAGTCCAATCTTTGAATACTATTGAAGTATTGCAAAAATTATGTTGCGTTAATTCTTGCAATATAAATTTTTAACATTAATTTTCAATTTTTAAAATTTTTATGGAGATTTTATAGGAAACAAATTGGCATTTTTGATTGTGTTTTGGGAATAGGGAAAACTTGACATTCATCTCGTCGAATTCATCAGATTTGTCAGATACATTAAGTTATACACATAAAAAATGCGCAGTCACCAGTACAATACGGTCGATAAAAACATCTGATATCTATATAATATTCTTCGCTGAGCCATTTATTCGTAAATTTTATGCAATATCTACATTTTTCTGTTGGTTAGTCATTCATTTTTCATAGTTAGGTCTTACAGTTCCGGAGTGTTGAATTAAGTGGTCTGATAAACGAAAGACAAATATTGGACTCTGGTTACACCATGTATGAAATGGGGTAAGAGTACATGCATCCGGAGGTCTCAATCCGTATCACACAGGGTGCCGAAGGGCATTCGGAGGGAGTTATCATCCTCCACCCACTTCCGCTATCTCCGAATAGCCCCTCCCACTCCATGTAGAAGGTCGTAAAGGGAGTCATCCTACTCCTTGAGGCACTCTCAAGAAGCCCTCAGGGACCACTTCTTAGCGTCTTCCGATCGCTACTTGGGATGCGCTCTTGTGTCTTCCAAAGTGCCCTCGCGAGAATCATTGGCTTCGTCGATATTGTTCGCAGGCCATTTCGTTGCAGATATCGAAAGCTTTTCAAGGAGTAAAGCCATCTTTATCCGCTCACTTGTCTTGTCCGATTCTCTCAGCTATTTTTCATCAATCGTAGTGGATTTGTCGATGTCTGCATTGAAATGAGTCTATAATTTAGCTACATTAGTATTTTGTGAACGATGAAAAAGGTAAGATCATGTGCGGTACTCGTTTCCTCACAAATACCAGTGACGATTAACAGAAGTATTGGAGATTTTCGAATGAGCCTTTTATATAAACGTTTATAAAGCATTTTCACCATAAAGTGGACAGGAGTTATACATTTAAAATCATAGATTACTACTCTGCGTTCAAGTAAAATCCCAATAAATTTTCAGAATAGGAAGCATTGAACACAGTATAATTATTAAGTATAGAATTATTAGAAGTTCCCTTGGATCTCTATCGAGTCGGACTGGAGAAGAAGAAAATCTAGCACTTAAGCCACGAGTTCGTTTAAGAAACTTTGACTTCCATTCGGCAAACTTCCATCTAATTGTTTTTAATTATATCTTTTTTCGCTCATACCGCCTCCCTCTCGTCGCTTTTTTACTTTTATAATTCTTACTCAGACGTCCTGAAATTCCTCCTCTTGTTTCAGAAGTGTGAATCATACGCAGACGTGTTCACACTTCGCGGTGCTGCTCGGCGCCTTCGAAACTTTCCCGCAATTTTTCTACGATTTCCTTATTTTCTGGAATTTTTTAAAATCTTCGTAATTGCGTGTGAGATTCTACTGTCCCGCGAAGAGAATACCCTTTTGCAATCTAACTCATTATCTCGAAGCGTTGGGTCGCGTTTTTCACCTCGTCTCCCGACATTTTTAAAGAATTTTTTTCACCTTTAATTGCGACGCTTCTAAACCCAGCTTATCTCTTAAATGCGGTACTTAAAGATGTGTTTCTGAAGGCGAATGGAGCAATCGCTTCAGCTATCAATAAATCGGCATCCTCGTCTTGCCGTTCAATTCATTCGCGTGATTAAGTAAACCCAATGCCCTTGTTGACTCGTTGAAAACGGTGATCTCAACTACCTGCTTTAGGTTGCAATTAGAGTTGAAGTTCATCTGATTGGGAAGCAATATATAATCGTATGTCAGCGACTCAAATGCTGCTCTTCAGGCTCTTGGAAATGTTTTTCTTTCGAGAAGTTCAACCATAGGAAGTTTATCGTTAATTAATGATATTTTGGAGGTTCAATAATGGAATGTATCCTTAATAATTCGAATAAATTTTACCTAATCCAACTTTTTTCCGAATCAGTTTCAATTTGAATTTTAGGGTTGAAATTGAGTTTTCCCCGTTCTTTAGCCTTTCATTACATTAAGTTTTTAATCACAATTATTTGGATAATTTAGGATTTGGTGTTACTATCCACTTTTCCTGGAATTACTTTTATTAATACATTTGAGCCTTTATTATTTTTAATTGCTTTAGGTTCTATCTATTCCGTTATTTTCAATCTATTTAATTTTAACTGTGACTATAATTAATCTGATATATTGATATTAAAAACAATTTAACTGTTTTTGGTCGATGGATAGGGATAAACACCTCACTTAAATTTAATTTACTCTTTAAATCGTAGAGTATTTTTTCGAAATTATCTTAATTAAAGTTACATTAGTTTTATTATAAAAGATATGTTCACCTCTTGAAATTCGTATCTATACATATACAATCTATACATGTCAGCAAAAGGTTTTTAGGCCAAACCGCGATCTGGTGGAAAACTACTTCAAGGCTGAAATTCCCTACTCCGTGATATGCTTTCACCTGACACCGTCTTTGGTAGAGTTTTCATTAGTCATAATTCATCTAATTATTGTTTGGGAGTTTTTCAAAAAGTGCTAATGAACTTAAAGTGTTCTTGAGCTGCAGGTCTGAATGCATCAATCTTCGAATAAGTGGGCGGTTTCAAATCGCGAATGAAAGTTTGAAAAACTAAATTTGAGGCAAAAATTTGTCGAGGTCGCGGTGAGTAGTTGGCGGGAAGTGGTTCGACTTTAGCAGTCAGTCCGTGTCCCCCATTTCAACCCTTCTCCCCCACAACCTTTCGTAGCCCTTCCGGTCTTGGTCGAGCGGGTGGCTGGCTGCATCCAAATTACACCGAGAGGGCTGATGGAAACATGGATAAGAATCCTCGAATTGTGCAAGTACCGCCCCCAATTACGACGCGAAAAAAATGGCTGGGTTGAAAGTGCACGGGGCGGCGTTGCCAGGTTTCGATGAAAGAGAAAACCGCCGCCCTTTGTGGGTTTAGATCTCTTTGTGATTCTCACTCATATGCGGTGGGGAAGTTTGGACAGAACTGTCCGTTTTTTCCCGATTATCTAAAATATCGCACAAACTTGACGAGATTAAACCCTTCACACCATTCGCTCTCAGGTTGCTTTCGGAAAACCAAATGTATTACCTTTAATATGAAGCTACTCTGGTTCGAAACAAGTTCTTTTTAATTGTTTAAATTACTTTTTACTATCTTTTTCATTTTGATGTATGATCGAAACAAAATATTACTTTAAAAAACGAAATGGATGTAGTAGTTAATATTCTCACCATTACAAGCTGAGAATTTTTTTTCGAATTGCATAATATTTAGTAAAATCTCATTTCTTCAAATATTCCGCATTTTATTTGAATCATTTTCTTTCATAGTAATTGATGTATGAATGGATATAATAAATGAGCTAAACTTTTTAGCATTAAAGCCATCGGTAAATTAGTTAGAGCCTTGAAATGTTGCCATAAATTCGTTCGCCTAATTGATGGCTAATCATGATAATCGTTAAGATTCTTTTGCTGAAATATTTCAACCTTCATTATTAGGTGATTTAAGTAATGAACAATTATACAGGACTGAATACGTTTCTGATCCGCAATAAATTTTACATCTGTAAGAGTTAGATATATAGATATATCAGAAGTTTAAGGCCGGTTAGTTTTGCAGTATAAAACTCTCCCCTCTTTACCTGCGACCTTCAAGAATAATGTTCTGCTTACGTTATTCTACATCTGTCCGCAAGAATTGGCCTTAAGTTACTCTCAAATGTATACACTCTTCTTTAATGTCAGAGACCCAAACTCAGCTCTTCAGTTTTTATACAAAGTTATCCTGAGATCTCTCTAAATCCCCATACATCCCTCACATATCAAAAGATTCCCTCTGTGGCACCCATTGAACAGACGCGACCTTGGAGATAAGGAAAATGCACAAGTATTCAGAGCTCTATTTTTTCCTTCTCGGAGGGAAAATCGAAGAGGTCTTAATAGGAAAGGGAATTGGAAGATGTGTAGATTTGCCGGAGAGTAAGGGCGGTAGCCGTTGGAAGGACTTGGCACTCTCATTATCTCTCGCGGTCGAGAATGTCTGGGAAAGAAGAAACATGAGAGAAGGAAAAACACCGGAGAGGAAAATGGTGCACTGACAAGATGACATTGAATCTCAGCCGTTAGATGAAACCTTCTCTCAAATGTACTCCGACCGATGAAATATATTCGTTAACGGAGACTCTTCCAACGAATATCCTTCTAATTTTGCGGTTTGAAATTCTTCGTGATTGATTTATTAACCATATATAATGCTCAAATACGTATCGAATTTAAGGAATTGTATATTTAGAATTGACGATGAAGGAATTATAGTCAGTTAATGTCGTTGGAAAAGTATTATTTTTTTTCTAACCACACTCGTTAAAGTTTCTCATTCATTTAAGATGAAATGAACAATCAATCAATAAATGGATTAGTTAATTACCAATTATATATGGATATATTAAAATAATTAAATGTTTAATGAAAATGTGTTATCGTGAGTCGAATTATTCTATTAAAATCAAATCTCATTAAATTTGACGAAAGAGAAATATTAAAATCTCTATCACAGTACGTGTAGATTTTCGTCTCTTATATAATTGTTACGTAAAGAATAAGTATATTCAAAATGTATGTAAATTGGTAGCTCTAATTATAACTTACGCCGAGCTAAACAGTCGATTACCCCGAATCTATTCGTACGAATTTTGATGTAGTTATAATTAAACAATAAAAACGTCCAATTCCATCTACATCATCTAATATGCTTGGTGCCTTCTTCGCCGACTTAAGATTAGTATTACGACGAGATGCAAGTATAATTTTAATATCGTTCCTATAAAATTACTGTATTTCCAAAACATTCTATGTATTATGTATCTTATGTATCTACAGGATCGTTAAATTATTATTGCATATTATAGAAGAAAATGAGCTGGAATTCTTCGCAAGAAAGGACGTTCTTCGTTATTTTATAGCGAAGCATTTTTACAGTTTTATCGTAAAAGATTATAATTATTCTACCCTGAGCCATTTGATGAAACATTAATGCAAGTGAAATTTGAATTGCACAAGTTTTATGAAGGCATCGATGATATTTTATTGCGTGGAAGAATGGCCGTTGGAGTCGGAAGAATGAAAGTGGAGCTAAATGAGGCAGAAGGCGCTCCATCCTTTCACAGTCCACTCCTTGTATTCCAGAGGAAAAAGGAGCAACAAGACGTCACCCCACCCACTCACTATTCCATTTTATGCGCAAAAGGGAATGGGAGGAACGGTTAGAATATATTTATTAAGAGTTACAGGGACGGATTGAAGTGGGCTGACATTCTAAAAGGTTTTCAACCATTCGCTTCCATACATTTTCTCTTTTTACGTCCGAAGACAGTGAACAGCGGCAGAACAGTAGCCCGACGCCTTGGGGGATGTTGAAAGGAAGTTAGTGGGGTGTTGAGGGGTGAGGATAGAGTGTTTTAGGTAGCCGAAGGGGACGGTGGGAAGATTGCTCGCCACTCCGACCCTATCAACAATTAAGATTACGGTTGTCTCTATAGGGTGTCTTTTACTCCGCGGAGCTCTTTCCCATTTACAGCCCGAGATTAAAAAGGTTGATGTCTACTCTGATGCCGTCTCCGGAGATGGAAGTCCATTTTACTATCTCATAATTGATTCGGGACCGATTTTTAAGTCGGACAAATTGCGCCATAAATGGAATCTAACATGGATTCTTCCTTACGGTGTTTGAACTCCGGATGAAATATTTGGAATAAATACGGTTTGGTTCGATATATTTTTATAGGTTGTTGAAAATTGGTTCTGGTTGTCTTCTTCGAAAAGCGTTGATTTTATATCTCATTTGCATAATGTTAATGAAGATAATATAATTTTAACGTTGTCCCTTGAGGTTTTCTTTCCTCTGTCGAATTTGAGGGTTTTACTTTATAGGCCTTATTCGTTTTACGATGTTGTTACGTAGCAATGTAAATTCCTCACTGCCATTTCCTTAACTTTATTTAATTTTCATTTGTGTTTCCCATTCTTATGAAATTTATTTTTAAGTAACGCTTCCTTTTATTTTTTTTCGGACTTCTGCCGATCAATAACTATAAATTTACACTTGAATGCTTGTTTATTCTGTACTACTTTACTCTATGTTAACATAATTTTTATATAGTCAATATCTTAAGCTTCGGAAAATTTTAACATCGAGTCTTAATAAAACTTATCCTTTTTCTTGTATTGAATTGTATTAAGTTTAAGAGTTATATTCATTCGTATTAATAGAGAATAATATTTTAGAGCCATATTTCAGTAGATAGAATATTTTAACATTGGAATGCTATAGGAGATATGCATCCCAATTTAAATTTCTCATAAACATTTATTCTTCAATTTTTCTAATTAGAATTTTTTCTTCGACACTTTTATTGGGATGATTATTTGTTAAAATGCTTCTTATAGGTGCAGTTATTATATATGTAGTTTACGATGAATTCCTTACTCGATGGATTAAATGTGTAAATTTATATCCTACATTTTCCTTAATCGAATCGAAAACTTTTACGAGTTTTCCAAGATTTGAGAAACACGTGCGTCCTCTATGTCTTCCATGACGAAGATTCTTAATTCAACTTCACTTAATGGGAAATAAAGAATTCTATTAAAGACCGACTTAAACCTTATGCATTAAATGATTAAGTATATTGAAAAGTCAACCATGGGTGTGACAACGCATTTTGTAAAGTGAAACTTTATGGCTTTTATTTCTGTTTATACATGCACTTTGAGCGGTGTGCGCCCAAAGGGTCAATTCATCGTCATCTGGCACCCGTAGCATTAACACGCGCAAAACACACACGGCTAATGAAAATGGCCAAGAAAGATGGTTTGTGCGTTCTTAGAAGGCCACTGTATTCAATTGCTACGTAGGCTGACTTTGGAGAAATACAATTAAACGGCAACAGATGTATATTTAGGCATTAATCCTTGTGGAATTACATCCCGTGGTGATCCGTGTGTGATATAGCGTAGACATTTTAATTGACTGCGAAGTGTGTATTGCTTCTCTTTGCTGATTCGAATTTTACTTTTTCGGGAATAAGAGGATCGCAAATACTACAAAAGTGTAAAACTTTATATTATAATCCTTAATTAGTAGTTCCTTGAGATAGATTTTTAATAACTGTCTTGTCTCTCGCAGTGTTGATTGCTCTTGGTTTTGGCCATTATTTATGGGGTCATCAAGTTCAATTTGAAGATTGATAAATTCCATGAGGCGCTGAGTTAAAAGGCCCATTAAGATAACTGATACTTGCGTGATTTACGGATGAATCGCACAACTCTATTCATCGAATATTTACTTTGCTGATGTTTCAATTTAAGCCAAGGAGTAATTTTTTGTGCTCAAAAATTTCTCTACCATCTCGTATCTCTTGTTTTTCTCTGACTGAGTTCACGTTTTAATTAGTGTTAGTTTTTATCGTAATACTGATCTACGATGGGTTTATGTACGTTTATGTACTGACACAATTTTGATGTAAGCTAATTCATATGGTGCAAAATCATACGTTAAATTTCTCCTCTTGTAAATGTCAATTTTATCGAAGCATTTCGCGAGTAATTTTTAGGCCCTCCTAGTTTTGATTTTATAAGATGGAAAGTAGTTCTCTGCAAGTTTAATTAGATGTTTACTAAAGTAGATACTTTTTCTCTGAGTAAACCTCATGCTCAACAATATCCGTGTTGGAAGAGACCATTCAACCATTTCTCATGTACCTCTATTTGCACTAATTGAATTTAGATGTAACCCCGCATCCAAATACACCTCGATAGAGACGCTAGTTGGTGTTCTATGTAAATAGATCTATCGGGAATGCGGTGTTTATGCGATTTCACTGGATATCGATCCCGTGAATAATTAAGGATCCTTTCCTTCTCCTTCAGTAGTCCAGAAAATCGCATTCTCGTCCACTTTATAATGGAATACATTCCGATTACCTCGTCCATTCTATTGTGCTGGGAAGCATAACGACGCATTTTAATGATTCTCCGAGGAGAAAAAATTCGCTCGACAAGAGGCTAAGTTATGACTTCCTGCCTCCGATATTTGATCGCAAGATAATTATACGGATGATAAGGGAACACGCTGGGGTTACTGATATTTTTTCCACGAATTTCGCGCTTTAAGTTTTGAGGGTTTACAACCAGTCAATATTTACTCTTACCGTGTCTCTATATGGTCTACGCTACGTCAAAGGATTGTATATTCCTTTCTATAGACGAAATAGATAAGCTTTTGAACTTTCCGTAGAGCCATTTAGGTACCTTAATTTTTCTAGACAGACAATATTGTTGGATTTCTTAGCATCTCTCACTATCTTATTATTTTAAATTCCGACATTACGGAGTATAATCTACGGATTGTAAATTAATATTTTCCACGGTCTCCAATGCAAGTCGTTATTTGTCTACGAAGATTTTAGAACTTAGATTTTGTTGAAAGATTTTTTGTTGTTAGCCCATTCTAAATTATTTATTTCTAGATAGTCCGTCGATCAATCATTTATTTAATCTTTATTGCATGATAACGTCCAGAAGAGTCAACCAATCATATATGGCTATTGCTTTTATAGATTTATATGTTGTTACCTTTTCTCAGATGATTTCGTTTTAGTTGCCGGAAAATCTTATGATTAGAATCAGTTTATATTTTTGCTTGTTAATTTCTAATTTGACCCTTATTTTTTGTTTCTGTTATAATAATTAGTTTCAAAATTGTATAGTGTAATTCAATACTGAAACTTGTTAATTTTAACTATCATAGTGTATAATTGATATTATAATATATACAGTGAGAAATATATGTTTCTCGCTCATTTTACATTGACTTTAATATATTTATTTTTGTGTTTTCCTGAATATTACGGTCTAATGTATACTGTAACGGAATCGGTATGATAGGCCCTATTACTCACCCTTTTAGAAGCGGACAGCTCCGCAAATTATACTCGGAAATGCCCGTAATGATTTTCGGGACCCACGCTGTGATACTCTCACTTCGATTTGCAGCCTCTTTTTCCGGTCCAGCGATGCAATGGAGAGTTCTGCGAATCGCCCAGGGAAGCCTAGTCGATGCCCGCCCGCGGAGGAGCTCTTATTCGGCATATTCATTTTTACTCTATCGTATCTTCTCAACCATGAAAACTGCGTGAAATTCACTTATTCGTATTGACAAGCATTCTGCTCAGTTTTTCGGAACAGCTTTCCCTTTCCTTAGTGTGTTTTATTCCACGAAAACTATAAAGAGGTCGGTTTACTTTGAAGAGTTTCTTGGAAAGTGATCAGAAATGTTTTTGAATTTCAACCGATCCTTGTTTTAAGCATAGAATATAACGATGGAATAATAATATTTAAATTTGGTCATTTTTTCTAATCTCAATATTTTGAATTAACAGTTATACTTCGTCATTAACGTACTTTCTTGAGAGTTGTTACTAGAGCATCATAACCATGTTAAGCAAGCTATTAAATGTGACTTTATTACCATAGAAATGCATATAAAATTTTCTTCGTTGTTGGGGAATGTACGATACGATTACCAATTATCAAAATATAGTGATTCTCAGTTGTGTGTTTGGAATTCTAGATGTTTCTAAAAGGATAATACTTTTCTCTTGTAGGTGAGAGGTGTACTATTGTTGATGCGTTGGGTTGAAGGGTAAAATATCTGCCGTAATCTTGCCATATACATTTTATTAAATATAGATAGGTCATATTATATATATAGATTAGATATATAATTACTTACCTTATGCTTCATTTCAGCTCATTTCTTTACTTATGTTAGATATTTACCGATAAATATTATATTCGGAAAATCAGTATAATCAGCATTTAAAGATTTTCGAATTCCAGTATCAGTTTCAAAACGAAGAAATGTTCGATCAATGCTCACTTATTTTGGAAATAATCATCATAATCTCTTTACTTCACACTAATATCACCTGTGAGTACAAAAGGGTCTTGTTTGTCTCGTCACATCCCTTGGTGATAAGAGTCCCACCCCCGCCACTATTAGCGACGGACCGCGAATGCATTCGTCTCCTTTGTACTCCTTATCTTTCCCCCCGACTTCCCTCCTTACATCACGCATGGAGGGAGGTTCCCGCTGATGCTGTGGGCGCCATCACCAGGTCTCCTGCGAATCCATCTCTGTCACGGAAAGAGAGGGGCAGGTGGGGAGAGGGAATTAAGGGGTCCGGTGATGAGTTTGGGCGAGGTGGGTGGCGAGGGGTTCTCAGTAGATTAGCGGTGGAAGGGGCACGAAGATGCATCGGTTGCTAGGATGAAGAGGTTCTACCGTAACGGATATCTCGCGTGCTTCTTCATGGAGGAGCTTTTCTTTGAGCCAATTTCGGATCTCTCTGCTTGAATTGAAGGCACTCGTGAAATTGAAATTTTGGATAAAATTGACCTATAACAGGCGTAACTTTTATCAGACTTGGGTAACTAGACGATTTCATTTCGATAAATAATGCATCGTCATGAGAATTTGGATGAGATCTAATTTGTTGTGAGAAGACTACTTCGATAGTGAATTCCTTCTCAGAATAAAGCTTTTTTCCGTTCGAGATATAATACGACGTTGTATGATATTCTCATGTTCTTCATCATTACACTCACCATATTGTTTTGCAATATTTATGCCACATTATCAGATTGTGTTGATTCGTAGGAATGCGATCAAATGAAGGAAATTCAAAATATGAACGTACATATCTTGTTTTGCTTTTATCTAACGTATGTTACTCATGGACCAGAGGAAAGAAATGAAAGATATCTCAATGCTAGTAAGACTGCGGGGCATAGTGAACTTGTATCTAGCATGGAATAAGGTAAAACTAACAATTATCTTCGTTTTTATTCATTACCATTTTTATTTTTGTCCATTAAAGGCTCCGTGCAGAATTACCTTACTTATCGAAGTACGACAAATATTCCAATATTATCCAATCTAATTTTTGTTATTTCTTTAGCTCTGTATTTCAATACTTTTCCCCTATCTTTCATTCTGCACGTTTGAGTCTTAATTCGTGCCGATAATTGAATCTCAACTGCATTATTGGAAAGACGGTTATCGGGAAATCGGAACGTTTTGGAAAGGCCAACATAATTACAGCATTAACTACCTTCAGAATGTTCTTTTTTGGTTGTAAAGGAATTCAGTTAGCTCATTGCTGACGGTTTTTCCACCGGGTACTTCATCTCGAATGTTTAACGACTTTCATGATGAAGTAATCAGCATTTAATTGTCTGTTCAAATGGAAAGCGGAAGAAATATGATCGCCTCGTTTGCATCGAATAATGAGCTACTAATCAGGGTATTCTCCAGAAGACGAGCTCTTCGCTTCGAATCCGTAAAAATTCTCGCAATACAGATTAACTGCCTCTGATTCGATGGGCACGCCGCTTCGGGGAAAAAAGCCGACTTATCGAACGGATCTCTCTTCTTTATTCTTTCTATCGGCTTTTATTCCTTCGGAATACAAACGGCAGTTTTATTACTCCGCCCCTCAGCCTCATACCGGTTCGGAGGTAAATTCGTTCCAAATCACCTCTCTTAGTAAATTGCGCGTCTCAGGATATCTTCTCTTTCATGATCTCTAATACGGCGGCGGATTGTTTGTTTACCGGGAATTTTTTACGTCTTCGAGTTGAATTTTTTCTGCATCGAATATGTCCAAGGAGAGTTGAAGGAGAAGAGGCCTTCCGTGATGATGATGATGTCCGTTGGTTACCGCCCCTTGCCTTCGAGGTGCGTGCCATCGGGACAATTAAATCCAGAGCCACTCTAAGGGAAACATAATGCCGATGCGAACTCATGACACGGGAGATCTTACTAGGCTCGCTTTTATAATGGAAAGTTTTTCCCTCTCGCTGCATTACGGTGCAAATGGAAGTCCAATATCTTGGAAGTACATTTCTATGTATTTGCTGTACCGGATGAGATGTATGTTTAGGTGATTGGCTCGTCTAATTAAATGAGCTGTTCGTAAATAACAAGTTTGCGGTTTAGCTCCTCAAAATTAGGAGGCAGAATTATTAAGGTATTAACCATGTGCGATTCTTATTCAAATTTCAAAGAAAAATTTTTCAGTGAATTCACCTATTTGCATGATTGCCTGTTTGGTTTTCCTGTTAACACCCTGAAGGATGTATTTGAGTGTAATTGACTTCAATGCTTCCAACTTCCTGTTTGGAATACTCTTCACTTCGAATCGGTTTTTCTTTTCAAGTTTTAGATGGTACTTTTGATGTAATAAGGAAACGCTAGTTAGCTCGAGGATGATGAAGTCGATTGTAGTTGAATATAAATTGGTAATAAGCGATTTCTAACGTTATACATAGTCTTCTCGTTTGCTTGACTTGACAGAACAGTTAAGTTTGTATTTCCAGATCGTAACTTCATACGTTTATCATCATTTAAGAATTTATAATTCTCTAAATAGTTGCACAAGAATATTATTATATATAAGCATTGCTTTATTCGTCTTCTAAAATAGTTCTCAAACTTCTTTATTTTACACATTATGAATTTTTCTTATAAACAGAATAGTAAGTATATTACTTTGTAACGTACAAAATTCGGAGGGTTACAGTAAATAAAGAGCATATAGTATTTCTTCTAGTTTCATTCTGAAATTTTATATCCAATGTAACTGCTGGTATAATATAAGAAATATAAGCTCATGCGGCTCTCATATATTTTGGAGCATGAAATATCACACATGGCGATTCAGTGGTTTTAAATAATGCTCTTAATAAAGTAGGTATGTCTATTTAATTCCGAACGGCCATGTATACACAGGGAATGAATCAATTTCTCTCTAGGCTACATCGCACACGCGTACACAAAGGTTATCTGTAGAGTGCGTTGGAATGAAGGTGCATACTGAGTGAAGAGCTGGAGGCGCTCACTGATTGCCTCCGTGCGTCTTTCTCCATCCATCATCCCCTCCTCCTATGCCATTACGCCTTCTAGGAAGCTAGAGTTCCTTAAGTCGACCACTCTTTTCAAGAAAGCTTCAGATGATAGTCATTTTTAGTTTCACTCTTACGTGATTACGGAAAACAGTGGAAAATGTAATTGGTATATAAGATTATGAACCTTGCTGCTATGGTTTAATATTTTTCGTCTATTAAATGGATATCATAGGTACGATGTTTTAGAAGGAAAGAATTACCTTCGTATGGTAACGTTTGTTAATTAGCTGTTTCAATTACTACCTATATGTTCTAAAATTACTTATGTCTTGTATAATCTTTGTGTTATTATTTGAATATCCATCTATTCATAATTTCAAAATCTATCTGAAAATTATATTTATATGGAAGTATAACGACATGAATAGCTACACGCTACTCAAGTGGTATTTATTTATTTTCATTTAATAAATTCCCGCTTTCATACCGGTTAAAATATATTTGTAAGAATGAGCATGAAACCAAGAAGAAATAGCATTACGAACGAAATTTAAAACTGTTATAATAAATACCTTTATCTAGAGAAAATCCTTTTCAGTTATAATCAATGACCTACTCAATGTGAAAATAATAGTTTTTTAGTGCATATCATGATATAAAGTATTTGTTATGTACATCAACATTTAGAATATCTACTATAATCATTATGTTGTAAATACATAGTAATACAAATGATTTAACTAGCATTTTCTCCTATTACTGGCTTCCAGAATAATACCTTTTAATTGAGTTTTTATTTCCACCGGAAGCCCTCTGTTTTAAAATAACTTTATTTTTATCGCAAAATTATTTATTCAAACAGTTTAGAAATTATAATGGTTGCAATTTGCGTGGAATACTAATTTCATCATAAGTCATGATTGTATGAAAATAATTCCTGTGCTCGTTTGATAGAAGCAGCTTAACTGTAATTCTAAAACCTTCGTTCGTTTGGATGTGTAAGAATCGTCTGTGCATTCCTTCACATTTTTGTAAGAATCGAATTTTCTCCTTTTTGAAGGACTCTTGCAGCTGCCCACTTTCCTTATACTCTCTCACCTGCGCTACCTTTTAATCGATAATTGTTTTGCCTAATTGCACCGTACATTTTTATCTCACAGCTCCTGTGCCCTTTATGGCTTGGGAAGAAAGGGTGATATATTCTCCGCGTTCATTATACAGTGCATATGACACGATGGACCTTTGGGGTCACATTGACTTAAAGAATCTGCTACCTCTTCGGATGCTAAGTGCGCTATTGTTTGTCGTAATTTCTCTCCGTGCAGTCGATTATATGGAAATTGCCTCTCTCCTGAGGAACAGTTGGCCGCTGCGCATATTTGTCGTATGTCTCGATTTATCTTCTTTACTAAGACGTGATGGGATAAAGTCGCTCGTCCCATAGACTCCGTTAAAAGGAAAAGAGCGGGATTGCATTTGCGAACAATTCGTTGCCGCACTAAAAGTGCTTGGCTAATTGAGATGCGCGTTTTGAGGGATCGAAGGAAAGAGCGAATAATAATTCGCTTGAAGTGAGAAATTCGTTCGTCTATCTCTACTTTGATTGCAGTGCCGTTTTTAGAATAGTTTTGAATCTAGACTTGCTCTTTGAGTATGAAGTTCCAAAAGATTTTTATTTTTAAATCAATTTCTATTTAATGACAGAATTTATGAATCAAATGATTTATTATCTCCCTTTATCTGTAATGAAAAATTTAGCATTAAAATTATCCTTAATTAGCATGAATTGATTTATTGCAGTGTGCATGAAAATTATTAATGCATTCAGTTTTTCAGTTTAATGATTAACTTTTTGAAACGTTTTCGTTTTTTGTGCCTACTTTGTCGCATGACGAAAATTCATCTCTTCAATTATCCCGAAAGCAATGTGACTTAAAACAGAAAATTATTAGCAATTGATAGCCCCAATTATTTTTCTAGAACGTCTCTTAATAGTGGTAATTCATCCACAAAAAAATGAAATTTAGCCTTGACGTTGCGAGTGAATTACTTTATGACTATCTGAAGTTTTACTGTTCGAGGAAAATCTGCTTCCATATCCATCCCATTGTTAATAGCCTCTTCCATTATTATTTTTTCCTCCCTTCATATGTCCCCGTATCCGGTCACTCCTCTTTCACCGCGATTTTCGGCAGAATCCATAAAAAACAACGGACCTGAAAGTTCGTCTGTTGATTTTATAGCGGCTTAATGATTTTTCTTTCCAAGTGCACCGCGGGTTCAATCAAGCGGCTCCTTCTTTTCGGAATTTCCTCAGAAAACTATGGCAACGTAATTATTTTTTAATATCCATTCCCGGTAGAAAGAATGGCTCTTCAAAAGGGTTTTGCGTGGTCACCGCTTCGGGAGGTTCCATTTATAGTCGATTACGGACGTACCCATCGGATGACGTTTGAAATTAGTCTTTGAGGACCTTCGCAGTTTGGTCATTGTCTGCTGGAGTATCCATTTGATGTTTCCGCAGAAATTTCCGAATGCGAGTGGAAAGAGACACGCTGAGATGTGATTAGCACCCTCTATCATCCACTCCCTTCTAGATCATTAGCTGTTTGGATTCTGCTTTGGTCATTGACGTCCATTCCTCCACCCACGAGCTTCTGGGAAAAAGTTCCTGAAAACAGTTGTAGTTCAGGAAGCAATAAGGTGTACCTTCATCCTAATATCTAGTTTCCGTTCTCAAACCATCATTACGTCTATCCGGTAGCAAAAACCGATTTCCTTATTTCCGGGAAAAATATTTCGCAGTTTGGAGTAGATTTGTGTATATTGGTGTTATGTTTTTTGAAGTCGTTTCCTCACGTTGATGGCTTTTTTGCTTCAGTTTTCTTATCTACCACTCAGAGTTTCCTCCGGAAACTAGTTTAAACACCAATCTATATTCACTCCGTTAGTTCAATAATGTGAATCGAGTCTAAGAAAGAAATTTGTACGATTAATCGGGTACGTTTCGTGTAGTATCTTTTCCTTCGTATTGATCATCTTTACGTCTCTTTGATGTATACTATGCATTACTTAGCTATTGGTAATTAAACATATGGGTATTTATTTCACCTTATTTACCAGATTTTTATTCATATCCAGTCGTGATAATGTCTTTCACCATCATATTTACTCATACTTTGCAATAGAATTACCAAAGATATAAAAAATTCGGGATCAAACACATGAAGAACTAGCGTAACTGAATATTTAAAAAAAGATGAAACGATCTTTTATGTTGTCTTTGAGCAGAATAGGTGCGAAAACTGGTGAAAATGGACAAGAATGTTATCGTAATGCAACATTCGTTTTCAAGAAGATTCTCCCTGTAGGAAGTATCATCCCTGTGATATTATTCGCTTTCTTTCGAGTCTTAGTTTCAGTCGAGATCCTCAGCGTCCATACCGAAATTCGCCGTGTTTAGTATCTCGAGATGGCAAGGAGGAAATGCTTGCGTGAGTGTGGGTAGGACAGAAGTGGGATGAGTCGCACGGTGACCCTCAGGAAGGCCGGTCGTTCAACCCCTTGGCACCCATCTCGTGGGCCTCATCCCTTTCGGACGCTGGAAAATGGAATGCTATCGCGATGGCTCCAGGGAAGAAGTTGATTCCTGTGCGTAAGAGAAGGGTTGGCAAATACTATCAGAGGAGGAAATTCCGACGCGGTGACGCAATTTCGGATAGCTGATGACGATTCGTGCTATCATCAGTGAATTAAGAAATCTTTTAATAATCTTCGAAGCTCTTTAATCTTGAGTAGCATTTCTATTGACATGCTGTCTACTGTTAAGGATCGTAGATCTCAAAACAAGATTCCGGCAAAAAAGGCTTCTAAGCTCTAGCTCAATAGCTAGAGTAACCGACCGGGAGATACGGGGCTCGAGTCCAGGTACCGTCTGAATTTTTTCACGCTCGTTTAATAACTGGGATTATTTCAGCCGCGTGGGCTTTCCGTGAAAAGTCACTTTTAATCTTTCTATCTTGCCGTTAGGCTCGTATACGATAGAACACTGTTTCATCAAAGTAATATGAAATTAACCTTCATCTTAATGATATTGTTAATACACATGAATCGACAATTATTTTGCTTGATTTTTTTGTAAAGAATCGATTTCACTCAGATCAGTATCCCATATTTCAGATTAGTATTATTCATATTAATTATATAAACAAAACTTG
Organism: Pantala flavescens; assembly: GCA_020796165.1. NCBI lineage: Eukaryota > Metazoa > Arthropoda > Insecta > Odonata > Libellulidae > Pantala > Pantala flavescens. Next base: position 30,803,721 of record CM036884.1, on the reverse strand, counting down.
TCAAAGGACATATCGAACTGAAAAAGAAATTAAACGTAGTAAACAACGATATAAAAGCATTCTGAAGTTCTTGATGATTCATACCTATGCTAATAGCTTCTATTTGATTGAAATTAAACTCTGATGAGCCCCTCTAAGTCTTTTGTTGCCCAGCAACTGTCCATGTTATAGCTATAATATACCACTAGTCCCGTTAACAGCGCCCATTTTTACTCAAGTTTCCATTATCTCGTATTTACACAATGGCTATTCGTTCTTTCCTTCGTTTTTGTCAACCGGTGACTAAGGGTCCTGCAAAACGCAGTGTAATTCTGCATCACAAGGTTTAATGTCCAGCTTTTATCCACGCCTCGCCAATTTACGGGGAATCGTTAGTAATGAACTCCTTGTCCAAGCATGCGTGCCATCTTATATAGGTCCGCGTGCCTCTTCGGGCAAGAAGCTGTATTTCTTGATTGCATACCTCGTCTCAATTCCACCCCAGACGATACATTCGTGCACCCTAAGAAAGGCGCAATCCTTAGGGAACTCTTTCTCTCCCTTTCTCATACGGAGAGGAATTTAATTTCCCGCCTCTTCTTCACTGTCTCTGTTGCACCGACGACACACTCAGCCGTGGGAAAAATGTGAGCCTTCCAACTTGCTAGTTGTTTAAGGATGTGGGGCGGTTAATATCTCCTGACTTTTAAGAGGGGAAATTTCCTTCCTTTTGAGTTCTAAATAATGTATATCTTCAAAGAAATATTTGAGAATCGATCTTTCAATATTCGGAATGATTGATTTGAATTGAACTATTCAGTATTGTACTCCTAAGTTAAAGATAACTTTACTCTACATAATGTTTTTATTATTAAAATTTTGTTACACTGTATTGCCCAATGAGTTTCCCGTATTGGATAATTATCACTTTGTCACTTCTTGTGTTAGCCCATATTTTGTTAAAATACGTTTTGAGAATTTTAGACTAGATGTTGAGCGTGGATCTCATTTATTATACTATTCTACTACTGCTAACGTAAGATATTGTATGTGGTTAAGTTCGGTCCATAATTTTCCTTCGCGCAGTGCGTAATCCCTTTTTCTGTATAAATACTCGTAGCTTCTTTCAAGACGTTTACTTTGAAGTTGAGGAAGATTAAGTAGAAATATTCTTTCTCGGTAGTCGAAAGAATCCCGCGTAATGTAACACTATCTCGTGAGATTCTCGGAGAATCAGAATGAGTTGGCAACTGAAACAATTACTCCGTTTTCCATGGACACTCCATATCTTTCCCCTATGAGTAAGCCTAAGTCTTTAATGAGTGGTCCAGGAAACGGGGTAGTGGGGGAGGTGCTTGCGGTGAAGATGCCGAAGATTCTTGTGAAGGGGAGAAAAGATACGAGGTGTTGGCGGAACGGTATGGGGCTTTACCATCTCTTTTGATACTCTGTGCGGATGATTGGCAGTTTCAAGAAGCGATGAGGTGGTCGCCTTCGTCTACCTATTGACAGCTCTTCCCACTGTTGATGATTACTCCGCTTTGCTTGTCGGTCACCCGCTGAGAGAGCTAATATGCTAAGAAAACATTTTTCTGGGCATTAATTATTTCTAAGTCAGTGCAAACATTGAGGGGAGAAATGTGGTTTCTTTAAATAATCAATGCTTGTGAAGCATTATTTATCTGTGAAAGCTGTTTGATGAGATAACATGAAAGTATGTATGAATAAGAAAAATAATTAACCGTGTATAGAACGGGTTTGAACGGTTTTTTAAATTTTGTGAATTACTCGCATTAAATAAAAATGTATTAATGAAAGTCTTGGATTGACTTAATTAGTTTTTCATTTCGATCTTTAAGTTCAAAAAGTTCAAATTGTTTTATTTATTTCTTCATTTTTTTATGGAGAATCATATTGATACATCCATTTGTACGGATGTATTTCCTAAATGAAAATAATTTGCGAATGTATTACTTTTTAATGGCCAAACATATTATGAATTAATTAGTATATATTGTGTTAGAATTATATGTATGTCTTCGGTTTACTTCCAAGGTAATGAATTAAATTGATACAGTTATATATGTTCTCTTTTATATTATATATTAAATTATCAATCACTCTCAAACTAATTATGTGACTATTATATACGATATGTACAGCATCATTTGTAACTTTTATGATTGTAACAACACGATCTCATTTCTTCCTTGTTACTTGATGTGTTAGATGATCGTTTATCATTTAAACATATACTTCTTGTTCGTCTTGTATCTACGCGAAGAATGATATGTCTCTAGTTTGACACTCATAATTCTTCCGTTCATATAAATCTCTTCACATCGATTTCAAGCGACAGAAGGGGAATAATTATCACTTGTCAAGAGTTATCGATCGATATAGAATTCTAATCGACGTCATCAGGTGACGTTTTCAGTGCCTCGAGAGAATGAGTCACTCGATTCAGAGAATAGTTGGATTCCCGTGCATCCAATCTTCGCTTTTTATTGCCGAAGAAGAAAAATGGGCCCAAGAATGGGAACGAACAGATCGCATCTCTTTGGGATGGATCGGGTTTTAAATGTTGGCGAAAAGAGGACTATCTTCTGTGAAATCCATCACAATGCTTTGATTGATGATCGGGGAGAGGAATCGTACACCCGGAAGTCGAACCCGATACCTTTTGACTGACGCTTCGTCACAACGGGAGGTGTAAAGACTTCTTCATTTATTTCCGCTCTGTTTTTAAAAGATCGTGATCTGTATAAAGGTAGTTAATGTTGAATGGTTTCGCTCCATTTTATACAGCCTCCAGTGAAAATTATGTCGAATAAACATTACGATAATCATATTTGTTTTACTTTGGAATGCATCGATACTAAGTATTTATAATTTTGCTTGAATTGTGAATCACTGAATTTAGGTTTTTAGAAGGGGATAATGAAGAATATTTACCTGTTTTTGGAATATAGAATATTCTAATATATTTCTTTATCGATAGGAATTTTTCTCTCGCTCATTCAACAATTGCTGTCGTGAATTCTAAGATTTAGAATTAATAGTAATTTAAATTATACATTGCAAGAGAAATGATGATAAAAATTGCTTTGCATTCCTTGTCCCTTTGATATAAACCTTTATAGAAGGAATTCCTTATATTTGTGCGTTTCATTGAAGTAGCTTTTTGTTTCGCTTGAGGTATGTTCCAGTCGGAGGATGGGTGGATCTAAGAGGGATGAGGTAAGATGCAGTGGGGACGATTCTCTTGGGTCCTTCCTTTATCTCCTGGTCGCGCGTAATTTATTCTCCCGACGAACTGCGTCGCAAGGGCTACCACCAGGACATTTTAATACGCTTTCCTTAATATACTGCGCCCGAATCTGCTGCACCCTCATAGTTTCAGAAGTCGTGCTCATTCTACATGTCTTCGCACGGTCTTAAATTTTAGGAGATCTCTTTCTTCGTAGATTGGCTCGATATTGTTCCTATTTATGCGTCATGTTGTATGGCGAGCTTAATTACGAGGTTGAATTCGGTGGGGTTGGAAATAGCGCTGGTTAGTTGACCCTAATAAACTACAGTTGCAGTCATATTTCATCAAAAATTTCAGTCTTTCCTTGTCAGTTTCAGAATTTGTAATCGCCTGGAAACTAGTTATCAAAAGATATTTTCTAATACTTATTATTATAGTTAATCAATCATTAGGTTCATTTTTAATAATCTTTTCCATGTATCTCAAATTATATCTATACTTAAGTATATGGCATCTTTATTTCTTTTTTAAGATTTGGTGCTGATTTCTTAACTTATTGAACTAATCAGAGTTAAAAATAATAATTTTATCAGAATTAATTATTAATATATTATTGTCCTGAATTAAAGAATCACTTCAAAATTCAGTTATTTTTTATAAATACATATTATAAAGATTCATTTTCAAAGCAAGGCTCTATTCGATTGGCTGTATCTTTTAATCATTGATATTTTTGTTTCGAACTTTAACTTAAAATGTATTTTCTCTTAATTATTTTAAATAATTTTCATGCAAATCGTTCGGGCATTGTGTTACACGAATTAGAGATAAAATATGAAGCTGTGTCATGAAAAGAGACGCTACTTTTGTTTGAAGTCCGAATAATCGCGCAACACGTTGGTTTATATCATGCTTTCCACTGATCCTATTTGTCGGAATGCATCTTGTGATCTTGGAAATCCTCGCATATGTTCTTATTTCGCTCGTTTGGTTGGCTTTACGCCCCCCTGGTCGTATATCCGGGTACTTTCTCCCACGCCTCTTCGGATTCCCACTCATTTTCCTTGGGCTTCGAATGAACATCTTGGTCTCCCTCATTCCTTTGGAAGGGCGATGAAAACCCTTTATCCTCCTTCCCTTTCCCGTCATCTTAAGTCCTATCTCTAATCTACTCTCCCATCCTGTTGTGTATACCGCGTCTCCACACGGTTCTAAAGTCGCACTCACAAGTCATTTCTATTCTTTCTTCCTTTTGCAGAATTTTTCTTCCTAAAAGTCATCGGGATTTTATAGAATTGCGTAATTGCTGTGGCAATCCAAGTATTTTATTCATATACTAGAAAAATATGTAATGAAACGATACCTTAAGTTTTAATTCAGTGCAAAATTTGTTGTTTAAATCTGTTTTACATGTCTCATTATTATTATTGTGGATTGATTTTTTATTTGCCTGTTGTGTTTTAAATAATCTATTTATTGTTTTGCTATGGTATTTTATTTTATTACCATCCCTTCTATTTATACTCCTCTTCTACTTAAGTGCTGCGTCACTAACCCGGAATTCTATATCTTTTATTCCCCTCTCTTTATTTCTCTTATTCCATTTCCTCTTTTCTGTTGTATTTTTCTGAATTCACTCTCACATTTTAATTGAGATATATTACCTTGATCTGTTTTATCTCGTGATCTGCCAATTTTCATTTGATGTGAATTTTACTCGTAGTAATTGCTGTTTAGGTCATTTAATTTCCTCGCAGCCGTTTTCTATTATTTGTTTTCGTTCCCTTTAAATATCTATTTATAAATATACTCTATTTATTCGCTCTTTATATCTCATTTTGTTAATTTACCCGCATTTTCTGCCTCTTCATCAACGCACCATTTACCCATCGCTTCGCGGATGCTCCCATAAAGGAACTGCGGCGTAGGACATAATTGAGTGGGTCCTTTCCCCCCCTTTATTCCGACCCCTTTCCGCTGCTCTAATTTATGGGCCGAGAGAGCACCGTTCGGTAATGAGTCCACCAACTCCCGTTTCCTTTCTTCATTTTCCCACTCTGAACACCCTTTCCTTTGGAGGTGTAAATATGCCGCTACATATGTGTCTACGCGAATAAATATATTCTTCTGCTCCTATTCTTTCCATGTCGCGTCACTCGCATTTCCTGTCTGCCAAAGTGCGAACGTTCTTTCCTGCCGTTTCTAAAATATGTCCCCTGTTATGTAGTTGTCTCTTGCATTTGTTGTCCACTTTTATTTTTTATTGATAAAATTGGCAACTATTAGCCTCGAATATAATATCGAGGTTTTCTGGTAGTTCAGTGAGCAATTGAGCAATGGATAAAATTCTGCGTACAATTACTGAAGTTATGATTTATTGCTTTGTATATATTTTTTTGAGAGTACACTTTTCCGTTCGTCATTTTCGAATCATTTTGCATATACAAACTACTGAGCAAGCGGTGTCTACAATATTCAGTTTTTTAAAATTCCATAGGGTTTTTAACATATTTGATTTATGCGGTTATTAAATATTAATACTCTCGTCGTTGAGTTTGATTTATTTACAAGCGTATCACTGCGGACGCTTCAAAGAGAATTAAAATGTTTGTTTTTATCATTTGTTTTTATTACAAAGGTAATACCCAAGTGTGTTATGCAGACGATTTCACGCACAAGCGTTACGTAACGACTGAAATGTATGAAATATTTTAACGTAAGGAAACATTATCGCTGGACTTTTTATCCTTCTTAACGCCTAAGCAGCAGGAAATATCCACCTCGCGGAAGATGTTATTTCCTCTCATTCCACTGCGATGTTGAGATGGAGATATAATTTCATATCTCTTTGATGGCTCAGGAGATTCCAGAAAATATAACTCTTTTCTTTGTTTATCTCCATTTCTTATCTCTCTTTTATTCTGTCGTAAAGTATGCGCTTTAGAATTGAATCAAATTGCCTTTTCACAAGCGTGAAGGTGACTAAACATCTCTGCACGTGCTAAGCTAGTAATTCTTGTTTATGTTGATATCTTCGCAATTTTATGCATAAAATATTCGCACTAAGCTGGATTATGATGTTTCATTTGCGCCTGATGGCGTGTATACGATGGGTGCATTTATACATGATGATATGACCTTTTTAACATAATCTTAGTTTGTATTCGCGAATTATTTTCTTTTATTTATACTAATCAAAATCTGGTATCTTCTGTCATCTTCTGCTTTTTGTATACCAAAGACTTCTTCGACTAGTTAATCTAATTATTCGACCAACTGGAAATTTTCTGCTCTATTATATAATATGGCATCATAGAATGGTATCCGTTTGATAAATCGGTTGTATTCTATGTCAAACTTATGCTGCCTGTCGGCTCATTAGCATCGGTTCCTATGGTCACATATCAAGGCATTTATACACCGAAATTTTCGCGTCCCGCTGCGATATTGTTGCGGTCACTTAAAAAGATTTTGCCGATGTCCCTTCCACGCCTTGCTGCGTGAAATTTGCTCTCGCTCGCCTTTGAGAATTGAGGGGAATAAGAAAAGCGTAAATCTTAGCGAGCAAGAATTTTCTCAGTTTTGCACTCGTTAAAAACCACATGTTCCCAAAGAATTTACGATTTTTCTTAAATTATTTCAGGTTTTTCTCTCGTTTACTGACAAAAAATATTTTTTCCATAAGAAAGAAGTTATTACGTCTGTATTTTGCTGCATATAGGCGAATCTCTTATAAAACTAAAAGATGTATGATCGGTGAGAAAAGCACGGAATAAGGAAATGATTAGTGAATTAATTCCTAGAATTCAACTTCAAAGGATGTCAGTATTTTTCGGATTCAATGAGATTTAAACTGAGTTACCCCAAACCTTATTTTTCTGGAAATCGAGAATTAAATTGTCCTCGATAAAATGTTTTCCATGTATAGGATAATTTATGTGCGGAGGCGAGGGTTCGATTTTTTTTGAAATTCATTTCTTGGTTGATTTTAAGCATTCTTTTATTTAATTTATAATTTTTATACCGCAATAATATTTATCACTAAAATATACTCAGATAAATTCATTCGTTCTCCCACAGAACCTCACGTACCCGCTTATTTGTTTTTGTTAACTAAAATTTGATAATATATTTACATATGTAAGACTTCGAGTATTTTTTATAAAACATATACTTACGTTAATTCCCATTGAGATTCTTCAATAATATTCTTTTTATAAATTGTGCTATGAAATTCTGTTCGTTCTTCTAATACTAAAGTAATTAGTAGTATAATACAAAACGTAATTTTTCTAACCTAACCTTTTCTGCTTTTGTGAACCAATGATAAGTTTAGCGTCTCTCATGGAAAATGTGTTAAAAATTTTTGGAAAGCATGACAACATGCACGAACTCGACGGATATTAATGGAATTAAGTTTATTGTAATAATAAATGGGTTGTGAGAGAAATTGCCGTAGATTACTGAACTAAATCGTTTATTATATTTCTTATTCATTGACCAGTAGTTCATTTCCTACTTGACATTTTCAATTCGCTGTTTTATCACTTTAAGCATGCGATGTGGAATCTTTTTTATCCATTTTATGATATTTTATGCGGTTTACATAATTTAACTAGAAATTTCTTTTGTAAATTTTGATGTAAATCGGCATTCTTATTCTTTCCATTGCTCTCCGTGAAAATCCCTTACGTCCACGCGTTTTCATTTAAGTATCCGATTAGGTCGTAACTCTCATCTTTTCAATTTCACCTTTCTTCGTGTAATGGCATCGCAGAGGGATCCGGTTTTTTAAAAGCAGTTCCGTCTCTCCCACGTAATGGAATAAACAGTTTTTATCGGATTTTTTCTATTCCTTCGACCGAGTGGAATTCCTATATTTTTTACGGCGGGCGTTATCCCAGAAGATGTGTGCGTCCTATGACACTTTGCATCCCTAAGCCCTCCGCCGCCTTTGATGTCCCTAGTAAAGTTCTGCTTTATATTTAATGATGGCGCAATTACGGGATATCTCTTCTCTTTGCCACCGATCCCGCCGTCTGATTTTTCCGTATTAATAAAGTCTTGAGCAGGTTAACGAGTCGAACTATTCTATCTCTTCTTGAAGGCTTCTCACTGAAGGACTGATTCCAAAGAGAATAACGAGGTATGCTCGCGATTCAAAGGCATTTTTTCGAAAGAATTCGGTCCAAAACTGTAGAAAAACCTGCTGTACATAAAGGTTAACGATTTTATTATTCCTCTGATTAATCAGCACTACATTCTCGACCAAATTCCTTCCCGGATCAAATATTTTAGGAAAGATTTTAGTGCGAGTAACTGTTGGGGGTCATTCATTTTTGGGTGTAACGGAACTCATGGTTTATCTCAAATGACTTCTTCGCTGTTAGTATAACGTCTCCATTATTTCATTGATCAAATGGAGAATAAATTATTCCTAAGTTTCTCGTTCTTATAACTTAATCTTCGTGATATGTAACTTATAACTACTTTCCAAAGGTAGTTGAAATTATTGTCATTCTGAGTATAACCTGGGTTATAGTCACTCTTGAAGGTGAAATCTGCACCCTATAAAATAAATTTCTTATTGGTTTGGAATTTTGTTAAATTCTGATTATTCTTTCATCATTGATTATAATTATTTTTTAAATTTTGGATTAAGTTGAGTTGATGAGGAATGGAATATTTCTAAAGAATTATCTTATTCCTCTAAAAGATAGCTTGTTTTCGGGTTTAATTCCTAGAAATCCTCAATCCCAGTATCCTTTTGATATGTTAATTGCCATACCATATTTAATTTAATTTCTGGAATCAACGTACGCGTTATTATTCTTTTCAGCTCATCTATGCTAGATATAAAAATTTATAGAAATTTTCCTCTCAGGGTTCGGATGTTTGTGAACGTGTTGTTATGATTAGAATCACATCGTATTTGTCCAGAATATGGATGTTTGTGCGGTTTTTTATAATAAAAAAATTGTACCTTCTGTTTCGTTTTTTTTACTCGGCTACTTTTCTCTTAAGTATCGACTGATTATTTCGCATATTTTCTTTATTAAATGCTGCGAACTCAGATATTGCATTGTAATTGTTCTGTAGTCTCTCTTTTAATCATAGTTTTAAATAGTCTATCATCTCTTATTCCCAAAAGTGTAATCTCCTGCCTATTTTAGAATGTCCTTCATGTGATTCAGAATTCAATATAAAGTATCCCGAGTTTCTTGGAAGCATTTCGTGACTGCTGTGACATAGTTGCAAGAACCTTCTCATGATGAAATACTCTATGTCGTGTGTAATGGACCGTGATTCCTCAAATGCGTCAAGACTCATCCTCATCCAAAGGATATCATTTGTTTTGAAATACTGTTAGCAACTCATTCTATGTGTCCACATTTGCCTGTAGACGGATTACAGCATATGTGAGTATGATACTTTCTTGGTAATCTATTTATAGATCTACTTTCCACCTGTTTTTTTAACTTAGATTTTCTTTCCCCTTTATAGTCGAGTCGTATGTGCCATCTCGCGGTTACATTTATTCGAAAACCGATCGCAGTCAGCTGTTCATTCAGTGGTACACAAGGAAACGAATCCCCTTTTTTGCATCAATAATCGACCAAAGAGACGTCACAGCCGGGCCTAATAAAAAATAATGGAATTTTGTCGGAAGGGGAGATTACAATGCGTGCATGTGTTAGTACGTGTGTACGATGGGTTGATATAAGAGAATTATGAGGGAGGCACCACACGCCTGGTGCCATCCGTTGGGGAATTCTCGTCCGGTGATGTCAGACAGGCGCCCTGCGACTCCGTCCCACGCATAGCTCCCCTCTTTCCCATCCTTATTAATCCCCGACCTTTTCGATGTAATTCATCGCCATACATTTTCCTCTTATTCTCACTCTTTTAATTGTTCCTCGAGGGGTTTATGTCTTGATCCTGAGGTTTTTCGAGTGACGAATATTTAAAAAAAATTCGATGTCTATTTTTACTCATTTCTAAGAAAAGTAATTTGTTTATTCAACATTAAACATTTGGAAGAGTTTTTATTAGGTTCTTTTATCTAGCTAAAACTAGTTCAGACTTTAATGTAAAAGTAAATAATATCAAGTACGTGGTATCTATGTTTTTTATTTACATGTGGATCATTGTTCGTTGAATGTATCATATCTTGAAAATGGAATCTTGTTTGTTATTTTATATGATAATATCCGAACTTGGATCTGCGTTTGGAATTGTTATGTTCTGAATTATATGGTAGAGAGCGCGTTGCTCTGAGCCGATGATAATGCTTCGTAAGGCTATCTTGAGAGCAATTTTTATCCAGGAAATTCCCCTAATAACAATATATATGCAGAATCTTTTTGGTCGTAATTAATGTCGATTTTCCTTGTATATATTTTTATTTTTTTACGTCAGTTATAAACTAAAGTCGTATTATATTTTATTTTATCTTAAACAACATCTTTTTGGTCAAACAATCTGTGGGAATTGAGAAATAGAAATAAAATGGAATAAAACTGTGAGTAATTTGCGATTAATTATTTTATTTATTCTCTCAACTATATATCCATTCTTAGTCATTTTCAGAGATTGATCCTACCGATCCTCGTAGCGGATCCTTGCGGGCTTTGCTTTCCTTATCTCATTTTTTCTCCGAATTTCGATTTTTTTTCCGTCGTATCCTTTCTCAATAGACTCCTCTCCCCATTCATCCTCCAAATGAAACCCATCGACGTATCTCCGGAGACATTCCGCCCTCACCTTTAATGTAAACATTTTGAATTCCTCGGGCATTTCCCCGCGCGAGAGCAAAAACCGCAGAAATACTGTCCCTTTTGCCGTCGGAGGTTTTGTAAGTGAAACAATAATGCTTCGCTGGTGTTTGTGTATGCGGGTCTTGTTTTGAAATATTTATGGAGGTGAATCCTATCGGGAGCTGCTTCGAAATGAAAATTCGAAGTCATAGCGGTGGCCGCTTTGGAGACAACGGGAGGATTAAGTACCTTTCGGGTTAAGAGTGGGATTTTTTATCTTCAGGGAATCCTTTTTCAAGCTTTCGCTTAACTTTATGTTCGAAGGCCTATCTCATCGCATATTTTCATATTTGAACGAAAATCAAACGTAACAAATAACGAGGCGCTCTCTACCGTGAGAGATTTGTACGAACGAATCGTGTATCGGTTTCCAAGAGCGTAATTGGAATAAGCACGGAATCGACAATTAAGGCTCCAGTTTCGCGAGGCGTGTGAAAGACGTCGTAAAGAGTTTTTTTCGCTTCCGAAGAGAAATGTTTGCGTTATGATGCTGTGCGCTTTCACGCGCAGAGTACGTGAAGGTTTATGAGAATTATTCGGCTGATCCAGCCATCGCGAAATCCTCGCTCGTTTTCCCGAGTTCTCATTGGATGAGATGTTTTGTGAGTTTTTACCTCCTTACATTCGTCAAGTAGGTACTTTTTCTGCTCAAATATGCTGGTATTATTTACTCGAAGATCATTATCCCAGATCCATTACGAATTTTATGTTCTTTAGGGAACTGATGTAGGCGCTTGATACGTAGCATCGCGATTATGAAGGAATGCGCTTTGAATGTTCATAATTCCTAGATAATATACGTTCTCCTATTTTTTATTGATCTAATGTTCAAGAGTTTAATTTAAAATTTGTTTTTCAGGAATTTTACAATGTAAAATAATTGGAGCGATAAAAGACCGATCGTGAAAGAACATCGAAGTCTTTTTCTCATGTTTCTCAAAATTAGAATTGTTAGTTTTGTCGCATTCTTGTCATCAAAATAAATCCTTCTTTCGGATATAGTTTCCTTTTAGATGCTATGTTATGAGAGATTCGTGCTAATATTATAGACTCAAAGACTGTTTATAGAAAGATAAGTAATTATCGTCATTAAAGGTGATATATTTGTGCAAAAAATTATAAAAGGACTCTCCTAGTGTATATAACTGATAAAATTCCCTTTTTGTATTTTTCTATTTCCTCTTGATCGAAAGTTCGTATCGCTTGACTCCTTATGATGGAACAAACAGTCGGTCATTTTTGAAAGAATTACGGAAAAGCTAGAAAATAAAGTAAAGTCTTTTATTGAATGATATTATAGAAAATTCCAAATAGATCTTTATATGCTGCCGCCCTCTTGTTTCAGTTTTAAGTGTCCTATCGTGTAATGAAATGTGTGTTACTAAAACTTCATCGCCTCCACTTCTTTCCGTAATTAGATGTCCCAATTTGGACTTAGCAAGATTAAGAACCCTCATCTACGGCATATGAGGATTTTTTTCAGAACCAGATCCCAGAAACGTCGGAGTGTATCCAAGATGACGACTCAAAGAGAATCCGGGATCGCTTCCCTGGAGGCACTTGTCGTCTGTCGCCCCTTCGCCACACTGTGGTCTTGAGAAGGGATGCGTTTGTGAGAAGGCATCATCCGTCTTTCGTGCCATCCCTAATAAGCGACACTTTCCCTCGAAAATTTACCCGTCTACAGATTTACTTTCATAAATATCATTCCCCCATCTTTCCCTTCGTCGCTCTTCATATTTCTTTCACTTTCGCTATCATTTCGTCGAAAGTATTGCCCATTAGAACATTTCGTAGTTTTCGAAGGGTACAATTATGTCGTTCATATGTTTGTGTTCATGAAGAATTATGTCGACAGCAAACGTGTACATAAGATAAAATACTACTTACGAATGCTCTCGCTGTTTATTCAGTCGGTGGCGACTTCATGTTATAACTTGTCATCGTACTTCATTAAAATCCATTCAATTGTTTCAATGATAATAAATGTCTACATGTTTGAAAATTATATATTTATTTATTATTGAAATTTCAGTATCAATACGAAATTTTTTTGATTTGTTTTCTTTTAATTATTTGGCTTTCTTTAGTTTTGTCTCTACTAATAATGTTATATTCATCTGTGTTTAAATTTTTAGTGAGTGTCCTACACCTGTGTCCAATTAAAGTGATAAATATCATAGATATTTTATCGAACATAATTAAAGAATTATTTTCATTCATAAATGTACGTAATAAATTATGAATTATTTTAATAATGTAGGTCTGTGCAGAATTATATATAGGATAACTTTAAGATCTGTGATTGATTGTATACGGGTAGCAATGGCAGGTTCAACTGAAAAATGACAATGTTTATTTAAATGCATTCAAATTCCTTTGTAGGTGCGATAGCCTTTAGTTAGTACTGTTTCTTCAGCTATTCATTCTGTATCCAGTAGTCCTCATCATTTCTGTTTGTCAAGTTTTTTCTGTCCATCCTCATAACGTCTTATTTAAATAAGACTCGAACGATCTTCCTCCACTTTTTCCTCTTCTTCAGCGTTTTTTCTTTAACGCCCTTTTTTATTGCTTCCCTTTTCACGGCTTTCGTCGTCCCTCTCTGATCAGATTATAATTTACTCTCTCATTTCCAGATTGCCCTATTGAAACATATATGTTGGCTACTCCTCTCGTTTTCATAAGTCCATGGAAGTTGTTTAAGAAACTTTTATGTCGGATACTTATCGGTTGCTCTTTGCCAGTGTTCTGCATAACCATTTTGTTATTTTTCATTGAAATCGTCCTTTGAGGTTGCACCTTCGATGTTGTGTAAGTATTATGATCGTCTTTTTTCTGTTCCCTGTTTGGAATTGTCCTTTAGAATCGTCTCCATTGCATAATTGTTATCATTTTGGTCTCCTTAAGAATCAGTATGTATCATTTTGTTTAAGTTTTTATATGTTTTTATTGCCGGGTATTCTATGTTCACCCTCTGATAAATTCTGTATTGAAGTTCGTCTTTCGGTGATCATTTTCATAATCCCATTATAGCAGTAACTATGCAGTAAACATACACAGTAAACTGAATTCTTTTTAAACTACCTTATTCTCGAAATTCTTCGTTCATTTTGTACATCACAAATCTTCTTTAGTTTGGTCTATAAATTCCTCGTATAATTCTGCACCACAACTAGCTCTTAAAAGTTTGCTCTTTACATTTTTCATTTTGATCGTAAGTTTATCTCTTTTCTCGTTGAACTCTCAGCGGAGATGTGACTCCAGACGTTCTCCGCCGTTAAAATTTTTATCTCGGTGACTAAGCTCTAATTGGCGTGAGAGGAGCGTATTTTTTCGGGATACTTGATTATCGCCAACCCATTTGAGCTGTTCGCAATCTTTGTTCGAACCCGCATACGAATATATGTGCATGTGTTACGTTTTTCCTTGGAAATTTTAGGATTTTATGAGAGGCATTGTATCAAAGTATACGTTGGGTTCTTATCACTCCTTCCTAATTTGCATCCATTTTTCGTCTGCCATACACCGGAGAGAAGAGCTTCTGTAGAAATGAACCTCTAAAACATTTTTTCGTCTCATTCGTCACATTGAACACTCCCCTTCTTTCCTTCTGCGGTTTTCGCGTCTCTTTTCTTCATCATCTGAAAGCGCTTATATATTTCCGTCTCATGTGAACCCCCCACTCCGGATTCCCTAAATTCCCTAGCAACTCTTTCGTCATCTCTTTTATTATTTCCATCCCTTTGCTCTCCCTTTTTTATTCTCCGTAACAAGTGTTGTCCGCATTTCCACCTTCTCTTTTTCTTTCTTCATTTTTATTCCCTTTCTTCTTGAGTTTTCTTTCCTTACCTTTGGATTGATTATATCCAAAGCTACTGCCCCTAACATTTTTCAACACTTTTGTATGAAATTTTTACGAATTTATTTATTGCTGTTTATAGACATTGATTTTTGTATGGATTTGAACTAAGTTTCTTCATATTTATTATATAAGCTGCATTATGACTGTCGTCATATTATCCAAATATCAGTGATTGCAAAATTTGGAGCTAAAAGTTTGGCATCCATTGTTGTCCCAACAAATTTCAAATTTCCTCCCAATTTCTGGACATCTTTTTCTATAATTCCTTATTTCTTTCGATGTAATACAATTCTTTACGTTAAAAATAGTTCATCTTTCCATTAGTGTTTTGCTTTATTCTTTAATGCAACACTTTCAGAGTATGATTAATTACATTGTTTTTGCTGATGCTGTCGTTTTACTTAATCTAATAATCTTCGAGAACTTTCAAATCGCTTGGTATTCTCTTGCTGGCGCAACAGGTGTTCTTTGTTGGCACTTGCTTCTATTGCGAAGCACCAAATAAGGAAGCTTCTAAGTTTAGAATTATTTCCTAATTATGTCGAAAATTATTTTGATGTACCTAATCATTTGGTGGTAATCATGATTTAATGTTCAGGATAAATCTTTCCCATGTTTTTGTATGCGTGTTCTGTATTCACATCTCCAGATTTCGTTGTATATTTAATTGTTAACCCAATCTTAAACATCATTATCGTTCTCTGCTACACCAAGCCGTTTTGTTCAAACGTCTTATTTTTCTAATTAACTTATTACTGGATATTCATTGTCATTCTTATATCTTTCTTCTATTTAGTGTCTTCTCACTTTCATGACATGATTTCCCTATACAGGCTTCCAGATGATACATATTTTTATAGAATTTTTGTAAATGAATCTATTCAGCTTTCAATCGATTATTTTCTACTTCATTCAAATCCCATCTTTATTTTCTCTCGTTTTTTACCCTTCTTTTCGCAATTGCTTCAAATGGGAATATCCTTAGCGTTATTTCGTTTTCCCCAAATTTTCCCTTTCCTCCCGCAAAATGAACATATCCTGCCAATTTCAAACCGTGGCTTTTCCAACTTAAATCTCGCAATTCCCTTCTTCGAAAGCATCGTCATTTTTCCTCCTTTATCTTCCGTTGCTTTTATCTCTCGTTCTTCGATGGACACATGTTGTCGTGTTTGAGTCGGCTGTGGGAGGGAGAGGCAGATGTTTTCTCGGCAGGGATGCTGCGGCAGCCGTTGATGCTCCAAGGACCGTCACTTTCCCACGCCTCGCCTCTCCCCCTCCCGTCTCTGCCCGGAGGCGTCTTCTCCCCCCTTCCTCCTTGGCGCCCGCCTCCGGCCATCCCTGGTTGGTGTCTGTGGTGCCACCACTGTCTCGCGGGTGGTGGGAGGGGCTCCACTGGGACCTCCTCGCCGAGTGACAGACTCCGGCTTCCCACACTTCCTCCCCAGTTGACGTTTGGTGTCTCCGCCAACCCTTTCCTCTCATGTCTTTAGCAGTCCCTTTTAATCACTTGTCGGTGGTGTTTGGAATCTGTTGTCGTTGATGAAGATTGCCTCGATCGGCAGCTTAATCGGTTTTATCCTCTTCGGAGAAATCGATGCAAATGGCAATCGAGTGATAGCACTATTTAATCTTTCTCATTATTTAATTACGATGGAATCAAACTATGAGAATAAGCAGCTTTCTTCAATATTACTGTCTTTCATATGTATCTGTAGATTTAAGCTAAGCTCATTTCACTTACAGTACATTGTATTAGCTCGCAAAAAGTTAAAGATTCTGAGAGACAATGATTATCATCTAGTGTCTAGCTGATCCTTTCCATATTTAGACTTCTGTATAGAAGTTTTGTATTCACGTTTTTGAATTGGTTATTTTCCACGTTGAAGTCTCATTCGGATCCATGTTGGTATGATATGTGGATAATATTTATTTAAATTACCACAATTCTCATGTTGTTTTTTTGCAAAAATCTTATTGGATAGAATGCGCTGTTAATATTTTCTTTAAGGTCTCTGTTCTCTATATATAGTTCTCCTTGTCATCATGTATCGGGTTATGTCTTAATTGTATGGTTCCTTTTACCCGTTCCCACTTCACCTAGATCTCGCAGCTTCTAAATGTATGCGTGAGGAAAACGCCCAAAAGGCCATAAAAGTGGTAGGCAACCCTTTCCGTGATGTTTTCCCTGCCACCTGCAATTCTTCGGTCACCAGCGCTTCACCTAATCCTTCCAAAACAGTCCTTCAATTTACTGCCACATAACACCCTCGCTCTCACACATGCCCAACAACTTCCCCTCAGACGCGATCTCCTTCGACGACACTATTCCCACCAGCTTTTCTCCTCTACCCGCTAACTTCCCTACTTCATATTTCCCCTTTTTTTTCATCCCGACTTCATATAATTCCCGTTCCACACGATTTTCTAGTTTTACGGGGCCTGCTTTTTTATTTCTCCCGTCCGCTGTTGTGTCTAATATAGCGTAGTTTTATCTTTTACCGCTTTTCTGGACGTGTGGATTTTTTTACATCGGGTTTTGTTTGGACAAGTCCCGTTGTCATATTCGAGATGCTATTGTTAGAATTCCTCTAGTTTTCGTTTGTTTTGATTGGAAGCGATTTTTTCATTCGCCCTTTTTGTGTCTCATTCCACCGTCTACTCTTGCTTTTAATTTGTAATTCAAGTAGGATTGCGACTAAAAAATTGGAATATCTGAATAAGGGAATATTACTCTTTCAAATATCTTAACTTGAATTCTAGGAGGAAAATACCTTGTACGAAACTCACAGAATATTAATTTTATTGAATTTGGACAACGGTAGATTCTCATATTTCTAATTAATTACTTAAATTTCTATTCTCATAAATTAAAACATGAAATATTCATTAGCATCGATTTTCAATTGTGGTTCCGTATCGTCATGTACTTCGTTTTTTTGATGATAGTAACCAATACGTGTTTATATTTCAAATTATACAGAATTCGATATTTTATCTCGAAAATTCGAGAGAAGGTCTCTTCAATCGGCTAAAGAATTTACTTTTTGTTACGTATTTTCTGTTGATTCATTTTCCGAAATTCAGGACTCAATTAGTTCTAATTTATTTTAATCCCAGTTTTATATTCAGGAATTTTACTCCTTTTTAAGCTATTATGATAGATTTTCCCTTTACTGTGGTAAGTATGGACGAGAGAAGGTATTTTAACTACAGTTTACTTCATATGATTACTAATGCATTTGAAAGTATGGATTTTCTAGATAAATAATAGGGATGTTTAGAAAAGGAATAGTTTATCTAGGCTCTCTTCTTTTGAAAGCAATCATCACTACTCTGTTAGTGTTATGTCTCTGTATAATTGTAATTTTCCATGATACTTTTTTATACAGGATTTATCTCATAGTTTCAGCATATGTAGTCATGCATGGAAGTGCCATTTTTCTCTTTATCCATCTATTTTCTACCAAGATGAATTTTAGTATTACTGAATGCCTGGTGTTACATTTCTTCGTAGCGGTACTTCTTATATCCCTCGTCCTATGATCTATGCTTGCCTCGAAGCAGTCAGATTATCGTGCCTAAAGATTCTAGGGACATTTTGCTTTTGTTTCGATTCGCATGTTTCGAGAATATCGCGATCATATCTTCTCCGTAAGTCGATGATTGATCGATTTGAAGAATCAAGGGAGACAAGCAAATGCCATAGTGCGGGTGAATCATTTTGAATGCATGCCTGATACTTGTCTGAAGAATTGCCTTCCTTTCTGGACAGCATTGTTTCCGAGCTTATTCGTGTTTCCTTTTTTTCATTTCACATTGCTATTTTTGGCGTAGAATTTCCTCGGAATATTCTCGAAAGAAAGTCATTCTAAAGGAAAATAATATTTACAATATCGGGGTAAATATTATTAAATCTAGAATTCCAAATTAAAAATTTCATCCGTTCATTTTATATTTATTCTTACTTTTCTATCAGTTGGGTGACCTTTTTGCAGCCCTTTGCCTCACAAGCAAGCATCCAATTAATAATAATAATATTGTCTTTATTTCGGGCGAAATTGAGACTAAAGAGTCTCCTCTTCCATTATGGTAAATTGTGGAAATATTTATGGTAAATGAAGTACAGTAGGATCGTCAAATTGTTGGATATTAAGAAATGTACCAGATTGTTTGTTGGCAAGTTCATTAATGTTGGCAAGCTATTTGCAGAAGTTTTCCTTATACTATGAACTATAAAAATATCAAGAGCACCTTGTCTCTCCCTCCATTTTATTTATTCTTTGTTCTTACCTATTATCGTCAGCTATATCTCCTATTATTGACCTGGTATACCTATTATCCTCTATCACTCATTCTAATACAATATTCAAGTAAGAATTTCCTTTATTTTAAAATTCTCACAAATTCCATCTCAGTAAGAATGTTTGAAATTTTTTCCTTCGAACCTCTCGTGTTTTTGCAACGATGCGTTTTTCCCGTTTCGTCCAATCGTTTAGTATCCACTGTCGATTCCTCTCTATTAAGAAATCAAATCCCCCGCCGACGACGGGAAAACATCTCTTCATCCAAGTGGATGGACCGAAATTCCTCAGGGGATTGTGACATCAGGGACGTGAATATTCTGCTCTTTCAAGTGATTTTTAGGAATTCCCTCGAACCAACTTGGGCATATGGTTTCCTCAAACGGGGACTCCTTATCTCATCGGTGAGATCTGTCCCATTCTCCGAATCGACATCGTGTTGCGGATGGAATGCAAAAGGAGAGGGAGTATGGAATTTCCGCGTCATCTATCAAGTTCGCCTCCGAATCTCCCTCGTATCTCTCCCTCTTAATGCTCGAATTCCATTGTATTCCCTTTTCAACCCCTTTTCAAATATACTACTCCATCCTAAACATCCCCTCTGCATTTTGCTCCAAATCTTTCCCGTTATTAGTACTGTTAAAACTGTCGTAGAACAGTTAAATAAATTAAATGATATAGGAATCGTCAACGTAGATATTTTGCAAAGTTTATGCAAACACAACATACGTAATTGAGAGGCTATATTATCTGTTGAAAATTTATGTTTACCTTTGTACGTTAGAACCTCAGTATTATATATTAGAAGAAGAAGTGATTTAATTTTTCAAGTCATGGTAATTTATACTTCCTAATCGTTGAATTTAGTATATCCTTATGTCATAGCATTTCTCTAGACTCTAGCAAGTCTTTTGTCGCATATCGCATATTCAGCCATCATGCATATCCTCTTCTAATTAAAACGGAAATTTCAATGTGAAATCTATTTGTACGATACTGTTCGTAAAATGAAATTGTCATAGAACAACACTAAGAAAGCTTATCATTCAAGTTAGGTGTGGTGCAGGAACATCATCTTCTTCGTATGCGTTTTAATTATGCGCTTTATCATCTGATTTGCTGTTTACTTAGAATTATATCTGGAGAAGATTTTATCTTTAAATAAATTACAGTATTATTTCCGTTTCTTCTTACGCGGTTCTATCAGTAATCGTTCCGAAGCATTGAAGATCCTAAGTTACCTCTGACTCATCCTTAAAAATCTAAATGGAAGGATATTCTGACAAAACTCATTTTTTGCTCATCTCAAATACGGAAGCAATGCAGGCTATTTTTTTAAGCATTCTTCTATGTGAAAAGTTCCTTCTGGTAATTACTAGGGCTGTTTTTACTTCACTTTGCGGTCTCGATTGATTTATGTGCTTCTGGGATGCATCGGATTTCGTCCAAGAGACTTCGCCAAAAGTGCGATTGTGTATCTTGAATGAATTATTCCGTCTCTGCGATTGCAAAAAAGCAGTTACGTGCACTCGGAATTTGTATTTCTCGCCGATTGATGAATTGGAAGAAATTGGGACAGTTTTTTCTTGCCATCTTAAATCGTCGAAGGAAGGAACGTGAGATTCCATAAGACGGTCGCCTTTGGAAATAAATTTCCTTTAAGAATATCCAACCTCACATCTTGATTTAGCATATATGGTCTTGAAAATGATAGAAGGTGAGCATAACTCAAGAATTGATAATTTGTGAATAATATTAAGTATGTCAATTTCGAGTATTTAAGATGCGCCTTTGAACGTTTTAATGGATTTAATTTTATATTTTAAATCCTGGGAAAATCTCTTTGAATGAATTCAGGATTGAAAATTGGAAGCAGTCAGGCCAGTTAGTACCAAATAAGAAACAATATTGGATCAAATAAATCAAGTTCTGAATTGGCGTTGATATTTGGCATTTCGATAAAATATCTGGATGTTTTTTGTTAGAAATGAAATTCTCCTTTGACCACTTTCGCTAATCGTTAAGAAATAATATCGAATGATACCTACTCATTGGAATTATTTTGGTATTTTTTGGTTCGACGATAATCTCAAAGATTCCCCACTCTTAAGGATGTGGTCTCCTTGGGCCATTGCTCTGAATACTTCATGAGAACCATTGTAATGAAGCGATTGTTTAAATTTTGCATCATCAGTGTCAATGTAAACTATTAATCACATCAGTCAAGCTTTACTTCTTAATTCATAGCCCCCTTCTAAGAGACTCAGATATTCAGCATCTATTTCATTCTTTCCCAAGTAAACATGCATAAAAATTCTCCAAAATTAGCATCGCGTACGTGTCTATTCTCGCGTCATTAATAAGAGTCGCATTTCTTTCGAATTTGACACGGTATTATCAGCCTCTCCCCTTCGTTGAACTCGAAATAATTCTTTCACGCTTTGTCGAACTCCTCCGCGGGCGCGAGTAATCAATCATCCCTCATGAACGTCGGATAGCATTCTCCAACTTGAAGGAAGCCGTCACGGTTTCAAGATTAATCCTCAATAAAACCACCAAATCATAAACTCCTTCCTCGCGTTTTAATTGATGGATCACCGATATCCTACTGCGTATGAGTTCTTTCTACCAACACTGTCGTATCAGGCGGATCGTTATATATGTTCTCACGATCGTCTCTCTTTTAGATGAAAGACGCATAACCTTTTTTTGCGAGAGAACTACTCTAGGCAGATAGATATCCACATACTCATTCTGTACTTGATTTTATTACGATCTAAGATTTTCATAATGGAAGATTTTTAGTGGCTTAAAATTAATCGGTTGGCAAATAAATTCCCTATATTTATAGATCCTCTAAGCTTATGTTTATTAATATAAATTAATCTTTTCATATAATTCATATTCAAGAAATGGATGTATGTATTCTTTCAGCATAGTGTCAGGAATATCATAGTTTGTATATAGAGCGATGTATTTAATACCGAATGTGATAGGTAACTTCAGTGAATCTGTTTTCTTAAATACACTGTTGAATTTGCAAAATTACGAGCAGAGAAAAGTGAATATTAGATATAGTTGACTTCTCAGTTCCCTACATCTTCATAAATACCCTGCAAGCCGCCTTTCAGGGTTTGCTGGGAGAGAGTATTATAGCACATTATAGGTTTGTGATTTAGTATTCTTTAATAATGTTATTTTTAAATGCTGATTAAATCTATAAAATTATGATTTTAACCATTTGAATGGCATAAATGGTTATGAGGTTCGTAATTGCTATTGCGCATTACATAATTTTATTAGACTAATCTACTTAATTGTGGCCTCCGATCATGTTTCACGCAGAATTATGTTGTAGTATTGTTTGTTACCCCTAGTATTTATTCTATGTAAGGGAGCAAAAGTGAATATGAAACTCCTTATTAATACATTTTAAAGTACGTTGTTTTCGTCTTAGTGATTTTATGTGATAGCGCATGTATCCCTCAATGCTAAATTAATTTGTCTTATCTATGTTAAACGATGGAATTTGGAGCATGAGTTCATTAACCGCGTATATTTTTATTAAATGTTACTGTCTCTTTTTTAGGCTGATGAGCCGTGGGAAGATTCAGCTCTGTTGGGTGACTTCGACAAAGGAGCCGCTCCAGAAGAAGGATTTAAAGGTGAGTGCCTCTATAAACTCACCTCTCCGCTAATTGGTCCGGCAGAAGAATAATACGATTTCGCTTGAAGCGCACAGGCGCCAACGTATTTATTTTAATTGATTTTTAAGAACTTCCCTTCGACTTCTGCATGCAAATGAAAGATGTGTGAGGTGTCCCGAACTGGTTTTTCATACGCTCTAACGCTGAGGTTCCCTCATCTGGTCGAGGGCTGTTCCTCTTGTCTGGAAATCTTTTCATGGATTATTAAATTTTTATGATTGCGTTTAGCCGTTCAATGGAATCTTCTGTCGTTATGCCGAACGATCTTCTGCTCTTTATTAGATCAATGGCTTTTACTGGTCCAATGCACAGGCGCCTACCGATGATCCTCGTTTTATTGACTTTCTTCGAATAGCCGTGTAAAACGTTGACAGATTGCCGTATATTTGTCTCATATTAATTTCTTCAATGAAGTCACACATATTTGTTTGACTTTTCACCAAGATTTATGTTCTCTGTTTTATTTTATTAATTTCGTATAACATATCCGGGATTTTATTATTTTAATATGTTAACCTCATATGTGGTTCTTTCGTATTTCAAGTGATGTTTGGCTTATTGTTTGGACACATTTTTAAAAAAACAGATGGTGCTTTTCTGGAAGAAATTTGAATTTCATAAATTCAATTATTTATTCATTATGTATGTTAATAATTATTTATTTATAATACGTTACAATGTGGTCAATTTTCCATGGTGTAAACTTGCGAAAAGTGAATGAAAGAAATCATATTCACCAGTATTGTCACTAATGTGCAACCCTATTCTCCAATATCATTAAGAAAAGCCAATTTCATGCAAAATTTGTCATTCATATGATATTTAGTATTCGTGTGATCAAAGAGAGCATACAAAATAGTGAATAACATAAAGTAGTGATAGCAGCAAAGTTTCGGTTATTTGGAAAACTTTCACTGCAGATGCTTTAATAGCGTCAGGTGTGATCATATCGAATTTTAATGACAGGTGATCCAATAGTTTGAAATCGATAGAACCTGTTCCCAAAGAGCTTTCCACATCTTGCGTAATCGGTCGTTTTTACCGTGTTAATCCAATGGTAACATATCCGTGACAAATACGATAGGTAGCACCTGACGAGATCCTTATTTAAGAAGACTCGATTTCTCTGTTTAGCAGGTGGCACTTTGATATTTTAATCAATACTAATCCAAAGACATTGCTGATATCATTAATCTGTGCCAAGAGCCGTGAAGTTATAACATCCTTCATTTTTGGAATATGGAATAACATTAGGATTTGATTTGATCTTTTCATCAATGATAGGTGGCTAATCCACTCAACTTTTAGTCTCTACGTGTACATTGCAGTTTACTCTTTCATACTTCGCATTTACACTGGGAACATTACGGATTGCTATTTTATTTGTTATGAGAGTTGATAGTTATTTTCAATCGGTGACGATGAATCAATTCAGTACGCTGCTGATTCAGTCTGTTTTCATGCATCACTTCTTTTCAGCTAAGATCGCGCTGGCATTAGTCTCTCACGCTGCTCGAAAAGAATCTGCGTTGTTTCACATCGAATGACTAACGCACTATCTCGACAGCGTGCTAATAGTGTGGTATATCTGCTAGTGATTTCAGGCGCTAAGTAGGGAGCCATCGATCGAAGTTGATGTCATAGCAGAAGAGAGTGAAGGAGAGACTTCGTTTGTTGAAGTTGAGCTCCGTTTGGGATCAAAGACGAATTATGAATGCTCTGTGTAAATTCTTTATTCTATTTTGGAGTGGTTGAGCGGTTTCCGATAAATCCTCAGAAGGAGCTCTGGTCCGTGTTTGCTTAACGACGAACAGGAGATGACAAAGTGCTTGAGAATTCTATCGAGCTCTCTCGTAAACAAAATCCGAGTGATTTTGTCCATGTTAAAGATTACTTAATTTCAATTAATGCGTTTTTCGTTTCTGATAATTTGACCAAGTAAACTCCCTCTTACAACATTTGATGTATAATCGCATTAATTCACCGCTTACATCAACTAGGAACCCAATTTCTAAGTAACATCGATGCTTGTACTAGAAAATCGATTTTGGAGATGAGGAATATTACGGTTCGCATTATTTTCGATTCGAATATTCTTTTCTCCGTAATGATCGTGGCTCTGTAAAACTCGCTCTTTTAGTAATGAAACCATGGATCGCTGTGCATAAATCATTGCCGTATATTTTTGTATTCGTTGGCGTTATAACGTTGATCTATTGTAAGGGAGAGGTATTGACGACTATCATAACTTTATTTTAGCTCGCATCTTACGGTATAACTTACATTCCGAAAAATGAGTAAAATTGATACTTAATGCTCAGTTTTTATGGAAATAATTAATATTATATTTCCTAAAATTGTTATATCCTCTCGTACACGTATTATGTATCCTTATGTTTCAGGTTTTGTAAGATGCCGGATATTCGGCTGTAAACTACGTAGTAAGTGATGCATGTAAAACTATTCATGAGAAGTGGTTTTTGGGAGGCCAATTCCAACACAGCTGTAAAGTAAATGATATTCTGCGCATGTAGTATTATGGAATTCATATTTCTTTCCATTTTTAGCAGATATTAAGCAATCCTGGGGATATTACATCCGGTTTACCGATGTTTTCCCAGGTGTACTCTTTATGCGCATTCGCTAAAACTATGTCTCGATGGAATTCGAGTTTTAAGGTATCTTTTGCATATTTCCGCGCACGTCTGTCATTTGCTCTCTTGAATGCCAACGTCGGGAAAAACGCAGGAAAAAAATCTCAAGCTTCAACTTTCGCCATAATGTGTCCGCATGTCCAGTCCTCAAGAAATATACGACTGAAGCATTAAAAGAAACGTGGAATCCCTGTGCGTGCGATTTCATTCTTTTCTTCTCTTCTTCCAGGCACCGGACTGCTGTCCAGCTAACGACGCGGGGAAAGGAGGATACATTTAAAGGATAAGACCGCCAACTCGAATTTATGCTCTTTTCGGACCGCTGTCCATCTCCCTGTGCCCGTTGTTCGATATAAATATAAAAAGATAAACCCGAGAGAAGGAGTGCTGCTTCGGAAATTCAAAGCATGAAAATCTCCCGATATCCCTCATTTTTCTCTGTTTTTATCGATTCTCATGGTGCCCCAGGATGTGTAATCATTCAATCACCAAGTGCATTTAAGGAGCAAACTCCAGTTGACATGGTTGTAAGACTCTTTAAAAGAATCGGCCATTGCGTTGATACCGGCAAAATGTGATTATTTCTTTCAGCCGGTGTCGAATGGACCAATACAATGAGGAAATTTCCAGAAGTAACCCCGATTTTTTCCAATTTATGGGGTAAGATTAGTTCTGTAAAGCTTTCTTTTATTCTACAAATATTTACTGGTTAATAATTTTATTAGATCTTATGCAGAATACGCGATCTGAAATCAGTTCTTCACCGTAAAATGTTTTTTTTCCTGTCACCTATAAGCTGTTTTATTATTTTCCCGTATTTCAATGTATTTTTTGTCTGAGGCGTAATTTTAGTATTTTCCTCATCTAGCATTCCACTAAAAAAACCCATTCTGGTTGAAATGTGTGTTTTTCAATTAATTCTTTTTCTTGGTTTCGCGTGGAGATGAACTGGTCTGTCCTGTCCAATTCAAAATAACTGAACGTTTTACATTTTTAATGATGATCGCCGGCATATTCTGGAGATTGAGTGCCTGTTATTTATCCGCCTTTAATTTTGCACACTCTGTAATCTAGCTGTAGATTAATTACATCTTATAGCTATTTAAATGTATAATGAAGAGGGCCCATGTTTTCGTTTTACCCCTAAATGTTCAAGTGTTATTCAGTATATTTTTTTATCGAAGATCTTCTCTGTAGCGTCTCACTAAGCATCCAATTTTATTGTTTTTCTTCACATATATTGCTGGATAATCGGTACCTAAGTGAGGCTTGTAACGTTGGATGATTAATAATAGGTTAACTTTAAGTCTAAATTTCAATGGAGGTTATTGGATATATTTGATACATTTCAGTGACTAATGTAAGTGGGACTGATTAGGCTTAATGGATGGAAAAGTCAATAAGTAGCTTGCTGTCATAAGTACGAATGATAATTTGGAGCAATCGTAGCGACCATTTGTTCAATTAATATTTTTGGAGTATATTTACTGTTTAATTTATCCAGTTCCTGTATCAAAATGAAATGTATGGATATAATGTGTTTGTTTTTCTGTTGTTCGCTTTTAGTGTTTTCATTTATCCGCATTCTTCTTTGTACAAAGATTATCGCAAAAAGAATAGCTTCTGCGATTAGTTATGCAAAGGAATTTTTTGTCTTGTTTTGATGAGTTAATTTTAAGAATAAATTATGAAAACCTTTTCTTCGAGTGATTGCTTTATTTTCATAAAATTGTTCCCCTTCCTTTATCTTTAATGAATCAAAATCCATTGTTTATGACAGATATTGTTCCACTTGATTTGTCGGTTTCATTGTTTTGGTAACTGGCACCGAATCTTGATAGTATTAACATTTATGATTTGATTGACCATGTGAAATAATGCATGTCTACAAATATGCCAATGGTTTGACTATAAATCGTTCACAATGTATTACAAAATAAGTCTGGTTTTGTTGAACTTTTCGACTGTTTTAGATGAGCTAAGTATCACACTGAATGATAGTTGCAAATTGTTTAACTGTGTTTGATATTTAATAAAAGAGCCTAACCTTTTTAGCATCGCATCCTCAAATGCGATCGGTTATTAATAGTGAATTTCATCTTCATGAAGGTAAGTTCTTCCAACGATTGTCACCTCAATTGCGGAATCAATTTGGTTTTCTTCCGAACAACTGCCCTCGGAGTCATCCAGTCCCCTTCGTCTGAAAAATCGCTCCACTTTAGCGCCCCTTCTGCACTTGGCTCCATCCCTTTATTTCTTCCCTAACGGTCCCAGAGGAGTCTTCCACAAGGCCTCATCGGATAGGCTCATATATGCTCGGTGATATTTCAAAACCTCTTTTTTCCCTCTCTAAAAGCGGGCATTTCTTTCCCGCTGTCTTTTCGGACCTGAGAAATGCTCTCTGAGATGTCGCCTGTGCTTACACACGTTATTCTCTCTGCTTTTGAGTTCTTATTTTCCAACACATGACGTTGTGTCTCAGAGTTCTGGTTCCGCACGTTTTTTATCGATTTTGTTCTAATTTTGGCTCTTAATTCCTCAACAAACTGCCAGCTGAAGTGATTTATCATAAATAAATAATCTATTACATTGGATTTCAAAATATGTAAACAAAATTTATTTTAATGATAAAGCGTCGTAATAATTGTCGAACGGAAAATACGACTTTCATTGTCGTGTTTTGAAAGAAAGCGGAACAGAGGAGATGAAATATTGAAAGTTTGTAGTCCAGAAAAGAAGTGGAGATGGAAACTTTATGTGTGTCTTGAGTCATTCTCTGTTAAATGTGGAAACCTAAGTTACAATTGTAAGTCAAATTTATGCATTTCGTGTAAAGTTTACTTCTAAAGGATATTTAAAATAATTTTGTTTTTAAATGTAAATGAAGTCATAAATTGTGTTGAATTTGCGGCTATTATTTATACATTTTCCTCGTTACTTGTGTGTCATGAATGACTCAGTTTGTTCATGCTGTTTATTGGTTTAGATATACTTTCCCATTGACTTCGCTGCCGTTCCTCTCCTTCTTATATCCGTAGTTTCAGAGCAACTTCGGCGGGTTTTAAATTTTCAAGGATTGCAGTTCTGATTATTTTGCCGCAAAACGAGCTGCCGAATACTTATATACGTCCTTAAGAGTTTTCCTTCTTGTTTATTTTCCAATACCTTCTCGTCCCTTAAATGTCTTAATCTAGCACCCATCCTCTCCTATATTGCCGTATCACCTTACGAACCCATCTCGGTTGTTAATTAAATCTTCCCTGATCGTGGTGAAGAGATATCCACATACCGCAGGGTGATATCGCATGGATTTATACCTGCCGAGTGACCGTATGCAGCCAATGATTAAAACCTTGAATGTTTCATGATTGGCATTTTATCCGTTCATTTTCATTTGTCAAATATTTCCATTAGTTTTTCAAACGACTCATGAATTTCATATTTAATGGTAGCGGATAGGCCTAAATGATAAAAAAACAAGCTTATAAATTGCGAGGCTGTGTTTCTGTTAGGGAATAAAATGTCTCGTGTTTTAGCTTTTAGCTCCATTCCGATATTATTTCTCGTATGTTTTTAGATATAGTGCTAATTATATCGCGTAATGTTTCTTGAACTGTATTTGATATTTAAATGCAATCGCATACTATTGATATTTATTTGGTGTGAAATGCGTTGAAGAAATTTACTGTTTATTCTCCCGTATATATCTATTATATAGTCTTGTGAACTATATTTGAAATTGAATGCTTGTAATTTCTTAAAAAACTGAGTCTTGATGTATATTTTTCTCTTATGTTTGGCGTGTTTGCCTATTTTATCATTGGTGAGGTGACGTTGTTAGTATAATGATATAACATCGTCTTCATCTTGTGTGAACGCTTAGATGACTCTTCAGATAAGAATGTTATCGTATTGAAAACTAAGAATTCGATACTGTGCATAACTCAGGTGGTTAATTCATTGAGTTGTTCAAAATAAAATGGGAAAGAATCTTCAGAAATTTTAATATCGACATGTTCTCATGTAGTAAATCAAAAAGTGTCATAAAGATTATACAGAATTTTAGGTCTTCTGGAAATGCCTAAAAGTATTCCCTTCGAATAAGCTATTAATTCTTTCTCAATTATTAACATAGTTAAACATTATTAGATCCAATATAATTAATCCATTATACTCAAACGCATTTAGTAGTGTATTAGCAGTGCACGAGAATCATCTTCGGGAATATTCTTTAATCGGAGCCAAACAAAGAGCGGCAAAGGTGTCTCATGACACATGCATTTCGAAGCCTCCAATACACCTGCCCTCCTTCGCAAATACCCCTTTTCATTTTTGTTTTCCAAAAAGGCCTCTTTCCCCGCCACCAACTCCGCGATTAATTTCCGATGGGAGCTCCTCTGCATTCTGAAGCAGTCGTGGGAAAGGCGGACCAAGAGGAAGTAATTGATTGGGTGTATCGAGAAGGGAAACGGAGATCCTATTAGGACGATATCGAATGGCTAATTCAGAAATATTTCATCAACTCTTAAACTCGTCCATAATTCAAAATTTTGTCCATTTAGTTGTTTTGCAGACATTCGACTGATCCTTTTTACGTAGCAATGAATGTCGCGAATTACCTAAAGAGGATTATGAATCGCGGATTGTAACTTTTATCTTTTTCTGAAGTTAGTCTTACGTAATTTTTATCATCAATGTTATATATTCGTCATCTCAGTCATCGTTTTCTATTCCTTAAGCGTTCGTTTTTGTTAATTCATTGCTCTTTGTGCTCAATGTGGTCTTCAGTTGTACCTTTGCAATTGGATACCACAATATTAAGCTCTCAATATTAGGTGTTAAAAAAGATTGAAACTTACTCATTTAGTTTTCAGTTTATGAATTCATGTATACTCTTATCTCGCCATAGAATTCGCCATTTATTTCGACTTGCTCTCTCGAGGAATGTGAATCCTTTGGAAACATATCTTCGTGGTTTTCTGAATTCGCATGTAAACCAAATAGCGCTTTTTGAGATGAGTTCAATCTTATGACTTAGAGCTTTGTCATGCTAATCATTATCATGTCTATAATAGGAATATGGCATTGCTGTGGGAGAAACTAGTTGTCTCTCTTCTTGGAATCACATTTTCCATTAACACCACATGATTTTTCTACTCTACGGTTTTCTCTCCCCTTAACGGTCTCGCCTCTGATGTATCCACTTCTTAGACTTACTCTTTCTCTAGTTGAGGCACTTATAAAGCCATGTTATTATCTTTAATCCCCAGATGACATACTGATGCTAGATGCGTGTAATTCTCCAATTCCTTTGCTATAATGTTTTGCTCATTATGCTTTGAAATCATTATATGGGATACTTCGTTAATACCGGCTATCCTTCCTAATTAAAAAAATACAAATCAAACATATAATGATTTAGTATGGTCCTATTTCTGTTATTTCTGATATTTAAGAGCAATGAATAAATTTAAATATACTTTATTGTAAACTATTTAAAATGAATTAGAATTTAATTAAATTAGAATTGACCTATGTGCTTACAAATGGAATTGATAATTAATTTTCTCTTTGCATAGATATCTTGAATTTGACCATCGTATGAATATTGAAGGCATTCAGAAGTGTCTGAAGACTCAATAAGGTAAACAGCCTCAAACTTTAATTTTCTAGCCTAGACTTTACTATATATTTTACTGTTTCAAATAGATCAGTACTTTTCATTTTAAAAGCGAATATTCTATCCAAGCGTTTACGTTATGATTAGTTTAGATCGCATAAAGTATCGATGAATTATTATTTTCAAGTATTATCACGTCCAAAATCGCCATACATTCTGTAATAAGCTATTCAGTGAAGACAGTTACTCAAATCGTATTAGAGAAATTCCTCGGATAAATTTCTCTCTCTTTACTCATTGAGAGATTAAGTGGTGCTGTAAACCACCGCGGGGCTAGAGCAATTTAAGTTGCATTAAACCGACTCTAGGACTATTCCTGCTCCGTCTACTTCCCTATGTATATGCAATAGCTTTACCGTTTATTATTCGATGGAAGGTTCATTTGCCTCGCTCTGCGGTCATTCCAAGTCACCGTTCCGATTGGAAGAGATTAATAATACTCTATGTTTAAATCGAAGTAGGGTATATCCCAATTAGGTCATGAAGCTATGAAATAAAGAGCACCGCATAATTAAGATGTTCTTTATTTGATTTATTATGATAGAATGTAACGAGTATGTATGTTTTTATAATTTCATTGGTGAAACATTGTTCATTTAAAAGATTTTTATGGGATATTACCTCATTTTCTAATTCATTGTTGCGGATGATTGTTTATTTGATAAATTAAAAATAATGCTGGGTTTACCATACACTATTGTTAGAATTTCCGGTTTACAAGAATCAGCCGTAAATCCTATATTAAACGCTAATCACAGCTTTGTTTGAATTGAATTAGATAAGTAGGATAATTTCGTTTATGGAAGATTATTCGGTAGGGGGAATTCTGTATTGTATAACTCATTCCACACACTTAAAAACAATTCTTGTAATGGTGTAAATTAATGGAGCAACTACTTTTTTCCTTTACCAGCGAATGGTTATTGAAATTGTGGATTACAAAGGGAAACTTGCACTTATGTCATATATTAAAACCAACCTTTCATTACTTATTTAAGTGCGTGTATAGCTTAATTGATCTCTCATCAAGGAATTTCCATTGTAAAGTTCAGATCTTTTAAAATCTTCATCCAACTACACGCATGACATTCTTTTCAATCGAAAAAAAACTGCAAAATTATTACGAGCATCTTGAGGCCAGATGTAGGCGAACAACTTCAATTCCCTTTAATATGCTATATAAATTCCAAGTTTTTATACTTCCATATTTATAGCCCAATATCTTGATATTTTCCGGAAAATTCAGTAGCAGCCAAATAATCATCTGGTAGGTTTTTTTATGATTCTCACAAATAATGTGTGGAGGAAATGATTATTTCTGTTCCATCCATTACTTTTTTTGCAAATCTCATCTTTCCTAAAAGAGTTCCCTAGAAGGTTATCTTCCAGCATCATCTAACTGGGTGAGTAGATGCGAGTTTGATATTTTTACTACCTTTTACAACTTATATTATTACGCGATGCAATAGAGTTACTATTTTATTTATCTAATAGTTTTAAAACATCTCAAAGTTCTGTGCCTACCTACAACTTCTGCTAATATGTCATGAAATATTTTTAAGAACAAACGAGAAATAAATTCAAATATTTACACTCTGTCGACTGCTCATACTGCTACTCGGAGCGGTGAGCAAGTATACACGTATTTAATACCAGTGAAAGTGTTTTTTTAATCCTTTTAAAGTTTTTGGTAGTTATTATTACTGTTCTTGGAATTAATCTTTGCCTATCTTTTACAAATAATAATACTAAGTTAACTGTTAATATTGATAGCAGATTTCTGATTCAGAAGTGACGATTAGTTCGGTGGATGGAAATAAAGCCACTGAGATTGGTTGTGTCATTCTTCTAACATTCCAAATGCTTATGTTAAGAACAGTTTCCTTAGGAACCACTCCTCAACGCTTCTTCCTGCGCATTCGAATCAGGTCATGACCTGGAACACCTTCCCAAAGAAGAATCCCTCCTTAATTTCAACACCCTTTAGGATGAGAAAAGGGAGGAACCTTTTGATTCGTTCGGGGCGTTGGGACCTTCAGAAGCACATCCATGACAATCTGAGCTTCCGTTTAAGAAATTAGCTTTATCATTCCCTCCCCTCCCTTGTCATGTCCCCTCAAAGAGACCTGCGTGTGTGGAGATACAGGGTCGTGATATGGCTGTTGTGGTGCCGACGAGGGAGAGTCTTGCCGAAGAAGGGTTTAATCAATCAAAGCCCTTTCCATCGTTCGCCACACTCTTACCGCACCCTCCCGATCCTCCCTATTCTCGGAAGGTTTTTTTCCTATGTCCGCCTTCATTACGGCCACCCATTGTCAGCCTATTCTTTCCTATTTTCATCTCCCTTTATGCACGAGTTTCATTGTTTACCTCAGTGTATTTATTAAAAATTCTTTAAGTTCGTTCCGCTCTCGGCATAAACCCCAAATTGCTGCCGTTTCATTGTCCCTTCATTTCAGCGAGATGATGTCATACGCTCCTATAGATTCTTCAACTCAAAGACGATTCTTATCATCCCGCTCTGGGATTCATTAGTGCTTAAAGTTCTGTAATTTTCGCGCTTTAATATAAATATAACTGTGATGTATTGTATACTCTTTCGTCCTCACGAACGGATCTTATATTTTTCAGCATCGGCTGTAAATGCATTTGTATGAAGGAAGATAAATAGATAGAATTTAATTAATACCTTGGATAGAAGTGCTAAATATCTATTAATATTATGAATAGTAACCTGCTCATCTTTCGGTTTCAATATCATTTTTACTTTATCTTTAGACTGTAACTTGGTAGAATAATACTTAATGCAATAGATATACTCTATTTGTCATCATGCACTTCCATTTAAAACATCTTGTATAGAGTTAATACTTTTATGACACGTACATTGTGGACTTAGCCATTGATTAAGGTTGGACCAAACTTCGAGTAAGCGCTATTTTGTACCGTTTCATTTGATATATATAGCCACATATTTTAATAGTATAAAATAAAGGTAGTAGTAGATTTCAAATTTAAAAGTAGAGCAATAGCTCCCTTAAATTTCCGTAAAACCTACGTTCGTTGATCTATATTCATCCAAATATTCTTTCATCTTCCAATATGCATTCCTCTTTGGTTTTATTATAACGTTTTTTTATCCTAAATTTACTGAATTGTAAGTACGGAGATAATTATTTATATTTTCTTCTTAAATTGTACGCGGATTTATAACTGATTTAGTTATTAACACTATATCAAAATGAGGCTAAATTTTAGCGGTATACGTGCCTTTAACTTCTGCATAAATTCGAGGGAAATCAAGTAATCATGTAAAATTACTTTTTAATCCCTCACGCAAACATTTCGTTTGGTTAGCGGTCGTTAAAATTTCTTGATACTTGAAAGATAATTTCCATGCATGCTATGATAATGCGGAACGACAAGAGTAATTTTCATGAATAATTTTTATCTTTATCATAAGATGAATTAATTATATTTTAAACCACTTTCGAATACTCAACTAATTGCACAGGGTATACGAGTATTATATCCCTACATTTGTGCAATGAATTTGTTTAAGTATATATATAAATGAAAGTTAGTTAATATACGCAAAATAGAAGTACAGAAATATTTTTAAACCCATCAGTTGACAGATAGAAGGACAGCATATTTAATAGAATATCTGTATAAATATGTTAATCATGTATTTAGGACTTGAAATTAAAAATAAAAAATCGCCAGTTATAAGAAACTACAAAGTAAATTAATATAAATCTAATTTGTTCCAGTATACTTAAACGGCTCGTCCTTTTTTATTTTAATACTAATCTTCGTACCGAAATGAAGTTGTTGGCATTTTCTATCGATGAGTAGGAAGCGTAAGTTTGAGAAGATATCGGGACCAAGAGCTGAGCATTGTGGTACGCCGTCGATTGGATTGATGATTATGCGGAACTTTAATGGTCGAGTCCAAGAGGTCGAAATCGTTTGGCCGAAGGATTCTGACGTGTGGAAGGGACGCCTCGAAGCAACAACCAATGCTTTCTCAAGAGCCACCGATCAAGTGATGGCTATGAAAAAAAGGGTGCACACACGCACGTACGCAGTCGAATAGCGCCTCTGAGCAGTTCATTGAGTTTCATTTGTCTTTCTTTCGAATCTGAAGAACAGTGGCGAATCGCCACTAGTCATTCCGATCGTTATTTTCCGTCCATCAGCGCAGTGGAAGGGTGAATGCGTAGCGGATGGAGGGGAAAGGTCGAGAGTGAGTTGGGTTATTGCTTTGCCAAGGCGCCGAGCAGGCGAACGCACTTCTCCGTCACATCACCCTTCTTGACACTCACAAGAATTCCATCTTCACCCCATCTCCTTCATAAACTTCTCGCCTTCTTCTGCCCTTCACGCTTTCCTCTTGCTAACTTGTTCTTCGCACCAACGACTGGCTACCACGAAATTTCAAACAATGAGGTCCACCAAAGAAGTGTGGGAAAAACGGTGGAGATTTTCGTGTTTTCGGTGGGGACCCGCATCAATGCTCATGTTATAAAAGTGCTAAACCTAAAAGTTTGGATATTGAAAAAAGGAAATTGTGCGAAATTTATCGCCTTGAAAACTGAATTGACTCTTGGAATTTTTCCGCGGACAGTATTATCCATAAATTTTTTAAATACGAAATTGATTCATTGCTAAGCAAGGAATATGTTTTTAAATCATTTTCCAGAGTTATTTAGTGAAAATGATTTTCAATTCAAACAAATTCAGTTCTTCTTAAGATTTTATATTGTGGACAGAAAGAAGCATTATGGTTATCGCGATGAGAGATTATCATTTCGTAAATTTTCATTTCAAAACTTAATTTTTGCAAGAAAAAATGCTGTCCATTTCATTATAAATTGAATTGATTGAAGTGAGAAATATTTATTGATAAAACCCATACCGAAAAATAAAGTTTGAAAATCATTTAATTCCATTTTTACTCATTTAATAATTATTTAGAATTTAGCTTTAATTGCAATACTTTGATCATGATTCTACATTATGTAGTTGCATGATCCTTTATAGGATGGTTTTCAGTTCTTTATTTTATTGTTTTTAATTGGTGGTTTTTAAGTGGTTCAAGTGATAAAAAGATAGTTATGTGTACCGTGGGATATTTTTAGTGAAAAATAGAACAGACTCAGCAATTGCGATCATTTATCAAGATTTAGAACGCTTCGATAATTTCTTAAGGTTAGCCGACTATTTAAACGCCGTAATTCTCACATGCTCTAAAATTCCACATCCTCTCTTCAGCGATGTTAGGAATCTTCGTTGGCATGAGCCTCAAAATTTCACACCTCTCTTTGATTGCCTCACCTTCCTTCCACCTCAGGTGACTACTCAGCAGGTCAAAGGTGGACGCGTTTTTCAATGCGATGGAGACAATGGTCATGACTCGCATATTCATTTTTGAAAAATCAGATGTAACAGGTTTCGCAATTACTCCTTTCACTTACAACAATCGGTATTTTTTCGTCGATTACATTTATTCTCTTTTTTTGGTTAATGCTCAGCCCTGATGAGGACATGCGTCTCATTTGCAAATGAGGTGTCTAGAGAAAGAGTGCTCTTATCCGAGGTT
The DNA here is from genome assembly GCA_020796165.1 of Pantala flavescens. Taxonomy (NCBI): domain Eukaryota; kingdom Metazoa; phylum Arthropoda; class Insecta; order Odonata; family Libellulidae; genus Pantala; species Pantala flavescens. The sequence goes on along the minus strand of CM036884.1, from coordinate 30,766,863 downwards.
TATTGACGAAGAGATCTTATCAAAAGAAGATGTTCGGAAATAAATGGCTTCAGGATAAATTTTTTGCAATTAAAATTTTTTATGTATAATTTGAGATGGAAAATTAAGTGTTCGTTCAACGAGATTGAGCCCAAATGGACTGGTAAACAGCATAAACTGTCTCAGGGTAGCATTGAATAGCTACGATAGCTCTAAATCGTCTTGATATTACATGAATCGGTTACATTCAAGCATAAAAGTGAAGGGTGTAGACTCTTTCCCGATATGAGATGGAAATGAACAATAAATTTTTAAATGAAACAAAGCTGAATCGAATGCAGAACGCATAGAGAAGAAAGACAAAGTCTAAAATTTATTTATTCATATTAGCTACTGTTGTGTTCGTATCGATGGAAAGATACCTATGATTTAAATCTCATAACGTACCTGTTGATATTCACGTTATTTAAGATTGAAAGATTATTTATTCTCGATTTACGATAATAAAATTGCTGGTGAACTTATTGGTCAAATCTGAGTTTGAACCAATTCTTTGCTCCTTTCTCTAAATACAAGAATATACTTCTCACACTTTACATGGAATGAGATTCAAGAAAACAAACGCTTTCGAAAAAATTCCGTACGAGAAATTAAGGGAGTAAGTTAAATAAGCTGTAGATTCACTTTGTATAAGAAAGATTTTTTATCCCTCAGATATAAGTGCCTATTTCAAATTAATCTAATGAGTGTGTATATATTCAAGATATATTTTCTCTGGTATCATCACAATGTTCGTGAAATGAATAAAAAAGTCAATTCAATTTAGGTCAATTTCATTCATTTAAATATCTTTTGAGAATACAACAAACAATGAATGTAAATACATTCATCAAACCTTTTATCATCTTCTACTTGTCCATACGTCAAAAATTACACAGGGAAACAATATTTACACTTTATGCGTAAAATCTTGTCATATAGAATCAAAAGATATATAATATTATTAAAAAACGCCGATAATGCTTGACAGACTTCAATGAGTATAATTTTCGAAAATACTTAGAACCATGAACAGTGGATGAATGACAGCTTTTGCTGAGGACGTTAAATTGTAAATGTTATAGTAATTATTGAGACACTAGTGAGTACTTGATAATTAACCTAAAATGTAAATCAGGAGTCCCAAGAGAAATTAAGAGATAGGTGGGGATGCTAAAGTGAAGGTGTAAGGTGGACATCTGACCACTCATTGCTTTAGAATTAGAGGAAGATATCGATAGCGGAAGGATGAATAGTGATGCAGAAATCGTAAATTTTGGGTTGCTCTGCCACCGGACAGAGTAGTGTGCATTGCATTGGTAACATTCAAGTATTACCCTTTTGGAGAGACCCTGTAAATATAATGTTGCATTTTACTCGTTGGAAAGGGGCGTGGAGGCGCGTCCCGCGGGGGTTCGGCCGAGTGGTGGTGGGGCGCTTAAAAGTCGCTTATTGCTGCCGAGAGGGTTTAAGGGGATAGGTGATTAGTCATCCCCTTTCTCCTTAATTCCCCCAGTTACTCTGTTGCCGACACTCACATTATTAACGCCCCCTCTTACCTTGCTCTCCCCATCTGCACCACGCATCAATCTCCTAACGCGGATGTCGGCAGAGACATTTCCAAGTAAATCCACGGGAAGAAAAGATCGAATTATCATTTTCATACTATTTCTTCTCTATGGTGAATCTGTTCACCTGAGCTGAGAGTTGTAATGAATTTTAGGAAGTTATTGGAGCAGTCACATGCTATCAAGCAACTGATGATAAAGGCTAAATCCTAGGAGCATTATAGCAAGTTTTAACTATAGATATTTCGATTTTTAATTTAAAGACCCGAATTCCAACTCCGGCAGACTGTGCAATCGCGATAAAAAAGCGATTTTTTGCAATAAGATGGTGAATGAACGACGGTATAGTTTATGCTTTAGTAGTTCTAGAAATGGAGTTTAGTTCCAAAAGGCCAAAAATAATAAAAATATATCCTATTTGTATTCTATTTTCAGAGTATTTTCTTTGACGATGAAAAGGAGAATGATTTTCTTTCATCGAAGGCACGGAGTACAATATGTATAGAAAATGCTGAAATTACATCCATACTTTTCAGCCATTCCCGTATCGCAAACACTCGCGGACGTAAAAGAAACAGTGATAAATAGGAAATAAGTCTTCATACTAATTAAACACGCACTTAACATTTTTTCCTCGTTGAAAATGACCGGTCAACGAGAACGGCTTCTCCTCACCCCCGTCTCTCCATCCATCTATTTCTCTGGTCATTCCCGACCTCCTTATCTACTGACCCAGGGAGGAAACTCCTTTGTGGAGAAGGGGGTACTTAAGTTGGCAGTATGATGGCACTAACATATTAATCCTTCACTTTTTTCGTGGTAAATGGGCTTCCACTAATGATTCGAGAGTCATCTTCGAAAAGTGGTTTCGCTTGTAATTTTTGGAGCGTAAGTTTCTCAAAAAATTACTCTTTCCCATATATCTTCCAATTGAAAATTTTTATCCTTTTACTTGTGAAATTTGAATCACTGAATAATTAAAGGGTCTCTATAAACTCATTGTTGTTACAAATTTGTTTTCCGAAGAAATGCGTTTTGAATGGATGACTTTTGTGATCATCTTTGCGTTCCATTAATGAAATTATTTTGAATTGTTTTTTCTTTAGCAATTAACTAATTAACTATTTTTATCGAAATAATTTGTAGAGGATGTTTGTGAATATTGTCATTCAATTGTACCATCATTTGGTTGTATCCATTATGTATTGCTATTTTTTTTAATTCAGCAACTTTATGAGGAGAGCAAAGTATTATATTCTTTTGCCTTTTTTAGCTTTCTCTTGAAATTAAACCATATAAATAAGTATCGAATTTCAGAAGAATTTATTTAAGAGTCAAAGAAGGAATCTGGAAACGTTCGTTCTCATCCATTCGAACCGTTTTAAGATGACACAATTTACTTTCTTCGCTTATTCCAGTCGTCAATTGGAATCTCATTCTCCTTCGAAAATATCGAATCGGACAATGAAATGGCTCTCGCTCTTCTCTTCGAATCCAAATTGAAAGCGTCTTTTTGGTAAAAACACGCTCTACATTTGCTATCAATTATCCTCTTCTCGAATACAATGCGTATTTCACTGCATTCAGAGGACGTCACCATTATTTGTCATATTCGCCCCGCGAACACGGAGGGGACGGCGACCCAAATATGTTCGTTGGCGATCGAAATTGGGCATCCGCGGATCGGAGGATGCATAATACATGGAATAACAGAAATATTCCCTCCGAGCGTTGATGTCTCCCGTCCTTTGACGTTATTCCTCACCGTCTTTCCCTTTTCCAGATGGAACCCGTGCTTCCATATCGGCTTCTCCGATAGATTTGTTAGATTTACCAACTCCTCGAGTCCCAGTTGGGAGGTCTCTTCGTATATCTGTCTATCTCCGAGGAATTGAAATAGGGACATACACGGTCACATGTTGTTTAAGAGCATGGATTGCCATCCTTTCCGATGCTGCTTGAAAGTAAATAATATCAAACCCGAATGAAGAATAATGTGCTCCTTGGAAGAGGGACCTCAGAAAGAGATGAATTCTAAGGATTAAGGAAAACGGAGTGTAGTACTTTGCAGAATCAGTTCGTGCGACTGAAAAAGATGGTTAAACGGAAGTGGAAAATAGCGGAATGACATGGACTAGCAAAGTATTACATTAACAGAGTATAATGAATGAAGGCTGGTGGTACAGCGGTCAGCATACCTGTTCGGGAAGTTGAATATCTAGGTTCGAGTCCCAATTTTAAAATTTTATTACTTTAAGGGTTCTTCTTTAGAGATAGAAGAAGGAAAAAGGTCCGACTATTTTTCGATTACTTCCGCTTAGGATAAACAAAAAATGAGTATTTGACTGGTCTGCATTATTTGATGTTGTAATCAAAGAATTTAACAATGTTAGAGGAGCTTATTATTCTTTAAGACTTAATAACGCCTTCAGTATCTTAAAAGTAATTTCATAAAATCGCCAAAAGCAAGGAATAATATTATTTTGAAGATAGATAACGAAGTCAATGGTTTTAATTATTGCAAATAGAGCGTATTGAAATGTTATATAATTATTGCGATAAGATTAAAACAAGTCTCGATGCTACTTATTTCACTGCACGATCAGAGGTACTGATAGACTGGTATCGATTTAACTAAACGACTTCTATTATCATTCAAGTACTCTTCTACATCTCCTTTCGTGATCGCAATTCCTTCTTTTCCTTAATCCGTGGAATACTCTGAGGGGATCAGAGTGAGACATTAAGGAGAGTGGAGAGGACATAAAGGACTTCTCCCTGTTTACTTCTTCCCCTCGGTTGACACCGTCTCCTCCCGTCCCAATCAATTGGCCAATTAATCAATCTCCCCCGTGCCCTTCTCGACCCGATGCCCTCTAAGTCGATGACCCTTTCCCGAGGAATTGTCGCATTGAGATATTGTTCTTGGTTTATTGCGCCAGAGATCGGACAAACCCCAATTATTAATTTATACCCTTTTTTGCTCTCCGATTGTTTGAGAACCGCAGCTCAAATGAGATAGATGGCAGAGCGGAGAAACAAATGAAACTCATTTCTCTTAGAAATTCGGCCTCCGTAGGATTAAGAAAAATACGCAGTGCTTACGGAACGAAAAACATATATTTATCAGCGATTCTTCTTACTACGTATATTTCGTAGAGGTTGATTATGCGAATGAGGAGGGAATAGTAGTATATAAATTAAAAATCTTGTTTCCGAAAACTGAATTAATCGACGATTAGATTTGATTAGTTACGGTTGATTTTTAGCAATTCATATTAAACATTTTAATATGGTTAAACTTCAATTATATTAAAAAATTGTTCCAATAACTTTATGATTCTATTTGAATGTATTCATTGGAAGCCGATTTGAATAATTTGTCACATCTAGTATAGTGAATAATTTTATTGTGATATTCAATTAATATCACTAGTGATTTAGGTTGTTGTTATACTTGCTTCACAGAGATGCTTATCTTCTATCTCTGAAATCACTCATCACAAATAAACATTTCTTTGTAGGCAGTAAATGTTTGGAGCCTAAGATTTTATACTAATAAAAACCTAAAAATTTGAAGTGAAATTTTAGAATTGAAATACTTACGTTAGAAAATAATGAACGAATTCGCGCAATTATTATAGATATTGTATTTTAACCATCAATTGAATTCTGTTTTTCGAGTTTAAATTTCTCTCTCAGTGGGTGACCAATTCAGTACTTTTAGAGCCATGTTTATAATGATTAATTCAAAATCTATTTCACGAAAAATTAATTTATATATGAACTGAACCCTATCTACATATATCTGACCGAAAAAAGGAAATTATAGTCTTGTATAGGATGGAAATTTTAAACATTTCAATACATCTAAATTTTCTTTCCTGGGAAAAAAATCTTCCGTACCTTATTGAAAGGAACATTTCAAAGTAGAACATTTATAACCATAAAGTGATCATATATTTCCTTTAATGTCGTATTAGTGAAGACAACCTCTTTTCGCGCAACTATGGGGACAACAAAGGTCCAGACGTTTCTTTTTCCAAGGCCAAAACCAGTCTAAGTTCGAGACCTTGCCAATTTAGCTTTTTTCCTTGCACAAGTAACTGTTTCTGAATCGGTCACCGAAGGTAACAATCAATCACAATATGTCCCGAGCACTTTGGGAGCAGTTCGCACGAATAACGCCCCAATGTTTTTATTCTCTCCTTTTGTAATAGAGTTACGGTGAATCTCTTCTTATGTGATCAGGAAGAAATCTCATTGTGATCGGGAGATTCCTCGGCGTAGCCTCACTCCGCGAACGGTAACTTTTTTAACGAGGACTTTTTGTTGCGTAAAAGAACTCTGAGATTCCTCAAATGCACTATGGTCTCGTTTTGTGCCTCCTTTTCCATCAAGTGGACGTGATGCGCTGCTCCCTTTACGACTCCTGCGAATAATGATGCATTTTTAAAATAATTTAGAAATTGGATTCCGAGTCATTAAAATATTGAAAAGGAATAATTTGAATTTACAAAACATTTAATATTTTACATGCCTTGTAGATATTACTCGAAGAAGGCAAAAATTAAAAAGTTAATAAAATATATATTAAAATGTTTGGTAAGGTAATTTAATAGTTAGTTTAAATGAAAATTCTTTACGATACGTAATATTTCATATTCATTTGCTAATTGAGTGTTTTGACTCGTATTTTGCGATACAATATAGTTAAGAAGCTATTGAACTAGCCAAATTTGACGTGTATTTATAATGGCCTCCTTTGAAGTTACATGGAGATTTCAATACATTCCTACAATTTTCCCATTCCTATTTAAAGTATTTACTTGTTTGTTATAAAATAACGATTTTAATTAAAGTTCATGTTATGTCTTATTTATTTGCCCGCTAAAATTTTCAACGAAACAGTATATTTCATTGATTAACATATTTGTTGAAATGAAGGTATTTAAAAATTAAAATTCCAATTAAACTCGGTCCATTTCCTATCTTCAGCGCATTCCTCGGTCGTTTACTGGTTATTCGAATCTGATATTGGTATTTTATTCAGCTTTTAATTAGTGGAAGTCGAACTACTTCCAATCCAGCTAATTATCATAGCTCCGCTCGTGACATTCTGACATGTCGTCGTCTCCATGTCTTTATGATATCTTTAGCATCCGGTTAAGACGAAGCGTCGCTCATAGTTTCGCATTGCGTGGTCGAGCATCTATAGAATCGGATCTGGCGGAACTATGGATGACTGACTCCAATTACCTCCACTTTTAAACTTCATTAGTTTCTTACCTCGGGCATTTTTCTCCATCGGTCCCTCCCAAATAACCTTCTAATGTTCTATCACAGCTCTAATGCACACCGAACTCTATTTACTATGAATATGTGTCGTTCCTAACACTATCGCGAGTCATTGGACTCGATCTAGGCGCACTTTCAAAGTGAAACGAAAAAGGGCTCTACGCAAATGCGAGTAGTTTTTCCTTCATGTCGGAGGATGTAATTTCGATGAGTTAATCTCTCTCCGCGGCGTGCTATCTTGGTGCACGAGGTGTCCAAGGGTCCGAGAGATAAATTGCACTTGATTAGGAGTAAATTATCTCCATTATAGGCAATATTTGTCGATGATTCTTTTCCCTGAAGAAGCAAAAAGTGTTTTAATGAACACAATCTTTTTCTAATTGATAATACTGCGGATTTTCAGCATTGAAAGTGAGATGAGAGAAGCCTTTCATTTTTACTTTATAAAAATAATTTGGTTCCAATTCAATTTGACTCATTCCTTAATCCATGAGATATATTTAATATTATCTATTCAGATGAAATATTTTGTAAAAATACAAGCAATTTTGCTGCAAAGGATATACAAAGATGAATTATAAAACAACACTCTAAACTAAAGCGCTTGCAGATCCGTCAATTCCCGATAGAAGCCCTCTTACTTTATCTTGAATTATAACCTCCCTTAAGTGTTCGAATATAATAATAATTGTCCTTTAGTTTCAATTCTTTAGAAAGTTGTTGTGGATGCGTTGAAGTATAAGTTATCATATTTTTATGAGATTATTCTATTTGAATTGAGTTTTCTTTAGTAATTTTATAGGTTTACTTTTTATTTTTTTCTCGAGTTTTAATTTTATACGGATTTTTTAAATACAAATACGTAACTTGCCTAAGAAAAGATTTTCTCGTCCAATGTATTATTGCTACTTAATGGTGTAAAGTGATCGAATGAATTTCATTGCCCAACACTTAAATAAAAAAAAATTATTCTAATATTTAAAAAATATTTATAAATATTTTTTAATGTAAGATAATTATGATATAAATAAATTCTTCTATGAATAGTATTTTCCTTTTCCTATATTAAGAATACAATGGATAAATTCATTTTGCCGGTGTGTTTCCTCTGAGATTGAATATCCTGTTCTTTTTGCAAGCAGCTCATCCGGAAAGAGATCTGAAAGCTATTTAATGGAAGCTTCGGTGAATAGCCCAATAGATAATTAACTGAGTCTCGTTCCTGGAAATTACACGATGCATAGTTTCAGGGCTCCGTAACAGCGAGATTAATTTGAACCTTATCGATACTCCGGAAGTCGATTCAAACTCGACTCTGCGGGATTCTCTCATTACCGTCTTTTATCTCACGAGAGCCTCCAAATCATAGCCTCTTCTACAATTCTCATCGCTCTTTTTTCACCTGCTTCAGGTTACGCTGATTGCCAACCGTAGTGAGTTTCTGCTTGAATGGAGGCTCGTGGAAATATGCACTTAAAAACCTCCTTGCAAACCTCCCAAAACCCCTCCCCTTTTTACACACTTCTTTGCCCCGAGTATATTCGCCCCGTGTCTTCGGCACCTCGTTCGCCTTACGTCGCGTGACTAGGCAGAGTTTGGTTCCGATTCATTGCCCATTTCACCCCTTTCTTCCCCTTTGGGTGGGTGCTCTCTCTGTGCTAGGTTGCCGGGTAACACGGAGAGTGGCAAGCGTCGCTAGTCCGAGTGCGGCTATTTCTTAAGAAAATAAAAAGTAGAATTGGAATTACGTAACCAGATTACGGAGTGAGCAAAAACCTCGCGAATTTGAATTCCGAGAGTGTTTTGTTCACGCCGACTCAAAAGGAAAGCCGATATCTTTATCATTGAATGAAATTATAAGATCGAATTCTAGCTCAGTTACAATTATATGTCATAATCTGAGTACTCTACCGTCGTATTAAAAAATTTTAAGTGACTGTGAGTCTGAATTCTAAATGTAGACCGAATACTTATCAATTAATTTAGAACTATGGGACTTTATGAAGAAATAGAAATGGGTGGCAACAAATATCTACATTTTAATTGTTTTATTAGCTTTGTTTAAGGGATGATTGAAAATTTGAACTTATTTAGAGACTATTTGTAACTTTACTTCGTTTCTTTAGTTTAAGCTAGAAACAAATTGATAACATTATTCCGGAAAGAAGTTCTTTTGAAGTGTTAAAAAAATATCTTGGGACTTTCCACGACTGTCACGTGATAAATATATCGCTACAATTATTTATATAACACTTTCTTGCTACTTATTTTCCCATAGTCTTACGTAGTATTCCATTTTAATATTGTCATTAAACAGACATCGTAGTTGCGTTTCATTTTACTCTCTTAAAAATCGAGTTTAATTTTGTTGACTAGCAAGGACTCCCTTTCGATGTATTTATGTATTCAGTTATTTCGCTGATTTAGGTAAAGGCAAATGTAAAGTGTTTTATTTGAAAATCGGGAAATAATAGATACCATTAAGTCATTGTTCAGTTAACGATGAGTTCATAAATTACGCTCATCTCACGAGGGCCAGGTACGGGAATGGAATCGAAATAACAGAAACTACGTCTCCGTTAGGGATTCATCCCCAAAATAATGGTGAGCAGAACTCGTTGTAGCGAGAGAGACAATGAGGATGTAGACAAGGTGAAATGGTCAAGGGAAACGGACTCAACAGGACTAACACGTCACCGCAGTATGAGCGCTGTGTAACGTATCCCGAGAGACAAGGAAAGACAGTTGCGGAGATCTCAAAGGAGATGGAAGAGATAACAACATCCGCAGCTGTATCATAGGGGAGAGAGCGCATCCAGACAACACTCCACGTACGCAGTCCCATTCAAAAAATAAACTCAGCGCACCAATCAATTAAATTCTCACTATCTAATGATTAATGCCCCCATTAAAAAAGAAGCGGAGAAAAAATGCATTGGAAATTCGCCACGAAAACTTGCGACATCGCGAATGAATCTGCGATATGAGGAAAGCATATCATGGAGAGAAGGAACCGTGGATGAAATGTATTCTAGGGATGTATATATGGATAGTGGTTTCTCTTAGGTAAGGCGTAATGACTATGCATTCCCCCCTCATTCAACACGCTCCTTCCCCTGCATTCCTCCCCCTTCGAGAGCTTAATTGGCGATCGCGCCAGCATCACAATGACGCCCAACCGTGGGAGATGCGTTTCCATTCCATCCTCTCATAGTTCCTGCTTGCGCTGCTGGAATTTTCTATTTCCTCTCCAATGATTGCTGATTTATCGTCAAATTCAATTCATCTCTATGGTAGCGAAGCAATGATTGGTGTAATAATGTACAGTAATGCGAAAGAATTGTATATTCTGCTTCATTCCCAATATTTCATATTAATTTATATTTGAAATAGGAAATATAGAAATTTATCGAAAAAGGGTCAAACGCTACGTATTTAAAAATTGCTGATAAATATAATTTTTCATCGTAATTATTCAGTAATGAGAAGGGGGAAGTAAACACCTTAGTTCAATGCATCTATTATCACATTTATTTTCTTATTTTCCTTTAAATGTTTCAATGACAATGATTTTATCTTCAAACATGTTATCTGCTCGAACACAATTTGAAGTATTATTGAATACAGGAGAAAATTCATCCGCTACTGGAAATCGGATTGCTCAAAAATTTTCTTAAGAGTGAGGCGCTAAAAGTGTTTAAAATATAAAACTTCACATATGTATGACTAATCCTAAATTGTGGTAAATTAATAAGAGCTCTGATTTTTTGTATCTTGAACTTTGATCGGCGTATTCCGTTACCTCAACATACGATTGGATTTCTTTTTTCAGAAAAATTAATCAAATAAATACTTTCACTGCTCATGAATGTAATAAAAACGAGCGTAATTAGTGTTAGGCCATGATTATTGATATGAGCGTGTTGCATATATGAACTTTTGAGTGGTCACGTAACGGAATTTTTTCCTCCAAATTCTTTCGTCGAATCGAACTTTTATCCGAAATTCCATTTGAATATGGTTTTAGAGTTTTGGGGACTACAACCGAAGAGTATTTGATTCTGTATATCGCACGCCTTTTAAATTTAATGGTGACACTTCAGTCGTGTGAAAGGTTTTTGTTCCATTTCTCACGCTGAAAATTTCTATTTATCCTCTGAACAGCCTTTAACAAATCGCTCCGAAACTCATTTGTCAAAATGTTTCTTTATGAACAATCATTCAAAAATTTATGGACCGAATCGAAATTGCACCGAGTTAGTTCATATTTCTGTCCTTTGTTTTTTTGGGATAAAAAGTTTGCTTTCATAACATTTCTGCAAAGAAAAAGTAGAAGACTTCACACTTATTGAACTCTGTGATAATCATTGTGAAGATAAAAAGTTCACAATAGGTTTACAGATTCATCTGAAGTGAGATAAGAAAATTTAATCTGCTTCAACGAAAATTTTATGATTAATTTCATCTCATTCCTTTCCTTGAAAAACGTAATAAGTTTACTTAACTCCTCATTTTATCCTCAATCATGCATAAAATTCTGTTCTGTTATTAAAAAGTGACATTAATGTATTTCCAATATCATTTTGATGGAGTGATTTAGAAGAAATCTTATAATACATTTAAGTACTTTAAACAGGTCACAACATTTCATATTGGGCAGGTGCAGAAGGGAAGGTTGGGAAAAGATTGCGAAAAATTTATTGAAACGTTTTTCACGTGATCGTATTTTTGATTTTTTCTCGATTTCAATGTAACAACTATTAAAATCAAAATTAATTCTCTTTAACTTAAATGAAATTTTCATTTCCTCAAAATAAAAGGAATATTTTATTAGAAGAACGTATAACTTCAGAATTATCAAGAAAAAGCGCTTTTGCCTTAGTTGCGTGGTAATGAATATTATATAATGAATACAATGATAATTTATCATGTGATTTGAAACATCAGATGCTATTTTATCTTCAACTTTTATTCCATTATTAATAACTTCCTGTTATTCATGCTTTCATTTTTTTGAATTAGTTTAACGATAAGTATAAAAAGTTTACGACAGATATAACCATAAAAAATTCTTATGATTTCCAAGTTTTAGCAAACCGCCTTGATTTGACTTTAATTCAAAGCATTAATTTCCAATAAAGTCAATAATTTTTCCTAATTTTGATCCATTTCCAAACCCTTCATCGCTTGAGTTTTTTGCTCTCGAATGCTACCTTTCTTTAAATGGGTTTTACTTTCCGAAAATATGCATTGATATCATCCGAAGGGTCGTAAAGCACGGAAGTATGAGGGGATTTGGGCCTCTCAAAAAAATCTACGCAATATGACTCCATAATAACGCAAAATCATTGCCGTGTTAATCGTCGACTTCCTGCATTCCGACTCAGGAATGAACCGATAAATTCAGTCGCGTCATTCAGAATCCGATTTTCAGCCGAAACTGCCCGAAAGAGATTCCCGCAGATAATCGCGCACGACCTTGCCATGTTTAAAACAAAAGACGGTCGAAAAATATTCGAAAAATGGAGCGGGACGCGTGAGAATTCTTAAGTCTTTCGGAATGATTTTTTTCATGTGCCGACCCAAAGGCGCAATTATATCGGAGTCAATTTCACTCTCAACGTTCATTCATTAGATTTCAGGATTCATTCAAGGAACCGGGAGGCATCCTTTTTGAGCCTTAATAAGGCATCGCTCGTTAATGAACCGAATTCGACAAAGTAGCGGAATTAAGGGAATTCGGACCTTATATGACGGGGTAATGATCCGCTCGTCGCTTAATTTAATTGCTCGCTTCCGACAAATTCCTCTACGGAGCTTATTGGCTCTCCAAAGAGTATGCTCCACTTGGTGTATCCTTCTTAGGAATTCATCGCTTACGCGTTGATATTTTTAACCCTCTCATTAATTATTTCCCCATAGGGTTTTGCACACCGTAAAACATGCGAAAAAAAATTCTGCTGCTATTTTTTTAGTTCTACAGAAGTTGGGTGGTCTCGGTCAGTCTTAATTGTCATTTTAGAAATTCTAGAATAATTATTCGCACTCTTTAGCCTCATGATCTGTAAAGATAAAATAAACACAGCTCTATTTAATTGATGGCCCTTGAAATTCTGAAGAGATTCATTAAAATATTGAACAATAGATTTAGTGGATGTTTAAAAGTGTAATTATGACCGGAAATTGTAACATTCGCCGGTTAATTATTTTTACCGAATTATAAGCATTCTATCTCCTTTGGAGCGTCAATATGCAAAATGCTAGTAGTTATATGTTGAGTATAGGTTCAGAATTAATATAAATCAAGTTTTTTCTCCCAGTAATATTTAACGAGGAGAAGAAACTTAAGTCGTAACATTAAGCTTCTTTTTAATTTAACATGAGCAGAGGCTGATTCTAAATTACATGCAGTGCGGCTTACGTATAAATTGAGCGAAGAAGATGTTTAAGTAATATTTTCCGATTTTTAGACAAAATAGAGGATATTGATAGCTGAGGTTTTGGTCTTTTATTAGGAGGATATAGGTAACAATATGATTTACTGATATTTTCAAAATGTATTTTTCCGTAACATGGAGGTCAGTTCAGCGGAATTCCGGTATAACTATAAAGAACATTCTTCTCAATCATGTTTATTGGCATTAATACGTGGAATAAAGCTGTTGAGAATATTCGGAAATTTTTCCTAATAACTCCTTTTAATGAGGCGCGAATAAAATTCTATCTTACTAAGAAGTACTTGAGAACATGGTTTCTCACGGATACAGCCACGCCCAGAATGGCGCACCGACACCCGAAGCATTTTGTTTCACTCGTTTCCCAAGGAAACGTTTTACGCAATACTTTGACGCAAACCATGGTTTGTATTGAAAACAAAAACCTGAGCCTTTTTCATTTGAAGTTTTTTCAAACAATTTCACGGTAACTTACCGATGAATATTGGTATCATTCTCCCCTTGTGTAGCGGTCCAGGATTAGGATTTCTCCCTTTTACACCGACTTCCTCCCATGTGGTCCACCGTGAGAGCGTCCACTGGACCATGGAGGCCAGCGGAGATACCCACTATAAACACACTCTCTTTTGCTACCTGTTATGCAAACATCCAATGCTGGTGCCAAGTCTGATGAATAACGTGCAATGAAAACTCCCACTTTCGCAGCAATGGATGGCCATTGTGACATGCATTTTTTGTTATATGAGGAAATAAGATTTAAAACTTCACGAAAGTAATCTAGCTTTAGAAAATAATATACTTAAAATTTAATATAGTAATATACGCTGCTACATAACTTGAGAGTAAAGAGAACCTTTAAAAAGCTTCTGGAAGCTTTACGTGCCAGTTAAATATTTATTTATGGATACAATTAAAAATCAGATAGCATCGAACTTGAGCCGAACATTCTTTTTACACAATATAAAGTGATAGCAGGCTAAAATACATGTACATTATTTGAATATTAAGAAATGAGTCACTACGACGCTTAAATATTTGTTTTGATAAGTTTTTAATTGTGAATTTGATAGAAATTAAAAACTTTACTCCATTTTCTCATAACTCATCCAGGCAGTTACAGTTAATTTATTTTCCTTATATTATGTTAGCTTACAATACCATTTTTCTGGGGTTCTGAAACGAATCTTATCGCATCTTATTTTTCATTAAATTAATTTTATTATTAAAAATAGGAAACCTTTATTTTTCGCAATAGTATGAATAATATATTTAAGGACATATTCTAAAATGGAATTCGAGGCAATTATTTTCTGTTTGACGGACACAAGCATCTGTATATGCACCGGAAACCCTCAGTGACGCAATCAGACTGTTTCCTGCCCGTTTTCTCAAAAATTCTCGTAAAGTGAGCGAAGTATACTCCCGCAATCTGACAGCTAACAAACCCACTCTAATTGAATTCTATTGTTTAAAAGCATCCTTCGTACTCTAGATCAAGCAGTCGGCATTGGAACTTTGTGATCGTTCAGCCAGCCCGTGTCTTCACAAAGTTAGGACGCTGCATCCCGTATCGGCTGAATCTCAATGCGTTTCTTTTCCCGACCACGTACCTTATTTACTCGCCACTAATGACATGTTGAAACTTTTTTGCCCTTACTTTCTAACTATTGCTCATTTTCTCATCTCTTTTTTTTATTTGCTCACCATAAAATGTGGCTTACTAGTCTCCAAATAATTTCTTCGATTTTAATCATACCACGTAAATGAGGAAACATTTCCGCTCCTCTAAAATTCCTGAGGACATTCAAGCTATTACTTCGTTGTTCGCTTCGTTATATTCAGGTTTACAATCTCTGAATTTTACTCTCGAAGTAAGAGCGTCGCTTTGCATTGAAAGTTGCGGCTGAGTCAACATCAAATAACTTTAATACCTATTAAAAAATCTGTATACTACGATCACCTCTTGTAGGGGTAAATCTTTCTCATACATTGCGGCTACATTAAGCGCTGATATGACGCTAAAAATCAGTAACCAGGAGATGAATTTTTGAAAGAAGAGTATGATACCTATGAATTTTATGACAAATAATTTAATATTTTTGGTTTATTTTGTTTGCCATTTTAGAGAAATCTTTCATCGGAAGTTGTATCATCACCGTTGTGTAATACATTATAAAGAAGCAGGAGAGAAAATGCTTCTCCTGGTTTCCGGTAGTATAAAATAAAGCGAATCTGCATACAAAGTCATCTCTATAGAGAGCAGATGGGTGCGGCTTCGGAAGTGGTGTGAGGGAGGATTCGGAAAGAGATGCTTTTGGAGGGCAGCCGCAGGCGGTGTTCCTCAGTGGACAAAAGGGAGTGAGGTTTTACCTTGGTCTCGATATGGGAGTGAGGAAGGCGGGAGGGGATGGCTGTCGAAGGATCTTCGATGTATTTATGCGGCCTCCGCGTACTACTGACGCGTCCTGATTCTGTATTCCCGGTCTGCCGCCGTGGGCAGGTGGGCGGCCACAACTCGTGGGAAAGGAGGGAAGAGGGAGAAGGGGAAGAAAGAGGAGCACAAAGAGGAAATGAAAGTGAAGAGGGAGATCGGAAGGAATGCGGCTGTAAAGAAGCCCTTCGAAAAATAATGTCTTCGGAAATAGCATTTCGCGATCACTACTCCTTTCGGTACTTGATTTCCAATCGCCCACGCGTCACTTATTTTTGGTGATGTTTAGCTTTGAGGAGAAATTTTTAAGAGCATTTGAGGTACTACTTTTTCGTAGAGGAATCCTTAAAATTTATATATATTTTATACATACACATATATCTATATGTATTTTGACCTATTTTTGTCAAGTATTAAATGATTCAGACGTTAAAGTCTCCAGGATTATAAGTAGTACATTCGATAAATACTCTCTTTATTTTATATGTAAAATTTCATGAACTCAAAACTAATAAATTAAATATTTAAAATATTAACATTAAACTTTAAACATAAATAAAAATATTCCATTCTTAGATCTAATTAGATACTGAAATGCGCCATGAGTTCTGCTGTTATATTATTTTTTTAATTTTTGGAGAAATTGCTTATGCTTTAATGACAATTATGGGCCCATAATGAATGGAAATTATGATAAAAAATAATTGACATCAATTTTATGATATCAGTGGGTGACGAACACAGATATCCGGATGTACTTCTTCGTTATACATGGAATGTAATCCTTTCTCTTTTAATCGTGTAATTATTTATTAACAATGAATATGTCTTGCCGCTTGAGATTAAAATTAAAGTATCTTTTATTTCTTTCCCTCGAAAAAATTAAAATTGTCTACGTAATAATAAAGGAATTAGTATTCTTATGTATTCTAGCAAGATAAGGGAATATTTGATCATAACTTAATATTTCATCATAAATTTAGGAACTGTTTCATATTAAACCATAAAACACTCTCATTGAACATGAATATGTAATTGAATCATCGGCACTTGTGGTAGAGAAAGCCTTCAAAGACAACTTCTCATCCGGAAACCATTTTTTCTTCGCCAACCAGTCACATACGTTTCTTCGAGATATTTTACTCGGTATGAAGACGTCCAAGGAGTTTTTCTTCTCGATTAATTAACCGGATTCCAGGTACTCAAATAAATCACAGAGCCCTTTCCGCATGGGGGCGCACTAACGAACAGACCCGTCTTTCGCTGTTCACGAATGGCAAGCAACACTCCTGCTCACCATTCTCAAATGCCACGAATTCTGAGAACACGCGTTACACTTTAATACGAACCATATCCATGTGGTCTAATTATCGACGGTGAGGCCGCGTCTCAAATGCTAACGGCTGCTTCCGGGAACGCACGTGTGGCTCTTGTGATTCGCTGTTGAAATACATAGAATAAGTTTCCAGTCTCCGTAAACTTACTAGCTAAAAGCCTTTAGAGACAAGATGCTTGTGCATTAAAAAAGAAAAACAATTTCAATATCTTTCTCAGTCAAAATTGCATTCAAAAAATATTTGGCATTCTAAATCCCATGTTTTGTGATACTTATGCTTAGATCTCATAGAATCATCGATGTTGACAAGGAAATTTCCTAAAAAAATACAGTATCTCATTGCGAAAAACCAAAAGGAACAAATAAATAGAGATGAATCTATCTAATTGACTTCATACGAACAATGTTCCAAAAATAAAACTAATCATTACTCCGATGGAATGAAAAATCCATACTACTATTTGTTAGTCAAGACCTGAATAATCGTTTGGAGAGATTAACCTAATCTATTAAAAATAAGCTTGAATGACGCGTAGATTCCGGATAAATCTCCGGTATTAGAAGTCATTAGGCTAAGTGAAAAAAGAATATTTTTATAAGATAAAAATATTATTATCTTATCTCAAATTAATCCTAAGGAAATGTTGTTCAATGAATTCGTGAGTAAAATGGAGGAAATCAACAAATATCTGAAAATATTAAGTACGCTCTTGTTGACCTAGCGGATCAAATTAAAAATTTTTATTTTTTAATTTTATGGCTATAAAAGATTATTTATTATCTTTCATTTATTCAGAAAAAATTTTTGAAAATTCTTCTTTTATCACAGAGTGAATAAGATTATATCATTTAATGAACGCTAATTATTTTATGAAATCAACTATATAAATCTCTGGCTCCAGGAAGGTAATTAACTTTCTGCGTTTCAATTTTTTTGCTTGATTCGAATAATTTGACAGTAAATAGGGGGTTAAATGGGAAAGATGTACCACTCGTTGTTATCCTAGGAAAATAACCAAGATGCCAAAATGAGAGTTGTGAGGATATTTATTATTTCATTTTTTCTGGAAAGAGAACTAGGCTCAAAAATCGGTTTAGCTTCTTAAGATATGGCGGTAATGGTATTCAAGAAGACATCTTTCTTAAATGGTAAATGCGTCTTCCTCGTTCAGTTTCCTAAAGGGGCATATTCCAGAAGGCAATCCTTCTCTCCCGGAATGAATCCAACCGCTTTGCTCTTTGACATCCCTTGATCCTGAAATGGTTCCGAGATGACGATGACCCATTGGAAAAGTTCGATGGGTGATCTATACGGAGGCTCTTCACCTCTTATGGACGGCGGCCATTTTATCTAGGCCAGGACGGGACCTTCGCGGAGCCTTAACTGGAAAATTTCTTCTTTCCCTTCTGAAACAAATCAATCAATATATCTTCTGAGCGACCGAAGCATTTTTCTTTAGATGTGACCGGGAATAAAAGAAGAGGAATTTACTTAGTTTATGGATAAGGAATTTGAGGAAACAGTTGTATCATCGTCTCTCCTGCCACAGAAAGTTCATTAGATCAATCGAATAGCTATTGTAATTGAAGTAATGATACTGTCGGGAATGATGTACTTTCTTTAAAAACGTGTATTTCTTGCTTTTGACCAACGAGTAAGACGACTTTGATATGTATGTCTATGACATATTGAGTCAATAAAATACGAAAAATATTCGAATCTCGGAGAATGGAGTGGAAGTTAATAATTATCTTAAATTTTCTGTCACTGATTCCTTTGCATTAATTTACTTTTCTTTGATCAATGCATTTCGTGGAAAAATAACAAATCGAAGAAATAACGAGAATAAATTGTTGTAGCTGTTTTTGGTGATTTTTTTTATGTACAAAATTCCCGATTTCATAACGGTAATTTAAGGAAAACTTTTATGAGTTCAATTCGAAATAATTTGTATAACGAAAATGATATCAGTTCTCTTTCAATTCTGATAGGGCTATTTTTCTAATTTTAGTTACTTATGGACAGTTCTTAGGTTTAATATTAATTCGTTAAATAACGAGCGATGTGTATAATTTTGTTGTTCTTTTCTGCTGAAAATTTATTAAAGTATCACAGCGTTCATGGTGATCATACTTCAATATAAATCGATACCATGCCAACCGTCCACCTATTATCAAATTACGTGAAAATAAGAGAAAATCAATCTGATTATTAAATATAATGGTATATTAAATAAGAATATAGTGACAACACGCGCGCGTCATTCGTGTATTAGCAAATTTTGCTATTCATGTACGGAGGTTAAGAATGGCCAATAACTGATGACGGTCTTAAACGTATGGTAGATCCATCTCTGTCTTGTGCTGCTGTACCGACATGCTAAGGAATTCCAGTGTATCAGTTCTTCTTTTGTCACCATATTTCCTGTTTTCCTCGCCTCTTCGAGTACTCTGCCATCAGTCCTAGTCTTGAAAGGACAACATCCCCTCCCCTGAGTCCTTTGTCCCTCCCCTTGCACCTTCCAACATCTCAGTGAAGATCATTCGTTCCCTTATCTCTTTCTCCATCACTGTTCCACCCACCTCTCACTCATTGCTTTCTTATTACTATCCCCGCTTCTTCCTACCACCGCTTCTTCGGAACTTCACCTGCTTCAAATCCATTTTACTTTCTCAGCAAAAATAAAATGTATTTCAACAAAGAAAACCATGAACAGAGAGATTTGGTGGATTCTCTGGTTTTAAGAGTCGGTGGATTCCAGGAACTGGTTTACGCTTCACCATCTGTCATCCCCCTCAAGTCTGAAATTATTAAAGCTTTTTTACTGTTCGTAAATCCGGATTATATCCCCGCGAACACTTGGGGTGGAATTGGCGAATTCTCGATCGAGCGTCGCAATATTTCGTCTCCATTGTGTGAATTTTACCATCGGCTTTCATGTTGTCGCAGTCATATGTTTTCGTATAATCTGCTAAGCGACCATAGTGCTGCGTAAAAACAGATTTTACTTAAGGTAAATGCATACCACCATTAAATTGCTCTCTGATGCCATTATTTTCGCTTAATTGACATTTCTGACAAAGTCTTGTCGTACTTACATCCAAAAAACTGTCTGAGGAATTTTTATGGCTTAATCTTCTCGTTATTCCGCTGAGTGAAGGGAGAATCATAGTCCTTTTATTATGATCCTAATCATTTTGAAGAAATTAAATTCTGTTTTAGAGAATATGAATTTTTACTCTGTGAATTAAAATGTATCAATTCCAGATAAATTACTGTTAATTCTTCACAATTAAAAGAAAAGTTTTTGTTTGGAATCATATGAAATAGAATTAAGTTATTTCCTATTTCTGGATCTCGTTTAATTATTAAATGTGAAGATGTTTAAGTTAGTTGAATACTTAAAAACGACGAGGAAAAATATTCTCTTAAATGAAACTTATTCATTATTGAATTAGTCATTACATTCCAGATTTGTTATAAATGATAATATTGTGAAGTCATGGTGAACCACATATACGTACATTGTGCGTAAAAAAATTAAATTTTTAACGTAGTTCCTCAATTACTTAAGAAAATTGCTCTGTCTTGTTATCTCAAACGTACCAAAAGTTCTCTAAAATGTACCAAATGTATATTCTCGACGAGCATCCCAGTAATTAGAAACATAATGAAGAAAAAAAGTTTGAGAATGATTGAAAATTCCGTCTCATTTTTAGTATTCATTCTTTTAAAACTCCTAAATTGAACTAATGATTGCCCATTAAAACAGAATTAAGGAACAGAAAATCTAAACTATCGCTAGTAACGTATTGATATTAAATATTGCAATATTTCTTTTTAACAAAATCGCGATTTGTAATTCCAGGAATTATCTAATTATTGGAATAGAAATTACGTCTTTTGGATAATTTATAATAGGAAGGTCACACAACCCTTTGAAACGAGGCCTTTATTCGATCGAATACTATAACAATATTTGACTTTATATAGATTCACATGCATTTACTATAAAGTATATAAAAATATGTTCACAATGGAATAGAAAACCTTTAAGGGCAATAATGCTTCATACCAAATTTTGAAGTGATAACAGATGTTTTTAGGTTCGAAAGTTTCGCAGATTTCCCAACTTTTTTCTATTTAGATTTTTTATCGCGTTAATATTTCGAAATTACAGCACGAATGAAGTAAAATATTTATTATGTTCCCTAATTTTGTTTTCTTTAAATACCAAGTTTTAAGATGCGATAATTTTTAATGATATCCCAGATATGACGATAAAATAGAGAAAATACAAAATTTATATCGTGGGAGATCAGAATGATTCTTTTAGAATTAAAGGAAATGGGCCATTAATGAGAAGAAAAGAAAGCTGTCGCCATTAATAGCCTGGCAGTGAACTGACCAAAAGAATACTAAAAACGATGGAAATGATATATATTTCGATGCAAGAATGTTGCCCCATAACCCATTCTTCGTAGATGGGAATCAGGCAAAAGGAATTCGGCTATACATCACGAATTTTAAGAGGGAAACTTTTCGTCTTTATAATTACCACTCCCAATTAAGCCTTTTCCGAGTGCCAGGTGATGCTTTCGAAAACGGTCAAAGAAAATTCCATAGATATTTTAATCTTAAGGAGGTAATCTTCGCCATCTTAAGATTGGGAGGTTTCGCTGTAATCCCTTGATAAAAAGAAATGCCGAAAAACTTTATCTGCTTCTTTGTTGCCTATAAAATTGCTAATGTTCCTTCTACGGCTATTTAGCCAATAGTTTCACAGTTAAATTAGTTTATCGAATACTTGAGCGGATTTTCAAAAATTCATTTCAATTAGAAAATTATAGCCCACAAATTTGACTGTTTTTCTTTTATGAATTTAATAGATTCGTAAAGAATTTAAAAAAACGATACTTTAATACTATTTGGGGTAACCCATAGGCAGAGAAACCAATCATTTATTGCTTATTTTAATCTATACTTTTCCTTACGATAGCTATATATTTAATTTCTAACTGATTGATAAGGTTTTAATGATTAATTTGAGAATCAGCCTTTATTTATTCGAGCAATTTAAAGTTAAAAATGTTCAGTCTTGAATATAGATTCAGTATCATATGTATAAATCTTAAAACATATCGCGATGTCACGATTTCTTATCCAATAATTAAAAACAAACCTTATAATTTGATTCTAACATTCTAAAAATTTAAAGAGCGGCTTAATTCTTCTGGTTTAATCGCTAATGGAATGAAATATATATCAGGAATTTTAACAGAATGTCTCTTTTTTTCATTTCGTTACATTTTCAGTAATGTTCCCTTCAATTTCCCACGCTGAATATGGATTAGTCTACCGTACGTCACTGATCAGGGTGGTCAAAGGGATAGCCCGATTCAAACATTATCATGGGAAACACAGAGTATAAGGAGTTCCAGGCACTTCGCTTTACGGCTATTGTATATTCTCCTCACAGAATATAGTTGGGGTAGGGGAAGGCCCTTGTATTGGAATCTGCCACCGTGGGAATTCGAACCCGGGCCACAATGTTTGGAAGCTCTTCCCTTTGCGAATTATGCACTCATTATGCTCGTGGAAACCCGTTGCGTATCCTCTTCCCTAATTGGAATCTGTGGACTTTTGCGATTCTGTCGTACAACACGGGCACGGCAAATTGCCATGGTCACTTTGCATTGACAACAATAGTCCATTCGTATGAAAGAGTTTCTTTGTCTCAGCTAGCGGTCACCTTCTCTATAAGTACATGCTGTTTCAACTGATAAATTCCTCGGTATACGTTTGGTAGTTTCCTTGTCTAACTTGCAGGTGATACAGTCGGTTAACATTCAACCCCTTAACGTTGAATTAAGCTAATTTACTCGAATTACACTCCATGCTGTACAATGAATGTCTTAAACTGTCTTATGCACTATTTTATCCACGTATTTCAGTACATAGCAAATACGGGAAGAACTCTTAAAAGGATTAGATGCAAAGGATTTAAGGCAGCTGGTTGATTTTCATTGCACTTTACCTTATACATTTGTTCCTATGGATAAGGTAAATTGCAATGCTAAAATGTTCAATTTCTTTGATAGGGGAAAGTGAGTATAAGTCAAATTATTTACTTTAAGTAGAAAAATAAAATATGAAATTATCCATTTAATTAATTTTTAAGATATGCGAGCCGAATAAAAGTTTATTGTATTAATATGACTGAATAGATTCAGACGATGGTTAATATTAACTAATCAATATTTACATTTTTAACAGTCATTTTTTCTCGGTTAAAATACTACCCACTCTCGTTTATTGGGTAAGGTGTAACATCCTGAGGCTCTCATGACGTTCATGGAATAAAATTCTGAGTAACAGAGTTTAAATGCAATGCTCTAAAGCAAAACGTTGTAAATTTTCTTTCTAAAACCTCCTTCCGGGTGATATTCTTTATCTATGGTTGCGTATTATAAAATTTGCTGCTTCTGGTTTCCTAGTAATAATCTTATATAGAAGATAGTATATGTAGTATTCTCTCTTTATTAAAAACTCTCTCTTTAACACCCCCGCAATATTTCATGCGAATTCCCGCCAGCTTCCGTCTCCCCACCCCTGCAGCCCCCCGAGGCTCAGCACCTGGGTGGCCACAGGTGGAAAGGACGGTCGGGGGCGGTGAATGGGAATTGAGGGCTATGAAGAGGGCGTTTAGAATTGCCAATACTCTGTGATAATTAGCGCTTTAGTCTCTCTTCCGTGGAAGAATGCAGTTTCGAATGCAATCAATCCTTTCTTTGTAATTTCTTTCGGTTGCTGCGAGAGCGTTAATGGGCACAACCTTCTTAGCTCAGGTTCATGTGAGATGTTTGAACTTGAAAAGAATCCGAAATTTAATTCAGAGAGGAAAGTAATAAAGTTTATTGATCTTTAAAAACCATAATCTCCCTTTATCATTCATGCTGCATATGATGAGAATTTTGAAATAGGTACTCATAAATAAAAATAAATTAAAATTTTATTACTTAATACATATTTATCTTAAGTATTCATGAACTTTAAGACTATAAAGTTAAATTAGTTCAAAAATAATAATTAGTGTTATTTAATTGATTTTTAATACATGTCGAAAAAGCAAAGTTGAGTTGAATTTTCGTGATATTGTTTATATAATTTTAAATTAATTTCAAAAATGTCACGAATTATATTTACTAATATTAGGGCGCTAATTATTCTAAGGCAAAGATCCAGAGAATCATTCGTTCATTATTTCTAAGAGTTAAGTGCTCGCAACGTATTGCTCCGAAGCCTTAACAATGTCCCGTGTGTACGGGATGCGTATGGCGGGATATTTACAGCCGCTCTCTGCGATTTCGCACACCCTTCGGTGCACTCATCCTCCTCCGAATCCATTGACATAACCAACCCTTCGTCTTCCGATACCACACCCTCGTCTACGTGATCTGGCGACTCGATGCTCGGTCCGGTGGTCCTGAAAGAATGGACCAACAGAATCGTATTTATTCTGAGGATCGCAAAAGGAAAAGAGAAGCCTTCAAAAAATTTCCTCGGGATTTGTGAGGTAACGCTGCGGAAACAGATCGCCTTCTATCCGTCATGAGTGATTCGCCATTCAGCCCACGTTCATGGGAAGGAAAACTGTTAGCGAGACCCTTAGAAAGGTGCGGATTGGTCTGAATCTTTTTTTTTCTCTTATGCCTTGAGATTTATTTCTTTGCGGTTAAATTTTTCAGAGATATTTGTAAGCATAATTTTGCGCATTATTTTATATACATTGAATTATCCTTTCGCTTCCACATTCTTTACTATTATAGAATTTTTACATATTTAATGTATTACTGTATTATTACATATGAATTAAAAGAATGCTTTTTATAAGTTATAGAAATTTTACCTAAACGATTAGTTATTATTAGGAAAAATTCTAAAGAGCGAAATGGATTTTAAAAATATAAAGAATAATATAGATATAGAAAAGAGAGCTATATATTTGTACTCTAGTTAATAAATTAGTTGATTTTTACACTCATATATTTAGGTATTGTAATACTAGAGTGGCTTCTTATGCCGAAGTTTTATTACGAATAAAATATGAAAATAAATAGGCAAATAAATTAGCCATAAATTAAGTTACGTCAAATAAAGTTAATCCATTCAATATCAAACGAATAACGAATACAAAAGAGTTTTAATCAAGGGATTGTAAAGAAGAGTAAAATGAGTGATATTAAATCCAATTCATTTTGTTCGATAATGAATTATATTTCTTTAGGTGATTTATTTGTATAAATGAGGGTTAAATAGAGATTTTTAGTAACTAAACAGCTAAATGATTATCAGTTAAGCATCTTATTATTGTAATTGATAAAATAATTTATAACACGCCAATGTCAGTTCAGAAGAATTCATAGGTCTGAATTATTTACTTTTATCGTTTCTTGGTAAGGAGGTTCTCTGACTTTTAATGAATAATCGTATATTTTAAACACTCGTCAAAACGCTCTCTATACAAAGTTATTATGAAAGCAATTTCCATTGATTCCATCTCAACCTTATAATTCATTGACAACAAAAATAGTGTGGCCAAAGAGGTTAGAGTCGACGAATTGTACTACCTGTAAAGCTTTTTATTGCATTTGTTCTTAAAAAATTGCTCCTTTAGCCATTTTTAAGTCATTTTTCCTTCAGAGGTCCTCTGATATATTTTTAGAGAGAGATATTTATGCTAGTGGCGTCCTCTTTCTGTTAGATGGACTCGATGTTATGAGGATCAAAAGGAGAATCTTTTAGGGGAAAGGGGATTTCTAGAAGCGGCTATTGTCCTAAGACGCAGAAATTCTGTATCCCTTCTGAGACGTCTACTCACGCGTATCGGTGAAGGGGAGGGTGACATTTTGGTGGATTGTCCGAAGGACTTCAAGGTGCCGTAGGAGAGCGAACGCGCTGTTTCCTCGAAACGGGGATCTTTCCAAAATCAGCTACTGAGAAAAATATTTCGATGTTTGGAACATAATTCATTCCATCCTGTCCATCGCTTGGAATTTTTTCGACTCTAAGGGGGTTATCTCTTCTTAAATTCTCTGCCACGAGCTGAGAGGGAATAGCTTTCGAATGAAGATGAATCGCTTATTTCCTCTTTCGAGTGCTTGGAGTATCTTGCTATTTGTTCATCAAAGGCGGAGAAATGATGTTTAAGTACTATAATCTCTTCCTATGAATGACTCGTAATAATGCGGAAATTTTTCCGTAAGAAATGCGAACGTGAATTTTAAAAATTCATTTGAGAAATGCAAGAAATAATTTTGAACCGGCGAATTCGTATATTTTACCGCTAAAATATAATTCGCAGTGTTTTTTTCTCCCGGATACATTTTTTATGGCTAGAAATGTTAAATTTTAAAGAAGATAGAGGTAAAATGTGAAAGTAGTGGAGAATTTAATTTGAAGTTTGTTTAGATTAAAATTTTATAATTAAGTAGAAGAAGAAAATCAAGGAGTCTTAACATACTGATCGAGAAACACCAATTGAGGTTTCATAACATTGCCACAAGAGAATGGTGTAAGTTAAGAGAAGCAGTATTTATCTAGAAGATGGAAAGAGAAAAAAACGGCATGGGTTAGACCACAAAAGAAAGAAGGAAGTAGTAGGGGCTGAGGAAGGCAAACGGGATCAAAGGGTTTGCATAAATTTTATATTCATGCTGAGTATATGGATGGCTTATAGTAAACGAAAGAATCCGACTTTCAGAACGGAATCTCAATGAAATCAGGTTAGTCTGAAACAAAAATAGTTCTATCGAAGCTTAAAGAACAGGCGAAATTATTTGCATCAAATCAATTGTAATAAAAGTAGTTTGTAAAATTGGATGATAGATAGTTGCTGGAAGAAATCATTTTATTTGTTATTGGAGGTATTTTGCTCATCATTTGATATGTCAATAATAATAAATCTTCTCAAGGAAAGGATTACATGCTTCTAATATCATTTCTTTTTAAGGGGATCATATATGCATATTAGGTATTTATTTATTTTAATACTATTCTATATTCGTAAAAACCAAGATTAAATTACGAAAAGGATTTAATTTCTTTGTAAGAGTGTTTAGCATTGTGTTACGGAGGGAAAGTTATTTTCAGCTAGGATAAATAAAAGAATCCAATTTGAGAAAGTGGGGCAGAAGAAGTATGGAAACGGGATGACGAATAGGGATGTCCGTAAAAGGAGAGCGCGAGGGAGAGACAAACGGTAGAGGAGCTTTCAAATAGCCCTACGGACGATAGATTTAAAACTCTGTGGAAATATCTGGTTTCGGCTGTTTTGCATCGAAGGATTTTTGCTTTTTCCGGCCGCTGTCGAAGTGGGAGACACCTGGTGGGAAATGCTTTGAATTAAACGGCCGGCGAATTCATGCCGAGTCTCCGAATGGGAGGAAATGGAATCTGTAAGAAGGCCCCCTACAGACGTGAACCCAATACAAACACGCCAATAAGTTTCCTTGAATGGCCTTCCAATTTAGCACCGGGAAATTTTTCAGTTGTTGGGTAAAGTTTCCGCTGGAATCTCTCTTTTCCCGTTTGGAAAGATGTTCGCGGAAGTGAAGGATCATAAGAGGAAAACTGAGTGGCTTTGGGTTGGATGAAGGGGTCAATCCTCCTCCTCCTTTGGGGAGCTTTTGTAGATTTACACACGTGATAATTGGGCCTCGTACGATACGTGGGATCTTACTCATTTACTCTGTGAAAATACGTGACTGATAATTTTTAACTGCATTCTTTGCAATTTACAAGAAGTAAGATTCTAGAGAGGACTAATAATAAGTTTATATCAGATTAATTGTTATTTTGATTAGTTTTGATTAGTATTTAATAGTTATTTTGATGTTCATGTTTATGGTATGTTTAATTTGCTGGATCATTTTTCTGTTAAATTCAGCCTGACATTTTCTGAATGCTCCAAAGTTAGATCCTAGTTGCTCACGCAGTTTCTTTAATTATGTACAATATCATTAAAATCTTAATTATTGCGATTCATATGGCCTTTCACTATATATCGACCCAATTTTGGTCAAACAATATGGCAAGCCAAAAATCTTTTCCTCAAAATCAATCTCATTGAGTTATTTAAGATGCTAGGTCTGCATTCTACTTTTGTAAGCCCTTTGGAGAAGTGCGGTGCATTTCTAAGTCAACCATTTTAGTTCTGCCCATTTAATCAACCATTCTTCGGATACGTATTGATTTTTGTGTCGTAGATTTCATTCAGGATCCTTTTTATCTAATCTTCCATGAAAAATACGAGCTGAATCAGAATCAAAGGACTTGTATCCGACGATTTCTTTGCGACTCATGCGTCAAAGTGTTGGATTTAGTGTTCTGCACTAGCGGAAATAAAATGAGCAAAAATCGTTTGCGGTTGTATTCAAAACGATGTACTAAAGAGTTCTCAGATTAATCGGTATTCACTCCCACATTCACGTTCACTAAAACTAACTTCTGTTGCTGCTTACATACGTTTATTTATAGTATCTGCCTCGCTCCCTTGAACCTGTTCTGCTCTTGATAACAAGTGGTTTCTCCCGAACGCACTTAACTTTGAACTTCTTTAACATTGTGTGAGTTGTACAACTTTTTGCGCAGATATATGGGTCCCGAGTTTGAATTCGTCTCAGGTATTAGTGCAGGTTATTTCAAGTGTGGGTGATCTTAAATATATCTCAAGTGTGCGCAATTAACTTTCTTAAGATATGCAAACATTTTTGTTATGCATATTTGTTTTATAGAGTTAGAAGTAGGTCTAATTAAAAAGATTATCAGGTTTTAAATGAAAATTAAACAGCTTTTATTGCTAATATCGACTCTGACTTTTAACAATCAAAGCGGTAGAATAATATAAGAAGAAAAGAAAATGTTGCTATGGAAATGGACAGCTCTGAATGTCCGGAAGCTCCAGTGATCTCTTCAGCATTAAGATTCGGAGATTTCAAAAGTGCATCGTATCGTTATCGCAAAGAATCTTCGAGAGTCTTGTCATGTTCCGAAAAGTTATCCTCCGGACAAACGAATCTCGATCGACTTATTATTTTTTCGTATTCCTGTATCAGGAGTCCAATTAAAAGGAAGGAGCACGGAATGCATGTAACGCGGTAAGGGTATGACATGTTTCAAATGTCCGCAAAATCGGATGAAGGTAGATCGAACCATCTATAAAGCACTTCACGTACACCGACCATAACTTAGCCGTCAAAAGCCACCAATACATTTTATCTTCTTACTAAACCTCTATTCTAGATCGTCCGCTTTTTATTCTAATCCATTCAATCGTCATCATATATGTCTTCGTTCACTTCCAAATCTTATTAAAATATAATGTTAAATACGAGTTGATAAAAATTTTAAAGAATAATTTATCTATTTATAATTTTTCCCTATAAAATATGTGAAACAATTTAAAATTCAAAAACATTGTTTATGGTAAATAGCAAAAAATAAACTGGCATTATTTAAAAATTTTTAACTGAAGAATTCCTCGTCTCGATTTTATTTATATATATCATCGCAAATCTTCATTGGTTATAGTTTAATGGGTTAGAAATTATGCACTCCTACTCTATTTGTTATCGTAATATAATTCTAAATGGTATATTCATATAAATATGAATTAAAATTCAAATATAAAATGATTTTCTTGAAGTCTTTCAGCATTTTATTTCTCTATCAATCTATGTTCTATAATCTTTTCCTCTCTAATTTATTGTCGAATCATCGCAAAACAGAGAAAAAAATACGAACGATGAAGTCGTTTTCTATCGCTAAATCTATCTCCTTTCCTTGAAAAAAAAAATCAAATAAAAGAAGTACATTAATGATTCAAACTAAATCGTACTATTTTCTTAACTTTTTCTATAGAAATGAGTATTTCTTTAATGAATTTGCAAAACTTGTATCTGCCCTCCGATTTTATTTAGGTGATCGTGACCAGTCAAACAAATTGCATTCTTACAGAAAACATATGCTCTTGATCACAATCTGTAAACGATAGCTATTTAAATTTTCCGGTAATTGACCATAATCTCGGTTTTTTGATTATAGCATTATTTGTTTTCTGCAGTTAAAATAGATTCCCCATTGAAAAGAGGCTTCAATTTAAATTTTCGAGGAACATCTGTGCCACCGAGATTGCCTTCGATTTACTTGCATTGATTGCGCATCCTGCTGAAGTCAGTACCGGAAAGTGCCTTTTTTACTTTGTACTTCTATAACGGCGATCTTCTCATACAAATAGCATCTTATCTGTTTTTCTCCATTCCTCTCTCGTATTCGATTGCTCTTCGTTTTCATCTTCTCTCTAATTCAGCAATTAGGTAAATTTAATTGACTGATTAGTTTAATTACAATAATTTGTCCGCAACGACTGACACGATAGCAACTCTATCGTTCAATTAATTTTTACTTTTTCACAAATTCAATGGTAATATTATTATTTTTCTATTTTAATGATTTGTCTCAACTTTCAATTGTCAGGCTTATAATTTTTAGCGTTGAATCATTTTTTATGAGAATTCATGAGAATTTATTCTACTGTTAACCTCTTTGAGTTAACTGCTAAGTTTGTCCTCAGGTCACGCGGTGTATCGTTTATCCTCCTTAAAAAGTGTAATAGCGTACTTATGATCGAACCGTAATTTGAATTCTTTAAATATTTTAAACTGTCATTTTAATTTTCAAGTATTTTATTTGCATTGTTTTATGTAAAATCTATGAATTTCGAGTTAAATTAAAAATCTGTAGAATTAAACGGAAAGTATGAAAAGGGCAATGAAAACAGTCCCCTTTTAGGCTGAAAGAATTATCTCCTGCAAGAGATACACCTTCATTAGAAGGTGGAAAACACCAATTTTTCAGACATAAAACATCAACTGAAAATTCGACTGCTTTTATTTCGTGTGGAAATAATAGTATTTCTAACTTTTCTTCCAGTTTATTGCTAGATATTTATACCTAATTGACGATTTTTTCTTCGATTCTCAGAATATTTCGAAGTTTTCTGTTTTAATTGTACATTTCTCTACATGACGTCAAATACTTAAATTTTTAAATGTTTAATTTGTATAATCACATATGGCGGTACTTTCGATACGTGAATTGAATGTGGAAAGATTGATTTCGAGGATAATAACATTGATCGAGTTTAAAGTTTGAATCCATTAGAAGCTTTCGATTTTCCTGTTAGTTTGTGTGCTTTACATTTAATAACCGTTTAATTTAGAAATAAAATTTAATAATTATTGATGGTGAATCCTAATTATACTGGTGCATCATTTTAGGATCATTATTTCTTTTTCTCGATAAAAAATCTGTTCACATTTCAAATTACTTTTAATTCTCACGAAGGAAAAGATAATTCCGATCGATTCCAATCCATCTTCTCGCCTTTATTTATTGCGTTGATTAAAGAGCAATGGATCGGTCTATAGTTGATTACTTATTACTCACAATGGGGATTTAATGGGATAGATACCTGATGTCCTAATAAAATCATTCGGTCCAATCTTCCGATGCTTGTGTTCACTTCAACCACTTGTCTCGCAGCCCATATTAATTGCACATTCTGATCGAGGCGCACTAGATGTTATCTGGGCAAGCCGGTCAAATTGAACTGTCACTTTGCTATATTAGGGTGAAGGGGGTTGTTTTGGAAGAAAAGATTGATGCTCAGGTCATGGGGGTGCACGCAGCTTATGAGAGCCCCTCCTCACAGCGTTCCTCATTGGACTCTACCCTCCCACGCCGATCCATACTATCCTCCCGTCCCCCCTTCGAATCCGTGCGCACGAACAATGGCGCCCCTGTTCGATACACCACTCTTCTCCCATTGGGTCGCCAAATACGGCCATTTGCTCACCATCTGCACAGGTAATTCTCGCTAACGATTCTCCATCCCTCACTCATCTGCTACGATTTTCATATAATCTGGATTTGAAAATCGTTCTCTATCCTTCCTTATTCTTCTGATATTTTCTTCTCCTCTCAGCAAAAAGTAGCATTTGATTTACTGGTCGTAACTTTTATTGCCAATTTTGTTAATGATTTATTTTCCGAGGAGGCAGCAGATGCTTTACTTTGACGATTATGCTTATATTTCAACCCCTTTAGGTATGATAGGATTCTTTAATGATTCAAGATTTAAAATTATCAGCTTAGATTATTTTTATTCAGATATTATAATACAATACAAATGATATCCCATACAATATTAATGATAAAATATTGTATGGGATTTATAGAAAATAAATATCTAGCTGAAATCTACATGCTTAAATCGAGGGAAATTACATTCATTGAATAAAAATGGCATTCGATTTTATTGTTTCCATTTATTCTTTCAAACCGTTGGCTTACCGAACTATAGTCCTTTGTTGCTAATTTTACGAGTTTCACGTTTTTTAATGTTTGAAATAGACTCATAAAATATAAGCTTAAAAACAGGAAAGAATCATTTCATTCCTAATTCTAGATCCTCTTCTGCAACAATTGTGTATATTTATAATTAATATCCATTTTTTATATTTTATAAATATTTAACTTCTTTGTAGAGAATACTCATTAAGGGTGATGTTTTATAAAATATTAGATTAAAAATTATATTGTGAATAGTACAGCCTCACTAGTAATTTTAAAGGTTTCTTATACCATACACTTAGCAACCCTTTTTCTCGAAAAAGATGCATCAGGAACAGATGATATAGAAACAATTTTTACAATTTTTTTTTAAATTTTATTAAATTTTTCATGACTTAAAAATTTGGATAAAATATTGAAGTCGTATATTAAATATATTTGGACTTAAATATTGAAGTATTTACTTTTCCTATAGACACGCATAAAAAGGGAATCAACTGTAGAACAGGGAAATTTTGATTACAGAAGAGATGTAATTTATGTAATGATTTAAGGATCGTGCAGCTAATATTTTAAGCTTAGGATTCTCTCAGGATACGGGTGATTATGAGGGTTACATAAATAGAATATTGAGTTTATATTTAAATTTGATATTCATTATATTTTAAATGAGGATCATTATAACGTCTTTTGTGTTTTTAAATATTGCAAATGCTGGGTTTTTTTAATTTTAAATCTAAAATGAATTATTTTCTGTTATTTTAATAATAAGCATACCATATGCGATAATTTACTTGTGAAGTTAAAGCGAACGGTATCCGAATTTTTTTTTTTAATTTTTGCCTATGATTGCAAAAGTTACGAAACTGGAATTTTGCGGATAACAATGAGTTATAAGCACGAGCTTTTGACGGAGAAGAAACGGCTATAAAAAGAAGTGGAGAAGCTATTTGAGTGTTTGGGGTTATAAATTACGAGTATTAAGAATGAAGGAAACGCACTACTAATAGGTAGCTCTGAGGAAAAAAATTGAAGACACTGCAGGTGTTTCTGTAAACTTATATTCATGAAATTAAACGTCGGCTTCTGTAAAAGGTGAATTGAGTAAAAACGAAGTTCCTCGAGGCCATTGGTCGGTTTCAAGGGGATTGATGGCGGAACCAGAAGATTAGGTGAAAAGAAACAGGATGCAGCCAGGATTGGTTGATCTTCAGCTCATCTTGAATTGCTTTTACAAGAGTATTTACGGAAAACTTGAAATGGAGGGGAAATTAGTATGACAAAAATTTTAGATATGTAATTGATAATAAAAATAAAGATAACATAAAATCATACTTTGTGTATGAGAAAGTATTTGAGGTTGAGGAAATAATTCTTGTACCGGTAATTTATATTTTTAAAAATTAATTTATACTTAAGGCCAGAATCGTGTCTTACATTTTACATACATAAAACTTTAATATCGCGGAACATCTTATTGTTCTGTAATTTTAAAAGGCGATCTAAAATTTAATTATCTTCAGTACACGTATTACGTCTAAAGGCACTTGCTATTAATATTGATAATTTTTTAAATGTTACTAAAATTTTAATTAGGAAGAGGTATTTTATCGATATGAAATAATTGTGCAATTTCTCTCTTAAGGTATTAATGAAGGTTAATAAAATTCGCGCAATATTTATAAACATTCAAAAGACATCGATACCGGAAATTTCATTTGATAGTATTTCTTACTCTTTTTCCTTAACAGTTCCCATCACTTCTATCGTGATTTCAACCGAAAGGAAAATCCCGCCAGGCAAAAAATACTGAAATCCCGAGTTTTCTCGCGCAAAAAAATGAAAACAAAACTTTAATCCACACTCGAATTAATGCGTCCCCTTTGCAAAGCGAGGGACATCGCACCTTCTTCTGTTTTTTTACCTCCCCTCCATGCAGCCGAAAACAGAAATCGACTTTTTTCCGCATCTTCAGCAGCACATAATTTCCCCTTCATCGATTCATTCACCTCGAAATATGTTCCCCATTCACCCACTTGGCGGCGTCTTCATCGCATCTCTGACAGAAGAAGGTGGAGCGGATTGAATTCTTTTCATTAATTAGTCCTCCCCATCAAATTTCTGACAGGATGATGTCTCAGCCAGACGATGGGATTTCTCCGTCTAATTGAAATAATCGACAGCGCTCTTTCGAAATCGAATAGTAATTTCGTGCTCTTCTTATTTGGCTGTCGAGCGCATGATGCGATGCTCACATTTTTCATTTTTCCTCCATTAGCTACTGTTTCGTCGAGCCGCAGATTAGCTCGGATGAAGGGCCATTAATCGAGAATTAATGCCGCCCCTTTTCCTTTTATTGGCAAATTATTTCTAATTTTCTGCGATCGGAAGCCGCCTTAAGATTTATGGGAAAAAATGCTTCCAGAATTAGGCTGTGATTTGATAGAAGTTTACGCTCTTTGTTTGTTGCCACTGATTGAGAAATACCGTTTCTGAGAAACGGCTTCTTCAGATGTAGTCATTATTCCACACTTTATCCTTTTCCTCGTATTGCTGCTATACTTTTAAGTGAGTCGTCGAGTAATAATTAAAGGAAGTGCAGAATTGGATGAGGATAGTATTCGTGCAATTATTCTCATCAACATGTCGATTGTTACATCTTCATCTACATATTCATTCTGTGATTTGTGTCCGCAAGTATTGGATACTACTTCTGCTTTAATTATCATTTCGTCTCAATGATTAACACAACGAATCCTGCGTTTTCCCCAAGAATAAAGTACCCTAGTAAATAAAAGTAGTAGTCACAACTTCATTTAACATTTAAAGGTGGCATAAAAGATTTAAAATTTAGTTGTGACCATTTATTATAAATATAGTTTTAAAAATTTTGTTTCAAATGCAGTTAGATTAAGAAAAAGTACGCTAAACATATTTACTGTTGATGAAAGTATGCATTATTTTCCATCCATATTTTTTGTTTAAGGTTTTGTATTTATTTTATGGAAGGTATACTACACAATTATTGGTTGAAGAGCAAAATATTTTTTCTCTTAGGGTAATCATCGAAATGAAAGAAGTATATCTTTAAAGTTATTTTTTTTCGGATGAATGGGCTACACGTGTTTTCGGAATTGGAAAACAAATTTACGTGTGGGTTCTGCGAAAGATACTCTTACAATTCTTTATCTGCGAATGCTCGTAATTTAGCCCTAAAGACTGAATCGAGACAGAAAAATCCTATCGAGTGAAGGAGAAATGTTGGACTATTTAGACCATCTGCGAGATAATTGCAGAGGAGAGGTGCATTGGAAACCTTAAAAGGAGAGAAGGTCGAGGGGAGGGG
Source organism: Pantala flavescens (assembly GCA_020796165.1). Lineage (NCBI taxonomy): Eukaryota > Metazoa > Arthropoda > Insecta > Odonata > Libellulidae > Pantala > Pantala flavescens. The sequence goes on along the minus strand of CM036884.1, from coordinate 30,730,996 downwards.
TTCGCTCAAGAGTGGTAGCAATAATTATTATCCACTCTTGGAAATCGACCGACTGAATGAATTCCCTTAATGGATTTGGAATAAGAAGAGAGAGATAGTACTTATAGACTCGACTTTTATCTCCCGCAAACATCTTAAGATGTTCCTCTCGCTTTTTTCTTCAGCTATTCCTCATCACGCCATTCCGCATTTTTCTCGTCTTTTCCTTTTCTCCTCATCAATGGCAATAAAGTTTTAACTTCGCCTCAAAATCTCTCTCTGTCACACCACACATTTGGGAAGAATTTTCGTCCTTCGCCTAACTTATGCGTTAAATATTTTGCTTCTAACCTTTTCCTGTGGATCTTGTTCCCTATTTATCATCCACGAATTTATAATCTATATGTTATAGTGAGAGGTACCCCTCAAATATACAGTCTCAAAAAGGTTGCCTGTTTTATCTATGTAGCATCTTTGTTATAGTGTGGAAATTTTAAAATTATCTAATTCAGCTCGTTCTGTAAGAGCAGCACTTTGATTAATGTATAAAAATGATTAATTTAACATTTTTGGAAATCATATAGGGTTAAATCATTGTAAAATAAAGTATGATATTAAATTAAAGACCTACATACATAGGATATTTTAACGATAGGTTAAATAAATTCACTACTAGATATATTTTAGAGATTCATTTATCATAAATCTCAGCGAATGGTATTAGTAATTTTCATCATTTAATAAAAGATAGGATACATTTTATCGCAGTAAACATTCCGAATTAATCGACTATGTGCGTTAATAAATAAGGTACAAAATAAGAAAACGAAACTTATTTACGATACTGTATCTTGACTACTGCTTGATGGTTAATACCTGAAAAATAAACTAGGTATGTTTATTCAATGTTAAAGAATTGTCATTCTTACTATTAATACCATCTTATTTTCTATCTCGTCATTTTTGCTTCCATATTCGGATTTTTACGTCATCATGTTCGTGTTCTCCACTCATTTCTTATCGAAAGTGTTTTTCCCTCTAATTTTTGTCTTCTCATTACCTCCCAGTCTGTCCTTCGCCATCCCCCAAGATGGTTATTACCACGTCAAAGTGATGGCCATTCCGTTAAATACTCCAAAGGCAATTAATGCACCTGCGCATTACGTTATCCGTAAATCGGAGAGTGGTTAATATCATAGCCACCGAACGACCAGAGTACATGACGTTCCCTAACTATTACAAAATACTGCAATACTTAAATTGTCATTTTTCAAATTGAAAACAGAGTTTGACAGTGGACTATATTATTGTTCCGAGACACCCGATTTCTCTCAGTAATGTTCCTTACAATTATAATGAAGACACATTCATAAAAATTCATATGCAGGGTAATTTTTATGATATTTCTTCAACATTTTCACTTATACTATTATTATTGTGTTTGTTATGTTTTAATTGAAAAATATTTATAAACAAATTTGTTTTTATTTTAATTTCTTTCGTCATTTTTTCAAGTGTATGCAATATTTCTTCCACTAATTTCAAAAGGAATATTTTGATGTCAGCAAGTTTCACTGGTTATTCACATGCCGCTTCTTCTCGATTTTAATGTCATCGCATTTTTCATAAGTCTATAACTTATGTTCTCTTTAAACACCATGAAATGATTCCTTTCAGCCTTTCTTAAATTAACTCATTATCGTTCTTAAGATTTGAATTTCTTTATATTCAAATATTTTATATTTTAATATGAGGGTTAGACGCAAGAAGCGATTATATTGTCCCAGTTTCGCCTATAATAAAAACGAATATTAATATTATATTTCACAATATACTTGCGCTTCAGTATTCACCGTAATGTTAAGATGTAAGGGAAAACATGAAGGACACGTAATTTCAGATGATAAGGTCAGTTTTATACACCACAATTTTGCGGTTTACATCTAATACCAATTATCGTTATGAAAGTTATCTACATTTAATCATCTACATCCATGTTCATGCTCTGCAAAACGACCAGCGAGATTAGATCCAGGAGAAATATGATTTAGGGTCTTCCAATTCAACGCAACCGACTTGGCTGTAAACAAACTTGGGGTTAACGCTGACAACTTCCTAATTCTCACACGCTAAGAAATATCGCGTCCCACGCTGAGTTCTCCAGATCAGCCGAGTGTAAGCACATGGAAGTCATGATGCATGGAATGCTCATTTTTCAAAGACGACCGCAGCGACAGAAGTTTTTGGATTAAAGGGCGGCGGTCCAAGAACTTAGGGTCTAAGACATACGCTCGGTTTGCTTTTTCACTCGACTGCCGTAAACAATGGAGATGCAGGGGCTCTAAGTGGGGAGGGTGCGTAAGGAAATGAACTAAGGAGGACGCAATGGGTCATGGAAATGCCATCGCCCTCCCCAAAACAAACCTTGGAAGATCATTGCACCGCCATTCATTACGGGGACTCAAGACGGCCTCTGCGCCCCATTAAACTGCACAAGGAGGGGGGACTGCTTCTCAGTCCTTCCGGTGCGGGATATTCTCCTTGGCGATACCCTCTATCTAGAAATCTTAAAAGAGTTAACTTTCCCTTACCCTAAAACCATCTCCTTTCCCTGTTACGAATATTTCCTTCTCCGGGATTTGCATAACGTCCGACTCGGTAATTTTTTTGACGGCCTGTCCCCTCCTCTTGGAACTTTTTTCGTCCGTTCGTTAGTTCCAGTGCATCATTTTCGCCTTAATTCTTCACTTTATGGCCACTTTGGTTTAATTTCGCTCAGGGAAGTTGCTTCAATTGTATTGTGTGCATAAACAGTTTCCAGAGCACTCCTCTAGAGAACAATAGAGCCATACATTTAGTTAGAGCGCTAATGCTGTAAATGCTGGATTTTATACGTAAATATAACCTTTTAATGAGTTATCATTTTAATGTAAAATAACACAATAATTTATGATAAAAAATGTTTTATATTAATTTTATCCCTATCGTATCAAAGGAAGAGATTTTATACGAATAACATTATACTTCGAAAAATCTACCTTCTGAAAATAAACAGAACTTGCCTGTGCACTATGCATAGGATATTTTGGCCTTTATAACCGAATTCCAACAAAAATTAATCAAATCTGTTTGATAGAAGTCTGCATAATTGAATCGATGTCTTTTGATCGGAGATGTGCTTTCGGAGCATCAAATCAGTTATATGAATATCATCTGTTTAAATCAGGTGAAGAGTCAATAGGAAAACATTTTATAGCTGTAATAAAAAAACCTCCCCTGGACTGCAACCTCTGTGTAGGCGGGAGGGCGTGCTCCAATAATTCTTAGAGCTGTATTGTCTGAATTCTGTTTGCTACTGGTGGGGTCACCCAAGCCCATATAGGTCGAAGGGTAATAGTCAGACGAAAAGTACTCCGTGTACAGTCTTATATGTCAGTGAGGCGACTAGAATGGCGTTTGTACTGCGACCATGTGTGTGATGGTGTCATGTGTAAGAACTTAAATTGGGAAAGGAACGGGAAACAACCCCCAATTATTTTCCCATAAAAAAACGCAGCACAAAAATAATAACGTAGTAATGAAATAAAGAATAAATGATTGAATGAATGAATTTCAATGATTAAACAGTAAATACGTACTGATTGATGTATTGCTTTAAAATATTAAGATTATATTTTACTATATTTGGGGTAGTAATAATATACGTTCGTCTAATTGCTTACTACCGTAACGATCCAGCCGTTGAAGATAAAAAGATTGCAAGATCTTTCTCGAGTATAATTTACTTCAGAAGTAATTTTAGCAAAATATGCATCAAAAGAAATGTTAGTGAAAGAGAGAGGATATCGAATCTATTCGAAAAAATCCCTGCGAAATCTGATTTTATGGAATTCGATCGAAGTGGCTTGGGGTTCGACTCTAAGCCAACCGTTGACCGTCAAGGTGATGTGTGCTCCGTTGTTTCTACTTGGACGATCAATTTTTCATCTTTCAATCGGCCTTAATCTCCCTAAAGCTGGCACAAAATGGACGTAGAATCTGTATTTATCTATCAATCACTTGTGATTGATGGTGTTTCGTTTGTTTCCACTTCGAAACGACGTCGAATTCATCGGTATCTTTTCCCCTTTCGCAAGCCACTTAAGTGGCACGTCAATTGAGGATTTGAGTCTTTGAATAAAAAGACTTGGGGGAGAGTTTAGCTTTTACGCCTCGCACCCTATTTCCATGTAAACCTTGTTTTTTCTCTCGGATGTCTTCGGCATATTGTCAGTTATAAGCCTCATTTAAACGAATTCCTTTTGAGGCGGATCTCTTTGAATGACACTCGATACTTGAATCGTCTATGTCGTGTCCCGGTCTTAATTAATGGAAGCTCAAAAAACGGTCTTTTTTTACGGAAGCAGAGGTCTCGATGAAAAGTTGATACGGAATTTTGCGAACAATCAAAGGCATTGCGATGTCCCTTCTTGCAGTGCGAATGACCACTTCTTTCATATCGATATCCAACTACTCTTAAAATTGGCGATTTTTTCTTTGTATTTCCATTTTGCATACAAACTACGCAGAAAACAGTTAGTGTTTTTCATTTCCCAAAACATAATGGCAAAATACTACTACAATAATTAGTATACAAGTATCATACCATATCATTGATCATTTACACAATTCAGAAAGGTAAAAACCCCTATAGGACGTTGATTCTCTCATTTCATAATTTTGGGAAAATCTATAATTAAATGTCGAATATATATGTATATTACCTACAATATAGTGAGATTATTTAAAAAGACTCGAAGAAGTAATTGAAAAATGTAAATAGAGATTTATATACGATTATAATTTTAAGAATAAGTAAAAAATTATTTTTTATTGATCTTTTTTTTTAGAACTTTGAGAGTAAGTTTCTGAAATGTAATAAATCACAATTTTGTTGAACATTTCCAGCGGAATTAGTGAAAGAACATACGCTGAGTTTCATACCAAAGTTTTATCTTAAATTTTCTGATTTGAGGTACCCAAATTAATATCTAAAAACAATGATGATGTATTGGTTTATATCTATGATTATAGGTTCAGTTCATGTTTCGCACTTCTTTTGACCCGTTTTTTTATTTCGTTGTAATATCTCTCAAATAAAGAAGTTCCAAAATCTCATATGAAAAATCAGTATGAAAGTTGTATAATAATTAATAAAAGTTTCTTTTCTTTCGTTCTTTAGCTTTACATTTTTAGCTCGAAAATCTTGATATTGCATCGCGACCAGGATTTTCGAGGTATATAAAATATTTCGTAACCTTTGGTAAAGAACTCGGAATCTTTTTTATCCGCGTCAAGGTAGCATCAGCCTTTAAGCATTTAGGGATCTTTTTGACAGGCCGAGTGTTTCGGCACAGCCTTACACAGTCTTAAGGGGATCGCTACTCAAATGATGGATGTTCACTCTTTTCCGCTTTGAAGTTATGCCCGGCAGCGAAACGAACCCTTTTTAGAAAGACAAAGGAATAAAAAATGTTACGAAGGGCTATTTATTGTCACTAGATTTTTCTTATGCGATGTGTGGGTAATTGCCGGTGTAGCGGAAACGTTTAAACGACTGAATAAATGGTGATTACAGTCCCATGGAAAGTTTAGGGAGACGCAGTCTGATTTGGTCGGAAGATGTTAGCCCAGTTGACTTTTTCAGAGTGAGCCGGATGTCGGAACATCCCCTTTCCTTTTCATTGATGGAATTTCATTCCGTGATTTTCTTGATTACGCGATTCTGTGATTGACTTTTAATAAATCATTCATTATGCATCGGAAGACAAAATAAAGCACCAAAAAGTAGTTCTTGCCTCTCAGTTACTATTTAAAAATGAAGGAGGGAGTTTTTATAGAGGGGGCTTTGAATTAAAAGAATATAAATAAAAATTTCCTAAAAAATTCTAACCAACAAATACTTTTTTATTTTTTATATTTTTCTAATTTTTTTGCCATATAGTATCATGAATTTCTTGCATATCATTATCATGATTAATTCAGAGATCAATTAGGAACTAGATAAATATCATGTTAAAAGTTCGAAGAACGATCAATGATAGGGGATATCCTCTGCTTCAAATGGTGTTGCGTTATTTTGCCTTTGCTCGTCTCCAACGAGGGACTCGCTCGAGCTGATTAATCAATGATAGGAAATAAAATAGTGACTTATATGGAGTTAATCCACGCTCCATAATGAGACGGATTTGTTAGCTCAATTCTGGTTTAGTTTAGTCAGCTATTTTTATCATCTTGTTTTGATTAACAAAACTGCAATGGAAAAGATTTTCATATGTATACATTTCTTACTTTTCATATTGAAACAGTATATGCAAAAATAGTGTTTGATGAACTTTGATAAAATTCGTATCCTCACGAATTGAGACCATCATTAGAATCATTTTATTCTTCTAGAATCCTACTAGAATAAAATGATCCTTAAATACGGTGCGTCTACTGACGCCTGCTTCTTTTATTTAGGTGAGGAGGAATAATTTCCGGAAGGACGTATTGCTGCGACATCAGCACGTAATTTATGCTTCTTTACATTAAATATACGCTTATCCGGAACTTAATTCATTCCTTCCATCCATTTCCTACTCGTTCCACTTGTTTTATTTCCCTCTCTTTTCACCCTAAACGCATCTTCCCCATTCTTTAGGCTTTTTGTGAGCGGGTCCATGCAAAACATCCGCAAAATCTCGGATTACTATCCTATGTATCTATCATTCGGGTATCTGGTTGCGTGTCCGAGTTAACTAGTCGCAAGCAGTCTCTGTCTTATCTCCGCTCGCATTTCTCCAGATTAAACAACTTTTTACTTGGGCTTTCGGCATCTTGAAACTATCAGTCTCGATGCACGTATACACCGGTTTTTCATTAGTTTTCTCAAGTCAACCTCAATCGAAGGATATTAGTCGCTACATGTAAATACTACTGATTATTCAGGATTCTAGAATTATAGAGAAGAATTCTTGTTTTTCTTATTTTTTCTTCTCGCGGCTGTTTTCGATAATGATAGGCTAAAATATACGTTTAAATAGGTGCTTACATCCCTAGCAACACGCCAAAAGACGGTTAACAGGGTACCTAAGAAGATATATATTAAATGAATCATCAGATTTTGAGCTTTGCATAAAACGATAAATGTTGAGATGCACTTTGACTTTGCTAAATTATGCATACAATAAATATTTAAATTAAGAAACTTTTCAGTTTAATCTTTTTCAAAATTTCGTCATTTGTTTTCTTTTGAACACTCTTTTGCAACTTCGGCAATCTTCCACAATTTTTTTTGTAGTGACCGCTTTTATTGATTTAGTTTCCGTTTATTTTTTGTCTATAGTATCTCTCCATTCGAATGAACATGAGGACATGATGTTAAGAACACTCTACTCTGAATTTCACTAAATATTCTCCTAAAATTTATTGCTGAGCGTTTCAGCCATTTTTGCCTGATATTATTTTTTAAAGCAACAAATTTTTGGTATTTTAGTTATTTTTCCCGTTTGTCTTACACTTTTTCCTGTTCTGTGATTCTAAACTTATTTCTCCTAAATTTTTGCTTAACCCTTTCGCTTCTAGCCGATTTATATGCCATCCTTTTTTTTGCAAATAAATTAGCAGATCTTTTATCGGAAAGGGGTTACGGTATATAAAAATTCAAAGAAGTTAAAATTTTATTATCTGAGCTTAAAATAGAACTAGAACTTTTCTCGTGCATCCGAGAATTATTCTTCTTATTCTCTATGGCTGTGATTTTATAATCCAAATTTATTATTACGAATTTTATGCTGTTTTTTAATCTCAGTTGATTAATTCCTCAGTGGTCACTTTTCAGCATCTGAATCTCGTATTCAATTGCCATAATCCTCAAATAGCAATTTCCAGTAACGCCGTCATCTTTATTCCGTTTCAATACAAAGTTACCTGCGATCGATGGGTTTCAGAAAAACCAAAATCGGAACCAACAAAAAAGGAGATCATAATTTAAAGATTTATCGGAGAAGTCAATCAAAGGGACGAATTATGCGGACTTAATTTATATATAATTTATATGACGGCTAATGAATCGTCTACCCGATTGAATTATTCATCCATCGACTCTAAAAACTCATGCGATTCCGCTTTATAACGTAAGCTAACCTCGTCTTTGCATCCCGAATAAATGAAGGCGTTTCATGTCTATCGTCCTTCCTCTATGCCCTCTTTTTTGCCCCTCTGCATCCACCCCAAGCAGTTGACGTCCTCTCCATTTATAACGATCAGTGTGTCTACAAAGCATTAGTGCTCACAGCCCCCGCTTTGCCTATTCTTTCATTCATATTTTCCTCTTTTCCCTACATGTTTATATCTCCTTTGACGTTAAATTATTCTTACTTTGACTTCATAAAATTTATGCAAAGAGAGATATTTGTTGTTGATGGCCTCTAGCATTATCCCAACGAAGATTTTTCCACCGTAGAATTATCAGCTCAAATAATTCAACTTTCTTCATTTAAACAATTCCATTATTTATTTGTATTGTATCTCAATTCTTCTTCTGAAATTTCTTACAATATTGGGGTAGTCACTAAATTTTCCTCTGCCCAACATTCAATGGGAAGGATTGTGGTACATCAATTTCTTTACCGTTTGCTTCCAAAGCCTTGAACGGGTAATGAGGCTCGCTAAAGAAAGAAGTAATTTACTCTTGTATTCCTCACAGGTCCAGAATGTAATGATTTGAAGAATATACGCAGCTGAAAGACTTTTTCAATTACTTTCATGCTACTTTATTTAGTAATATCCACTCAGTACGTTTCAATTCTCAGAAATAGTAATTTATATGAAGGGTTCGGTAAATTTCCTAATTCACTACCACTTTTATACCGAGGGAAATTATTATTTAGTAATGCTAACAAAAGCAAAACTGAAATAAACTTTCATAAAACATTCATCTTTTCTCCATAGAAGAATATAAATAACCTTCCATGAGATTTTCTTCCTTAAAATAACGTCTATATTCAACTCCAGCATTTTTAATTCAGTTGATCTTTACTCGTCTCGAGTATGCTAATTAAGGTCCAGCTTCCGCGAAATTTCACTCTCGATATTTGGAGATGGTCATCTTGTTTAGACTTTTGCAGACAAAACGTGTAATTTTCATATCCCGGATTCGCGACAGATATTCTCAGGAGCTACCGACTTAAGGGTCGAAAATTTTTAATCTGTCCATCCAACGACATTTTAATGGGCACATTATAGAAAAAAAGGAGCGGCTCGCTTTTGGAACTTCCTTTGAGAAACCGCGTAAGCGCAGATTGATATTTTTTGTTTTGGCGATTCCTCGCATTATGAGTAATCGCGTCGATTATTTGGCGCTAATAAATGATGATGAGTGTATCGCCAAAGGCGCTGCCGTCGGCGAAAACCGAAATGCGACCTCATCGTTCGGTAGCAGTTAACGTCGAAGTAGTTTTCGGCTACCGGAGCAGAAGCGAAGCAGAAAAAACGAACAGACAATAGAAATATGTGCCATAATTACCGGATTTTTTGTATAAGTGAATTTGTAATAAGCATGTGTCGGATAATTTGTAATGGAAACAATTTTTTACCATCCCTTCACTCGGATGGCGTCGTGTTTCCGCCCACGGTGCCCAAATGAATGACTTGGATGGCCGCCTCTAAGGATGGCTCTTTATCACCGTGGGAATTCCTTTTTTTCCTCGTTGTTAAAACAATGCATGACGACGGCGTTTATTCGCTGGATCGAAATGGATTAACGATTCTCCCTCAACCGATTTCAATGGCGGACATTTCCAAAGGGATGGATTACCTCAGAAGCCCTTATTTTCCAAAATTACCTTCTTTGGGCTAATATGGACACCTGTTCGGATTCTTTAATATTTTTTAATTCGATATGTTTACTTTCAATTTTTATTATATTTGCACTCCTTCACTTTTTGTCAAGTCCTCATAAAATACACTAAATCTTGTACTATTATTCGATATATATCAGTTCTTATCAGCTAGATGTAGCAATTGAGCCTGTTTCACTATTTGAATACAAGCAAATATATTTATTCGGAAATAGCTGAAATAGTCTTACTATGTCATTGAAATTTTATATCTATAGTAAAAGAATACTTAATGTATTACCCAACCATTCATATGCAATAAAAACCTTTATCATGTTATCAGTTATCGAATGGGACTCGAAAAAATTCGGACCTCATTGTATCTCCAGTGAGCGGAATTACGCAAGCATCCTTAAAAGTTCAAAAATTTTCTCCCACCATATTTTTTCATAAATATTCACTTAGTTATTGATATAGATAAAAGTAGTTCTACATTATATTCTAGTGCCTAAAGCGGTACCTTCATTTAATAAATTTTTACTTTGATTTTTTATATTGCACTGAATAAATTATTATAAAATTTCACTAAATGTTCCTATTGGACATAATGGATATCCCTTTTAAATATAAATAAGGTGAAATATTTTTTATGGACGAATCTCATTTAAATTTGCAATGGTGATTTGGGAAATACGTGCGAAAATATTTTCATTCAGTAGCTACCTTTATAGATACCAATATCCGTTACTATTCAAACAACCATCTCCGAGTCTTCTGAAGTTCGGAAACGAGAGAACGGCATAAAAAAGTGTACCACGTGCGATTACCAATTTATGCCTCCCAGAAGTAATTCTCTCAGACTTATTAAAAGAACGCGAGACTTTTTTTCTTCGACTCAGACCCAATTGTAATTAGAATACGCAAAAACTCCTAAGTTTAATTTAACGCTCGCCTTCACCATAGGGCCGCTGTAGCACCAAAACTCCCTTTCCTCGGCTGCACCTCCTCCCCCTCCGCCCTCGCATCCCCCTCCCCCCGAAACCCTTTCTCCACTTTTTGTCGCCCTTCATCTGCCAAATGCGAAAGCGGGGGCCCTCCGGGAGCGCCACTGGGGGAGGACGTACTAGGAAGAGGAGGGCGAAGGTTTTTTGCTTTTCCGTCCATCGAACGAAATACTCCAGCGCATGAGCATCGAGAAGACGTAGGACGCGGGGTGTGGGGAAGAGTATTAAGAGCATGGATAGGTGGGAGGTAAGGAGGGGAAGAAGGTAGAAGTTCCGCAACCAAGTGGCCCCGAGGGAGGGATTGAGAGCGAAGGAGGGAAGCCAGTGAGTTTTGAAAGGTGTGAAAGGGATCGAAGCATTTAGGGTCAAATCTTCCTAAGATCTTCTTGAGGAACTCCACCACTGAGATTACGGAGTACAAAGACTAAGAATTGAAGTTAGGTGCTTTGGTATGCGTTTGACCAGAGGGTGTTCATCAGAGCTGATCTTTCTGTAACACCAGGAAACTACCGAAATATCATCGAGAAGCTTAATTGTGCTTATGGTCAGAATAGCCTGAAGGTTCCTGCTACGTCTGATTTGAAAGTACGATTAGGGGAACTGGATAATGCAGCTGTCCAACTTGATTAGGAATCGAGAGAAGATTTAAAATATCAGAAATACCATAGGATTGGCTTTAATTTGAATTACTGATGAAAGAAGATAACTTTCAAGAGGTTCTGTATTCAGAAAAATTCTTGAACGACTTTACCATAATCTCTTGTACGACCTACGTCCTCATTGATAACACTCATCCAATAAATTTGGAAGAGGACTTTCGGACTGGAGAAGACTGAAGCTCCCGATTCAAATTGTTCATTCGGGAAGAATTTCAAAACTCCAAATGTCTCTTGAAATTCCGAACGTACGTTGGACGAGAGGATAGACAAAGAGATAACGAAAAAGTCTCGAGGGTCCCCAGAGGACGTCCAGTTGACCGCGAGGACGCGTGCTCGGCGACCTCCGGAGTCGCATTCTGCAGGAATCTCCAACGCCTGTCCATTTGGGAGCAGTCGAAGGGAGGGTGTTGAGGGGAGGGAACGGCATTGCATCCACTGTTAGCAGTCGGGTAACCGCGGTGGCGAGTTCTCCCACCTCCCAAATCCACTATTCTGCGATCGCCCAAGGAAATAGGAGTGCCACGCGATTCTTTCTGGAAGTTGGCCCGAAGTAAAGGACTCGAGGAGGGCCGCCGGGATCCGAGAAAAAAGGTAGGGTGAGCCACGCCCTCCCCTCCTGCCCCATTTGATCGGTCTCCCCCACCCCCATACATAGTAGCCTCCCCTCTTTTTCGCATATTTCATGTTTTACCCCTCCCATTAGCCGTACTCTCTCGGAGTTTTTATTAGGGACATTTCCCCTTTGACCCGTTGTCGAGCTGTGGTGCGAATGACCCATATTATCCACGAGATGAGGATATAGATTTGTGCATCATTCTGTTATGTGCAAATACTTGATCTCCGAATGCTCGCCATGCCTAGGAATGCGTTGCTTTCCTGTTTGATTTTTTTGATTTTTTTCACGATCGATCGATTAATATATATAGTTGAGGTAAAGAATAAATTACTAATGGTTAAGCAATTAAAGTATCGTATCGATTAATTAAATTCAGCTCTTTTACTTTACAATTAACTGGTGTTATTAACCATATGTATCGATTCTTTTGATCCTGAATTGTCAAATGAGAACTTGTTTATGTGTTCTCATAATGTACTCTTAATACTCCTTCTGGAATGTAGTAATTAACCAATGATCAATTAATTGACTACAGTTTCTTTGCAATTAACCGATTACATTTTTAATTACCAACTGATTTTATACTTGTTTCTTTGTTTAATCTCTAATTCGATCAATTACTGCTCTACTAAGTGGACACGGATTTTCTACGATGAATGCGTTTGTTTTACCAAAAATTTATGATGATCAGGGTGACATTTTATTGATAGAATGCCGACTTAGAACGGGATCGTGAATTTTTAATGGAATGGATTGATTTAGAGAGGAATGATATCCTCAACTTCCTTTCATTTAATGGTTGTAGTAAGAAAGTCCGATTCACTCTAGAGTTTGAAATTTTATAAACATTTTAAGACCTCACAGGATCAGTTCAGTGATTTTTATTTTCATTTCATAATTATATTTAGCTAAAACTAAGTTGCGTTTGACTTTGTAAATTTGAAATTAATAATACTCCTAGACAATGGATACCATAATTGGATACATTTTGAGTTATATAATTGGATAAATATGAGTTTTTTTTGTAGGATGTTTAATAAAACGAGAAAGGGTTCCGGCAAAATTTGAAATGGAAGAAATATTTATTTTCTTGCACCGGTTTATATAAAATCTCAACCTAAGCGCTAGTAAGCAAAGAATAATATATTTAACTATTCTACTACTCATCAATCAGATGGCTTGGAAATAAATTTTTATAATTCATTATTCACACAAAATGCGTTCCATACCCTTTAAAATATCATTTAGAAATTCTTGATTATATTTAACCTTTAACCTAATAAATTCCATTTAACGGATGTATAACATCGTGTCTTATTTAAAAAAATGCATAATTTATACTTCATACAATATTTGGTTACTATATTTGCATCGTATGTTCGCGAAACTCACACTTGAAAGATATATCATGAATTAGAGAAATTTAATGCCGCAAAATGTCCATGAAACTTATCTTCACTAAGGAGAATTTTATCATGCTTATGTCAGCTTTAGATTCTGGATACTATATTGATTTTTCTCTTCCATGTATCATTACCTCGATAATTGAATGTGTATATAACATGGAAAAAACACTCATGTATGCCATTGTTTGAGTAGCGAAATTGACTTATTATAAGATCCCATTTGAAAAATGCGTTATGTAGGTCTTGTCGCCTTTATTTGAAGAGTAGAATGTCGTAACTGCAATTATAAAATCGCCGATCTCATTCTACTTATTGAAGACTTCGTTAGTGAAAAAAGTGGTCAATTGAATGCCTCCGACCTTGTGAAAATGTATTGGAGAAGGAAATTATAAAAAATAAATACCTTCAACATTCTATCAACGTTGTCATCAGAAAATAGTGAAAAAATTATAATTCTTTGGCTTAGAAACGACAAAACAGAGGATAATTAATTTCGAAAGGGAATGATTTCGTCAAACCCACTTCATATAGATTGATCATGATTCATTGCAAACAAAATATATGCTCAAGAATTTTTTTCAGTCTCAAATAGTTTGCCATTTCGTAAGGATAGATCAGCATTAAGAGAAAAACGATTTATCAATGCGTCTTTTGTTAACGTCTATTTTACAATTATCATACAAACTTTGTTTCGAATAAGTTTGTATCTGTGATATGCTTCCAATTATTTCCAGTTACGTTTAGCTGATAAATTTCGAGTTCAATATCTAAATGGATACTTATTATCACCCGTCATTCAGAAAATGTTTGATTCAATGAAGATGACAATGAGTATATATTCGCTATGAGTTCTACTTCAAATTGCAGAACGAAAAAACCTTTTGGGCAATATACTTGGCCTTTGCTTTCATTATTCTGGAGAGGGTTTTTATTATACTTTCTCCATCACCAATATTTTTCGTAACTTAAAATTATACTCAATACTTTGGAAAGATCTTTGATTTGAAGTCCCATATCGCATTTTAAAAGATCAAATCTAGAAGGATGAAAGACTTTTCTAGGTTAAAGACGTCCGAAATTCGTCCAAGAACGTGTCTAGAAATGTTTACGGACTGAAATCTTAGGACCCAATTCTTATGTAAACAACGGATCCATAATTTTGGTGATGGAATTCCTCCAGATAAGAATTTTTTGTGGCTTAGATATCTGAAACATTAGACCGTCCTGGTTTTCATTTTTCTCTTTTTCAATGAACCACAAGGAGAAATTTTCCATTTAATTATAGATGTTAACATTCGAAAATATCTAAGATTTATTATCAAGAAGGTGATGATACGCAATGAGCAAATAATAAGTCGATAGTATTTATAGTAGCTAAGCATCCCTCGGAGTGTCACAACTCCATATGGAACTATACAAAGATATCTAGACATAAGAGATTTTACTCATTACCTTTCGGAAAGACCGATTTTTTCAATTCATAAGGTATTTGTCTATTCGATTTTGAATAGTCGGGCACCATATGTTCCATAAATATTCAAAAATTTAAAATGTTAACAATTTTTTTCCAACGGAAATTTCGCTAAATTTTTTGATATAGTAAAAGTAAAAAAGGATATTGTTATTAATTTATTTATGAGTTAGTTAATATATACTATTTAAACACGCATATTTTTTATTCTAATGATTAGATGCAGAACACACGAGAAAAAAATGAAGCCATATGTTCTAATTAATGGAAACAGTGATTTAAATTCATAAGCTAAAAACGATAATAATCTTATTTACTGAAAAGTCTGACCCAATATACAACCATCTTATCTATTTTGTTAGACTCCATGCGCTCCCTAGATAAGAGTTGTGTTTTCATTTCATAAATGAGGTCTCTAGGAGAAATTAAACAACAGTATAGGTCATTTAAAAATAGAGGAAATCCATTCTATTTCTAAATCACTAGATTACAGAGAACTTTAGTGAAGTTCTTAGCCTTCGATAGTGCAAAGTATCTAAAGGATGTATCTAATTAGAAAATAGATTATTATTATCAGAATTCGTAAAACACGAAATTTTAAGTTACTCAATATTTTACTAGAAGCATCTGCTCCAAAGTAATTGACGCCCTGTTTATTGAGCGAAAACATAAATTATTTAAGGCTATTTATTTTAGAGAAAAGGAATATTTATTAAGTGTTCAAAACCTTTTAACCAGATTTTAGGATAAATTCTTAATATAACCTATGAGGACTAGAAATTGGATTGGTGAAATTCTCATTTTAAATCTTACAACTCCATTACATTTTTATTATTATGTGTTTGTAGGTTTTTAAATACTGATGAAAAACATGACACTTGATTAATCCCTTGGAATAGTTTGAACTTAAGTTTGAATTAAATTACAGAGGTAATAATGAAGCAAATATTCGTTAAAAGTAAAAGAAACAATTAGATCGTTTAAGGGGATGCTTTATTGCTGTATATATATAAGCAAGCGATGATATCTCCAACTGCATCATAGGTAACAAGGACTTTATCGACCTCCTTCATGTTTTA
This sequence comes from Pantala flavescens, assembly GCA_020796165.1. Taxonomy (NCBI): domain Eukaryota; kingdom Metazoa; phylum Arthropoda; class Insecta; order Odonata; family Libellulidae; genus Pantala; species Pantala flavescens. The sequence continues at coordinate 30,714,922 of CM036884.1, read as the reverse complement.
GATCTTGTTTCAAGATATAACTAATTATTCAAGTTCAAATTCTAAATGTTTTCCTTCAAATCCCATGCAACTCCCGAATTTTCTTCATTTACAGATGGATTATAACCCCGAAAAGCCTCCTTTTATATCTTTTCTTTTTTATGGATCATACAGCAGAACCCTTAAAACTCCTAATACCCACTCGACATCCTTTGGGTAGCAAATTCATCCATTAGAACTCGGGAACATTTACAAATGCGCCTTTCCTTTCACACACAGTCAGCCTTCTTGTCCTCCCCCACAAGGAAAGAGGGGAGTTTACGTGGTTTTGTTTTTCCTCTCTCCGTATGACCGAATCTTTTCTCCCTTCTGTTGGTCCAGAGGATGCTGGGAGGGGAAAGATAAACAGAGGCAGGTGGGTCGTGGGTGAGGGGGATGAGGACGATGGTTGATAGGCTAAAGAATCATTGTCCGTTGGATTGCGTGTGTTTTCTCGAAGATGACATCTTGGAGTCCACAGAAGCGTGAATAATTCCTTGTGTTTTTAAAAAGGGCTGGAAAAAGCTTCTAGGGAAGATGTTTTGGGTGTATATAACCTGTGACGCACATGTGTGCATCATCATCTTGAAAACTTCCGTATTTTAATAGTGAAACCTCCCTCCTTGCCTTTGATTTTGATTACATCCGAGCTAATAAGTAATTAAACCTCGTGCATAATGAATTCCTTTAGTTCATTTAAGATGCGTATTTATTCACAGCATTTTTAAATGAGTCGTAAATGTAATTTTCTGGAATTCAACTTCCAAACGCTATGAGCTGCAATTCGAATCTCAAGCCATCGTTGTAATGAGCATTTTCCAACTAATTTACTCTTTGGTATGAACTTACCGTTATAATGGTAATAATTAATCTTATGATCGCTCCCATGAGATTGAATTACGATCCAAAAGTACATAGTCTTCGTGTAATTGTGGTGATTTCAACTTCGCAGTTAGCTGTTCTCTTATTATTGCATCTAAATAGCTGGTATTGAATAAAGTTTGATAGAATTATTTTCATTAAATGAATACAGTAAATAGATGGTATACTTCATTTTCTTCTCTTTATATTCCTTTAATCTTGTAAAACTTAAGAACACATTCTAGATTATTATTAAATGAGTGAAGTTAAGATCTTATCAAGAAAGATCGTTTTACATGAAATAAAGATTCCGCAATATAAGCTATTTTCAACTTATTTATAATATTTTTATTAAGAAATTGAGTGTAGTCTTTAGTCAAGTTAATTTATAAATCCAAATGTTGAGCTTTTTACCATACCTTTCCAATAGTACAGTAAAAATGTAAAAATTACTGCTCCTCAACATTCGAACAAGTTGTGTTTATTGAATTCTTCTAAAATATTTTTAAGATGCTTAATTCGTAACTGTACTATTAGTTGTGATCTCTGAACCGTGAAATTGAGTTTAATGTTCCGTTTTTCACTGATTAAATTAATAATTAAATGCCGATTCATTTCCTGTTTCGATTCACAATACATTTGGAAACGATTGCAGACTTACTTCTTTGAGGCGTCATCCGGTTGGATATCCGGATGAAAAAACCTATAACTAAACTTTAGGAAATGAAATTAAATGAAAACTATCGCGTGTTAGTGAAGCATTCAAACTTGATTGCGAATCATTTTGATAAACTTCATCTCAACTCCACACGTAAGAAACTTTGGTCTGAAATATATCTGACGTATTCAGACTGACGTGTTCTTGAAATATTTGACAGTCGTAATTCAAGCAGTGCATCCTTTCATTGATTAAGTGGTTCAATTTCTGTGAGAGAATGTAGGAGGGGTTGAGTCCACGGGGAAAAATAGCATGAAGTAAAAGAAGGATTAGGAAAAAAGGAAGTGTCAACAAATTAGTGAATCCAAGGGTGAGAGTGAACAGGGGAGAAGGAGGGTTAAGCAGCGGTAGATGAAATTAAGGGTGGAAACAAAGGGAATATGGATATGTTTTCTTTCCTCCGACATGGACCTCTATTGCTCCCCAAACACAACCCTTCTCCAAGTCTTTCTCCCCCAAACCCACTCATTCTGCACATAATAAGAGTAAAACCAAGTTAGCAATCTGAGATTCCTATTTTCCCTCATTCTTGCGGTCGAAACGAACGACCAGAACTGAATTTTAACATTCTCATTTGCGTCTTTATGGATAATGGAATGAATTCTAAAGGTGTGGCAGATTTATCTTGATTATACTCCTATTATCGCTTTAAATAGGTACATAAAGGTCGGTTGATAGTGTTGTTACATGGTTACCGTAATGGTAACCATGGAATATAAATATCGTATTTGTGCAAGCGTATCTTCTTAGTTACCTGGTTCATATCATGGCTGTTCGGAAAGTTATGCAATTTAAATAATGACTAACTTATTGGCCATTAACGTGGCAATGTTTGCTTTTAATACTTATTATATAGAGTGTTTCAAATCACATTTTTTGCCCTGGATATAAACTTTTAGAATTTTTCTTGTGAAAATAAAAATATTTCATTTTGATTCGAGTAGATATTTCGAAAAGTATTTTCCATGTATGCTATCCATCGGATAAATATGCAGACGATGAGCAGTTAAATAATTGCTTCAATCTTCTGCAGCTACGGCTGCAGTTATATTAATCGAGCTTGTTAGGGATGAAGAATATCCATGAACGCAATGATCGAAAACTTTTAGCGCGGCCACAAAATGCATCCAATAAATTATGCAGCATTTATCGGCCTTGACCCTGTACTTTTTCTATTCGTATTTTCATTTGGTAGACTAATGATCATTGTAAGCAAATTAAAGGGACTTTAGGATACGAAGGCAGAGAAATATTTCCTTGACATATTTCACTGTGATTATTAAAACTTTAAGCAAATGATTGAATTTAGAACATTCTTAGTTTATTTCATATGCGATTAATTTCCAATATTCGTTATTTTCCCCGATTTATTACATTTATTGAATCAATAAAGTTAATTTTCTTTGTCTAATATATTTCTATTTGTAGTAATGAATCAACTCACTCGTTGGAATATGAAATATTCTTAGATATTCATGCGCAGTTTTTAATTTAAAGAATTGATATTTGATTCTTTAATATCAAAAGTTTTTCGCAGTCTGCAATCTTTTAACTGTGAATGAAAGCTCATCTGTCTTCCCCAAAGAGGGTGCAAATCTTATCTATCGAAATCTAACGATCGAAAGTTGGACCTCCACTCTGGTTTTGCTACAGCAAACCGTTTGCTTGGAGAATGTTTAGGAATGGGTGCTCTTAGGCAGAGAATTTATTCATCCGCTTCTTCCCATAATCTTCTTCTTTCACATCTCCTCCCTCTGCTGAAGTGACACCTCCGAGACGCGGGCAGCAGCTGTACGGGAATGCTAATATTTTTTAATCCCTTCCCCTCCGAGGATTAGCCTTGTCCGGAGGGAGAGCCCTCCTTCGGAAAAAATCCCCGCTAAATCGGACAATCCCAGTCTCGGACGAAAAGCCTCCGTACCCTCAACGCATCGCGGATACACGTCAAATGGGGGATATGACCCCTTTCACGCTGCTATTTTACGCGGACTCCCTCCGCGAATGAAAAGTTGCGTCCAGAGAAATAGTTTTCGTTTTATCTTCTATCCTGTGCGTCCTATACTCCAATAAGGTCTCTGTTGAATCTCTTTTTCGCTTTTAAGAGAATGTAAACATCACTTCCCTCGACAATTATTCAGGTTCATAGTTCTTTTGAGAATTAGGTTTGTAAATATGTACATATCTTGAAAATCGTTTTACTTTCTCTATTTTAATTCAACCCTTACATATCTTTTGGTTTGATTATTTATATTTGAAAATTTTTTACTATTTGTTAATGCTTCAAAGCTTACGCGTATTAAGAAAAGGAAAACTCAGGTGTATTTTTTATGAAATTCGTGTTCACTTTATAAATGTAGTATTAGAAAAAAACGTGAATATTTTCATATCTTTGGAAGTCAATAATGAAAATTATATATAAAAGGAAACGCTCGTTTATAAATAATTTCATTGAAGGCACTCCAAAGAAACCTCATAACAGGCATTTTCATTTTCCTTTCTCATAACTTCATTTTATCTTCGGAATGAAACACAGATTCCAATGTCGCACCAACATCATTCATTTTAACGCATTCGCATATAACAGAGAGAAATGCTATATCCTTAATAGTGAAGAGGAATGTGAGAAAAACTGTAGCTATAAGCCATTAGTTTTTACTTTCGCATAATTTAGGTTACTAATAAAAATATAAATAACTATTTAACAAGATAGATTTTAATTTTAAGGAAATGATTTTGTATGATTTTCGCTTATTTAAGTTGCATACTTTAAATACAGTTTATAATGTTGGTAGCTAGGAAATATTATTATATTTGAATATTTTTTCTTTTATATTTTGATATTTTGAGCCTTTTTTTTAAAATGATCATTAATTTTCTCGATTTACATAGACCCACACAAAAGATTTAAATTCACTTCCGATAAGTTATTAGTGAATGAAAGTCTTCTCTGATACGCCTTCATGATAATCCTCATGCAGATGATGTTTATCTTTCGATTTTAAATCGATTATTGACAAGTTAAAGGCAAATGAAATTCAGCGAGCGATACAGCAATAAATAATATTCAGATCGTAAATAACTTGAGACATTATTCACTGAGACGAGTGTCCAACAAGATGTAAATTAGGTTCATTTAAAAAGTTATTTAACTCAGCGTATTCGCTATCTATCATTGTAATAAGGAAATGTAAATTTCTAAGAAAGAGTGCCAAACGAATGTCACCTTATTTGACGTATCTCTCTTGAGCCGTCAGTCGAAAGCACGAGTGTAAGAATCGTTTTTCTGATAATAATGTCTCCCTCATGCATATATTTATTTCTGATGCGAGTTTCTTTAGTTTCGAATTTCTCTTACTTAGCATGCGATAATTCAGGGTGATCGCGGATGAAGTCTTTTTCTTCAGGAAGCGGCAATAGTTGAGGATAAAATTTTTGATATACAGCCGCGCAGTTGCCTATGGCAGCGAAAACGAATAATGTGCACCTTTTTTGCTCGTATCATTCACCTCAGGTGACAGTTTAATAGCTCTTGTTTAATTGGCCCACTCACTGAACTATCTGACCCAATTCAGAACTGTAATTAAGATAGCACTTCTGAAAGAGCGATGCTTATCAAAGAGAAAATCCTTATCAAGGAGAGAGCTTCGAAGATCTGATTACTGAAAATGAAAATTTATTAATGTACAGTTTGAAAATTATTTTATATTCATTCAATTATATTCTTGTGACTTGGATAATGAGTCGCACGTTATGTCTTAAAGTAAACAAGAGCATCTAATTTCTTGCTGTATGAGTTTGTTTTTCAGGTAAATTGAGTATATATCACTAATATATATTAAAATATTTTTAAGAAATAAAGAAGATGTGCAATAACATAACAGATTCGGATTATATGTATACATGTTAAATATTATTATCTAGGATGTCATTTGTAAATTTTAAGGCATTTGTGAATCATATAATACTGCAAGGTTTTTGTCGAAAGCGTAGTTAGTAGTAATTCTAATGCTGAAGATGAAACACTCATCTCAATGCTATATTATTCCAATCTAGAAGATTTAGTATTCATATTTTATAAATTTAGAATAAAATATGTTTGAATGTTTAAAATTTTCCGCTTCTATATGAAACCTTTTCTCCTGTTCGTTTCCTTAATAAATTTAAATTTCGATACGCCGTAAAAATGTGTGCGCAGAAGTATTCAGAGGACAGTTATCCACCTCTTGAGAAAATACCATTTTCCCATTTAATCCATAATTGCAACTTGTTATTCCTCTAATTTAGACTTTCTACCGTAACTTGATTTCATTTTTTGCTAGATTTTTTTAACTAAGGAATGTTTGTGATTTATTAGTGACGAAAAGGTATCGCTTTAATCTCTGAGTGTTTGTTGAACAATTACCTTAACTCCTATTTTAAAGTCAAATTTCATTGCTCGTATCTAAATTCATCATAATTATCTTTATATTGACTTTGAAATCGGGAGAAAAATGTGCATGTTATTTTTCCCTACGAACTTGATACAGTCCCTAGATACGTAATACAATGACGTCTATAATACTTCATCACATTTGTATTTGGTTATTCAAACGGTCGATAAAAATTAATGTAATGAAGCAATCTCTTTTAATGACATCGATAATGATTTCTGACCTCACGTCTATGACCTGAAAGATAATTGGACTGCATCTAAAATTTCTGGATGCATATCAATTGGCCATGATGAAGCAAGTTAAACATATTGGGAATGGGATAACATCATTAGTTGTTTCTCTATGAGCTGAAATAGAAAGAAATAAGGTGAAAAAGGTTGATTATAGGTAGGATATGTTGTCCTAAAAATATGATAATTAGTTTTGAGAAACATAATATAAGATATAACATGGTTTAACACCTTATTTGGTATTATAAGTATTATTTTTAGGTTTTAATTTGGCTAAGTGAGCCTTTAAATGAAAATGACTTTTTATGCAGCAATATGAGGATAATTTTCTAAAATTTCGATTTTTAGGAGATTAAGATTCTTATTTTTACATTATGTACATATCTTTGATGATTTTAACGTAATAATATATAATGTTTAATTTCTAATGATTAAATATGATAGATCTCTTCTATCCAATTAGATATCATTCTCAAAACTTGCGATATTTTTCAAGATCTCCGTAAGCTTTCCAAGTGTAATTACATGTAAAGATAAATGTATCAAACTCACAACTTTGAAAAGAGGAGAGAGAAATTCGTCATTCCTTTCTGCTGATTATTTTGCTCATTCGATTGTTTTTTGTCTCGGCTGCTGTCGTCTCCACAAGGCGAAGAACTTATTCTAACGCTAAAACAAACACATCCCATACCTTGACCCCACTAACCTCCGTTCCGTAGCATATTTCACCCCCTCGTTTCTTTTCTCTCACACGCGACCCCCACCTTCTTCTCCGTCTCGCATATTAAATAATCATTTATGTCGCGGCAAATATGGCGACGGAGCGCAATAAAATATGGCAACGGAATCCCTGCTGTTTCTCCGAGCCTGCCCTCCGTCATTTTCCCCTCTGCATTCTTTCCTTAGCTGCTTATCACGTCTTCTTCGTTCTCTTTTCACCCTCCTTCACTCCGAGTCACCTTTTCTTTAAAAAATGTCTTAATTTCTCTCATTTCTAATTCCTTATGCGTATCACCCTTATTTCTTTTTTGTCTTCTTCAATTATTTCTTGGTATACCGAATCTGCTGTGTTTATCTTCAATTGAATATTTAGCTATGCAGATATAGTAGAGATTATTTGAACCGTCCTTGAATTCCTTTAATTTTATCGCCAGTTGTTTATTTTAAAGTTATTACAAATCGCCTATACCTCCTTCTGTTTCTTTGTTTTAAGCCTTGTATTTGATTATTTCATGTTACAATTTGTCTCTCGATCATGTGCTCCTCTTAATTTTCTCTCCTGAATTCCATCCCTTCTTTCCCATAAAAATCCACGTCTTCCCTTCCGACACACGCACTCATCCATCTAAGAAATGAGCCAAGAAAATTCCTTTTCTATTCTCCCCTCTCTGCCTTCCTAAATTCTCATCTTCTCCACCGCTAATAGCCAACGCTCCATTAAGCGTACATTACTCCACAGAGCCGACATGTTAATAAAACCATATCCTCAAATACTTTAAAAACTTTAAGTCGCCACAGTTTCCTTAATTAATCTCTACAGAATTCTTTTAAGGGATTCCTAAAGTGAATATTGACATTCCTCTAATTTTTTACTGAACATTTCCTGATAAAGTATTTAACTCTCAATGTTAATTGTATAATTTATCTTTTTCACATTGAACAGAGACGAAGATTTGCATTTTATGAATATTAATTTACGTTCGTTTTGTAAACAACACAATGAAATTCTTGGATCTTTTAGTTGTTATCGTGTTTCTCAGAGTATTACAAATTCTTTTAAGGAATATTTTAAGATATTTTTATGGTAATCACAGAATGTTCTGCCAGAATGCAATCTGTTACTGAAATTTATTGAAGAAACGTGCATGTTCTGTTAAAATACTTGTAACTGTTTTTATGACCGATTTTTCATGTATTTGTCGAATAAGGAACTTAGTATATACTTCATCATTATCATGTAATACTGATGAAATATGTATACAACTATAAGCAACAAGATATTTGCCCTGATCTAATGAATCATTTACGAATAGGATTATAATAACACAAGATGAAAAACTGCCAGGATTTTTTCTTTTTCTGAAAACGAAAACGTTCTCACAGATTAATGGTAATAAATTCATCTTCGTAACTAAATCAAAAGTCTTGATAATTTAATTCAGTGTAATAAATTTCGTAAACTTTCTTATTCAAAGTATGAGCTACAGAAATAGTATCATAATAGTTAATTTTAATTCGAAAATAATATTATTAGGATAATGCACGGTAGATGGTACAAAATACAGCCAATTTATTTAATGAATCGCCTTTTAGTCACATATTTCCGTTGAAAACTAAAAAGAAATTCTTCGTTGTTATCAGCATGATTCAATCATATAAAGACTGATTTCATTTCTATACATTTTACGCTACCTCCACTTTCTACTTATTTCCTTTGTGAAAATACGATCTTACTTTTATTCTTTATTACAATTATATAATTTACTCTTGTAATTTATCTTAATTATGCATCCGTAACATTTCCATCAATTCTCCAAATTTTATTCCTCATAAAAATTGTATTTACCTTATCTTCTTCTGAATATAAAATCTTACGCTCGCATTCATTACGCTCGCTGTCGTGTCTCTACGCAATATGTCCGTTTAAAAACTTATCTCTTGCAACGCAATGAACGGGCACAGAAAATAAATCCTCGTGCTTTGATTCATTTATGATACGGCTTCAAAGGCGATATCGGCAGGCGTTTTGTGGTATCGTGGCATCTACCATTTTCTCCTTTGCACGAATTACGCAATCTGCTCGAATTTTCTTCCCGTTTTATTCGCAAAGGGCCGCACTTACTTATATCGTGCATCCTTCCACCCCCTCCACCCGATCATTTTTCTTCGGACCGAAGGGGGAGAGTACTCAGGGGTGAGAGATGTCCCTAAAGTGAAATCGATAGAACTTCTCACAGATAAGGAATATATATATATATATATATATATATATATATATATATATATATATATATATATATATATATATATATATATATATATATATATTCTCTAGCAGAGAAATACTACCGTGTATTATGTTACTTGGAAGATATTTGTCCAATAGGGCTTTAATTATTTCTTTTTCAATATTTACCTTTAGAAATTGTAAATATTTTATTTAAACCAAACATTATTTCCCTTAAAAAATATTATCGACCTTATTTTCATATAAAGATAAATATTGAAGCGAAAAAACGCTCATTTCTATATTTTCAGAATCTTCATTGGTAATTTATATGAATTAGAAATCGAATAATGCCCATAATTCGTGCACTATCTAATTATAAAAAAATGGAGGAGACGAAAATGATATCATGATTTAACTAATAAGTTGGATATTTAAAATATATTGATATATTGGTTGGTCAGTTTTAAATCGACTATTAATTCTTAAACTTGTGAGCTCACTCATTATAATAAATTATTCAAATTTTTAATTTAATTTAAGCTCAACATTCATTGCTTAAATAGAAACCAATAATTTAGCATTCAAACAAATATGAATGTATTTCTTTTATGGATCTTAGAATTTTGCAAATACTTTCTTCCTTATGATTTTTCCCCGGCACATGCCATTTCTGAGAAACATCAATCCTTTACCAATGTGATTATGGAGCTTACTACTATTGAATCTATATTTTATCAATTAGGTCTTTTTTCTTATTATTATAATAGAAAATTAAGCTATTATTCTTCATCTGTATTAACACTTGGGAAAAAAGGGTAATGCACTGCAGTATATGATGGGATTCGTATGGCATATGATAATAGAGAAACATTCAAGTATAACGCAATAACTTTTTTCCATAATTGAGGTTGAGAATCTAATGGGGCATAAGAAGGCAATGGATTGCTCCATTGCTTCCTCAATCATCCTCACTGATCGCAATGATATTTATCAAAGATTCCTCTCACATAAAGATGAGAATGAATTTTTAACGTTAATTAGGATCGAATTCCATCAAATCTCTTCCATGGATAATTAGCATTCAATCCGTTCGCTTCTTAATGAGTCGATCCTTTCGCTCGACCGTGCGATATTCGCACGAGTAATTTAGATTGGAAGGGATCGAAGGCAAAAAATCCCCGCTTCGAAAACCAGACGCTTTTTAAGGCATTTACAAGAGAACATAAACATCTCCGACAAAAAATAAATGGACGCGGAACATTCAAATTCAGCTGCTCCATATCTTCTTAAGAAGACAACGATTCCCTCCACAAAAACCCCTTCCGCCGTATTAATTCGCAGAAACAAAATAAGCCCATCTTTCGAAGACATCGATTATGCCTCGATGAACGCCCTCGGATGAGCGATGGAGGAGGCTTTATTAAATTTCCTGTTAAGGAACTCCTGAGCATTTGGACACGAGAAACTGCTCCCCTTCTGTATCATTTCTCCCTTCGGAAGGGCATCCCTACTTCTTCAGAGTCATCGTACACCCCCATTTCGTCTTACAAATTTTCACCTTTTTCTTCCCCCAATGCCAACCCTTCCCCTCCATTTATTTTCTTAGACTCTCATCGCTCATCAACTCCGCAGACCGCACTGTATCTTCCGAGTTTTGGATCCGATGCTTTTTTGCTGAGTAAATTAAAACTGAATATGTATTCTTGGAACTAAAATGGGAGCATAAATACCTTTATGTAAATATTTTCTAATATATGAAGCGATAAGGACAAAGAGGTTAATAAATTTTCACACTCATGTTTACAAAAAGTTTTGGAGTAACTTTTAATTTAGATATATAAAGGGTACAAGTATACAAGTATAGAAGTAATCTGTTACACTAACATGTCTAAATATAAATAAATACTTTTCGTTTTTAAGATCGTATGAATATGAGTCTTAATCCTAAACTTAAGATTATCGATTGACAGCTATCGGAAAACTTCCATGATACTTTTTAACTAGTTTATAAATAATAAAGTAAATTTTCCAATTTGGAATTATCCACTGATCACATAATTTCCATAAGATAATTAGGTCTGTTATTTATTCGATTTTCATACTTTATTTTAATTAGAAGAGGCTATAGACACAAATTTCAAATAATATGGTTTCAAAAATTATCAAAGAAAAAACATGAAAAGTGATTTGTATAATTTTATTAAATATATTATTGGAAATATAATCGTACTACTTAGCACATAGAAGTTTTGAGGTTTCATATTAAATTATTTATTTATAATGTTTCATAATATATAATGTATCATTTATACGACATTACAAATAGATTTCTAAAGAAATGAGCATACGTTATGTGCAGTCTGACTCAATGGTGATCTTTTCTGGTTTATATGATCGAATCCCGCCTCAGGAGCTTTGTTTCTTACCGCAACAGTGATATGCGTATTTTTCAAAGTAGCCAGTTATAGCGTAACTCTAATTTATGAACCACATCACATCCGCAAAAACTCGAATTTAAATTTATATCATATTTACTCTCAGAGGTTAACTAGAATGATACTTTGACAAGCATCACTCCTTTCAAATAAGCGGAAAAGGTCGGATTTCATAAAAACAACGTCGAGAAAGATTCCTTTGTTTGATGTAAGTGCCAGAAAAACTGTGTAACGTCGAGTCTTGCTTCCAATTACCACAGAGACTACTGAGCTACCTTCATTGGCAAACTTTCCTACGAATATTTCTTATCTAAACATTAAATGTTGTTCTATAAATGTTACTCAATACGTCTACGTTCTCAAAATCATCGAAAAGTCGAGAGAAAAAATGGCTCCGCTGCTTCGAGTTGGACGTAACATCGGAGCAGAGGAGAATTTCCAAGCAAATATTCGTATCTACGGAGTAATCCCAATTTCAAGCAACCTCTTTGAAACTTTGCTAGGTGATTAATCGCATAAATAATCGAATGTAACGAATAATTAATTTCATTACTACTATCTGGTTGCCACAAAAGAATTAGTGGAAAAGAAATTTTAATAACATATGCCTGCTTCGTGTAAATCAGATTATCGGGTTAAGTAAACTTAAATTATATTTCCTCTACTAAATTCTTGACAGTTCATTCAGTAGAAACAAATATATTTATTTTGTTATATTATAGTATAGACTTTACTTTTCTAAATCAATAGAGCTAATTATTATAGAAATATCGTAATCATTAAAAAGTAATTATAATGACTTAAACGATGTGATTACAATTTGCATTATGCTGTATAATGATATGGATTTGGTTCGTATCGTTGCTAATCGTGTTTCATCTGCGTAATCTATTTGTGTTGAGTGAAGCCAGCTTTCCCCTATTTTCTACTCCAAGACGCTACTCCTTCCCAGCATCCATCTTTCCTCTTTTTTGCTCTCTCTTTCGATCTTTAATCCTTTCTCCTCCTTTCTCCTTGTCATCTGCCCCTAACTTATTGTTTTCTCCCTTGCACGTCTAATTATCCTCCGGCCAAATTTATTTTCCATTCTGCATCACTTCCGTTGCTTTATTCTCGATGCCTTATTGCTAACATTTCCTCGTCGTTTTTTATGGCTTCGTCTACTGCCCCATTCTAATATTCCCTTCTCCTCGGTCGTTAAGCTCCTCCGTGTAATTTCGATTCTTATTTGGTTGTTTGTCTCGCGTTGGCAAAGAGACCGTTTTACGCGAAGCTGTCCAAAGAAAAATCGTCTATTTTTTCATATTTCCTTAAAAATGTTGATTTGTTTCAACTGGCGATGTTTACAAAGATCCTATTCATGAAGGAACTCTTTTTTCGTTGGAATGAATCTTTCTAGTGTATTCTAAGAAAGTAAGTTTCACTCCAGAGGTGTCGAAGTAAACGCATATTTTCCCAAAACTCTATTTTAAAAAATCCCATCATTTCTACTATTTCCTCTTTCCATACTTTTACAGCTTAAATAAAAACTCATATATTTGAGTTTTATATCTTTCAATCCTCCTTTTTTATACAAAATCTTGTGTAAAAAGTGGACTGACAAAAAATTATAATACATGTCACGAAATTTGGGTGAGATTCAATACTGGAAGGAAGCGAAATAAGTCTTTCATGGTTATTTAGTGAACAGATAGATGTGAATGCAGAGTATTCAAAAAAAAAACTAATTGAACGAGATGTATTTAAGACAAAATTCAAACATACTTACTTCAGTAAATATTTTCATATGCGAATGAATACAAGAATCAAAAATTTCACATAAAATAGCATTTCAGCTATTTTTCAGTTGCAAGTAAATACTTTTCATAAGTATGAATCGGTAATTCGATTGATTTTTTATTACAATTCATTCACTATTCAGAAATCCTAATAATATTTACAAAGTATTGGATTATCTAGGCTTTCATTTCATGGAAGTTTCACCTCGTGTAAACATCGCCAGACTTTAATTTTGATTGATGTTTACCCATTCCCTGATTCTTCATATTCCACGAATTATTATTTTTCTCCTGTTTTCCCTTCTTTTCACAGCCTTCGTTCCACTTTTCGTAATAATTTCATCCAAATCCTTCATCATAAGCGGCCTTCATCTTTTGAATTTCCCTTTTGGTGTTATTTTTTCTCCGAAAGGCTAACCTGCATCGTAAGAACAATAACCACCACTTTTTCTCCCTTCACTTTTGAATTCATCCTTGATTTTTTTGTGAAATACACGGAATTATTACGATTATATTCTCGAAGGTCTTTGTATACGCGCAAGAACCCTTTTCGTTTAAAACAAAAGCAGAAATCACGTTTACCTATCTTTTGTTTTCTTGAAGTTAAAGTCGCCATTCTGAAGTAAATGAGGATCGAAAGCATATGATAGAATGGATATTTGCTTTTGCTCGGAGTTCTATCATAGTTTGTTTCTTTTAAATCAATTTTTTTTAGATGTTCCTATGAAACAGAATTATAATTAAATTCGTTGAAAGAAATACTAAAATCACAGTGAAGATTAGTATATATATATTTGCTCTTAGAATCTCATATCTTAAGTGTTGAACTTCATATTATTCTACTATTATTTTACCCTCGTTAAATGATCACCTTATTCACCAATAATATAAATTCTGCAATCGAATATGAATACTCATAAAAAACAAAAAACATTGATGTGTACAGAATCTTCATTACATATCATCATTAGGAGGATAATTTGCTGTTGATTGTCTTAGTCACCTTTCACATAATTCAAGAATATACATTTGAAGTTATACAAAATTAGAAACCATTCTCTAATTATCGAGGAAAATACGCTAAAAGTAACACCCTCGTATTACCAGCCCGAGTATGTTCAACAGGAATATCTCAAACTTTAACTATCCCTAACGTTTCATAATTTTCGGAAAACTTCGAATCTATCACATTAAAAAGGAATAAAAAATATGAAGATGTGAAATGATTGATATTACACGTAACATGTGAATAAAAATCTCCAGAGTCTTTCATGAGCATGTTCACTTCGAACCTTTTTAGGACGCTGTGTTTATAGAAATTTCCAGCATTGGATGATATAAATATGAATAGATTTTACTCGGAAATGAAAAACTTTCCGTGAGACTTTATCATCTTTATGAATGATGGAACGGCAGCCTTTAGATGTACTATAGATGGTTAAATGGGAAGGAACTGAAAAAGTTCCTCTCTTATGTGATTTGAGAAGAGCGTTTAAGCTTTAATCCCAAGAGTCAGTTCCCATCTTCTTGTTCCAAGCATTCCATCACGCGCGCTCATCGGATAAATTCTCCTTCTGAATTGTTCTATTCCATGTTCTGCCATTTTGTGTCGTTATGTGAATGCTATCGAGAGGTACGTGATTGCAATGAATTGACCACTTCCCAGGACACACTCTACGTCGAACACTCTGATAATTACATCATCAGATGCATTCCTATGATTTTAAAATGCATTTCCGGTGTTTTTAGTTTGCGATTATTACAAAAATCATTTCCTTGCTTTGATAGGTGAAAGTGAGAGATTAGGTGACCTATTGACCGGTGGAATCTTTAATTTCATATTGCGGAAGCCAGCATTTGCATATGAATTGATGATTGCGAGAGCTATAAAAAAGATGTGCATGTGCCAAACTGGATGATGTCTCTTTCGCGGTCGTCACTACCCATGGACTTAATTACAGAGTATAGAATGCTGGCAAAGCTAACGAGTCATTAAACAGGTGAGTACTATTTCAGGAGAAGGGGGCAAATACTTATGTTAGAATTCATTTATATATATTATTGTGTATTATATTGCTAATATGAATTACGGAACTAATCTAAGAAAGGATTTCATGTAATTCATAATCACAATATATGATTGCGTGTAAGTAATAATCGATAGACTAAAAATCAGTGCTTCGGGTGTCGTTTGTTCGTAATTGAACATCTTGAACTGATTTTATTTCGTTTGAATTGATTCAAAGGAAAATATACTTAGAGACGATTTTGCTTAGTCAAAAATAAGTGTTACCCACATGTACATATATTTATCAATGCTTATCAAAAATATAAATCAAGGTTAAGAGATTAAAAAAACTTAGAAAACGTGATCCATCATTAGTGAGTTGTAGGCTGACTTTAATGGATTATATTTGGATATCTTTCTTTAATATTTTATAAAGATGATATCTGCATTTGTCCACTAATTGCTATATTATTGTGAAATTTATCCTTCCTTCTCAGAAATTGCGAAAAATACTCTGTTCATACTTATTGAATGATGTTCAGTAAAATACTTAGGTTTTGAATCCCATACAGAGATGACAGCATATTTTTCTCTTTGATCTCATGTTGAATTCTTAGTAACCAACATTTTAGTTCGATACGTTTATTCAAAAGGTATAGTTATTCCGATATTCCTCAAAACTATTTGTGAGGTATTTTGCTCGTAGATCTTTGCGGAAGCTACTTCAATAATGGCGGAGGTAGTGGAGATTTTGGGTTATGTATTGAATGAACTGTACTTGAGTAAAAAACTAAGAAAATTTAATAATAAAAATAAAGTAGTCCAATTCCCGGATTAAATGTCCATCCAATTTTAAAATATCTGAATCGAAAGCAAGTCCCAAATTGGCAATGGAGTCCAACGTATTTGGAAAGAGGAGAATCAAAACATCCTCTTATTTTGTACGTAAGAGAGTACAACTATTCGTAGTACAAGGATTCATTCATTCGGATATTGCGAATCCTTCTCTTCCGAAATTGGGCTCCCCGAACAAATACCTCCTTTAATATCTCAATTCTAGAGCCTTAAAAATAAATAAAAGCGGAGGAAATTTCTCGCTCGTTCCTCCATTACGGGGAGAGAGGAAAAAAAGTCCATTTTCGAGGCAGGAAACCCTTTCGCTTCGGAGAAAAGGGCAATAAAAATGCAATTTGGAAGCGATCAGCGTAGGAAATGTGTATTGCGAGGTCCTCTAGACATCTTCAATTTGAACCAACACCGGCCGCCCGAATTTTTAAAATGAGAGTCAAAAAGCGAATAGAAAAAGTCGCAAATCGGAAGGGAAAAAACGTCGTGCCGTAGATGGAGGTCCGAACCGGGAAAGGGTATGCATCCGTGAGAAAGGCATCCGCAGAAGATGGGCGAAAAGATGATCTACTGAGGGCTTTGATTTATTTCGCGCGAAAGCACGATTCGGTGGACTCAGCCGTCGGAAAGCGTGTTCGTCATCTGCCGTTCGAAAGTTTCGGGGAAATGTATACGAACATAACCGATACGTCGCACGGTTACAAAATAAGTGGCTACCCAAAGGCGAACAAAAAACTAGAGTCGCTTTTCGAAATAACGTCCCCTTCTCAATATCGATCGATGGATAACTGGTTTCTCTCGCGACATTTTTACGTCGAATCTGTTTCCGGCACATGGCCATTGATGCTCACGTGTTCTCTTGAAAAGAATCAACTTATAAGGGATGATGTATTTCCCTTAGAAAGGGAGGAATGGGAATCGATTCTCATTTTGTAGTTAAAACTATGAATCGAAAGTTTTATTTGAATTGTTCTTTACATTATTGTTTTTAGTTTGTAGAATAATACGGTGGTGTTTTTTAACTCATTACATAAATATCTTTACTTACCGAATGTTTACTAGTTAAGGGACCATTACGTGATGCCTAAAAGTAAAATTATTTTTATTATTATTATAAGACGAATTCTGCTCGCTATTATTAAGATAGAATAGGTAAATGATATCGATCTCTCAATAACATAGACCGATAAAATATGATCTATGGTAGCTAATTTGTCTATTTATTAAATTTAGATAATGACCCTAAGACTAATATTTTTAACTATTATCTTTAGCTGAGTTTCTAATCAATTTATTACGATAAGAATATAATTTTTGTTTTCCTTTAATATCTTTCTTCTAAATGGACAAAATAACATGAATTTTCAGGAGAGTATTTAGAATCTAAATTTGGTCGGATACTGAGAAATATTTGTCATATTTTGCTTCTTGTGTTTCTTCTCTTTTGCTCTGATATTACTTCAGATTTAAAGGATATGATTCTCGCAAATGAATTTTCTCACCCATAGTATCCGTAAGACGCAACTTAAACTTGTAGTTTATGTAATAAATAGAGCTTAAGAAGTACTTTGGATATTTTCTCCTTAAAAATTTTTACTGTAATCCCTACACAGCATTATGCAACTTGACTCGATAGTCATATATATTCTAGGCTTCTTCCCGGTTGAAGTCTTTTTAAGCCAAACCGGTCTTCGTAGTCCTATGATTAGCTTGTCTCTCCATATGAGCAAAGTCTGCTTCTCTTACCACGAGAAAGATGCTCGGGGAAAGATGAGGGACTTTATTTGTAGCAGTTTCCCAAGAGCTCTGCTATCTCGTTGTAATCTCATTTGAATGTTGTTCAAACGTGGAAGCCTTTTGCTAATCCTATCAGTCAATCATTGCTCTTAATATACCACCTCAAAGAATGATTTACTCTCTCAAATATCGAATGCCGGTGCATAGAGTTGGAGAGAAATTTTGCAAAGAATTTTCTTGAAAATAAGTTGGAAAAATCTATCTCAAGCTGTAAGAAAGAGGCTAAATATAGTATATTTGGTCATTATGGTTATTTTAATGAGAAAAGTTAGAAGCAATTCGAATAAAAATATTTACTTAATTTTCTTATATATTCTTGGTATAGTTATTATATGTATATATAGTTCGGGATATTCTTGTCAGCAAATTAGAGTTGATTGAGTAACCAAATTCTGCATATATCTAAATCTAAAACATATTGTATTTTTTCTAATAATAAAGGGTTAGGTTATATGAAGTCTATTACCGAAA
This sequence comes from Pantala flavescens, assembly GCA_020796165.1. NCBI lineage: Eukaryota > Metazoa > Arthropoda > Insecta > Odonata > Libellulidae > Pantala > Pantala flavescens. Next base: position 30,696,377 of record CM036884.1, on the reverse strand, counting down.
TCGTATTTTAGAATGATAGCAGACAATTTTTTCCACGGATCGTAAACTTTACATGTATTACAGTTTACACATATATTACATTCCCCTCTATACTCAAAGATTAACTATTTTATCTACCTACATAAAAATAGGAATATAACAAAAATATTGTTTTATTTTAAGTAAGAAGCAGGATCACAAGTTGTGATCAGTAGAATAGCATCAACAGCAAGTTTTAGAGTTCTAACCAATGTATTTGGATACTTATGTTATAATTGTTCAACAGCCTTAATTCTTATAGCATAAGTGCGGCATATGACTTTATTCCCATCTAAATGCAAAATTCCAGATGAGCATTTGAATCTCAGAGCAATTATCCCAAAAACGACCATCGAGCGATATAAGGAAAAAAAGTAGACGGAAGGCGTCCATTCAAAGATGGGAATGTTGAAGTGTCATTGCTATATAAGATTGAGATGTCGGGGCGGTGAAGGAAAGGCACTAAGAAGGCAAAAGACATTGGAGAGTAAGTAGAGCGAGTCTAGATCATCTCCTCCATTCGTGTAGACCTACTGACCGACATAGAGGGGGAACAACCTCAGATATTCACTTGAAATTCGAGGTTCAAATGTCAAAAAGTGACGATGTCATATGCAACGTCCGTAAACGGTTTAAATGTACGGTCATAGTGGGCAAAACTTAGATTTGTTCTCTTGAATTCCTACTCGAAAAAAGTTTACTTTTATAAAGTGATTTGAAACATTAATTTCATTTACTGTATCTATGATTATTTTCAGATTTTATTCTGTTTGGAGAGAATCTAGAAATTGTAATTTTAAATCTTTCCAAGAATAGGCCAGCAAGCCTATTTCGAGGATGTAAACATTTAAAAATATAAGTCATAGGGTGCAATATTTAAATTTAATAAATAAACAAATTGATGATTAAAAGAGATTATTTCCGGAAAGATTATTTTAGGAAAAAAATGATTTTTAAGACGTATCTTTAAAGATAGATGTATACAAATGAAAAAGGAGGTGCCGTAGTTTTCCTACCGTTCCTTCAGAAACTCGCAGAGGAAGGAAGCTTATCCCAGAAGACGCAATAAATTCTATCGTTAACTCGTACTTTCATATATTCTGATTCAGGGAGGAATAAATCCAAGAATACCGTCCCGAGGCGGAATTTAGCAAAAAGCTTTAAATCAGAAACTCATATACCGATCTCATTTGGATTCGATCCAAGGGCTATCGATTGGAGTTGTGTCGCCTCTCGTTCGTCGGAGGGAATGTCCCTTCTTCTAAGAATGGATTGGCTGTAAATAAAAGATAGGAGCCGAGATGGCGATCTGGAAACAAAGGTGGACAATACAGTTTCGATTTGAGAAATTCCGCATTTTTCCTAGAAGAATGCGCCACAGCAAAAAGCTATGCTCTTAGGTGGACCCGTATTGATTCCAAAGAATCCTAATCAAAAGACGCTTTCACATAACCATATCTTGATATTCCTTGAACGAATTTTCACTGCTTCCATTTTTATCAAAGATATTAAATAGAATTTCGGTAAAAAATACAAAATCCGGCGGACCATCATATCTTTCCTCGACTAAACTAAATATGCATAAAATATTTTGCTATCACAGTTAGTTTCTGATACAAAAAATACAGTACTGTAGATATTGTAAGAGTGGTAAATGAATTTGGGAATTATAAATGTTGTCAGTCAATTCTTTTTCAGTGATGCTATATAATATATCGGAGTTCCCATGTCAATATGCCGCGCTTCAGAATGGCGAAGTTTATCACTCCTTCTTCCTTAGGAGAAGTAATAAATAGTCCCACCGCCGTATTATTATTTGAGGGGATTTTCAGGACCACTACTCAGATTCTTAATGATGGTTGCCTCGCGAATCCTCCATTCAAGCATTATAGAATTATTGAGTTCATTTGATTCGCATGAAGTTCATTTCCGTTTAGAAATTGAAAACAATAAGTTCTGAAGTAGTGGGAATTGAATCATTCCAGCCTTTAATTGGAAACTACGAGCCGGAAAATATAAATAAGCAGGAATTGCGTGATTTCTTCTCCTTTCCTATTTCCTGAATTTATTAGCCAATTTCCACTTTGTTTGAGAGCGTTTCGGTCCTCTCATTCCGTTCCTTCCTCCGTTCCTCGATCTATAACGCCTCCCAATAATTCTCACCGCCTTTTTCATCATCGCCTCCTCCGAACCGTCATCCTTCTTCGCCGCTTTTTGCTGCCGTTTTTTGCTCTCTTCGGGGCGTAGCTTCCGCGATGCCCGGGCCGCACCCACTGTATCTCGGAGACGCGGAAAGATTTTCTGTTTCTCTCCCTTTTCCTTATCCTAATCTCATTTTCATTTACTTCCGAGTACTTTCTTACAAATACTATGTTTCCCATAAAGCTATACTCTCAACTTTTCATCAATTCCTGTTTACGTGAGCATAACTCTCGAGGACTATGAACGACGATATTAAATAAGTATCACTTAGGAATAAAAAACTAGTGTACTTTTAAATTTACTTCTATGAAATTCTTATTCTTAACTTCGTATTGTCTTTCTGTATTTCAGCACAGGGTCTCTAGTTCTATAGAGTTTTCTAGAGATAAAGAGTTCTATCGCTTTGCTATTCATGTAATTCTAAATATTGATTATATCGATCCAGTAGATCTGAAAAATACTGATCAATATTTTATCTAAAACAATATGGTCAATTCATACTTTACTATCTCAAATGACTTTTTCTCGTACTTTTTTATGAAGGTTGAATGCCCATTTCTTATATGTATCGATTTTTCACTCCCTATCCATGATGACTCAATTTTGGGATAGTTTTTGATCCAATCATTTGAACTTACTTAGATTTTATTTTGTTTTATTTAAGATGTTAAAATTTGCGTTTTCATTTTATTCGGGTTTGCGTTAATTATTTTTCTTAATTAAAAAGTGTACTAATGTTTGTTGGAATTAAGGTCTCTCCGTTGGAAATTTATTTAATAGCCATACATTCATTCAATTATATTTCAATTTACTAACGTACCATTTCAACTATTCAAGAGATGATAAATTTATAAATGTATTTATATATCTAAAAATGTATGTGTATTTTAAATTATCTTCATTTTCAAAACGGTATATCATACTGGTGCTTGTCGAAAGGTTCTAGACATTCATAGGTGCTGATTTTCTTTAGATATTCGCATCCTTCAATTTCATTACTTTATTATTATTAAACTTTTAAAGGAATATTTTCATGATCAAACAATAATATGGAGCTTGGATTCAACTCGGCATCTGAAAGTTAAAAACTCAATTCTGCAGATCTAAACGAATTAAAATGAAAATAAATACATCATTTCCCATTTTTAATAGTATGGGACATCAGTTGATTGTCCAGAAAGAAGTTGAGCAATGAATATGATTTTGGATAGAAGGCGCTATATGCTGATACTGCTTTGATTGAAGAAGCAATGGCACTGTTGATTCAGAGCTGTAGAATGCAACGAGGCACCCGTATGCCTAAAGCATCGACCTAACAGGTTTATTATGCTCAATTCTGTATTCGCGGAGCGGTCTCCCAGAGTCGGAACTGAAATTACTCAACGTGGATGTCGAAGACTAAGTGAAGAGTGCGTTTGAAGGAAAAAAGCTACTGAATTTAAAGAACTTGGTGGAAGAAGGAATAGAGGGAGGATTGCAGGTGGAGGAATAGAAAGGAATAGAAATGTCTTTATTAGGGAGGATAGATTCAGTCGTCAAGTTTCTCACTCTTTCAATTCAACATGTCATCGGTTAGAAGCACTCTGGCTAACTCGGAGATATGTAGATAGCTATCGATTTTAAACTGGGAATATTAAGTCTTCCATCCGAGCTAAGGAGCAGGTGGTATACAATTTGAGACTTCTATGAGAGATAAATAGATCTCTAAATGCGTTTCCTGCATCGATGTCGTCCGTTGGCCTCATGTAGATGAGTGTTGCTGTTTTTTGTTACCGTTTTAAAGTATAGGGGAATATGTGATTCGTAAAGAAATTTTCTGCTTACAACTTTGATTGTTTCCAAGCATTTATGAAATAATGAAAACCCATATTACATTTACGAGATCTGCTGTAGCTGTACATAAAATCAAATTACAATATCAAACAGGAAATTTAGCTGTATTGGTATAATTCGTAAGTCTCATAATTGTTAAAGTACATTATTATAGATAGCACGGGTTCTTGTTTCCGATATTTCTCTATTCATAAACTGTAAATCCTGTTTATAGCAACTTATTTCAACTTAATAATAAAACACTAATTTTCAACTATTTTTCACCTAAATATCTAAGAATTCAGAATATTTTATCAACTTTTTGTTAATTTGTCTTCAATACAGTATCATAAAAATTATAATTCTTAAAATTAATTATACAAAATCATCGAATAAGTATTGGTATTACTCTTTTATTTAATTTACCGAGAGAAACTGCGTGTTGATCGTTACAATTTATTGCTGTTATATAGTTGCGTATATCTTTTCCTTTTATTGGCCAGAGTGAAATGTTTACTTCTATTTATTTATCTTAGACTAAAATTTTCCCATATTTCAGTCATACGTGCCTAAACAAACTTGTATTTATTTAGAAAATAGGATTATATAGGATAGTTAGCGTACCCTAGAGATGAAGATTTAATACGGATGATTTGGAAAAGTACTTGAGCAATACTAAATAATTAGTTGGATGTAGTGGAGATCTAGGATGAGGCATGTGGAGATAACCTCGAAAGGGGAGAATGGAAAAGACCCACAAAAAGTGTTTAATAAGTTCACAGCTGTTCCTCCCGTTCCCTACCTCTCCTCCATCCTAGTCCGGGTCGTGACCTTTCCGAATGTGAGATAACGCAGAGACAACTCGTTTTCGTGCTCTTTTAGTGCTCCTCGAAATGCGTGCATACGAAATACATGTAAATATATTAGTGCATTAGCGAGATTCGATCTTTGTAATGGGAAGATTCGGAAGAAAAAGCTCCTATGGATGTTCGATCCGTGCAAGGTAGGCGTGGGAAGATGAGCCATCATTACGAGGTATACTCTCAGCTTTTTTAAATATTAATAGTATCGGAATATTTAACGAAAAATAAATGTTGGAGAGAATAAGAGAGATAATAATTTAGGTGATTTGCGTTATAGTCGGTTCTTTTTAATATAATACTCGCTACATATTTCGCCAAATCATCCGTTTCAGAAGTTAGTTTCAAAGAGAAACGAGGGAAAATATTAAATATTCGAAAATGCTAAATTATTCTCATAACTCTATCTAAATATTATTTTAATATCGCCTATTCATAGCAACTCACTCCCAAGGAATGCGTCATATATTCTTTTCTAGAGTTGGATAAATATTGCTTTTAACTTAATTCACGATTTCATTCATTTTAAAACGTGAATTTGTTGTCTTGGTATAATAATGATTTAACGAAGATTAATGGCTCACGATCAGCTATTCGATTAGAACCTCAACTGCTCCTACGTAATTATCTTCTATAATTTGAGATTTTTTACTATTTTATTGGTAAATCTATCATTGAATATTGTAGAGCATGAGTGCTATTAGATTGAGTTGTTTTTCATTCGTTCGAAAGTTATTATATGTTACTGAGTTTTCTCAACATCGATTTGTAAATTTAATCTTTTGTTTTCGTGAGAAGATAATAACTAAATCTGCAGAATATATTTAGTGAAGGTAATCAATGTATTTAGCTCCAAGCATGAATCTGGCTTACTATAATATGAAAATATTGAATCTATATTCCTCCTACATAAAGCAAATCAATGGACCACATCTTTAGAAAGAAAATACATTAGCACAATCATCTATTATAAGCTTATTAACTTGTGGATTGCGAAATGCTTTCTTCTTATCATTACGAACTATTTCGCAAGTAAGTAACGTCCTGTGTCTTTAACTTGGTAGTATATTTCTATTGTGAAACTGTATGCTGTCACTATTATTACCTCTCGCGTATAAAATGCATTATGGATTGAGTAACAGTGAATCTGTCAATAATAAATATATATCGAGATTTTATTTTCTGAAATCCTCGTTGATTTCTCCGATATTAAACGGCTAAAGATTTGTAGCCATTACTGTCATCTCTTCGCGTGGAGGCGATGCTTCTATCGCTTGCTTTTCTAATAATATTTTTTTGTAAAGGCTCAAAGCTATAATCCAGGAAATTTGTTGTTCGTTCAATAATTCATGGATATTTGCGTCACGGGGATGATTTTTTTGCTGGACGAGACAATCCTAGATAATCTGAGAGGTTGGCAACCCTGGCTGGAGTAGAAAAAGTCGAGCTGCAAGTCGACAGAGATTTATGGGCGAAGAGCGAGGCAAAGTTGCGGGAATTTCAAATATGTACGCAATCCGCTGTGAATTCCCTTCGTTTCCAATTTCCCCATACGTATTGAACCTATAATATCATATAATCTAACTATCACAATGGAAATTCCTCCATTATTTACCTACTTAACTTGCAGTTGAATAGAAGTTGCGATCCGATGGAAAATACGCGAATATTTTAGCGTAATATTATCTACTCTCCAAATTCTTTAGATGTTTTAGCCCTTAAGCAAGCGGTACGAATTGTTTGAAAATGTTTATAACTTGAGTAAATGATAATAGCGTTCATAGAAATTAATTTCCATCATTTAAAAAATACTGCTTTCTAAATCTTTATTATTCTTATAACAGCATAAGGTCTAAAAAAATCTCGGTCTCAAACTTTAAGGCATATTCCGATGTCTCCGATATTTTAAATAATTGAAATTCAAATTTCAATCTTATTGGAATAATTCAGATGATTATTATAATTAGGGATTATGTCTTCACGTATTGACTTGAAGCCGAATTTAATTCTCTGGAAAGAACATTAAGGCCATGTCGCGGGTTTTTTCATTATTATCCCTATTTATTCCTTAACTTTTTCGTACACCATATATCTTGAATCCTAGTTACAGAACCAACATATGATTCATTCTTGCCGGCGGTAGTATCCTGTCTTTTTGGTTCACTAATAGTATTTTACAGTTCAGTACCCCCATTCTCGCTTCAAGTACACCGATTTATAAAATCATCTCTCCAAATAGGTTTAATTAGTTGCATGAAATGATGAAGATCTAGTTTATCAGATGAGAGTTGTAGAATGTTATTGAAATCTATTACACAGGTTCTAGTTACCTGAAATACCTGTTACAATTCAATGCGGAAAAGAATTCTGAAGCTGTAGGTGCAGTCACTTTTCTCTTCCTCGAGACACACCGTAAACCATTCCTGAATGGCTGAACAGTGAATTATGAGGTCTATGTACGCAAAATTATATTACGACGAGGGGATAACGATCGGTCCGTACCACTCCTTGCATTGGCAAGTGTTTAGTGGAATGAAATCTTTCCAGCACTCCATATTCGCATTGAAGTACTGCTTAGTTTCTTGTATTTCCAATCCCTTTGAACTCCCTCTAGAGAACATCGTCTTCCTCCAAGAAAGGAAAATGGAATATCCATCGCTGACCTTACTTCCGTTATATTCTTCCTATAAACATCCGTTATACATCATCTGTCATGCTTTTTACCTTCCTATTTAGCCTAGGGATTGATTTTTGACCAGTGAGGGTTGTTCAGGCAAAGGAATGATACACTCTTGTACCTTTAGTATAGACGATAATAAATGAACAATGTCAACAATTTTTTCCGAATGATATTTAATCCAATATTGTGTACTAAGTGCCTAGTGATTGTGTTTTTTCTACGAATATTATTGTATAAAGGTTGGGTCATGTATGGAACAGTGTTTCTAAGTATTTTTCTTATCGAATCAGTCATGTTTGCATAAGTATGATTAGACAAGACTCTTATTGCAATTTGATTAAGTTCTCTAATAATTCTATCCCAATTTAAAGATAGACTTTTAATGAGATCATGTAATTCCAAATATCTGCAGCGCGATTGAGAGGAAGCATAACATTATCATTACCAGTTTCCTAATGCATTGTCGCATTAAGAGAACCTATATTACACGCTTCGTCAATCTGTAATGATATTCTCTGTATGTTAATTTACATTTGAAGCACAGTGAGCGGTGAATACGTGTATAATAATAAATATCTAATAAATAAACGCAATAATAAGAAACTTCAGTTTGTTATAAGGAACATAAGAAAGAACTTCATAAGTTAAAAGTCGCGTCATTTTCGGCCTTTTATAAAATTTCCTTTGATGAATCATTTACGATAGAAATGATTCTGATATTTTTAAAAATCCGTTATCGGTTGCTTTTCTCGTGAGAATAAGATCATCGATGGGAATAGAGTGGTCCTTTGGCATCTCGTTCGATACGGATCAAGAGGATGCCCGTCGGCCACTTCAAAGGCGACTACTTCCTTCATTTGGGGCGGTTAATCTTTAAATTGGACTGCAGGGGAATTCATGGTTCTGAATATTTTAGGAAGATCAAATATACAGACAAACAGAATTATATCTTTGAATTAAAGAGCGAGGCATATTATATCTCATAATATTATAACTCATAAGTCTGTGTTAATTTCAAAATAAAAGTATTTATATGACAGTAACTAATAATCATCAATGATAATATGTTCTCATAGTATATAAGAATAAAACTAGGGCATAATTTTGTAATTGCCATTTCTTTGCTCAATTTTTTGCTTTTTATTCTTTGAGAATAATATAACAATAACGTTTTGAAAGAGCATTCCAAGGGGAACAATTCTATTTTATCTTATTAAGATCGACGTGGCCCGAAAAGAAAAGTGGAATGCTACAGTATATTTTAGTAGTTCAACTACGATGTCAGTAACCTCCAATTTTATCGAAAGGGAGTAAGTGGACTTAATTTTAAGTTACAGAAAATTATGTTGTTGAAGAAAAAAATAAATAATCATATGGTGAAAATAGAATGAAATCGGAGGGAAGAATTGCTTTTATTTATGTCGACTCTTTTTACACTTTGATAGACTCTCGCTGCAACTATCAATCCCTGTTCTCTTTTGACGTGCATCTGGCCTCACTCGTCACCCTTTTGTAAACTTCTGTTGGGATTCGTGGAGGAACACGAGAGGAAGGCAGATAAAGGGAGATGTATAAATACGAGAAAAAATTGCCCTCACTCAGGCTAATCCGTTCTTCTCTAATCCGCCCTTACGTCTGAGAATCCTTTGTACACGTGGATTTGAGTCGACCAAAGGAAGAAAGGAAATTTTCGAATGTAATTTTCATGTCGACTTCCGTATGGGGCAACTCTTTACTCCATTCAGGCTTACGTTTGGACATCTTCTTTGACTTCCCTAAATAAGGGGAGTCAAGGCGGATTTTGGTTTTAACACGTGTCCCGCAACTACGAGAACAACTGTTGAAACACCAACGCAACACGATTTTGCAGTTTAATTTGGTAGGCACTTTTAAAACACTGCGTTTTATATTTTATAAAGAAAATAAAATAAATACATTCCCTTCTTCTGCTTGTGGACGCTAAAAATTAAGCTAAAGTAGTGATTCTCATCTTGATATTAAAAAACATATTGACGTATGTTTATTAGGCTTAATTTTATTATTATATGCGACGAATTCATATAGCAGACCTCATAAATTTATTAGTAAAACTCTGTTGGAAGGAATTAAGTTTTTATTTTATTTAATTCAAATCAGGATTTGCATGCTAGTTTTATAGCTATCCACTGGGCTCAACTTAATAGAGTAGTAGTACTATTTATTTAAATACAAAAATATGGCATTAATGCCATTTAATTCACTCATGTATATTATTTTTTATATTTTATTATGTTAATTCGGTTATACTAAGTAAAGTTATTCGATTTTATTTTTATGTTAATCAAAATTATATTTCCTATCTTCAAATTTTATGAAAACAGCTTACCAGCATTCTCTGGCTAAGCATGCATTACGCAGACAGAAAAGAAATTCCTTATATTTCGCAAGCCTTTGGTCCATCCGTAAGGATTCTTTTTCAACAACTTCTCATTTTTTCCTCTCAGATTAACATTCTCTTTGTTTTCGTTATTGCAAAGCTCACAGAACTTTTCTTTACTTAAAACAGACCCCCTCATATCGCGATGAAAATTTCTTACTTTTCAGATCTAAACAATAATCCCGAGATAAATTCTCAGCTTATTATAAACTCCCACAAAGCAGATGTATGGACAAAGAAAGAGAATTAAACACAGGGATTCGAGAGGAAATGAAAATTCTTTAATTTATGTATTAGAAACGATGGCTGAAATGCCTTGACAATCCTTCCCGTTGGGCCGTAGGAATGAGAGTATGAAAAATGCATGCGGGCAGTTGGTTTCGGGGATGGGAGATTTGAGGGGTGTGTCCGGTGGGCAGGATGTAGGGAAGAGGGTTGAAATTAAACGTAAGAGATTTTAGTCCAAATGCGGAAAGTAATATTCCTCAATTCAGATTATGATTCAACTACGATAACGAATATAATACGCTTAACCGCAAATTTATAGGAGAAAATTTTGGATTTTCATGTATAATATACTTAACAATTAGTTTAATTTTAAACTGAATAAAAACAGACAGATAAGCTCTAAATCATCTGTGATATCGTAATATAGAGGAAATAGGATAGGATAGGCAAAAATGTTACCCAAAGTCATTCCAGTTGATTACTTCGAAACACGCGTACTAATGAGCTTTCATTTATGATACCACTTCTATGCTAGGTTGCGAGGATTTAGAGCAAATATTACTTTATTTATTTATACATACTTTTTATAAAATCATCAGTCGTACTCATATACAATAGTTGACACTATTACTGAATTACTAACCTTCGTATATAATTTAAAATAGAAACCGTAACTGATGCGATGATCCATGATTGCACTTTAAAGGTGCTCTTGGACAAATAGTTATGCTCACGATCGAAAATATACAACTCTCTCAAGTAAAGATCAAAATATCGATTCAAAATATTAATCCCTACTTCTTTGAATGAATTTATCACTAATTATTGAAGGATAGGTGAACAGGGAAGCGAACTTTTGGTAACCATTTGATCATTCCCGACTTCCAGTCAGAGTTTGAGTGGAAAGCAGATTTATGCGGAGATTAATGCAAATGATCGCAGTGGAAAAGGGTGCATTTTTCGCGCACCTCTTTGTAATATTCTCCTCAAAGCGTTTTTGCACTAAGAACATCCCTAAAAAATTCGACTTTGGGAATCCCCGAGGGGTCGTCGCGGTTCGAAGAAAAGCACAAAAGAATTCCGTTGATCTCTGCGCATTTGAAAGTAATTATTTTGTGCGTGAAAGGGTTTTAAGTTCGAGAAAATTGTTAGGGATAAAAGGTGTGTGGCGGGGTTCCGAAGGATTTCGACTCTTTTTTCACTCGCGAGTCTTAATCCAGGATGCGAAATTAGCACCGGAGAGCCCACATTCAGTTCATTGTATTTCCAAACCGAAGAAAGCTTTGAAGTTGTTGTATTCTTTTTAATTCTCAAGAGATCAGCAAATGGGCCGAATTTTCATTATCTCAAATGTCTAAGGGTTTGGAAATATTCTCTTTCTTTTGAGTGGTTAGCCTAGACTCAGAAACATGTTAAATATCGGGTTAAACTCTCGCAAATTAAATTTTATCATATATTTATTCCTCGAGCACTCACATATTTTTAATTAACTCTCATAAAGTTCAGACTATTCAAGGTAATTTGGTATTTAAAATTCACAGACTGCTCTTTAAAAAACGTAAATTATTCTTTTTATTTTTTTATGTGCAAAAAATTAATTATTCCGTAATATATTCGTTTAATATTCAATATATAAATTTTTGGCAACCTATTTTTTGCAGTACAGGTTGAAGAAAGCATTATTTTGGTATAATTTATTTTCAATTCATTGACCATCGTGCAATCAATGAATATTAGTTTTGTTTTAAATGTATTGAAGTTTCGGGAAGAAAAAGTAAAAATGTAATGAATACTTTAGAAAGGCTTCTATTTATTATATATATATTCTATTCAAATCTGCAGCATCAGGTGAGCAATTGATTGACTGAGAACATAACGGTCACAAAGTTTCTCAATTATGGTCGATCTCTTCCTAGACCAAGCACACAGCTATTGACGCGGTGTTTACTTTGTAGCTAATAAAGGAACCTATTTCCATCACTCGATAGAGTGTCGAAAAAGCGAACCTAAACCCACAAAGCGGAACATCATAAGAGGAAGTCTTTCGCAGAATCCTGAAAAGGGCTTTCTCGGAAGGATCATCTCGAATGGCTTCGTCGAACATCGAGATAGGTTTCGGCGTAAGTTGCCACCTTTTGTAGAATAGATCGTGTGTGACGAGGGCTTTTTCATTCAAGTCATTCGACCACGCACCGTCCATCGAAAAAGTTCCCACTCCACCTCCGTTCTGGATATTTTCCTACGTGCTTTTTTCCCCTCGCATCCATGAATGGCGATGACTTTTTAGCCGAATTGGTCCACTGAGCTCATTCAGCCCTTGCGACGGAGAGAGACGAAGGGAAATGAGCAAAAGGTGAGAGAGTTGTCCATAGGATATCCAAGTGGTCGTAACGAAATGGTGAAAGATTAGAGACGAAAATCAAGAGATTGGAAGTATCGGACAAAAAATGAATGTATTGAGAGGGAAAATGTGAAAGATGAATTATTTATCTCCTATCCTTGAAACTGCCTCTTCGAGGAGAACTTCTGAAAGTTTGTAATGCAATGTGCGAATATTATGAATGAACGAGTATGACGTTTCATTGATGAATCAGTAAGATTTTAGAGATAATTTTCTTTCATGGATATAAGAGAAATCAAAACGTAGATTCCTAGACTGATCCAAATATGTAGACTTAAATATTGCATAGTTTATAAATAGGTACGTCTTTAGTTCTAAATTATTTTCATTGAATTATATTAATTATGCCGTCCTGATCTATGAAAAATTTTCGATTTATAAATCATTTGTTATTTGAAACTTTATTTTATATATGGAATCAACCAACATCAAAAATTAAAATTAGAGAATATTCTTATTAAATATAAAATCAACTATCAATCAATCAATACCATCTCAGAATAATTCCATTTTTAATGCCCGTGTCGTTTTTAATATTCTTGGTTATATCTATGGCTTACCGTGAACCACAGTTTTAATAACAAATGCAATAAAAAGATATTTTTGAGTCCCTTAGCCGAAAATTGTTGTTTTGAATGCATTTGAAGACCGACATCGAATTTTCTTTTGATCTTGTGTTTACTTGAGGAACAGCTTAAGGTCCACTAATCAGTGAAATGAAATGTGCTTGAATGTAAACGATGATTTTAACGATTGCCTGAAAAATTCGTCTTGTAATGAATCTAACTTATATCTAAATTCGTCAGTTTAGGTAAAAAAAATAGTGCGATATATCAGGAAATCCCGTGGTTGCCACACTTTGAGTATGCATCACGGTATCTCCTGTGTCAGTTTTTTCCTACAGAGGAAACTCCTGATTTTATGTGATTTAGTTTCAATCTCAGCTGACTGTATTTATTTATCACATAAATTTTATATAGTAAGCTAGAAAATATAAGATCAAATATAAGAGGCATCTCTTAATAATGCTATAAATCTTCGTTTGATTTCCTAAAAGGTTTGATTTTCAAAATATTCGAAGCCAATATTTTTCTTTTTTTGAAAGTCTTTGTTTGAAGAATCTATATTCTATTTGGGAATCCGGTAAACATCCCAAAAAGAATTTTGATGCGACAAAATCATCGCTATAGATCTGCTACCTGGAATTTGGATCGAATTCCGATCGATTTCGACGAATCGGATGGAATGGGTGGATTTCACGGAATTTTTTAGAATTCAATAAAGCGTACATAGTTCAAATGGCGATTCCTGGAAGAGATTTTTATCTTTGTAAAGAAATAGTTTGAGAGAAAATTTTAAACCGATGATCGCGTTCGAAATATTTCGCTCAACTCTTGTTATCGAAATATTACTTCAACGGTCTTGATAATTTCTTAAACTTTTAAGAGAAGATGAATACATCAAATAGCAGTGGAATGCTACAAGTGTAAGCATCTTCATTATGAACAATTTTTAGGAATTGAATGGATAACAGTATGAGGTGGCTTATGATAGTTCGTAACAGGGAATCTTGTTTTTTACACGTTGCTTAAGTCCGGAAGAAGAACATAGGTACGGAGAGCGGAGAATCTCAATTGGTTACGTCTTTCGATGAGAGGATCGTGCCGAACGATTTTCTCAGACCGCGTGACCTTTTTGTAATGTCCTCTTCATTCTCTTTCAAATTTCGCAATCAGCATCTTCTGCATCCGTCTCTTAACTCATCTTCCCTTTGATCCCATTTCACCAATTCTCGCATTTATCTCCTTCTCAAGCGATTACATTCTCCAATGATTAACCGACGTTTTAATTTATCAATGTAAGATATAAACATTTTTATTTGAATTCATGATGCATGCACGATATTCATTGGTGTGGAATATGAAATAAACCCTCGGTAAGATTGTAAACACTTCATGAAGAATGTACATATTTCTTCTTATTCTCCGCTCGTTCCTTTCTTTCGATATTCTAAAAATCACCCGGAAATTCACTTGAGACTTTTCTTGCAGATCCCAATGTTCGACTCCGTTGAGCATCGAGCACTGCTTCCCCCAAAAAGGCCATTGAAAAGGCAAAAATGAATCGACGTACGTGAAAAAGAGAGATGCGCAAAAAGATCACTTTTATGTTTAGAGTATTTGTCTTTCTTGCACTACACGAATGGAAACACCGATCCGATGCTCCTCGGATGTAAAAAAGCAATTTTTAAGGGAGGCAAAAAGTGACGAACGTGATTGTCAGTCTACTCGCTCCATTTGTTTTCCATAAATGAAAACTTCGCACATCAGTTCAAAAGATTGTTTCCCTTGTTTGAGCTATTTTCCATCATTTGAAAATAAGTTTAAGAGTCCTTTTATCTTTTAAGAACCATGCACTTCCGTACTTCCTCAAAAGTAACAAATTTCACGATGATTTAAATAAAATGTTATTTAAAGATTATGCATAGAAATTTTTGTTTCGATGAAAATGCTTATTTGAAAGAAAAATACTAAAAGTGTAAAAATAGTGGAAAGTATTTCACTGGTTTACTGGATGCAGTGCATAGTTGGTTTTACTAATTATATATTGAAGTTCTTTTTATAACTCTACTCCAAGAACAATGAAATAGCATCAAGCATCATTTAGCGTAAATTAATTTATCTTAGATTAAGTATATAAATCTAGAAAATTCGTTTATTAAAGGAAAAGAATTTAGAAATGAGATGTTTCTTTCTTTAGGACTTGTATCAATGACTAAATGCTTTTGAGTATCGATTGAATCCTATGACTTTCCAGTAACCAGTAGATATTCGAAGTTTAATGGAAACTTACAGATCAAGCAAAATAACGCAAAATTATTTTACACGAATTTGAGAGTTTCAAGTTAGAATAAATTTTAACTTAAACTCTTGAAATTAATTCATTTCACGAAAAGTGATCAAAGTATCCTTTTTTCAATAATCAAAGATGATACTTGTCATAGATAAGCACTCCTTACTTTGGTTTACATGTGTTCATTTAATGCATGGTAGCAGAGGAGGCAAGGGAAATAAACTTTTTAAGGGGGTATTGATTTTTACGAGGAAGGAGGTTAAACGAACTCAGACTCATGTAAAAAAGTGCGTGCTTTTTTTTCTCTAGTTTCCCCTCCTCCTCCACAAACCATTCCCCGTTGAGGACGTACTGCGGATGCTTTTTGCTGCAGAATCCGATAGGAACCCCTCTGTTCCCCAAAACCCATTCTCCTTCATCCCTTTTCGAATCTCCGTCTTCCCTCTAACGTTAAAATACTGCTAGTTTTTTGCTCCTATTCGCCTCTTTCGGACGAATGCTTTAAGACATAGTAATCGCCCGAGTTAAAGGGATATTTTCGCATTAAGCCATATCGTGTTTAAACAAATGTCTCGAAAGCGTAAATACTTTTCCTCGCTAAGCGAGTGTTCTCTTTTTGCGCTTCTCTACGATATCAGGAGTAAAAAAATCTCTTCTTCTCCATCTTTCCATTCTCCTTCTACTTCCTTCGTCTTTAAAGCTCCACACACAGTTAAAGATTCACTTACATTTTGAACAAAAGCGTTTCTAACCTCAGCTATAGATTTGGAGAGAATATAGGCAGTGTTGAACAAGATAAAATATTGATTTTAAACTTCTATTACTTTTTCTAATAATAATTTCCTTGAAGTGGCTTCATATCTAAAATCTAAATTTCAGTCCATATTATTGAATTATCTTTACTTAAAAGTTTTTCATTTGGTCTCTTTCTACAGGAGCGGAGATATTTCTTAACGCTGCAGAGTATATGTTCTCATAAAGGACTCTGCGCGTGTAACGAATAAAGCATGTTCTCACATGAGTGTTTATTGTATAAAAAGGTTCCAATTAAACATTCTTCGGTTTGCGTGAGCGAAGACTTACCATATCTGGTAAAGTATAAGTTTGTTCTCTCATTTTCCCATTACGAAAGTTTCACGTAAGCGCTCCATACGATTGTAATTCATAACGCGAGATATGATTCTCATCCTCCAAGAAAATAGTTCCATGAGAGCGGTGAAAGGTTTAAAGTAAGGATTCATGATGTTTTTCTTCTTCCAGAAAGGACATTTGTATTACTAAGTTGTCTATTATTAACCGATATTGAGTATGGTGTCAATGGATGAAACATATGGTTAAATTTTATGAAGAGACTCGTTCTTGAAAGATTAAAGTATGAGTAGATTGGACGAAAGCGTCATTTAGTTCAGAAATAGTTCAAGTTTGATGTTTAAAATTATAAGGAATATGCTTGGATGATTTCACGCTTTTTTTACTATATTTCTTTTAACGATAAATAAAAGAATTCATCCTGAGGAAAAGGATAAAGTTTAAAGAAAGTAGTAAAGGAGTCCTATACAGATATTAGAGATTTTTCTTAATATATTTACAGATACCCCATTGTTACAGAAACAGTTGGCTGTTTATTGTTCGAGACCCGAAATTTGAATTTATCGCGCTCTTTTAGAACATTAAATGCAAAATAATGCTAATTTTAGGTTCAGAGATAATTTTTGACTATTTAAGGTACTACGTGTTCCTTCTTACGTTCCATTTAGATATTCGTCATCGACAGCCATTTCCTCTCATAAGAATGGTCCTACGAATCGGCGATTTTTGCATGACAATGGCTTTATGTTCGTTTTGTCTACATTCTCATCTTTGAACCCTTGTACTTAAAACAATTTGCATAATTTCCAATCCAGTTTTTATTTCCTTTCCTTTTCATGTGTAATTTAAAGGACAAACAAGGTAAGAACATCTTGAACAGGTTATGCTACTTCCTCATTGTCTCTCATTTTTTCTTGTGTCTAATCCTCCCGATGAAGTGTCGTCTTCAATCGACAAGTACGTCGTAAATTCAACTTATTCAATGCAAAATTGCCACATGTATTTCGAGGTGAGAAAAAATGAATTGAGTCACAGCGAAGAGGTACGTGTAACTCAGTAGCATCGATCCTCTTCACGGTTTCAGGATAATCACCGCCAATGAGGAGTATAACATCTATTCAAAATGTTTCTCCATTACCACTGTAACGATCCCGTTCCTATGACGCCGAGGGTAATTACAGTTTTCCGATACATTTTGTGCGGATGCTGTGAGAAGGTGATAACGACTCCAAAGGTCAACTCTAAGAGGCGATCAAGGGTATGGATTTTTATCCGAGGTTAAGCCGTCTCCTTGGGAAAATAAGTGAGCACGATCCAATCCCTGTTACGGAGGCGTAATGCGAGCTATTGAAGTCTCCTTTGTTCGGAATTTTTACTCTTGTGTCTTCTCCATCATCCCACTTAATTTTACGGCCTCTTCGAATAGACTGAGGAAAATCACGTCTTCGTGGAGAAGCAACGCTTTAATACGGAGAATCCCCGAGATGAGGATGATCTGAGCAATGAATGGTACTTCTCATTGTTCAGCGTTAATTGGGTAATTGTTACTTTTTCCTCTCCTTAGACGCTGGTCCTTCCACCTCTTCCCAACAGGATTCCAATCGGCGAATAGATTCGCAAGGTTAGTCAACCGCAAAGTCTTTTTCGCGAAAGAATGTCAATAAAACGTTCGGAATAGACGGTGCCTTTTTCTGCTTCTTTTTCTTCCGCGATGGCCGCGCAACTTCGAGGGAAAAAGTTTTGCAATTAACACTTTGACGTTTTTATCTCTTGTGTATTTTAGCCATCTTTCGGTTTCTCATTTTTATTGCCGCATTTTGAGATTTTACGTTTGCGAAAAAAGAGGACATCTTAGCGCAATTGGAGTGAGAGGAATCTGACATTCTCATCCCTGAAAAAATTGATTTCCACGAAAAAGTTTGATGTAACGGTGCAATTCGAATAGCAAGTGCTGCTTAACAGTATTTGCTCATTGGTTTCTTTATATGTTCAATTTTTATAAACCTTACCCTATGTATTGTTTGACTAGCTTTATATCTCCTTCCTCCTAAACTTTCTCACATTCCTGACTTAGTTGTGAGCACTAACTTGAGCATTGACCTTTAAAAAAGATAATAAATTGCATTTCGATCAAAATAATCCCAATATTGCGTGATTAAGAATTTAACTCTATTTTTAACTACATTTTTTATGAATTTTGCTCTTAAGCACATTCAGTCATTATAGTATTTGATTTTTCTAGGTGTAAGGAATTATATTTTGGTCATTTCTATAGATAGGAACTCTTAGGAACTGTTTATTATCGAACGTCTTTGAGGCATCACCTTTTTTGATGAACTGATGAAGATATAAACATATATTTATTATATTTGACTCTTGTTTGATTATCACGGAGAAAGAATGAAGCTGTATATCAATCATTTAAAGAGAAATATTAATAGATTAAGTTATTTTTCATACATGAACACCAAGACTTCATTGATCCCTGGTCTGAGATAAAGTGAAGATAAAAGAACAGAAGCAAGTAACATATACAGTTTTAAGTCTTCTTTTTCAAATGGAAATCATTCAAGTAATTATCCTCATCATAGAGGTCGGTTGAGCTCAACGGTACCGTTAATTTTTAGAGGCGCATATGATCGGTAGGACGTGGCATCGGATGGGTCAATCGCAGCGCACACCCGTTCTACGCCATTGATTCGCCAATCGACTCATCGGCGACCCATCTCCGGAGATCGTAAGCGAAAATTAACTCCTCCGATCTTCCGCTCCAATAATAAATGGTAGGGAGTCCTATTTCAACTCTAGGATCCTTCTTTTTAGTGCTGCCATCACTTACGTCCATTATCTGTTGGAGTTAATGCATTCGTCGAGCAACTGCTGTCAGTTGGCTCGCATTCCACCGATCGCCCTTGGCTCTGCTGAATCACTTCATTTACGCAACGATTTATACATTACAATCAGAGGCCTCATCTCGATGCATTATCAACTAAAACTAATGGAGATAGCCGCCATAGCAACGGGATCGCGGAATTATTACGCGGTGCAGATTTTGCTGATTGTGAATCGAAGTGCTTTTCCCGATTTAATCTATACGCTTCCATTGCTGCTGAATAAACCACACGATGGATTCATTCTCCTTGCATAATAGTTAGAAAAGTGTGCACTATATTGATAATTCGCACCCATTTTGCAGATTAATGCGTACGAAGGGGTTAATGGAGTGGAAAATCACGTACTAAAGTCCAAAGATTGATCTAATATATAGAGCACGCAAGTTTAATGATTGCGGAGAATGAAATTGCTAGATGACTAAACGTTATGCACTAAGAGGAAATCAGAATAGTACGAATCATTCGGCCTAATGAGATTGATTTATGTATATAGGCTGGGTCTCAGGAATGCTGAGTCAAGACATCGATTCGAAGCCTTTTTACACTTTCATTTATGGTCACCGAGAATTTGAGTGTTTGCATTCTTCATAATTGCTTTGTTCTAATAACGCTTCATTAAAGTTGGTATTAATTATTATTAAGAAAGTTATAAATTTTTCAGAAATTATGGAAAATTCGATTGGAACTAATTAATATTATCTGATTGAATGTATTTCAAGTGTTCTAAAACATTCATTTCTCTTCTCTTTGCTTCATTACTTTCTCTACCTTTTTCTATTAATAATGTTCCTATGTAATTTATTAGTTTATTCTTCAACTCTTTGTTTCGCTAAAGCTACTCTTTGTAGATCTTTCTAGACTCTGTGTCCTCTTTAGCCTTTGAAATTTCATCCCACTATTTGTTCCCATATTTATTATTTCTTGTGATATTCTTCTTGAAGATTCTTTAAGACGCTGTGGTCTTGTAATGATCGCTACTGAGTTCAGAGTTTAGGCACATACTTTATGTAATGAATCCCTTTTTACAAAAAGAAACATATTTATCTGATGAAATGGTGAGTCTTTACTCTTCGCCAATGTGGAACATGCACAGATTAATCAATTATAAGCGCGTGGAGATGAACACGGGGCTTATTAAAGTGGGAATGACTGAGAGCAAAAAACTCCGTTTCCTCAATCGAAGTATCGGATCGATGCAATTCAGGTCACTGAGCACACATTCTAACCATTGCACCTTCAAGAAAAGGCGACTTATTCTTTTGTAGTAAGTTTTGTAAATGTAATAGCCAATATATATTAACTATAGCATACCTATTAATATAGTAAGATTGCATTCTTTGTCCTTCAAAAACTATGATCATAGTATAGTTTGTATTTTCTATTAATAAGTGGTGACCAAAATGAATTTTATTATTATATTTAGCTGATGATCAGTCTTTTTTTTGCAGGATCAATTGAAGTTGTATCGAAATGGGAATTATCTCTGAATTCACTGCTTTTGAAGTTGAAAGCGCTGCTGTGCAGTAGATCACCTATTCAAGGGTTGGATTTTACAGGGTGAGTCATATCGCCACTATAATAGCAATAATAATTTACCCTTATTATAATATTCAATGAAGATAAATTATCTTCTTGAGGAACGGGATGGAAAATTCTATAACTTATCTTAATATATACTATAAATGCACAACTTTTCCCTCTAAACGAACTTTTTTGAACGATTGACTTAGGAAGAACTCGGTTGAATAACATAGACCACTTATCGATCGGAAATTTAATATGTTCTTTTGAAAGGTTTTGATCTGGATTGATTTTCCATCGAACAATATAGTTGAGTACGAATATGAGTTTCGACATTTAATTATCAAAATTAGATCTTTTAATTTATTTTTTTAATTAGAGAATATGTTCTGTATATAATATAATAGTGGCCATTTCCACTGAAATTTGTCTTGAGAATTATATACTCTATAAAGCACATTCGAAGGCGTTTGCTACGAATCCTTGAAATATCAAAGTCCCTTGTTTTTGCTCGCGTTTGCATTCGCTTGAAATCGTCTCCAGTGGATCAGCGCAAATGTAGCGGCGCTGCACATCCGATGGTTTACTTTGGGAGTATCAGCGTTTGGTAAACTCAGTAAAAAGAAGGCCGTCGTAATTTCTCCTTAAAGATAAACATAGCTGAACATCCTCCATTCGCCGATCGGAATCAACACTTTTTTCCCGGCGACACTTTTTCCTGAGTCGTTATCTCCGGACGAGAATCGCATATAAACATTCGATCAATATCGTACTCATTAGCCACCCGCACTGTGCGCGCAGGGCCCACCCCCGCGTCTCACCTGCGCCTCCCACTGCCCTCCCTCCGCCGCGCGGAGGCAGCCAATGGCGGCGCGTCCTGGGCGGGGCCTCTCTCCTCACACCCTCCTTCCTCATAGATCCCTCACGGGGCGCCTCCACTCCACGGCGCCCTTCCCCTCGAAGCAATGCGCATGACTTCTGGGCGGAGGAGGCCTTTTGGAGAAAGCATTGTATGTGGGCGTGTCGCGCAGGACTAAGTGAAAGGGGGTGTGGAGAAATGGGCAGGCGGGAGAAATGGGCACACGCCTACAGACGCCTCCCTTTTTAACCCTTTCCCCTAATTTTCGTCTCTCCTGCTTCACTCTAACATTATTCCTATTTTAATATCTCCTTTTGAAGATCTCATGTTCGCCTCTCTTTAACTTCTTCTCGAGAATCTAATTTAATGCTGCACATAATATGTTTCAACCCTTTTGAAATCGTGTTTATGTTCTCCAAATGCTTCTTGTTAAAGTTATTTAATCATAACTCAATTTTTCTCCGATTATTCTCGTATTATACCTAAAATGTAAAAACTTCCAAATTATATTTCAAGGTTAATATTCTATATTGACATCGTTTATTTGTAATAGTTATGTCTAACTTCTGAAAGTTAAATTATGCTATGAAATTTTCTACACGTTAACAGATGTTTTAGCCACAATCATTGAAATATCTATTTCCATTACATATCTTTAAGGAGATTTAAAATTCGCAAACGTCAATCATTTTTAAAGACAATTTTTTTTTATATCGTCTTGTTTTAGTTTTACTCGGAGAAATGTTATCAATTAGTATGACTATTCTAAAATTGATTAAATCATAGCATACGTTTCCTTATTTCTGTCTCCTATTTACATCAATTTTGATGAGTAAACTTTAAATCCATAAATTTTTCAGCATTCGCTGTAGATTTATTTATTTTCGATTATTGGTATCTTTCACATATTCATTCGATAAGTTTATCTACTGCATCACCTAACTTCCTATCGCATGACCGTATTCATTCTACTTCTCTTCATCATCGAATCCTTTCCTTAGCGTCCTTCGTTTTACATCACTCCTTTGAAATACTATGTCTCTTCCCCATTCACCTTCCCCAGACCACCGCCGAGACAATGCTACACTAGACGCCTCGAAACAAAAGAAGCACTTTTTTGTCCGTATTTCTGTTTTTCGGCTGGACGAGTCTGGCGATAACGATTTATGGCCGAGGAATTTTTATTCGGATCGCTTTTTTCTCTCCTCATCTCTTCGTTTTGCACGGAATAATAAATGTCTGTGTATGGACGAAGGAATCAGACGCTAGGCCCTATATCATTGCGCCTTCGCTTTAAATTATTCCTTCAAAGAATATCGGAGATTTAGAAAACAACACGTGAAGATTAGAACATCTTTAAAGGATTCTTCTCAAATAATATCAAGGATGCATCAATTCTTGGAGATCCAATGCCGATACCCGAAAAATAGGTAAAGATCATTATTGTGTCATGTTACTAAACTGAATAGTATATTAACTGCGTTTACTCTTTTCTTAAAGGGTTTTTATAATAGTATATTGATAAATATCAATGGGATCTTCGTATATTTACTGACGTAAACATTTATTTTGATTGTATTAGCCGCATGAAGGAATGGCAATTGTAGTTCGTCCTAACTATTAAAATCCACTCATCCAATTGAAATTTCTTTTTGGAACATTGCTATACCTCATTCGTAGTACTTGGATAACTGAATGATATTTTCACCATCTATTTGATGAGATTAAAGAGAATTTCTGATTTTAAATCACTCAGTCTATTAGGATTTTAGAACTTCAAAGCACTAAAGAAGAACAGTATTCCTTAGTGAGATCAAGCATTTCAATTAAAGAGTTGAGGATTTATAAAGAAGTGTTTGTTCCTATGAATGTATTTTCTTATCTGAAAAGATAAAAATATCCTGCTTATGACTGGAAGGAATATTCATGGAAGCTGTGAAACAAGGATGTCTGTGTTTTCATTAATCGATTCCTCAAAACAGCACGGTTTCGTATTAAGAATAATGAGCAATTTGAAGTTGAAAACACCTCAGGGGAAGATTTTAGAAAATGTTTTCTCTTAAAAACCCCTATATAGCAAATTGTAGCATAAATATAAAGAATGAATTCCATGTTCAGTAATAAAAGCTGTAAATATAGGTGTTAAATATATCTTGAATACAGATTCCTGACTCTAGTTCAAGGATCTTAATTTTGTTACCTTAATTTCTAAGTTTCTTTCTTTAAGAAGTTCAGTTTGGTCTCAAACAGTTCCTTACGAAATAATACTTCTTTGTACAATACTTTAAAATTACTATTCAAGAAAAAGATGATGAAGTAATTTGACAAAGATTTAGTGGACATTTTTAAGGAAACTAAAACATACATTTTAATCACAGCAACTTATCTCTAAATATGCAGAACTTTCGACTTTTGGAGGAACCTTAAAGAGATACATTGCCGATCGAACGATTTCAATATTGAAAGAACTTTATCTTTTGATCTCCTCTCAAGATTTTCTCTTTTGGATTTAATCCAACTTAAAGGGATTATTTCACTCAAAATTTCCACTTGACTTTGTTATTCTCGACCCGTCCGAATTTCAATCATGGCTCTTTAATCCTTATGCAGCTTCAGAAAACTTTCTATTTCCCACATCTTAGTAGCGATCCTTGTGCGGTATTGGCGAAGGGATCAAAACAGATGAAAGGGCAAAAAAACGCTTCCCCAAAGACGATTGAGAGAATGTGTCGGTAGGTCAGTTGCGTTTCCTAGAGAAGGGGGATGACTTACATAAAAACAGACTTTGGATATGAATATGTCCCTTTCAAGAGATGCTACCTTAAGATACAGCGACTAAATGAAATGCGTATATATGGAGCATAAATAATTCATTAGTTACTGGTTCGGTAT
Organism: Pantala flavescens; assembly: GCA_020796165.1. NCBI lineage: Eukaryota > Metazoa > Arthropoda > Insecta > Odonata > Libellulidae > Pantala > Pantala flavescens. Next base: position 30,671,652 of record CM036884.1, on the reverse strand, counting down.
TTTAAACTGCAGTAAAGTATATTGACATATACGCTTGGAATTAGCTGGATTCAATCTTTCTATGGCTGAATACGAATTGTGAAGCGCATATGATACAAAAACAAAACCATTTGAAATTCTGTTAAAACATTAGGTTCTACTTGTGCTCTAACATATATTAATTCTAGTGATAAACGATAATAGAATATATTTTTCTTATTTTTTATGAAGGGTTAGATTTAATGAAATGGACAATAATAGAAAAAATCTAATCGAAGCAGAAAGCCATAGTTTGAAAAACTAATGCTAATGTGAAATGATTAACGTTACGTTTGCATAATTTATACTAAGATATATTTTTATAAATTTGTATTCTGATGGAGAATCAGCCATTAAAACTACCTCCGTCATTAAAACGCGAATTTTTCTCTCACGATTCAGGATCTTTTTTACTCCACCTATTGAATCCACACAACGAGCAAATACTTAATTATCGCCGTGTCAATCGTGTACGATACTCCCTGAAAGGAAAATTAAATAATTTCCCATAGATTCCAGCGGAGTTTCCCAGATCCGCACCGACAAAGGCATTTTCTTCTCTTTCGTACGTTTTGACATGAAATCAAAAATTTTTCAACTGCGCCCTTTATGGAAGCAAAAACAAGGAGTGGATTTTCATTGTCAGGCAACAAATCACCCTGCTCTTCTTAAGGAGTCTGCGATGGCATCGGAATAACGATTCCCCTTTAGCGATTCCCCGCACTGTTTGCCCGCATTCCCCCGTTTCCCATCCCATTCATCCTTCTTTTAATTGGAAAATTGGTGTGTAGCGTATTAGGGATCTTCAGAGGGATTCTTGATTGAGTGTGAGAGATCACTGAGGGCTGTTTATGAGGGACTGAAGTAATTAAATAGTTTTAAAGAGGAATCCGAATATATTTTCGTATGTCTACGGTTCCCACAAAGAGTATGTCTTCACCAGAATATTGAGCATTATATTTCTTATATGCAAACTTATGACGTATAATTATTATTAATTATACAGTTAGTATAAACTAAGAACTACGTTCGAGTTTATAAGGAATAATTCAAGGAAATATAGACAAAGATATTTGCTGAAATATGTTAAAATAATATTTGAAGGATTAAAGGATCGGAACTAAAAAGTGAACGTGAGAACTGACATCCTAATTTTATACATTTACAAGTTGTAATCGATAATGATATAATTAACTAGTTGGAATTTCTAAATTGAGTGTAAAATGATGATTTAGACACGATGTTAAGCTTCTTTTCAAAATGAATGCATTGCATATTATTAATATAGAAGTAGTTCCATTGTTTTTACTTGCTTTAAAATTGCTCAAACGTATGCAAACAGAAACGAGTTCAATAGGAAGTTATCTAATAGAGAAGAATGTTTACAGTTGGATATAGTCAATTAAATTTTAAATAATTCTTTGAAATCCTTTATGTTCCTGTACCTTATACTTTGTTCTTTAATGAAAAAATGCAAGTATATATGTAAGTAGTTTTTGCTATGAGAATTTAGCAAAAGCGTCATAATTCTCTTCGTGTCCAATTGGTTATAAATAGGAGTAGTTAATGCTTGCATCCTTTTTATAATCCTAATATATTATTATTCACACAGAACTAGGGATCTATTGCAATAAACAGAGTATGTAATTTAACTATGAGCACAGTAGATTGCAATGTAGAGGGTGATAGAGATGAGGTTAGCAACAGGGCTGTAATAAGTAAAGCGTACGTAGAATGGCGGGCGTGCGTTGCTCAGCGAAGAGGCAGGAATGTGTCCATGCATTCCAAATAGGTCCACACGCACTGACACACGGCATCCTTCGTCAATGGAGGCGCTATTTTTTGTGCGACTCATTTGACCGCGAATACCCCTTCCTCGACATCCTGCTTTGCGGCCACAAAAAAGTCGACGAATTATAATCCGCCCCTTCTGTGGTACGCACAATAATACAGCTCTTCAATGGCGTCGATTGGCTTCTCCTATTACATGGCGTCCTCAAGATTCAGCCGCTTCCTACATTGTAATCGTAGAGCGCCTCATTTGCATGGACGGATAGCTGAATTACAGTTGGAGTTGAAGTTTGTGCTACTGTTTCTATTTTTCAGTGTAAACTGTTTGAGCTTTATTAACGATTCCCTTTTTGGAATAGTTTGTTATACATCGTATTTCACAAAATTATTCTAAGCTGCTATGATATTTGGAACAATCATTTACAATGTTTCTCAGTATCAATCCGTAACTGTAAATAATCTTAAGTACTTAAAACTTAAAGGACATAGAATTCGGGAATCTAGTTCTAATTATCTTCCCAGGATTCGGATTTATTTTCAAGTCAGCGTAATTTGTGGATATAATGTTGTTAACTGTTGACAGCTGAAAGCTCCGGATGGATTGCTTG